>JAWNMK010000121.1:4987500-5587500 GCA_035044105.1 Drosophila nr. perissopoda 5 BK-2023a
CGATATATCGATTTTCGGGCTATAATTTTTACTTGTCTTCCGACCTCAAATTTCGTTTTCAACTTTAAATGTACGATTGATCTAGGGGCAAAACTATGATTAAAAAGCCCTCGCTTTTTAAAATGCTTTGAGTTTTGACGGAGTTATGACATTTTGAAGTTTCGACCTATGCCCATACACCGATATATCGATTTTCGGGCTATAATTTTTACTTGTCTTCCGACCTCAAATTTCGTTTTCAACTTTAAATGTACGATTGATCTAGGGGCAAAACTATGATTAAAAAGCCCTCGCTTTTTAAAATGCGTTCAGTTTTGACGAAGTTATGGCATTTTGAAGTTTCGACCTTTGCCCATACACCGATATATCGATTTTCGGGCTATAATTTTTACTTGTCTTCCGACCTCAAATTTCGTTTTCAACTTTAAATGTACGATTGATCTAGGGGCAAAACTATGATTAAAAAGCCCTCGCTTTTTAAAATGCGTTGAGTTTTGACGGAGTTATGGCATTTTGAAGTTTCGACCTATGCCCATACACCGATATATCGATTTTCGGGCTATAATTTTTACTTGTCTTCCGACCTCAAATTTCGTTTTCAACTTTAAATGTACGATTGATTTAGGGGCAAAACTATGATCAAAAAGCCTTCGAGGTACAGGAAACTGAGGCATTTTTAAGTGCAGATCTCGATCCTGTGCAACCGATCACACCTATCGCTTGCAGATTCGCAGGCTAAAGTCCACTAAAACCCCTGGCTATGATGGCGTCGACGGCAGAGTTGCTAAGGCCCTCCCCGAGAAGGGAGTGATGTTCTTGGTGCTACTTTTTAACTCCATGGTACGCATCCACCACTTCCCCACTCCGTGGAAGTGTGCTGTGATTGCGATGATTCCGAAACCTGGCAAGGCGGATAATCTTGTCTCGTCATATCGACCGATAAGCTTGCTGTCCGTGTTTAGAGAAATAATTTAGTTTTGACTGCTACACAACAAAATTGACTTTTGAAAAGATTCGAAATAAATGTATACTTTTATATTTTTATAATATTAAACTAACGGTTAGTGCATTGACGCTTCGACTTTGCAGATGAAACACTTTGTCTAAAGCTTTAATTTTGTTTTTCCTTTCTGTTTTGCAGCAACTGAAACTTGAACTGGAACGGGAGCAGCAGCTGCAACGCGGCAACTGTCTTTTTCGGCAGTGGGCAACACTTTTTAATTGAAAAACTTTACGCAGTCATTACACACATACATAAGAAATATGACTGTGAAATTGGCCAAACTATTTGGCAGCAGCAGCAGCAGCAGCAAATCCAGCAGCAATAGCGCCAACATTGCAACAAACAGCATTTCTGTGTCGAACAATGGCTCCAGCATTACACATCACAACTTGCAACAGCAGGCGCCGCCATTGCCTCCGCCCAATGCCAATATGAAGCTGATCAAATACTACGATCATCATCATCAGCCAGCGGCAATGACCATTTATGGCCGTGCCTACGAGTGCAATCAAATGGTTGTCGATGTGGGTGAGGACGAGGAGGAGGAGGAGCCTTATGACGATTACGATGACAATATGTCGCTCAGCTCGGCGTGCATGCAACGCAATCATCCATACAATAACTCACAGCGTCCCCTGCTCGGCGACCGTCGGCCCACGCTCGCCAAGAAAAAAGGAGCAACAACAGTTGCAACAGCAACCAGTTCACCGATGGCTGGCATACCGCTGCCGGCGCCACCATTGCCACCGCAACGCAGCCACATTGGTGGCACCTATGTCTCGCCGTATGTGCAACAACAGAAGCGGGACAGTGCTAAGGGACTGCACGGCTTCAATGACTTCGATGCCCTCTCCCAGCAATACAATCAGCATCTGCAGAGCAGTCCGCACATTGGCTATCCATATGGCAGTCCCCCATCGCCGACGGCACAATCGAGCGACTTTTGTTTCGACAACAGTAACAGCAACAGCAACAGCAGCAGCAGCAGACAGCGGGAACAATCATTTAAGGCCGTTTCCAGCAGCAGTTCGACGGACACAACCAAATCCAATTGTAGCTCCAATTCGGCGGCAACCGGATCACCGCCCCGCTATGGCAATGTGCCCTATCCTGATACGGCAGCAACATATAACATGGACTCGCAAACACATCCACATCAACAGCAACAGCAGACATCTTCACGTTTCGAGGATGATTTTTGCACGCGTCGCAATCTGGATTTTGTGGGCACAGGATCAAATGTTATTACGCCTGCTGCTGCTGCTGCTGCTGCTCCTGGTCCCTTTATCTTCGGCATATCGCACGAGCAACAGCAAACGGATTATGGTCGACAGCGTTGCAGCAACAGCAGCAGCAATAGCAACAGCAACAGCAACAACAATAATCTCAACCAGCCTGTGATAAATGCAACGCCCATCAAGGAGCACAATGCGCTGGTAAGTGCCACAAGATATAGTTGTAGTCTTGCAGTTGCAGCAGGTCTTTGTTTCCTGTTTGCCTGTTTCCTAAATTGGCCCGAATGCTCACTGATGCATTTCTAGGGTAATTAGAGTTTGCCAAGTGACCAGCTCTCTCCTCTCTCTCTCTCTTTCTCTCTCTCTGTCTATCTATATCTCTATCTCTTTCTGCTAAACGGGGCAAGCTCACCTGTACAAGTATTCCGAAAAAGCGATGCCATTGCAGATAAAATTAATTAGTGCGTTGTTCTATGCAATTATATTCGTTAAAGTTTCACTTGAAAAAGGAGGCAACAAGCAAGACAAAAGTACAGAAAAATCTCGGAATATAAAATGTTTAGTTTTTAATATTATATGTATATTTTTTTTTTCGAATTTTGCTATAAATGAAAATAGCCGATACACTTTTCCTATGATAGCTATTTGATGGAGTAGTCAAATTTGTTGTTTAAATTTGTGGAGCATTATACAAAGTGTATTTACTCAGTTCAATCAGCAAAACGTTGCTCTTACAGGAACTTATCAATAAAAAAAATGAAAAGTTAAAAACAGTAGCATAACTGAAAGTTTATTTTTATTTTATTTTCGATAGCTTTTTTACCACTTTGATTAGCACAATAGACAAACTCCATCGATTTGGTAGTTTGAAAATTTTAGCGCAAATAAAATTAAGTTTCGAACGTGTCCAAATGGAAGATGGGACTAAATAATTTAGTCACGTTCGCCACCAAAAGTGAAATTTTTTTTGTTAAAAGTTAAATTTGTATGCATAAATATATATATACATATATATATATATATAGATATATGTATATTTTTTTTTAATATCTTAAAGTTATCTTAAACTGAGTTGAGTTTTTCGGTGGTGCTCGTTAGGCGCTCAATGAGAAATGCTTGCAATGACAACAACAACAATAATTTGAAGCTTTTGGTTCAGCTGTAGAAACTTGAAATTTTCACAGCATGCAAAGCACTTGCAGAACAGCAGAAAATGTTGGCAACAATTTCAACACAATTCGTTGTTGTTGTTGTTGTTGCTGTTGCTGTTGTTGTTGAGCTTCTTAAGAATTTGTTGCTGCTGCTGCGGCGGCGGCTGATGTTGCTGGTGTTCAAATTGAAACGAGCTACCAACATTTTCATGGCACGACTGTCTATTCTGATAATGGCCAAGGCATCTCACCTACGGCCTGCACTTTGAGAGCCAGGCAAACAACAAACAAACAGTTGGACACCACAACAGAACGTAAGCGCAGAAAGCCGTTGAGAAAAAAATCGAAAGAAATATACATTTTGTAGTAATGGGAATGAAGCCACCAAGCAACTAAGCAACCAAGCATCATCATCCCTATACAGTGTCTGTCTGTCCAACTTGAGTTTTGTGGAGACTTTCAATGCTCAGCAGAACTTCACCGACGACGCCAACTTGACTGCAACAATAACAATAAGAACAACAACAACAATAACAACCACAACAACAGCTACATCAGTTGCATGTAAACCCTCTGCCCCTCCTCCATCATCAACCTTTGCTTGCCCCCGTTAATGCCAAGCAAATTAAAATGTTGCGCAAATAAAATGTAAGAAATTTTCACGTTTTCTTCTTTGGCGAAAGGCAACAAAAGACAAAAAAAAAAAAGAAGAAAACTTACAGACAAATAAAAAAAAAATATACAATATACAAGAAAAGAAGCCGTAGAAAACTGTTAAGGGAAATGGCGAGAAAAACTGGATTGTAAAACGCGAGCATCGAGCACTGAGCGCTGAGCGAAATTAAAACACATTTCGTAAATGAATAATGAAAAATAAATGCATGAAGCGAGTGAAACGAGTGAAGCCCACTAACTTGGTCAAAATCAATGACCAAAGGCCAAAACGGACCGCCATCGGAACGTGCCCAAAAATCGGTAGCGAATTGCCCACAAATCGAGCAGCTAATGAGCCAACTGAACTCAACTCAGTCACTGAGCCGCTTAAAAATGCAAATTGCACATTTTATATATATGTATATATAGATATATATATATGTGTGTATATATATATACTTGTACATGCATGTGAGAGAGTACATATAAGCCCACGATCCAGTCCAGGCCATCGGTTATCCTCTGCTGCTAAATGGGATTAAAGTGTTGAATTCAGAATCGATTTCCAATGCGATTCTCGTCAATTTAAGTAATAATATGCGTAAGAGCTTTCATACATTTGGCCCATTAAGAATGATAAATGGTTTTTGTTTCTATTTCTGTTTCTGTTTCTGTTCCAATAACATAACTTTTTGAAAACTAAACTGATTTGCACAAGCAATGCCTCTTTTTGCTCATAGTTTGAACTCTAGATTAAAACTGCATTTTATATATTTGGTAATATAATTTTCGCCAAAAATTCTTGCAAAATGGTGAGCTTATTTTCAAGTCGATATGCTCGCCCAGTTGAAGGTGTTACAGGTGGGGGCGGTGGAGTGGGAAGGAGGGGGGGGGACAGTTTGGAATTGAAATGCGGTAGTTGGAAAAAGATATTCGTAATTGTATTTGAGTTCCTTAATTGACGGCCTGTCTTGTCTTCAAGGTGGCAAGTAAAGTGCACTTATCGTTGCCGTAATTGCCAACCGCTGGCAATTAATGCATTGAGAGAAAGAGAAAAGGCGAAAGAGAAAAAGGAGGTGCAGAGCTAGAGAAAGTAAGAGATAAGGTAATTGTGTACCAGTGTGTATATATTACGATTTATGTTTCTTATATGTGTGTGTGTGTGTGTGTGTGTGTGTGTGTGTGTGTAGAGGCCTATTGTCGATTGCAGTCTAATGCCAAACATAAAATGATCAATTTACCATCCAACTACCAAATTGCAATTGCCTTTCTCCATTGAGATCCACGCGCAGCAACTGGATGCTTTTGTGCAATCCCTGATGCCAGTTGCTACCAGTTGCCAGTTGCCAGTTGAACTCATCGATTGTCATTTGTCGTTTTGAATTGTGTTTTTGTTTTGCGTCCGATTCCAAGTCCGAATTGAGGTCATGCTTGTCGTGTCAGAAACCAGACAATATACCGAGACCATATATGAGACGAATGTTTAGTGTCTGCTTATGGCATCGGTCTCGTATCTTGTCCGCAAGGTTGCGGCTTAAACACATATGTAGCAACATTGACATATTTAATACTACTTATCAAAATAGCCAGAGCAACATGCCAAATCAAATCAATTGCGAAAACGTCTTTCGATCATCGCGGCAACACAAAAACATAATATTCCAGGCAATAAGCGGAACTTATATAAGTTATTATCTTTGAAACTAGCAACATTTAAAATGTCTACAAAACTTTAAGTTTTACAGAGCTTCAACTATTCATAGATAATTGGCGAGCTGTGAGAAAAACTTGCTGGTTTCATATCGATTTGGCTTAAAATCTTCTTCGTGACTTAGTTTGGTTGTGCAGCTAACATGCAACTTTTATATTTACCATCAATTATTTACAAATTACACCCGTAATTCAATTAGCACCACAAAAATAATAATAATTAGAAGTAATTAAAAAACTTTCGTGTGAACTTTATGTTGCGCAATTTATAATGATAAATGTTTTTCGTTTTGTTTGCCAGTTAAACAGACTTGAAAGGTTTTTATTGCATTTCAATTGTTGGCTTAACAAAACATTTAGTTTTTGAAAATAATTGAATTACATTATTTGTGTTGGTGTAAGCCACCCGACTCGTCACGGGTCGATATGGGCAGCCTTATGGCCCACAATATTTATATTCAATTTTATTGACCAATCGCAGTTAATCATAGCATGAATATTGTGTTACTTTAGATAGATTAACTGTAAAATACGAAACAGCTGTATATCTTGTTTTTTTTTCTTCTTTAAGTTGGGTAATTGAAATCAATGCTTAATGTTGTGATTGCTGTTGTTGTTGTTGTCTGTGACTATTGCCACATCGTTAAGTCGTCCGAGCGCGCCGCTCTGTCTGCTAACTGAGCCAACAGTGGCAGACAGACAAAGTCGGAGTCTAATTCGGCTTCACAGCCAAAGTCAGAGCCGGGAAAGAGCAGCTAAGCGATCCAACAGCTCGACAAGCTTTCAAGCTTGAAACTGGGTGAGCCAGTCAGTGTTGCCAACTTTTTACGGCAAAAAAAAACGGCTACATTTTGGAGGAAATTGTTTTTGCAACAAAAAGCAGCATTTGCTTTTCATTATTAGGAACTCAAACATTTTCTTGATATTGAAAATCGATTTGTATCGATAAAAGTGGTAAATAAACTTGATCTGCGTATGGTTTACGATAATTTATATTCCGAATTTGAAGTCCCTAGCACTTGTAGTGCTGCTCATACTGATCAAAAATATATATATACTAAATTATGGGATGCTTCCTGCCTATTACATACTTTGGATCAACTTCAATATAACAATTATATTGAATATACCAATGGGTCAAGCACACAAAATGTCAAAATTCCCGCTGAAGCGGATTTAACGGGTATCAAGTGTAATTGATAACACTGTAGGCAACTATGGCAATCAGGCACAACAATGCTTTAGAAATGCTGTTTTTGTTTTTGTTGTTGTTGTTATTGTTGTTGTTGTTTTTGTTGTTGTTATTGTTGTTGTTGCTACTACGTTTTTGGAATCTCGAACTGTTTAGCTTTACTTGATGCTGCAGTTGTTAATGAATTTCATGCCGCATGCTTACCGTCTAAGCTGTCCTCTCCAAATCTCCTACTCCTACTGCACCCCGGCTTCCATTTCCCGTTTGGTGCATTATTTGATTAAAAAGTTTGTTTTTTGGGCGTCGTCTGAACGGAGATTAAGTTTAGTTTTTAAAGTCGATAGACACTCAAGCACAGACACGAGCTGTTGAGACGAGAGCGATGACAATGCTTTGAAAGTGGCTGGCAGAGCCGTCCTATGTTTTCTGGTGCGAAGTTGGCAGTTGGCAGTTGGCAGTTGGCAGTTGCCATTTGGCTTTTGGTAGCCAGTTAAATGTTGTATCGAGGTGTCATCGTTGTCAAACTTGTCGACGCTTTCAAACTTTTTGTTTTGGTTGCTTAGCAGTTGTGAGCGATTGTTATTTCTCAGTTCTCAGTTCTCAGTTGTCAGTTGTCAGTTCAGTAAACTGCATGAGAGCCAGTCCCCAATTAATTGACATTAAATGGCTCAGATTAAATGTCAATTTTGTGACTGTGCCAAGCGTGCAGGCAGTCTTAACAACGGTTAAATGTAAGTTTAATTAACTTTATGGCTGGTAAAAATGCACTTGCATATTTCCCATGCAGATGAGGCACAGTGGAGCGAATACTTGCAATCGGCGCTCAAATATTATTATTGCAATTTCGATTTTTTTTTTTTTTTTTTTTTTTTTATACATATTTTTACTAAAATATGTTATCTTTTCGTTTGTCTTATTTGCTAAATTTATTTAAATGCTTTTTTGTCGCTATTTTTAAATTTCAGATTTTGAGTTTGAAAACATGCAAGCTTCATTATAAATGTTAGGGCATATTAATACGCTTAGCTATTGAGTTTGATTGGATAATCGAAAAACATATGTATACACCTAATGGAATCGGCGACTCTTTAAACTTCACGACAAAATGATCGTTCTCTCTGCAAGGGAACAATAATAATGATTTAGTAATAGCTTAAAAAAACAGATTAATTGAATTAGTTATTCATTTTATTCGTTAGCTGTTTAGGAAATTCGTTATGCCTCCAAACTATGCTTGCCTAAGTGGAATGGCTAATGATATGCAGAGTGTGCTCCACCGTTGGTTCATCAGCTTGACTCACCACAAGTAACTTTATGCGGATTACTGTGGTGTTAAGTGCGAAATTGGGGTCGTTGTCAGCGTCGTCAGCGTTGTTGCCACAGCCAAAAGCCGCAGTACCAACATGCCGATGAGAATGGAAATGAGGATGAAGCTGCAACTGAATCTGAAGCTGCAGCTGCAGCTGCATCTGCCGATGAGTATGTAGTTGTGAATAAGGTCGCTAGATGAGTTTTAAGGATGCTGGAAGTGCCAGAATTTGCAACAAGGCTGCGCAGTTGTTGTGGCTGCCGCTATTGCAAGCGTAATTTGCTGAATTTTTAATTATGACACATGGCTCCAAAGAGACATCAAGAGAGGTTAGACACTGACAGCAACAGAGATAGCTAGTGGGGCATGGAAGAGGATAGCGACATGTTGAGCTGTCAGTCAGTAATCAGTGAATACTTAATCCATCATGTTGCAATGTTGATTTGTCAGTTGCAGTAGGCTGCCTGGTTGTCTGGCTTGCTGGTTGGTTGATTGGTTGATGAGGTTGGCCAGGTTGGCTATGTTTGCTAGGTTGATCGAAAGCCGCTTAAAGGCTCACAGTTAATCAATTTTAATGAAATAGAGGCGTACTTAGATTGCCAATGTGCTGTCAGCTGACCGAACAGATGCGACAGATGATAGATGATTTTACCATATGGAAGCCGTAGAACACGCATTGAAATGATTGCATTTAATTAATATAATACGCTTACATAACATGAAATAATATGTATATATATATATATATATATATTTATATACTGTGCAGCCTATCTGTGTATTATAAACATTATTCCCTTTAGAAGCTAAAAGTAATAGTTTCCACTTGAAAATAGGGGCAGATTGCCAAATTGTTTGACAGGGAATCTTGTTGTCCATGAACGTTGAGAACAGCACTCGTACTTATTTAAAGCCGACCTGTCGTAACCTGACAGCCTGGAACGTGTGAAACGACGTGCCGTTGGCTCGTTTCGGAATATATAGCTACTTAATTTTTATTTTTAACTTGTCACAGATGCGGTTTATTTCAACAGTTATTGACAATTTTGTAAGTTTTTACTGCTTTGCTGTGGCAAATGCCACAAATCTGCAATGGATTATTTTCGTATATTTGGATTTTCGGATTATTGGTTTAAAGTGTTCGATTGTTGTCTGTGTTTGCTGTCTATCCTAGTACAATACAAACCCATGCATCATGTATATTGCCTTGACTGGCAATATTAATTTGTATTTCCCTTCCATTTCTCTCTCTCTCTCTCTATTTACCCCACTCTCTCTTTCTCACACTATATGCCACTTTTTGCATATCAACTCTTATTGCATTTGTGTGTGGTTGGTTTCTAGTGGTTGATTGTTGAGTTTGGCTAACGTATATCTTTAGTTTCTGCTCTTCAGCGCAAAAGTATGCAATGGAAATAAACAAACGAAAATCTGTGGGAAAAAACCACTTTTAAACAATAGGAAGCATTTAAGTAAAATATAAAATAATAAGCATAGTTAAATAAATTCGTTAAGTGCATTCCAAAATTAGATGCCTTATGCAATACAGAAATGTTTCGGTATCAGTTTTGTTGAAAATGTGTTTGACTAGAAAACTTAATTAATTGTTAATTGCAAAATGATTTGTTATAGGTATTAAATATATATTTAATTGCTTAAACTGCGAGAATATACTTCATCTTTCACATGCACAGGGTATGGATATAGATGCTGGCTTACTATATATGTATGTCTATATATAAATATTTCAATTAGGTTTACAATTTTGAGCATGGTTCGATTCAATTAAATGGCTCCCCTATTTTTTATTGTAGATTTTTGCTTTTTTGCAGTTGCAGTTGAGGTTCAATTACAAATTTTGTTCACTTAATGCATTCGCTCAGACGGCTTTTTGTCGTGCATATGCATATGAATGTGTCATACACTCGCACACACACAAACACACACACACACAAACACACACACACACAAACACACACACACACAAACACACATAGGCATGCTTGCATGTTGACAAATATGAAGCTGTCGTTCTTGTTTGCATATCGTTCACTTTTTGTTGAGCAGCGGATTTTGTATGAGCCCAATCAGCTGATAGCTAAAAGAAAAAAAAAACATCAAGAAAAACCAACAAACAGACAGCAAAATTACAAATAAAATTAAAAAACGCCAATAACAACAAGCACAACAACAACAACATCAGCAACAAATTCTGCAATATTGTCCACATGGGCGTAACTGCACATGCCCGATAAATGTACTACCATAGATATATAGATACTGATATCGATATAGATTATGCACATACATACAACGCGTTTCAATAGTCACATAGTGCCTCGACAGATATTAGATTCCGTTGTGGCAATGGATATTTTCATTTTGTTCTGCATTGTGTAGTGTATGGAAGAAGCCGCGTCTCCGACCCCATAATCTATTTATAATATATATATATATATATAAATATATATTATATATAAATATATATTATATATATATGTATGCTTCCTTGATCAGCATCCCAGGGCAGTATGTATGTTTGAGTCAGCTGGATCGGATAGTGCAGCTGGTATAGAACCAATCTGTTGGCCGCCCAAAGAGCATGTAATCTTCGGTGTGCCTCAGATTAGCTACTCTGGCTTGTGGCCATTATTGTTGTTTCAGCAACCACGTGTTGCATGCAATAACATTCGATGTCAAGAATTCCATATAATGCACGTGCACGCACATTGCATATTGAACAGAGAATTGAGAGCGGAGCACAGGCAACAGAAAATAGAAAAACAACAACTAAAATTGAGGCGCAAATGGGAAATGCCGAGATTCAGCATCACAACATCGACTTTGCGTAATGCCAGCACTAGCATAAGTTTTGTTGTGCATTCAAATGAGACGAGGCATATTTGCTGTGTGCAAGTTGCAATGTTTAAAGCTTCAAGGCTTAAGACGACTTGCAGGTCATATAATCAACATTAATGATTTGCCATATTTAGTCAATTTGAATATCTACAGAGACTGATGTGTTTTGTCAAGGTTTAGCAGTAGTCGCAGCAACTAGATATAAGTACTTTAAGCTAACCAATTATAGGACAGATATTTAACTGACACCACAATAAAGGAACTGAGGACTAAACCGAGAGATAGAAAGTTGAAAGAACTTATAAATAACTACGCAATATAAATGAGCACAATATGTCTGAATTTGATCAAAATTGATATTCTAGTTAAGTTTACTTTGATGGCAAGGTTGTATTGCAACATAAGTCTGTTGACAGTACCAGCTATAAAAACAATTATTTTTCTAATTTGTCTTTAGTTTTAAGGTTTCAACCTGTTTTAATTGGGATTCAGTTTGCGTTTGAAGTAAAAAATATCGAATGTTTGTGATTTTCAACAATTTATTGAAAAATATTTACGCTTACGTATAATTGATTGATTCAGAATAATAATTCAATTGATTGATTCAGAATATAAATAAAATTGTGATCAGGCTGCCCATTCAGTTTATCTCTGAAGCAGTTTCTCTCCGTTGTTTGGCTGGAAAATAAAATTAAAACGTCACCGTTTCTAACTGGCTAAAATTATTTTCCGTTTGTTGAGCGCATAAAACGAAAGTCAAAGCTTGATGTTGAAGTTTGTGGCTTCAACTTTTTGCGTAACAAACTTTCACATTGTGTGTGTGTCTGTGTGTGTGTGTGTGTGTGTGTGTGTAATTGCCTTAAACTAAATAAGCCCCCAACGAGCTGACAGGCAATGTCAAACGGTACAGGGACCCTTCTGCAACTCAAGCTGAAGCCGAAGTAGAAGCTGGAGTTGGAGCTGAAGCTGGAGCTGGAGCTGGAGGGGGGAAATGGAGCTGGAGGACGAAGAGGAAATGAAGCTGGCGCTGAGGTGCCCTTTCTGTTTTGGTTTCAGGTCCAGTTCGATGCTCGTAAATGTGGAACTTTTTAATAATTTTATTCAAGTCAAGAACCCCTCGTCCGCACCGCACCTGCCCCAATCTGCTCTCTGACATGGTGACATAAAAATTCTTGGTGGTTTTTATACTGGTTTGTTTTGTTTTTTGTTTGTCATGTGCGCAAAAGTTTTGGCGCCTCAACTCCGTAGTAAACTCGGGCAGCAAGCTGACTTAAGTAATTGTTGCAAAAATATGTAAAAGGATGTTTATGCAAAACTATTGCCAAGCAAGCTCCATCAAAAAGTTACATTTTCTTTCAGCATTTGGAGGTTCTCTTCTTCTTATTGTTTTGTTTGCCACTTTCTAAGCAGAGTGAAAAAAGTAATCCTGACAGAAACGGCAAAGATCGCACAGAAACCAAATATAAATCAAGTCATTATTTAAAGCAATGCAGACCTTATTGTCAGAACTCAATATTCAACATTCAACATTCAACACTCAGAGGACTCAAAGTGAAGACAGCAACAGCGATTTCCTTTTCATGTATAATTTAAAAAGTTATTTAAGAGAAGACAAAGTTACCAGACGTCAAGAAATCAAATAAAATATTGCATAAAAATTCTAAGTGCGATACGTTTCAGTGTCTTTCACTCCAACACTTCTTCGCCCAAAAAACGAAAGAAAGAAAAGAAAAACAAAAGAAAAAGCAGAAAAGCTGAAAAGCAGCATAATCAAATGTCGAAATTTATGTTATCACGTGAATGAAATATTATGAAAAAAAA
This sequence comes from Drosophila nr. perissopoda 5 BK-2023a, assembly GCA_035044105.1. Classification (NCBI taxonomy): domain Eukaryota; kingdom Metazoa; phylum Arthropoda; class Insecta; order Diptera; family Drosophilidae; genus Drosophila; species Drosophila nr. perissopoda 5 BK-2023a. The sequence continues at coordinate 5,000,435 of JAWNMK010000121.1, forward strand.
AGGTAGCACACAGTTTGGAGCTGCCTAAGTGGTTGTGCGAGGGGCAGGCAACAAATGGAGTTGCATTGACGATACGCAGTTGGTGTAAACCAAAGAGAAAAAAGCAAACCAGAAATAATGGGAGCCATCACATGGAATGTGACATGCATTAAAGTCAAGTTAATACTATACAGATGTAAGAAATGACAGCGATGTTATCTCTCAATTTGTGTGGGCATCGCCGACTCTTGAGTTGAGGCCATATACCAGATATGTATCTATATCTGTTTATATATATATATATATATCCTTACGTTTCAGCTTGAACACATCTTCAATATAACGGCAATTTTTTTTTGATACTTGCCTTTTTTTTTTGGTGCACAAGTTTTTGCCATTAAAAGTTTGGCATGTAAATCATACTTAAGAGACGTACATGGCAATACGCCCACATTGCCACACTCGCAAAGCAAGTCTTGAAAATAAAAATGGGTCAAACGTTGCGAAACCACGAAAAAGAAACATTTTACTAAATGTCAACTAGAATAAATATATATATGTGTATATGTGTATGTATATGTGTATGTATATATAAACACATTTCTAGTGCATACATTTCAAAAAGTATGAAAATCTGCGTAAAGCTCAACAACATTTTTGATTGCAGCAACAGCTGCCAGGGCGGCAACACACACATACACACATACACACACGCACACATACACACACATACACATATACACACTCATACATACACATATTTTGGGTCGCATTCTCGCCGTCCGGAATATGGGGCTGGCTAAAAAAGCTGTTGACAATCACATGAATTGTAATTTACATGGCCCAAAAACGGCATCATAAACTCTTGTTGTTGTGTTTGGTGGGGGGGTGTGGGGTGGTGTGAATGGGCGTGTAGAGTGTTTTTGTTTTTGGGCAATTGAATAAATCGCCAGGGATGCGACACAAACATACAGACTATATTCCCTGTGCCAGCACACTTCGAGGCCTCATCCATTTGGGTGGACTACCTCTGCCCCCCCCCAAATGACAGGCGCCAAGTTTGGTGCACATGTGCAAACTTGTTTTGGCCAATAATTTTGTTAACTAAGTATATACGCGGATAGACCCGAGCACGTGTATGAAAATTTATGTTACCACCCATACACTTAGAGAACAAATCATTGTTATCAGAGTTACAGCACACAGCTGGAGTAAACTGAAAATATTCGTCCAATCTAGCACTTCTGAAATATCTGGATGTACTCGAATGAGCAAAATTTCACTATTTTCGATATATATATATTTGATGAAATTTTTCCCTGGATCCGAATATTCCAACTAGGTCAGAGTATGGAAATGTTTGGACTTCAGCTTTAAGTAAATTCAAAACTCAAAAAAAACTTTTTAAAGTGTTTTTCACATGCATTATTTAAATATTTCATGGAATTATTCACAAGCGTGTGCGTTTGCCATATATCATTTTGTAAATAATAATTGGAATTATATGACATCCAATTGAGTTTCAAATGAAAACTTATTTAATTTTTAATGCATGCAGCGCTAATAAAAAATTTAAAATGTGAATATAGTCGCTCATTTGAAAATTGCACATGTACATATATTCATATCTATATATATCTATGTATATATATCAAGACAAAAATCCAATGTGCCTATTAAAAATTCAATTGCAATTTCAATAGAGTAAATTTATCGCCACATTGCTTATTTTGACATCCTGCTCTGGGTCAATGGACTGGGAATGAAGTCAACGACGAATAATACATTTTTGGTTCACTTATTCCACGCAAACTGTAGTCTGTGTATATTTTTGGTTTTTGGCATGCCACATGTGCAAAACTTTTGTGTGCATGTTTTCAAGCACTTAAACCAGAATTTAAATTAAAAAAAAAAAAAAAACCCCTGAACGAAACAAAATTGAAGTTCTGAAAACTTTGACAACTTTGAGTGGAGCCTAATTAATTCCCCGTGCGAAGCGAATTTCATCCATTATTCCAATTTACATAATTATGAAAGTTATGATAAAAAAATTTAATATTTATTCGAAAGCAGTTTTTCTGATATCTTTGGATATATATATCAAGTTTCATACAGATTCAAAACTGAGGAACTAGTTAGCAGAGCGCGACTTGACAATGATCAATATAGAATTTATGACATCAGCCGCTGAGAATGCACAATCTTAGGATAACTGAAGTTAACTGTAGTTCCAGATTATGTAATTTATGCATCGCTTTATTGCTTTAAATGATGTCTGCTTTTTCGTGCATACTATTTACTTTTTTTTTCTTCTTTCAATTCATGTCAGCATTTAAATATTTGAAAGCAGGATTTTAAGCTGATACAGCGGAAGTTACCGTTGACTTTGCCATTGTTCAATTTGTGGTTAACGCGCACAACAAGTAATTACGACCAGATAAAGAGAGAAAGTCATATATATAAATATATATATATATAGATATATACTTTATATGTTTCATATATAAATACCATATGTAAATATTGAGACAGAGAATTCAACTAATTATGTTTGTGGACTAAATTTGTATTTCAGCATAAAGCATTTGTCCAACAAATTAGAATGTTGATTATTATAACAATAATAATAAGAGAAAACATATTTTGCGGTCGGACCAACAACATTTTTGTGGCAAATTTTCAATTAATATTTATTGGCGAAAATATCCGCTTACTGTTTAACTGATACTGATACACAACAATACTGGAAATGTGGAAATGTGCATTAACAAAATTGTACAAATCAGCTTATTTGGCTATTGTTTTTGTGGCACTTTAGTTGGGCCATTTATAAAGTTTATAGTTTGTTAGCCGCAACACAATTTGAGTTACCTGAAACACAATCCAAATATTTCACTATGCTCTGGCAATAGCCAAAAACCCAATAAATGTTGCATTACTGTGTGTATTCTTATTGTTCTGTGTGTTGTGTTGTTTGTATTGTTTGTGTTCGACTTTTTTGTTGTTAGTGTTTTCCCATTTTCATTTGCGGTTTATTTAACCACAAAAACAATAGCAGAGAACTCCGAGTGCATGTTATTATTGACAACAACAAACACGCATATTTGCTTTTGTGTCAATGTGTTGCTGTTGTGTGTTGTGTGGCTGAGGAGTGCGGAGTGCTGGGAATTGTTGTTTTGCTTATGAAAGTCATCACATAGTTTTCATAGTTTTCACAATTTTCATAGTTTTCACATGCATCTGACGTCCGCTCTTGTATCATAATAAGTCTATACGCACTCCCCACATACGTACGCATACACACACGCATACACACACGCATACACACACGCACACGCACACACTAACACACGCACCCCGCTCCACCTGTACATATGTCTGGTCTCTAGGTTCGACGTTGGCTCCAATGTGCCAACAGGAAACTCATTTTGTGGCCATTTTTCGCCCAACATTTATTGCTGTTGTTGTTGTTGTTGTTGCTGCTGTGCCGAATCAGCTTTGCGGTCTGCGTGCCACATCATCCACATGCCTCATACCGTCTGCACCACACTCTTTCTCGTCCCCCCCCCCCCCCCCCTCCATCCCAGTTGCACCCTCTCCCGTTGTCCTATCCTGACTGTCTAACAGTTTGCTAAGTCTAACTCTTTTATGCAATAAGTGGCATGCCATTTAATAGACCACAATTTCGTTTGCTGCTGTTGGCAACGACGTAACTGGAAACATTGCAAGCCACGCAACAACAGCAGCAGCAAAAGCAACAGCAACGACAACAATGCCAATAATGGTAATAACAATTATGATTACAGGCCAAACCAACAACAAAAACAAACATTTGTCGAAACTAAGCCTTCTAATTGCACTTGTTTAGTCACGTGACTCAACAAAAAATGACGAAACAACAACAGTAACAAACAAAATTGAAGGAAAACGAAAAGAAAGAAAACTGAAAATGAAAACATAGCAATAAAAGTGCTCGACTGGGTTTTAATTGCATGTTAGTAATAGCTCCAAAATTACAAATATATGTTTGAAAAGGGTCGTCTAAATTTGTATCGATTTGATATTATCGGGCGTATCATCGATAATTATCAAAAGAAATAACTGTACAGCAGCTATATGTCACTAGCACTAAATATACAATAAAAAACAATATATTTTATAATCATAACTAATGCAGTTTCGATAAGAGAATCTTTATGCAATGCATACCTCTTAAAGTTTATGCGTCCTATATACAGTGGCTCACAGCTGAAGTCGAGCAGTGTCAAGTAAATAATGTAATTGCCTGACATAAGCTAATTATTTATTATTTTCCAAAGACCGATGGTAGGTACATATATTAACCACCAAAATTAATATATGTCGCTAATACACTGAGGTTTCCCCACCTGCTAGGTAGGATTATAATTATGTATTAAAAATAAAGTTTGAGAATAATTAGTCAACTTTTGGTACAAATGTTGACCTCCAAAATATTCTGACCAACCTTGATCAAATCTTTTTCTCACAATTTGGCCAAAACTTAAAGGATAAAAAATAATTCCATATATTCTTATAAATGGTATAAATATATATATTTACGTCATAAGCTCATTTTCAACAAATTGAACTCATAGCAATTTTGCACATATTTTTAATGGCACATTAATAAAAAAGTTGAAAAATGTCATAACTAAAAAGTGAAGTCGTGCGCAAAAGTCGCAAATTAAATTCCACTCTGACACACCACGTCTCAGCTCGAAGTTCTTTATCAACAATCAGTTGAAATACGTAATGTATATGTTTGTATATATATATATTTAGTCTTAACATAGTTGTTAATAAATTTTTTGTATAGGTTGCAACATCTTAAAGCCTTATGGCCACTTCACTTAAGGGCCTTCACTTTTCTTAGCCATTTCGTTTGGCAGTTGCTTGTGATATTATCGCCTAACAAGCGGAAAATGCCGCCAACAAAAAAAGAAGAAAAAAAAAAAAAAAAAAATGGAACAGTCAGCCCTGCCACAAGGCAGCCAGTCGGCACCCACAGAGAAGATGAGACGAGTCTCGCAGACGCACAGCAATTTAGATATTGATTCAGATAGCGCCTGTAAATACTTGTGTAGTTACGAATAAATGTATATATTCACTTGGCGCACACTGTCGCAGCTGGCATTCCACGGAAATTGAGGAGAAGGCGTGTGCTGAAGGAACAGGAGGAGTGTAAGTAAGAGTGGAACTTTAGGGGATTCTGACTAGGAGTAGGCGAAGGAGAGTTGGAGTAGGATACTCGAATACAAGTGGGTGGGCATGTACTTGGTGCGATATGCTTGTTAATGATTGTGGACAGCTGACTCGTAATTGGCAATAATGCCATGATTGATTTGACATTTTCATTCAATCATTAGCTTTTAACTACCGTTAATTAATTGGTCTTCAATTGCAACACACGCTTACAGGCATCCTCCATACAAATTTACCATTAATCATTGCTAAATACAAATTATTGGCGAATTGTGTACTGTAAGAAAACTGACTAGCTGTTTTTTTTTTTCTTTTGAAAGTGTTTTGTTCTTCATTTGCGTTATCGGGCTAAACTGTATCATATAAGTTTTCTTAAAACGTACATCTACAGTGACCGACACCTTATTAGGCACAGAGTCAAAGAAAAAAAGTAATTGCCTGTCATAAACTAATCATTAATTATTTTTCAAAAATTCCAATGAGCGATGGTAGGTACAGGTATTAACCATCTAAATTAATATATGACCCCAATACACTGGGGTTTCCCCACCTGCTAGGTAGGATTATGTAAAAAAGTAGCCTATTATCTTTGACTCTGTGCCTAATAAGCTGTAGGTCACTGTATATAAACCTTCGCGTGCTTCAGTTAACTGATCTTGCTTAAATTTTCATATGTTAATATTCAATTAAAACCAAATGTTGTTTTTTTTTACATAATTATCTGAATTTAATTAACTCATTTTGATTTCTGTGTTTTATTCTATTTTATTACATTTCTTGCATTTTATTTTTATTTTTGTAATTTCAAGCTATTTATTTGTTATCCAATAAGCGGCTTTTGTAATTAAATTCATCTGGTCATCAATAATGCGAGTTATTTCAATGAAATGCAATTTAATTAAACGAATTTCGCTTCTTTTTTTTTCTCTTGCAACAATTTGATTTCAATAATTGAGTCAAGTGCAGACTGACTGTCTGACTGCCATTAAACAGTAGCCGACTAACTGCAGTTATAAAACTTTTGCGTTGATAAACTGACAACCGACAGACAACAAATAATGACTTCAAGTTGCAAAAATTGTTAATTGTGGATTGCAATAAAGCGTGTTGAATGCGAGTGGTGCAAGAGTGCACAACGGCACGTAAATCAAAATTGTATTACAAAATGCCACTCAACAAAACAATTTGCGTATTTATTTATTTATAAACAGTCGTGTTCCGTAATTAAATTAATTTTGATTAATCATTTTTTGTCCGTCTGCCAGTTGTGCTGAAAGGAGTCAGATTGTGTGTGTGTGTGTGGTGGGGGGGGGGAGGGTTGTGATTGTGTGTTTTGGGAGCATTAACAATTAGCCCCGGCCCAGCTGAGACAAAAGTTGAACAATTGTCTACTTGTATGACTCTGACTTCGGTTTTGATTCAGACTCTCGGTGTCGTATACGCAATGCGTCAAATGCCTTAACCCATCCTCCAAGCATACATGTTGTTGTACATGTTGTTGTTGTACAACTGTCGCAAAGATTTTTGCATTGCCATACGGTGCTTTTGTTGTCGTCGCCTGCCGTCGTGACTAATTTATATGTGCATATTAAATTAGCCCGAGTGGCGTAAAGTGAGTGTCGCGCCTAACATTAGTTCACACCCTAAGACACACACATAACCAAGGAGCTAAGAGTAATAGTTTCCACTTGGAAATAGGGGCAGATTGCCAGATTGTTTGAAAGGGAATCTTTTTGTCTATGAACGTTGAGTACAGCATACATCATGTATCATGCATCATGCATCATGCATCATGCATCATGCATCATGCATCATGCATTACGTACATACATAATACATAATACATCATACATCATACATCATTCATTATACATCATACATCATACATCATTCATTATACATCATACATCATACATCGTACATCATACATCATACATACTTATATACTTTTATATTTTGGTGTATGATGCACAAAAGTATTTGATACTTTTAGAAAGAAAAAAACGGCGAATATCGATGATCGATGCAAATCGATAAAAGCCCATTATCATTATGGGTGACATCAGTAGTATTGGTATGCTTCGAGAATAAATGGAATAATTTGATGAGAGTGCGGAGAAAGTTAGCCTTTGGATGGCACGTAGTTCTAATTGCAGCATGCAGCAATAAATGAATGCAGACAGCAACACCCACACCCCACCCCACCCCAAAAACTTACCCCAAACCACCTAATTAGTTCTCTCGGTGCGATGCCATTAACAAATCTCTGTTCTTTCGTTTGCAGCAGCAATCGCTGAGCGATACAATTGCGGACAGCGGCAAAGGTGCAAAGTTTTTATTACGAAAACGCAAATCGAAGAAGACAGCAACAACAGGAGCAACAACAAAAACAGTTGCTGCGAATGGCGATCAAAAAGGTAAGCCCAGAAAGAAAACAATGGCAAACAATGGTAAACAATTTGAAAACAGGCGCCAAGAGCAAATGGTGCAAAGTTTTCGAATTTGCCATCATTAGTTATTGTGCGGACTGAGTTTGTACTATAAATTTAATTAATATTCTCACTTCCGCACTCCCATTCCGTTCATTTGTGGGTCTGAACTATTTTCAGGCAAGGCGGATACGCAGCCTTCGATTAAATGCGTTCTGGTTGGCGATGGCGCTGTTGGCAAAACCAATTTGATCTTGTCATATCTGGAGAATCGATTCAATCCGGAGCATGTGCCGACGGCATCAGATATTTATAACGGTAAGTTGAGCACCCGGAAAATTACAAAAATTGTGAAATTGTGAAAACTGTGAAAGCGTTGATTGCCTGCCTGTTTGCCGCCCACTTGACGCGTAGTCGAAAGACTGCGCTTTTCAACAGGTTTACTTAACAGCATTTTTCGGTGTACACACACACACACATACGAACATACGCGCGCACACACACAGATAAGCCAGCAGCTTCTTTGCCGTAGCAGCCTGCGACCTTCGACGGTTTGCCACCCTGTCCTGCCCCCATTGCCTGCCGTCTCTGCCACGTATATGAATTTTTCATTCTGTTGAAAACCAATTTGTGAAATCTTCACTGAGTTTCCGTGTGAAGGATGCGGCACTCGGCATTCGACTGTGGGCCAGTCTCAGCTGACGGAAGTAGGCGAAAATGATGTTCAACTGCCTGCAGGCCATGAACACCTCCACCCACCCCCATCCCCAACAAATCTCCCCCCTCCAGGAGCTATGCGCATCTCTCCCCTTTTATGCTTCACTGGCACCGTTAGGCAGGCAGGAAGGCAGCTTCATTTGACTTTCACTGCTTCCGCATTTGCGCTCTCCCATGCCATATGTAAGTGTGTGTGTGTGTGTCTGTGTGTGCGTGTGTCTGTGTGTGCGTGTATGAATGTGTGTACATATGTATAGTATGTTGAGCTTGGGCCTGTGCGCTATTCACGAATTTTAATGAACGGAAAATTGAAATTTGCGGTTATTCAGAGCAGCAGCAACAACAATGACAACGACAATAACAACAACAACAACAAGAACAACAACAAAAGGAATAGCAACAATAACAACAAGAAATAAGAAGCGCATCGCAACAGCGCCATAAAAATGGCAGACGCCTTTTGCCGTTGCCATCTTTTTAGTAGTCTTTTATGTCTCAACTTGTAGGCACTTGCATTGCAAGTGATTGAATTATGCTGTGCCACACACACACACTCACACACTTACACACACACACACACATACGCATACGCATACGCATACACATACATACACATGGACTATGCGGTACTCGAGGCTGCTGCTGCCACTTGACGTTGTCCTGACTCTAATAAATTTTGCATGAATGTGCACTTATTTCATGCCGCAATGCCCTGAATCCTGAATACAGAATTCTGAATCCGAAGAGTATTGTACCCTCTTTCCAATAGGGCTGGCAACCTTGCATCGTCCTCCAAAAATCACAGCTGTAAATGCCACTTCACTTTAAGTTTGCAAAAAATAGTATAGTATAAGTATTTGTAAAAATGATTCAAATTCAACTCAATTATTTCATGCACTTATGTTTTCTGACTTGCAAACTAGCATTTTTTCACAAACACATTATTTTTTGGCATAAGTTAATTTCCCTTAAACTTCTTAACAAGATTCTCGGAACTCGAACTTCCAATGAAATCAGGTCACTGATTAATGTTTTTCTGAATACATTCCCAAATAAGAAGCGTTCGAAATCTTCTGCTTTTACCGATGCTACGACTATCGCTGTGCAATTTGCGTCATTCAAGATGCCTGGTTGCGTAGTTGTCCAAAAATAAAAATGCAAAATAAAAAGAGAATGAGAATGAGATATCGCCTGATTTCATGTGCGTCAATCTTTCTTCCTGCTTCTTCTTCTTCGTCTACTCCTTATTCTTGGTCAGCGTCATTTGCCTGCATCTGCACTTATTACGCATACGCCATGTCGCGTCATTTGCCAAATACCGTGCGTAACAAGCTCTTCTTTAGAGTGCAGTGCAGAAACATAATTCGCTAACCCACCTACACACACACGCACACACGCACACACACACACACACACACAATGACAAGGATAGTGGCTTCCATATTGCGTCTTTACACCGTACACTGTATGTGTGTGTGTGTGTCTCAGTGTGTTTTGCATATTTGCAGAGGCTTTGCATAGTTGCGCCATATATATAACCTTTGTGCATAGTTTCACTAATTATGAAGCTAAGGACTCACATCATGAATTTGAGTGGATAACAAGAAAGGCACACGCAGATTAGAGAGTGGTCTGACAGAGAGAAAGAGAATGTGTGAGAGATGTAGGGAGACCGGTGGCTGTAGCACTCCTCAAATGCCATTACATTAACTGAATGCCCATCTAAACATTATCAAAATGTGCTTAATCTGACTTGCTTCAAAAGATATGCATAAAAGAATAGAGGACGAAAGTGTGTTCGACTAGAAGATACTCTACACACAACCACTGATTGCCATAGCGAAAATAAAGCACAATATCTATATATAATCATTTTTATAGATATATAATCATTTATATAGATATATATATATATAATATATATGCTTTCAAGTATATCTGATAGGCACACACAGTATGGAGCCTCTCATATACTCTAACGAGCCACAGACGGGCTAATTGGCACTGGCGCTATTAACTGTATCCATTGCTCACTTTCTATTAAACGCAATTGAGAGATTGAGCGAGAGAGTGAGTGATTCAATGACTGACTGACTGACTCAATTAGGTTTCAATAAGACTGCGTCAGCATCAGCAGCAGCAGCAGCAGCCAAGCGATTGACTGGCTTTCAAAAGCCGTCGACGAGTAACAATTACACAATTGCCTCGCTTGCCTCGCACACAGACACACACAATGACACACTCGCACACACCAACACACACAATGAGACACACACACACACACACACAATGAAACACACACAATGACACACACTCACAAGTAGAAGCTTAGCAACCGCTAACAACGCTTTGTCTTCCTTTGTTATGCGCCATTTGGCCGCTGGGTGGCGCTTTTGTCAGAGCCATTCAATGTCCTAAGTTGAGTTTTATTTGCTCGTATTTCGCATTTTTCTTTTCTCTTTTTTATGTGACACACTTTTTTTTATAACGTGCATTCCCAAATCGATAATCGATTAATAAGTCAGCACTGAGATGAGGCATACAAAACGACCCCCGAAATTAGGCCCAATAACATGCTAAACTAAATTGCTGGCCAAATGAAAGAGAACCGATGATGAGCACAACGCTTTCATCGCTTTCTCTCAACGTACTCTCAACATTTGGATTTCGACGGCATGCCACAGAACGAATAGCATGCCACACAATTGAGTGCTGGCAATAACTTTTTGAACCTGCCACAGCTATGGTAAAAACATTGGCGATTTCAGCTGGCAGGTGGTTGAGGGTTATGCAAATAAGCTGCATAAGGTAATAGCCAATAAGGAACAATTGATGGATGCAAGGAATACAGAATGGCTGCAAGTCAAGTTTCAAGTTTGTCAGCCAGCCAGTGAGGCAGTGAGGCAGTTACTCAGTCAATCAGCAAAGTAACGCTTCTTCTTCTTTTCCCAAGGGCCCACCTCGTAATGCATTTGCATGTGTGCTGCATTCAACCTGCTTATACCCTGTAGATTAGAGCGTGAAGGCAAGATGTGTTGCACAAACGTCTTAAGTTCGAAATCAAAGAAATACATAAATGCCAACAATATAGAAATATATGTGTATACGTATGTCGATTATATTTTATATTAAATATTTCGCAAATGGGAGAGCTATAGAGCTCTGCTTTAAGAGTATCCTTTGTCTTTTGCATAAAACACAATGAAGGACGATGCTGGCACAGGACCTGTCAGCTAGCTGAAATGGCTAGCTCGCTTGCTGGTTGGTACATCAAGTGTGGTTTGGAAGGATCGTTCATTGGTTGGCTGCTTGGTTGCTTGGCTTGTGCATCGTTGCACAAATGCATTCATGAAATTTATGCTCGCCAAAATGAAATATATTTTAAATGAGCCACGAGGGCGACCTTCGACGACCTGCTGATTAAAAACTCAGAGCACACCAACTTTATTCACGCAGCGTAAACAGCAGCAGCAGCAGCAGCAGCAACAGCAGCAGTGAAAGGCAGTCATGATTAACTTTTAGATAGGGCACACATAGAGCAAATGGGAATAGGGGATGGGTGAGGGAGCGGGAGCAGGGTCGGGAGGGGGAGCGGGAGCCGGAGAGGGTAAATGTGTTAGGCAATGTGACGTGAGGTCAGATGCGCTTCACGATGCATGAGAAACAAATTGAAACTCTCTTTCCATCTCGCTCTCTCTCTCTCTCTCTCTCTCTCTCGCTCTCTGTCTCTTTCCTATCTCCATCAGCTCCCCTGGCAATCCTTATCATTTTGCACGCGTTTTAAATATGAATGCACTGCTCACACACACATTCACACACACACATGCACACATACACACATACACTCATACACATACACTCACACACGTGTCTAACATGACGCTGCTAATTCAGTTTCCACCCACTTGGCTCATCATTGTTGCACGCTGCAATTGGAGCATCCAAACAGCAAACAACCAGCATGGCAATTAGAAAATGTTGCTGCACATAAATTTGTTGCATACTTTTTGATGCGAAACTGGATGGCTATTGTGTCATCCCCGTCCACTAGACCCCATTTACAACAAAACTGTTGAGCTTATGTATTTGTGGGCATATCACATCAAATTACTTCAAGAAATAATTTATTTCAGATAGACCAATCGATAAAGTGCGATTCTCCAATTTTTGATTGATCTTCCCTTAGTTTTTTTTTCTTTCTTTTTTTTATCTTAGTTTCAATACCTTAACAACATTTTATTGAAATATATAATATTTTTTTATCGAAATCTATACATTGATTACAAGACTAATCGCCCTTAAGACAGTTTTATTGTTTTGCATGACAATAATTTATTAGAAAAGTTTTTTTCAATAGTTTGCAAAAATCGAGTAAATGCAGGTTCGTACATACAGATAGACAGTATGTTCAGCCTGATCAAGAATATATATTCATATTCAACTGCCTGTTGCACACTTTTGCAGAACTTCAGTATGCACTTTTAGTCAATTTGTATGGATGGGTATACTGAATAGCAAAACTTAAAAATCATCAATATTTAAATAAGAATATGCAATGGGTTGAAAATTATTATTTTTAGATTACCTTACAAAAACTAATAAATAATACTGCATAGCCCAGAATAGACACCACCACGGATGGGGTGGTGCGGGGCTGGAATCGTGTGTTGAATGAAAAGCCACTTAATTACATAAACCCAAACCAAAAACAAGTCAAAAAAAAAAGAAAGAAGCATTTCATTCGCAGCTCGCAGCCACCAAGTTGAAGATGTTGCCGCATCTTGGCTACAAGTAACCGCAACTCCACAGAATACACACACATATACACACTTGGCAATATGCACAACATTACATTGAGAAAGGGATGCTTGAAATAGCAACAGCTTATACACACACATACACACACACACCCACATACAAGTTCTGGTTTCTGGATCTTCAAATTCCTTACCTTAATTTCAATTATATTTGTGGTTTCTTACTCGTAGATTATATATATATATATATATATATATATACATGCATACATATGTATATAAACACATACATACAAAAATAAATAGATTCGTAAATTCCTCAACAAAATACTTTGCTCCGATTAAATGCTAATTGAAGGTGTTCTATTTAGTTCATTTACCGTGTGACTTGATTTTGGAAATTTGTTTAAACGAGTTTAGGTTTATAATTTCTTTATACCTGGATTTTTATTTAATATTAATTTTAAATTTTACGTAAGAATCAGAAGCTAATAATATTAATGAAATGAAAACTAAATATTTTTAAGACGTTTCAATCTGTCACTGCTAAATGTGTGTGTATGTTTTTTAGAGTACTTACAAATCATTTTCAGTTGCTCAATCATGTGTGTGTGTGTGTGTGTCTCCCACTCTCTCTCTTTCTGTGTGTGAGTGTGTGTGGGGTTAACAGCAAAATTTTGATCTTAAATGCTTGCAATGGTTTTTCAGCAGCATTCCCGCATTCTGCGTTCGTTGCCTGCCTGCGTTGCGGTCCGAATATGTTAGCCAAACGATTTGGCCCACTAGTCTGTCGGGTCTGTCTGGCCCGGTCTGTCTAAAGTGAAGTGCAGCGCAATGCAGAGTCGAATGCCACGCATAGTTGACCCTCTGCGAGTGTCTTAGTGTGAGTCAAAGAGCATATTAATCCCTATATGTGTGAGTGTGTGTGTGTCTGCGCTGAGATGTATGCTATTCCAAAAATTTGCCCTTACGTGGGCCTAGCCCTATAATAGGATATCGTTTTAAATGAAATTCCCAATTGGAATTCAATCGAAAATACCTGACAGATAATGCGATTTTACGAGTGCCTGAAATGCCATTTAAATATTACCATTCAGCAATCAGCGCTCGTAATTAATTTGCAAACTGATGCGACACTTCGCTTTTGCCTCTTCTTCATTAGCAAAGCCATAAAATGTGGCGAGGCAAACAACAGAAAAAAGTACACACATGCATTTCATTTTAATTACAATTACACGAGTCTTGCAACAGAGTTGTAAATTACATGCATACATATATCCATGTGCTTACAGCCGAGGTGAATGTGAACGAGAGTCCCGTGCATTTGACACTCTGTGATACGGCTGGCCAGGACACGTTGGACCCATTGAGAGAGCTCTCCTATCCGGACAGCGATGTGTTTCTCCTGTGCTTCTCGGTGGTCAAGCCCGAAACGTTTGGAGCCATAAAATCGAAATGGGCACCCAAATTTGCCAAAACAAAGGCGGCCCTCATATTGGTCGGCACCCAAGCCGATTTGAGGAGCAATCTGAATGTGTTGAACAAATTGCAGGTGAGTTACCGTTTCGTTTCATTTGTTTTCGTTCTTTTTTTTCTTTTCTTTTTTGCGTTTTCTTTTTTGCGTTTTCTTTTTTTTTTTTTCTTACATACTTATCATTTGTTGGTGTTTGTGTACAAATTGTTAAAATATTTATGAAATTCTTATTTGATTTCATATATGTGCTTCGGGGCATGCTTTTTTCCATGGATGAGCAGACAAATGGGAAGAAACCAATTTCATACGCCGACGCCTGGGACTTGGCAACAACAATTGGTGCCAAATACATTGAGACTTCGTCAGCCACACAGGTGAGTCAGTGTGAGAGTCAATGGATGGGTGAGTGAACGAATGACTGGGCAATGAATGCTGCAATGCTGTACGATGTTGGTATGTTGGGCTAGTCAGTTGAGCCGTCCCATCATATTAATTAAAGCAGCAGCCACACAGACAGTGACTGTTGCCACAAACCTACACACGGAGAAAGAGATTGATAGAGAGGAGACGAGAGGGAGAGCGAACTGGTCCGCAAAGTCATTGCACTAGCAGACAGTAGCAGCACCAAAAACAACTAAGAAGGCATATTTTAGGCACGTCGAAGATTACATACCCTAACAGAACGCAATCAACTGATTTCATAATTATTAATTTTTGCTGTTCATACACGAACTCATCTTTGGCCGATCTGATGCTGACATATGACAAATGATTCCAAGTGTCATAACTACATCAAAACTGAGACAGACTGACAGACAAAGAGCGGCTATCAAGAGACGAGCTAAAAATAAAAAATAAATACATATTTAAGCAAAACATTTGAAGGGCTCGGAGATGTGTTAAAATGAAAATACCCTCTGCAAGGGCATACAAATAATATTCAAGAAATCCTTTGGGCTGTCGCTGTCTGTATGCAAACACTTAAAAAGGAAACTCTGCACAACGATGACGCTTGGGAGGCGTTTGCCTTTGGGGCAATGTGCTTCAACACGCTGCTCTTCTCATCCACAAAACACAAACACGCTCACACAAACACACACACAAACCAAGAGAGAGAGAAAGAAGGAGAGAGAGAGAGGGGGAGAGGGAGAGGGAGAGAGACACATACACATACATATACAATAATCATAATTGTGCGGTTTTCGGGCTGGTTAGTATAACGGTAACAGCTTGCGCCTGGCAAAGCTGGCAATGCTTGCAACGTTAATGTTTTGCCGCAGCAGAAATTTCCGAGTCCTGAGTGGAGCGGAACAGTGGAGTGAACCAAAGCCACCTTTTTGTCAGCCGTGCATTGCACTCGTCGTCCCCAAAGGAGGCGCTAATGCTGACTGACTTTGCAAAGGAAGATGCAATTTTTGTACTATACCCTGCAACATTAGGCATTCCACAAATGGGTTGCTTCACTTGTGTCAGCAGTTGTAAGCAGTAGTATAAACGGATCATATTGAATCGGTATAGTTATTTCTACGCAATTTGGAACTGTTCTGAAATTGAACTACTCAAATCAAAAACTCAGTTTTGAGCGATTTGCGCTTTGAATTGAAAAGTAAGCACATATATTTGGGGATTATAGGGTATCTGCTGCTCGTGCACTCCTAACTGGAACATTACGTGTTCTCTTTTATTTTTTTTTAGTGATAAACGAGACGACAAATTGCTTCAAGTGTAAAGAAAAAATCAGTGACACGAGGCGGAAAAATTGCAGTAGAGCGCAGAAAAATTCGAAATAAACGCATCCAAAGTCAGGGAACAAGAAAAGTTTTTTTTTTTTTTTTTAAACATACTTACATTTATGGTATTCCGTTAGATTGACTTTAATGTATATTAGAATTTTCATCAAATTAAATAAATTGGCGAAATCTCAATGGGTTTTATTGGGTCGGGGGAAACAGACACGGAGCAATTCGTTAGTTATGATTTATTTTAATATTGCTACATATTGCTGTACATAATTTGACTTTTTCTGAATCTCTCACTAATCTCATAAATGTTTTATTTCATTCTTAAATACAGGAGAAAGTCAAAGATGTGTTTGATACCGCCATCTGGGAGGGATTAGTGCCCACCACTTTGCCGCCCACACCCTCGTTCTGGAGAAAGCTTTTTTGCCTGGCCTAAACCCCGGACCTAAGTGAATTCAAAATATTCATTGCAACTCGAAGAAAAACACTCAAACTTATTATTATACTATTATTTTTTTTTATCGTCATCTTTATATAATACGTTATGCGCATATTTCGATTTGTAGTTCAGGGCGGCTTAATTATATGCGTTATACGAAAATCTTTTACAATTTACTCGTATATTATACATACATATGTATTTGTTTAGCAGTGCTTTTCAAAATAACTGCACTCGCACTCACTGACTGATCTATTCATAAAATATTAATAAAAAAAAGAGGGAGAAAGAGATAATGTTGCGAATATTTTTACAACATTATTCTGATAGCATAATAAATTCTTTTTTATTATTATTATTATTATTATTAAATAGTTTTGAATGCAAGCAATTGTTCATATTTTACGATTATTGTGCTTAATTTTTATTGATGCTAATATGTAATTTTTGATAGAAAGTTAGGAGCTCTGATAAAAGAAGCGCACACAAAAGCACATACATATATCGATAATCATATACTATGCATATCTATGTATATATTAGCATGCATGCTGATGTTACGTCATTCCATCCATTTAAGCATTAAGTTTTATATCTTTAAAATACCTTAGTTGTAGTAGTATGTCGACAACAAAGCAAACAACAACAACAACAACAACAAAGACAACAAAAAAGAATAAAATATATATGCAACACGAATTGTACAAGCAAAATTATGTAAATGTTGTTTTTTTCTTCGCTCCGCCATTGAAGATGATGGAAATGTTCAAGGGGTAAATGTGTTGCCTACTTACATATGTATATGGAAAGGCCACAACCAAACCAATGATGCGTATGCTAATAGAGAATTGTATGTGTGTTCCACATGTGTGTGTGTGTGTGCGTGTGTGTGTGAGTGTGCGTGTGTGTGCGCTTTCAATTTCTGTATCAATTTGTGGCGCAAACATTTCAGGGATACGCATTTAAAGCGTTTTCAACAACGGAGAGATTCATGCATATGAATTACACAACTGCTTAACAGTAGATTGCCCTCTCGGATTGAATATCATGCGAATACCAGATATATATAAATCAACACATCTGGACGGTAGGACATTTCACGCCAGCAAAATTGAACAGATTTCTCTGACTATTGCATTACACATCTAAGTATCGAATCATTACCTCCAAGGCAAATCGATAAGTAATGAAATAAAACTGGATTAGGAGTAATGGAGCTGGATTCAATAGAACGTCTGTCCAATAAATCAATCTCCTGAACATGAAAGTTAAAAAAAAGGACTGTATTTCAAAAATTATTATAAAATACGAATCATTTTGCCTACTTTGTGGGCGCCTTAAAGTATGCAATTCAATTTTGTAATTTATGGTGTCAGCCTAGATCCGACTAAGTCATTTGCATGTTGGGAATGGTTTAAAAGGCTATACGACATATGGGTATAAAGAAAGCGTCTTCGACCCCATAAAGTATACATATTCTTGATCTTGATCGGCAGCCGAGTCGATATAGTCATGACCAACTGCCCGTCAACAACTGGGTAAAGGGTATCACGTAGTCTAGCTCATGCGACGCCAGCCTTCTTATTTGTTTTGAATGGGATTTGGGATGGCCTTCTTATTGCATGAATAATGCCCGATGTTTAAACCGTAAGCGTTGAGAAAAGTGCCACTGAAAAGAATAATATGTAATAATAAATGCCGAAGGATAGAAGTGCAAAGTCAACAAAACAACAACATTAGCGTAGACTTTTGCTTAAGCAAACAAAAGCGCGGTGCTTAACCAAACCAAAACACAAGCATTCTGAACCATACACACACACACACACTCACACATAAACATACACGCACAGACACATACATGGACACACTTTCAGCCGGTGCGATGAAATTTGAGCGAAAGTTAAGCGCAGCTTGCCAAGTTTTTACACACCAACAAAAAAAAAAGCAACACACACAAAATGAATTTGGTCGTGGCGAGAACGAACATCAGTGAGTCAGTTACTCTGCATGTTGCTTGCCGCGTGCAACTTGCAACTTCATTTTTTGGCATCAAGTGTTTTGTTGACACTGATGCCTTGATTGCGGCTTCAGTTGGCAGGAACGTTGCGGGTACTGCAAACCGAAACGCTCGTCTGCCATCACATTCTCTAACTCTCTCACTGTCTTATTTTGATGTAAAAAGGCTATGAAATTGAAATATTAATGCCGTGGCAGACAGTTAACAAGTTTGGTGACAGCAGCACAGTCAGCTGCCATCCAAGTGCAGTGTAAACATTTTGCACATTGTCTAGCAACGGATTGGGCGTGCCGGAGAGGGGTTGCGGTGATAGTGATGGAGCCGCGCTCGTTGGTGGTGTCGGGGTCGGTCGAGTGTCAAGGGGGTAATAGGAAATCTTGACGGCAAACAGTTAGTGCAACTGCCGACAGCAACATCACCAGCAACAGCAATAGCAGCAATAACACTAAGAGCCCGAGTTACAAACAAGTTGCATTAAACTAATACCATTCTAAGAGTGGTGTTGTTTCTACGGGCACCCAATATTACACACACACACACACACACACGTAGTACCTACACACATGGTATATGGCTAGTATGCATGTATGGGCAATTTGAAGCCATAAATTTGGAATTTACTTGACCTAAACGTCAAATCATAAGCCTTTCGAGCATGTCCAACACATTGCCTTGGCATCATTTGTGCCATTACCTCCTCCAGGTCGCCAACCCCGCCCTCCCGCCACTCTCCCACTGCCCACTGCCACATGCCCAAATAAGAGCACTTAACAGCATTGCGCAGAGACGTCGCTTTATTAGGCCAAATATAAATCAATAGCCCAAAGAAGAACATGGTCATGTCATGTTGAAAATTTATAGCCCTGCCACTTACGTGTGTGTGTGTGTGTGGGTTGGTGGGCCAGAGATGGGCCCAAATGAAATATCGACATGTGTGCAATAAATAAGTAATTCATTTTTACACAATACTTGTAATGTACAAATAAATGTCCAAAATTACACTTATGTATTTAAATTAATAAATTTACATTATTTAGTTGCAAGTGCAAAACACATCTTTCGATTTCATCTGATTAAACATATGTTTTTAACTACAAATCAAAATTTACACGAAATTTATTTCTTACACAAAGAAGAAGGATTTTTATTTGATTTTGATTTATTTTGTTTTATCTTCTTATCGTAATTATAATGAAAGACAAATAAAATGTAAAACGATTGCAAATTGAACAGAGTGGATTAATCTCCACAATAGAGAGTTATTTATTTTCCATCTTAGTGTGATTTATTAATCAATAGATAATTTTGATGAATTTGTATGTTGTACACACATATTTATATATAATGCATGCTTAATCAGGTCCTTTGCCAATTGTATAGTCTGAATGCGTGCTGTGCTAAAGGAATATGTTCAATCTTGGATTTTCTCTGACGTAGCACAAAATAAGTGGAAGTCAGACAATGAAAATGAGGAAATGTATCGTTAAATGAGTGAAAATGAAAAAGAAAATCGGGGCGAAATCAATTCAAGTTTATAATGAAAAATACTACATCCCATGCTGCGTGATCTGAAGAAGAAGATATGTCTCTGTGTGTGTGTGGAATTTCTTTTCTTTTCAATTTGTTTTGTATTTGGTTTTATTTTTTTTTTCTTTTTGGGCAACTCTTTGTTTGGTACGTGCTCATAAAACCGAATCCGAGCCAAAAGGGGGGAGCAAAACGACCGATTTCACCACGCGGCTATTTATGTGGGTCATTCACGCGAAAAGGATGCGACGCCAGCCCCACCAATTTCTCCATTCGTCCGCATCCGTGTCCCGTTACGTTACGGCTGCGTGTGTGTGTGTAATTTACTTAGAAATAGATACAGATACTCTAGCAGTGTTGTGCTGAAAGGGGAGCGGGCAAGGGCATCCTGACACACATGTAAACGCCGCTACTTGAACCCTTGATTGCGGTGGTGACGCTCGCCGGTCGCCCATTGTTCGACTTGCAGCTAAGGCTTGAACCTTGGAGCTTGGACTAAAACTTATAATCATAGCATCATCAACAAAATTATCGTTTTGCCACAGCACGGAGCGACTGCAGAAGGAAGAATGTGGAGGGGAATAGAAGGCATCACACAGATACACTCGCCATTTAAGAGCATAAAAGCGAAACGTGCTTGAAATGTGAATTACTCTCACTCACATGCACACACGCACACACACACACACACACGCACACACATTGTACTCTGTGCACTTCAAGTGCTCAAGGGTGTGCGTGTAAGTCGCTTTTTGCTCTTTGGTTGCTTTGGCTCATAACTTCAACTATTTTACACGAACGAACGAGCGAACATTTGCTTTACTTTTTTCCACCACGCTTTTCTTTTATTTACTTATTTTAGTGCTTACTTCCGGTCGCTCACGCACACCCGCACACATATACATACATACACACACACACATACAATGGCACACCTACAATGTTTTTGGTTTTTTTCTTTTTTTTTAGCAAATTAACAAGTCAACTGTCTTTCAGCTGCTTTCTTTTGCTTTGTATTAACGATTAAGTGCAAGTCTGTGATTTCTATGTTCCTCCATTGAAAAGTCCCCTGTGAATGCTTCGATAAGTTCCTTGTTGATTATTGCCTTAAGTGGATTAACAGGCATTCGACCAATTTCCTTTCAGATGATGTGCGAAATTTCGCATAGACCATTCTCTGCATAACTCTGTTACTTTTTCTTTGACTTCTCGATATACATTCAAATATAAATTATTATTTTTTTCATTATTGTTTGGCATTGTAGACAATTTTTAATCATTTGTACCAAGTACAGGGTATAAAAAGAGGTGCACGCATAAAAATGACTGGCAATATTTTTTTTTTTTGGCAATCGTTGCCCGTTGTCATGGATATACAATGTATTTGATGAGGGATTGCAGTCTCTCAAGTCTGCTGGCAACCGATGCCATTGATTTTCATTCGACAATGTGTGTGTAGTTGAATGCTCGAGTGAGTATTCCTGTGTGTAAGTCTGCTTTTGCCTTAATAATGATTTCGTTTAATTTCAACACCAAAATCCGCACGGACGCATCACGAAGAGCGCAAATACTTCGACTCCCACGAATATTGGATGGGTGTGTGTGTGTGTGTGTGTTTTTTGGGTGTTTGGGTGTGTGCTCCTTTGGGTACGTTCGTGCCTAGATGAGTTCGCCTTTTGTTCGTTTCCTCGACTTCCGCAGTCGAAAACCTTTTTGCGCTAATTGCAATTACACAAAATATTGTTTACACACTTTTCTCAAGCCGCAGTGTTCAACGTTCAATAACATACACAAATGAGCATGTGCTCAAATGTAAATCAAATAGAATTCGTTAGAAAGAGATAGATAAAGAGAAAGAGAGAGAGAGAGAGAGAGTAAGAAGTGTGCGTGTGTGTGTTGTAGTGTAGGTAAAACAATATAAATGGAATCAGTGCTTAATTAGTAAAATGATGACTCGCTCCTTTGGAAATGGCATTTGTTCTTAGTCAAATAAACCAAACTTATCAAATATTCCCGAATTACTTAGTATTTAAGTGCGCAAAACCTGTTGTGGCAAAGAGTACAAAGTGATCTCAAATTAGCATTATCGCGTTAAGTCAATTAAAATCACAATTCTTAATGGACTGTTTTCATGTTATTTTAATCGAAGTGAAACAGCACCAGCTAGTCTTGAAAAAATGGTCTTGAAGTAAGTGTCACAAGTGTCTTCAACTCAAGTGTTTTTCGTTATTTTTTCAAGTGGTATTTGTGAAAGCAGCTGCCATTAAAAGCATTTGGCAAATTGGCTGCTCGGCAATCGGATACCTCACGTTTATCGATAAGCTTCGCTCACTTTTCAGTTTTTACAGTCAGAAGCCGAGCAACAACGGCAAGCAAACATCAAAGCGAAACGAATGAATTTTAAATGGACTTCAAAATTTATGCAGTGCCCAGTGAGAAATAAAAAGTCATGCTTGAATTGCTATCAGGGGAGTCATGGAGATATGAAGATATAAGGGATGGAGGATGAGGGTTGGGGGATGGGGGATTGGAGACGGAAGATGTGGGCCTCTAGGAATATGAATATGGGATCAACGAACAGAATTCCAGTGTTACGAGTCGAGATAAGGAGTAACTAGCATGCAAATTAGATATGTGTATATACGGTTATGTATACAATTTGTACTGTAGCTATTTAGTTTTTTGCTCGCATAAATTTCCATAAATGCGTAAAGGTAATCAGCAAACGAGTTGCAAAACTTGATTAAATGCAAAATGGGCCATGAAACTTCAATCAGTTTGCAAGTTGAGTTCCCAGTTTCAATCTCTCCCTCTAACCCATTACTTTATGTTGTCGGAGTGTTGCTCAGAACAGATTGAAAAACTTGAACCAAACACAAACACAAAATCCGCAAAACAAACCACAGCTCATATGGACAAACTGGACTGCAGTGCACTGTGAAGTCAACTCAACCGAAGTCAAGTCGTGTTGGGTTCAGGGATGGCAAACAATTGGATTATAAGCAGCGGAAATCCCGAAGTCCGATTAAATACAAATCAGAAAACTGTATCATGCATAACTGCGTTTTTGGTTATTAATTTATATTTGAAGAATTCGATGGCATCGATAAATGCATATGGATAAGATCATTTATTAGCTATAACTTTATAGCTAGGGGCACCAAATTTTAAGTATTTGTTACTGGCGAAGTCCTTCAAAGATTGTTTCAAAGAAATTTTCCAACCACGCCCACAAAATAGGATATATCCAATTTCGCCCACAGATGTAGAGTGCAATGTTCCAATTTGCTTTTTTTTTCTTAAGCAATTTTTGCACATTCTTGGTCAAAGGTGCTGACAGTTAGATGAATCGACGTGAGGAACAAATTTAAATGCTAAACAGATTAGAATTGTGATTGGCTTAAAATGAAAAATTAAAGACCTCAACTCACTAGGTTTTATGTGTGCATATTGCATGCAGAGAGATGAGCAAAAATCTTATGATGCATGTGTTTGTGTGTGTGTGCATCCCTAGTCAGGATGTCGAGTAACCGAGTTGGCGAGTTCAAAGTGAAGTCCAGCGTATGTCAAGGGTCAAGCAAATATGTACGAGCTGAATATGCTATGGAGCTATGCACAACAAGAGCAACAAGAGCATGAAAAGAGCATATTACAAAAGTTATGAGGCGGAAATGAAACGGATGCTGACAATATTCACTGGCATTCCGGCCGACATGGCGCATACGTAACGTGCAAAATACGTGACGTGATACGTGAGACGAACGTGACATGCGAACAGGCATTTGCTCGGACTCGCTGCAGTTCAATTATGTTGCAACTGCAACCGAAACGACAACAGCCACAACAATAACTGACACTTATCGGCAACTGTTTTCTGTTTCCTTTTTTTCTTTGTGTTTTTTGTTTGAGCATTTGCTGAATAAAAGCTCTGAGCTGCATTTACGCTTAGCCAAATGGCAGAAAGTAGCCATCAGCCGAGCTTGGCCGAGCTAAAGCATTGCATGCTGTATCAGGGCCAGGATCCAAGTCAGCCAGTGGTGCGTCCAAGCCGTCAGTACCCTCCCATCGCAGACACACAACATCCGCCAGCCTACGATGATGCCATTGGTCAAAATGCGATAACTTTGTGCAACCGGAGCAATCCACCATTGCACAACGGTCATCGGCTCGATGAGCGGCCTGAGCGGCATGAGCTGGATGAGCAGCCGACGCTGCAGCTGCCTATTGATGGGCAGCAGTCGAGTCTGCCGCAGGTGCGCAGTAAGTAACCAGAGGTGAAAAGAATATAATGCAATTGAAACAGACGGAAGCATCGCCGAGTCAGTCTCACAGACTATTAGAGCTAGAAACTTTAATTTTGGAGTTTATGTTCGCGTTTACTATGCACAAATCAAGTTTATTTCACTTTATCAATAACGATATGGACAAACGGATATAGCTTTCTAATTGTATGCATTATGTGTACTTGAAGATAATATTGATCATCTGTTTGAATATCCGAGAAGTGTTCGACCTATGACAAGTAAATATTTTGGTTGAACGTATCTACTTGTCGAACACTCCCGGCTACTTGCGATTAAATGAAACATATGTTTAAATGATAAGCTTTCTCTGTTTGTTGGACAGGCTTCATTGCATTGCCACTGCAGCCCCAGTTCGGTCTTCAGGCCTGTCCGATTGTGTGTCCTGCTTGTGGCAAGCAAGGACGCACACGATTGCAGCGCACGGCGAATATGAGGGCACATTGCTGGGCGCTCTGGCTGTGCTTATTTGGGTGAGTCATATTTGTCATATTCTCATATTTGACACAATTCTCTCTATCCCACAACCCTCCCCCCCTCCCCACCCATTTGATCAGATGGTGCTGCTGCGCTTGTTGGTATCCGTATCTGATGGACAGCTGCCGCATCACGAGGCATTATTGCAACTCCTGCAACACATTTCTAGGCGCCTATCATCCCGAAGATTGCTGTCACTGAGATTCTGTAAAAAGCGACTTAAAAAAAGAGAATTGAAAAATTGTTTATAAATGCTTTAGGTTTGTGAAATAAATAACGCTCCAAATGAGTCGAAACTCAAACCGTTTATTATTTAAAATATCCATCAACTCCATCAACGAGAGACATGACCATATAACAAAAACTTAATAAATGTCTCGCTTTATGGAACAGATATTCTTGTGCTTCGTTTTTTGTATTGTCATTTTTTGTATTTGGGCGTTGTGCGGTGAGCGTTGAGTGCGACTTTAGATGACTTCCGCAACACACTTTATTGCCTTGCTGACATCCAGGCTAATAAAAGTGCACTTCATCCTAAACGAAAAACTGCCTACACAGATGCAGCCTACAGAGGCGCTCCAGGCCAAAGTGGAACAAGTTCCATCCGCTTATTGAAACTAATGCGAGTCGCAATTTGGTGCTGCTGTGAATCTATGGCCAGTGCCTTGGCTCCAATTGGCCTTCCATCAGTGCGACGCCGGCAAATTGAATTTGACGGCAATTGCATTTGCGCCACGCTTTTTGCCGACTGCTGTTGCGACAGCTACTCCAGCTCCATGATTCATGCCACACAATGCAGAAGCGGCGCAGAATACCAGTGGCACCAATGATACTATATGTTGCCCATTGTCCACTGTCCATTGTCCATTGTCCATTTTCCATTGTCCATTATCGACCTAGGCGTTCTTGTTGCGCAGTTCGGGCGTTGCTAAATGCACGTGTCCCACCCCCATCCAGCCGTGCAAACCCAATTAAAATGTGCCGTTGTGAGATGCATAAGGCATTCGGAATTGATTTGCCCCAGCCGTCCAGCCTCAATCTGCAGCAACAACAATAGATCCATCAGTAGCAGTTATTAGCCAACAATTCGTAGCCGCATCCGTATTAGCATCCGTTTTGGGATTTGAAATGCACCTCTCTCAAAATCAAAAGGAACAGGAAAAACCCAAACTAGTTACTTAACTGCGCATTACGTTTAGTTATCTATGGTTTAACCACGTGAAAAACCGTCCCTCCAAACCAACTGATTGTAGTACCATGAAAAGGCAATCAAAAGAATAAAATATAGAAGAGAAGTCTCAGTGTCCAACGGCGACTTCATAATAATAAAAGTATGTAATGCGAAAACAATGACAACGAGCTGCCAACAAAACACAGCAAACAACAATAACAATAAAGACAGAAACAACAACATCAAAACACAGCAAACAACAATTGGCGAGCTGCGTTTCAGCGTGTGCCACCAAAATAAGTTGGCAACTTTAATTAGATTAACTTGCTGGGCGCACATACATTAATATCAATGGCACTTCAGCTGACAGGCCTGGTCTTGGGCTAATAATGTGTTTGTGTTTGTGTTTATGGTTGTTATTGTTGTTGTTGTTGTTGTTTTTCGTCTTAGTGTTCTTATTGTTGTTGTAGTCACACAGATGTGCAACTAAATATGTATGCACGTACACTGCGAAATACTTTTCATATATATGTAGTTATATATATATATGCCATTCAGCTGATTTGTAGAAAATACGCAAATTTCTTTGCAACCACAGCGTATGGAAGAAATTGCTCTAAGATTTCTCGCCGTATCAGTTAACCCACAATAGAGCTTATGTAAATATGTCCAGAAGCTTGTAATGCCGTGACAGAGACGTCTACAACCCCATAAGGTATACATATATATTCTCATGCAGCCCAGTTGATATAGCCATGAGTCCACTTCTATGTAATTGAGTCCCTCAGTTTAATACGTATCTTTTTGCTGCAGGCATTACATCAGATCACCATATCATTTAATTCTCATAGCTAACAATCGGTCGAAAAATGAGTTCCTGTATAAACAACTTTTTTATTTAACAAGTTATCCAACCAAACTCACTAAGTTCGACCAAGAGGTCACCTAGCTAAGGTAGGTATAATCAGTATCGAAACCTGCTGATTTTGGGACAAAGAGTAGGAAATCTCTATAACTTTTAAGGTTTTTGTTTGAAAATGTATATTTCGGTTGGCTTGCAAGGGAATTTCATCTTCGGTGTGTCTCAGATTGCCGAATATACCCAGGTTTAACCAAGCAGTGTGTGTTACAGTCGTAGTATTTATCTTAAGAGATCTAAAGATCTACCAAAAAAATATTATCGAATTTTATGGTTGCGCTATGTATGCATACGATTCCGATTACGATTTCATACCCTGATTAAATATGATAATTACATTAAATATTATTAGTCAAATATCCTTATTATTTCAACTATTACATTTCATAATTATAACAAATATATGGCCAGAATATTTATAATCATAAAATACGCTAGATTATGTCAAAATTAAACTCAATATCTACAACCGAAATTCAAAATTTGTCCTGAAAATATAATATCTGACTATATATTGGGGATTGTGCCGTTATTGAGCTGCTTAGCGTTAAGGACACAAAATAAGATATACACAGGCAGATGACATATGCATGTGCACACACACACTCTCACACACACACTCACTCACATACATACATACTCATTTAACTCTGGCACATTGGCATCGGTCTGTTTGCAAGTGCGGGCGACGTTTTTCTCGAAAATTGACAAATTTTGGCGGCAAATGTTTGCGCAACATATTTACGGATATTTGCGGCGTGTTGATTTGTTGATTACACTCAGCGATGCGTAAACTGAACCAGAGGCACACGGCAGAAGCAGCAGCAGAAGCTATATCAGACAGACAGACAGACAGACAGACACACGCTGTCAGTTGAATTAGAGCGTAAGCGGATGCAGATACAAATGTATGTGGAGCCAAACGAATGGCTAATCAAATTAGCAAGCAAAATCAATTGCAAATATTTTAATTGCTGTCGTCGTGTAGTGATTCGGGGAGTATTCGAACTGGCTGCTGGTTGCACATCCAACTCGATGCACAGCGGGTCAAAGCATGGGGATGGAGTTTAGTTGCAGATACAGCTGTGGTAACTGTGCGAGCTATGCGAAAGGTCAGTCAATTGGAACTGGCCAAAAACGATGGAGACAAGGAATTTACGTAGCAAGCAAATGAACTGCACACGTCTGTCGCCCTTATCCCTTTCCGTTGCAGGACTCGCAGGTCTCGAGCACTCGAATCGCTGATATCCATATCGAATCGTCTGCCGTCTAATGCCGTTTTTTTTTTGGACGTGTGTGTGTGCGTGTGTGAGTGTGTGAGTGGTGCCGGCGCAGGCGCCGCACGAGCGATGTAGACGAGGACGAGCATGGGAACGAGGACGAGGAAGGGTACGAAGACGAGCACATGCTTCATTCACTAAAAACAGCGCTCGGGCGGCTCGCCGTTCTCGGTCCGTTCGCCAGCTCGGGCTGCTCGCTGTTCGCTGCTCGGTTTGAAGTTCCGAGTTGCGAAAGACGAGCGTGTAGCGATTCCTTTGCTGCCATGCCATGCCATGCGATGTTGTGTTATTTTATAGGACTGGCATCGCACTCTGCTGGCTCAATAGCGCCTCGCACGTTGGCCACGCAACACGTCGCGTTCAGTGGTGGTGTCCTGCTTGTCAGCCAGGATTCTTTTCATTCAGTCGCTTGCCGTCAACGCCGGCTTGCTAAGCGCGTCACTTGCGATCCGCAAATCGCCACCGTCGGCAGCCAGGAGGCAGCCAAAGTCAAAGACTCGGCTGTGTCCAAACAGCACAGACTAAATATATACGCGCACAGCATATCCATATATGCATTGATTGAAAAACGTTTTCTTCTAATTCGTTGGCATTTGTTTTTCTTGTTTTTGTTTGCGTTGTGTATTGTGGTCGAAGTTGCCGCCTGATGGCCGCTCGGGGAGTCCAAAGCCAAGTACAACATTAAGTGGTGTGTGTGTGTGAATGTGTGTGTATGAGTAAGAGGAACAGCAAGACAACAGTACATTCAAAGTCGGTTGCTGCCGCGTTATATCCGTTTCCGCTTACCGCTCCGCTCCTTGCGCATATCCTGCAATTACCAAAGAGACTTGAAAATCGGCTGGAGACGCCTCAAGGAGGCAGCGGTGGCAGTGGTTACACCATGCACGTTCCAGCAATGCCCAAAAGGCGAACGCTGCTGCCCCAACCCAGCCGGGTGACCACCCGCCCAGCGCTGCTTCTCCTTTTTCTGCTTCTTCTACTGGCGGCATCTCAGCCAGCCAAGGCGGCCGGAAATGATGCAATATCCCTTGCCAGCGCTCACCGGCATCGTCAGGCAGAGGCGCCGACGCCCGCTCGGCTAAAACGTGATGCCAGCAGCGAGGACACCGATTCCAATGGGAGTGTGCCAACAGCTTTAATACAGCAGAATCAGCAGCAGGCTTACAAGGATTTTGATTTATCCGTCTATGTGAACGGTAAGTGAATCATCGCAACAAAAAATGCCCAACATTATCACTTAATCTACTCTTGGAAAATTAACAACTTAAACCCTTAATGGGAATACTCACGATTACTCGGATTACTGAGTCTTCTAAACCTCTTAAGTGCAATTAGCAATAAATCCTGCATTGAGTTTATCGGTTATCGGCTTACATAAAAAAAAAACTTGAGAACCAGAAAATCCAGAAATTATTATCAGAAATGTTCTCAAAAAAAAAAAACAATATTAAACAAGAAAATGATTCATACAAGAACTCAATTTATAACCGATCGCTCAAGGTAAATTTTGATCGTTGTTCATTTGTATTTGCATTCTATTTCAAATAAAAAATACCCAACAAAAAAACAGCTTAGCTTAACTTAACTCCACAGTTGATTTATATGCACAAATTTCTAATTTTGATTCAAACAACTTCGAATAAATCGGTGAACTAAAATACAAACAAATTTCAATGAACAACAATTATAATGATTTTAATTGCAATCAACTCGATCAGCTTACATTAGATATTTCGTAAAAAAATCTTGTAAATTACAAAAGCTTCCTTTTGAGAAACGGCAAAGTTCAAAGTGTCCACACATCTTGTTCGTTAGCTTGTTAAAAGTTCGATACATATTTTTGAAAGGCATCAAAATGCAATTAGACACATATTTTCAGTGCACACAATTGGCAATGGATTCTGGATGGAACTGTCATATGCTTGCATTGCCATTTGCAGTTGTGTCAAATTGCCATTTAAATACAGTTAACACTGTTTCTAATGTGTTTGTTTTTGGTAATGTCAGTGTGTGTGTGTGTGTGTGTTTGTATAAACTCATACACGTTCACACTCATCATCATACATCATGCACGTATTTAAATATGCGGGGGCAAATGCTATTTAGGCCAGACACAGTTGCATTAGAAACACACACACACACACACACCCGCATTTAAAATTTGAAATTTATTTAAAATACTTGTAACTGCGAAATGCAATTTTGTCGGTATCACACACACACTGACACACACACACACAAGCAAGGATAAGGTCACTGATAGTGCCATCCAAACAGTTGCTGGCAATATGACTCATGACTCATACGCTCTGTTGCCGACTCAAAAACCTCTTTTCAAATGCTATATATATGTATATATATATATATTTTTGGACTGTCAATATGTTCAGTAGTTCATCGCGACCTTCTTCCCCCCCTGCCTACCACTTTTTGAAAACAAAAAACACGCTCAGCTTGTTCAAAAGCAATTAAAATGGAAACCAATTCATAGACATATCTGCATATTTGTATATAAATATTATATAGTGAATGGAGCGAGATACAGTTAAACATTTTCATGTTTTTGCGGAATTGATAACAATGCAATAATTGCACTTGCATCTGCCACTGCAACATTGAAGTGCTTGTCACTTATGTCATGGTGACAACAATAACCAAAATAACATCAGTTACACTGTCAAAATCGAAATCATACATATATTTACAAACAACGAACCTAAATAAACATTGCAATAATCATTTAAATTTTGTAGACGTTGCGTTTCAATTTTATTAACATAGTACACATCTATGTTTGTCTATGTCTGTGTTTTTTCAATGGGTTATGGATTTAGTAAAATTTCTATAGCTATGAATACTCTGCTAGTTAAAAGCTCGAAGTGCAAATATACAAAATTTAGTATAAGCAATACTATTCTTATCTGAAGAGTCTTGCAATTGGGAAATTATTTGCAGATCCATATTGACGAGTAATTGTTTGATATTTACATAAATATGCATACGTATTTGCATTTCTCTTAGAGGATTATTCGGACTTTAGTGCTCAGTGTATTCAAACGTATTGCAATTCGTGCAAACAAAGATATTTTGGTTAGAAGCTGCAATTTGATTTGTCTTCTCCAACAATTTGGAATATTATTATTGCCAACTTGTTGCAGTTGCCACTGCAGCTGTCATTGTTGTTGTGTGGCCTTCCGTTGACACCTTTCGCACATATCTGCATCCGTTTGCCATAAATTAGGGGTGCACATTCTACAATCACGATTCTGTTATGGCCATGGTTATGGATATGGGTATGGTTATGCAGAATTTAGAATGGCCCATATGCGTGGGCGAATACGAATGCCAACACGAATTGCATTGTTTGTTTTGTTTATGCTTACACTCAGGTGTGTATTGTGTTGTATTCTGTGTGTTTGGCTGCTGCTGCTGCTGCTGTTGCTGCTGCTGCTCTTGTCGCTGTCGCTGCCGCTGTTGCTGTTGTTGTTGTAGTTTTAGCTTTTTTGCGTCTCACCGCTTTGCTTATTCATAAGCCGCGACAGGGCATGTTGACACTTTTACCTACGTATGTACCTACACACTTACACACACGCTGACACAGTCGCACCGCAATCCCGCATTTACATTTAAGCAACCCGCAGCTAGAAGAACAAAAATCGCCATTGCGAGGTCTAACACAAAACTTCTAAAAGCCAACTGATCTTGAAGGTAACATCGGTATTGAATTGTGTACATGTTTATATCAGAAGTTAATCTCAGATCAACTCCAATTAGCTTACTTAATCGACTCAGCATTTTTCCATCTTGATTGATTATCAATTTATAAGAATAATAAATAATAGCTCCATATTTCGCACAGTAAGTAAGGGTGGTCACTTTAAATATATAGTTCAGAAATTATCAATTTGACACTATAAATCTCATTAACCATCTACAATCACAAATCAAGAATGTGTTTGTCGTTTCTTATGAGAATGAAACCAAGTAAAAATTATATAGTCGAGAGAGCTGAACTAGTAAGTACCCTGAGCCTGGATTTTCACACTGATGAACAATATTATATCAAGATATATGTCCACTTTCCAAATTTGTAGGCCACATCTTTCAAAGTGTGTCGCTTAACTAAAAGTAATTAGATCTTCGTATGTTATTCGAAAACCCATATTCCAAATTTGAAGTTTCTACCGCATGGCTAGATCGACTCGGCTGTTGATCCTGATCAAGAATTCATACGTAATATTTTATAGGGTCGATGATGCTTCCTTCTGCCTGTTTCATACTTGATAATACTTAAGATTTAGTATTTAATATTAGAAAGTAACATCTAAGTCAATATTATTGAACTTTGTATGCAGCCTGCGCACAAATATTGTTGCACAATTTAAACCTGGCCATAAGCTTAGTGTTAGCCATATTATTGTTGTTGCTGATTCCACATCTTGTACTTGTTTTTTTTGGCGCTTTATTTGTTTGTTATTTCTGCCGCCATCGCTGTTGACCTCACCACCTCCCCCCTTAGATCACTTGTCAACGTCTTGTCGCGTGGTGTGTGTGTGTGTGTGTCTGCTGTGCTTGGCCTAGTTCTTAACTGTGTTTGTTTTCTCTGCTGCAACTGTTTTTGCTGTTCTTTTTTTTTTTGTCATCTTTAAGCAGATAATCAAAAGTAAATAAAAACATTTTACATTGTCTGCGCTCGCAGAAATGTTTCAGCGATTAAATCACTGGCTACATAGTAAATAGATTTTCTGTGCGTTTTTGTTGTATTGTGTTGCGTTGCATTGCACAACTGTCGCTTGTCTATTGTTAATGTGACAGCCGTCGAGCTTGAGTGGCATTAGCCACATTACCCACACCACCTACCCACCACACAGCACACACCACACACCACTCACCTCATCACTGGTAGCTATAGTAGTACTGTTATTTGCATTAAAAATTTACCACTAAAACAAAATGCCTCTGTGAACATTTTATGTGAATTTTATTTGTAAGCCGAATTAGGAAGAACACGTTTAAGTACTTAAATAATCAGTGGCTCAGAAACATATATACATATATGTATATATATGTGTTATGTTTATATATATATACATATATACGTTTCTGAGCCACTGATTATTTAAGCATATATATGTATATATATAACAATATTGACCGTCAGTCAGTCACTCAGTCAGTGCTATAATTATCTGCATGCTTATTAGCCGAGATTAGTTCACAGGTTGGAAGCTGAAGCAGCATCTGAGCACTTAATTAACTTGGAAGACAATTTGATTGCACCAATTAGGCGCATAATGGTATTCAACGTTAAGATAAGCATATAAATAGATAATCAGAAGCGCCCACACACAAAAGCAGACACAAACTAACACACACCTATAAATAGACTGACAGACAGATAATAGGAATGCCATTAAAATCCGCTCAGCTTACGAAAACATGGATTACCTTAAACACTTCTCTGACTATTTGCTGTGTCTATAATGTCCTTTTGCATTGACTTGCTGGTGTTTTTGTGACCAAACAGTTCATATTTATATTTTGGAATTTATTGACGGAATTATTTGTAGTTATTTTCAAAAGTTAGAAAACGCTTTAAAGCCGTAAATAAAATCAACTGAGAACACTGCAGTCGGCCGTAACCGGCAGCGAAATACTCTGATGCCAATGTAATACCAGTTGATAACTGGTAGCAAAAAAAAAAAGGCCGTAGCCAGGAATTTTAGTCTACAAATCCTTGAAGGAGGTTCCTTGCAATCTACCTTCCAAGTTTGGTTCAGCTTTATTGTAGCCTTTCAGATTTGTTTGACAGGGGCGGCGGGAATGGAGGTGGTTCGCAAATTTATATATCAATGTAAAGAGAAGACCACGAGCAATCTATGCTTCCAGTTTGGTGGCTCCATCTTTAAAATATTAGGAGATATATTATGTATTTTATCGAATCTTAACAGTATGAATCAGCCAGAAATAAGTCTCTAGCTTTAAGAGTGTAGAAAAAACTTAATTCTGTTTGCAGATCTGTTAATTTATTTTAATGAGAGACACTTATATATATATATGTATGTTTAGCAGGAAATTTATACATTGCGGAAAATGTGTTCTCATGTTCACAGCTCAACTCACATTTGTTCCAATTACACATGAGTCAAAACACAACCCTCCCCTCCCCAGACCCTCCCCTTCCCAAAAAAAAAAGATGACAACATCTGATCCATCTATATTATTTTCTTATGGGACACACAACCTTAACTTTAATACACATAATTGGGTTGAAATTTGAAGCTTTATGCATTAACTAGCTGTAATGATGCCACACTTTGGCCGTACTTTAATTTTTCACTGTGTGTGGTGATGGTGTTGGCAAAAACGTATTCAGTTTTTCGGGAAGGGGGACGGTTGTGAGGCCTTGGGCCCCATTATACTTTGTATAATCATGTTAATTTCATTGATGTGACAAGGGCTCAACTCATGTGTGCTCTTGATCCCATCAGCTTAAGGTGCCAAAGTAACTATATAAATGGATTGCTATTCGTGCTATTCAACAAAACACACATACATATGTATCTGTATGTACATATATGCATTGAAATTTCATTTACCGTGTTTCATTTGCCGTGTAATTAGTCTTAGTGTGTTTAGCAAGCAACCCATTTGCTGCCAATTAATTAGCAAATGCATTTTGGCCAAATTACATTTATCGCATACGTTTATATGCACATGAATATGTGTGTGTGTGACTGTGTGCGTGTCTATGTGTGTGAGTGAGTGTGCCTGTGCGACCGTAAATCAAAGATCTGGTCGTCTAGGCTATTCAATGCAGATGCTGCCCTTGTTAACTGTTTAATTATAATTTACTTTTTTATTTGCAAGCATCTAGCCTGCTTTTATTAACAGCCGTCACGACAGAGAAAGAAAGACAGAGGCAGAAGCGAGAACAGAGAGTCAGATGAGATATAGAAATGAGTATCAGCCCTTTCCTTGTCAAGTCATAATGTTTGACTTCCGCATCCTACTGGGTGACGCTGCCTGCAGCTTAGCCACGTTAAGGGCCCGGCACTTACTTAACTACTTTTAGCGTGAATAAAAGCAACAGCAACTAAAATAAAGCCAAAGGCAAAGTGCAGCAGCAGCAACAGCAGTAAGACAATGTCCAAGTGCTGTCAATGCTCGGAACCATTTGGCACCACGTTGCGTATGATTAATATAAATCGATTCACCCTGCAGCACACAGACAGAAAACAAAAAAAGGACAGCGTGAGAAATGCACTTGACTCGCATTTAGCTTGAAACAAATAAAATTCGATTTCGACCTCGATTTATTTTGACACGACAAGAATTAATTCGTATAAATTACGCAGCACTAGTGAATTCCTTTTTCAGACCAACAAAATTTCACTATTCACACTCGCAAATCTATTTTACCAATCTATTTGATGAGATATGTTTCCGCTTCACTTTGAAATATTATTATATTTTATTCTTATACTAAAAAAAATAGAATTTCGTGATAGTCTTAAAAAGTTATGGCTGTGCGAATTGTTTGTTATTTTCGAACTGAACTTTTAGCATTTTAAAATATAAGAAATTTCGTTTTTTCTACAAAACATAAGTTTTCGCGCACTTCAGTTTGGACGATAACTGCCGATAACGGTTTTGAATGGTTGCCAATATCTTTCAATTAAAGTTGGCAGCCACCTTAGGATAGCTTCAGTGTGCCTTAAACCGAGACTCTGACAGAAAGAAAAAAAGGGGAATCACTTACTGACTGCTTACACGCTTTCCAACTTCTGCTGCTGGTGCTGTTTTCGGGTATGCGTGGTGCAAAGTGTCACACTACAGAAATGGGACGGGAAGAGCGATTTGAATGGGAATATGCGTGGGGAGGCGGATGGGACATCCTTTACCGCAGGGGCAGCAGCATCAGCATCAGCGCTTTAGCCACGCACTCGGCTCTCAACTTGCCCCGGCTATCATTTGCGGTTCGTATGTGCCACCAACAACAATTGCAGCTACAACAACAACAGCAACAACAACAATAGCAACAGCTACAACAACGAGCGAGTGACGGCAATTTTCGTTTAGTATCGCTGGCAGCAGCAGTCGACAAAAAAATGCATAAAAGTCGCGTATACGCTTCAAAAATTCAACAGTCTGCAATGAAAACGAAACAGCAGAAAAAAAATGAGAGTGGTGGAGAGGGGGCAGGGTAGACGGCCATTAGGGGAAAAAGGGCAGCATTTTAACCATTGTTGCAGCAGCTTGTTTAAATTTTATGCGTTGACTTTTTATACATGTTAAACTCACGACATCAACCCCCACTCGACCCCAGTTGGCTTTGGACTGTGGCACAACATTTTGATGTACGACGACAGCTTTGGGGACACAAGTTGCTGCATACTCATACACATGGGCGCAGGTGTCTGTGCCCCTTGCCGCATGGCTCTGCAAACTTCACAGGACCAAACGAAGCCAAGGACTGGGCCATCAGAATCGGGGCGTGTTAACATTTATGTAGTAGCTGCTTTAAGAAACTCGTATGCAACTGCAGCAGCGACTGCAACTGCAACTGAGACGAAGACTGAGACTGTGAATGATACTTCCATAATTCATGTCTCAGTGAGCTGCTTAGAATGCCGGATGCTAGCAGTGCGCGGGCGGAAATTGAAAACTTTATGCCACTGCCAGAAGAGGACTCTCGCGAAAACTCAGCTGCTGCAGTTGCCAGCAGTCTCGGTCAGGATGGCGTTTAGTGGTCGAGAACAGCTCAAAAGAAACTACAACTTGCAAAAGAAAAGAGCAGCATGTGCAGCGCTTTATTATGATTAGCAGTTAACTCCGACTGGCAGACAAGCAGACAGGCAGACAGACAGACTATCAGACGGACAGCGCGACATCCAGTCCGGAATGCTTGCGGACTGGGTGTTGCTTAAGCCCATAAATACTCACAGTACAAGTTGCAAATCATAAATCATATTCATATAGAGATTTTGCTGTGTATACGCAGTAATATTGATAAAGATATAAACAGAGATATATCATCAATATACGAGCATATTCCAAAACATAGCTTCGTTCAAGGCGTATACTTGTATTGTGAGGTGCCACAGGTGCAACACTCAAATACAAATCGATTTGGGTGGCCACAGATATGACACAAGTTGTTTGAATTATTTATTTATTTTATTTTATTTTTTTGTGAATTTCGTTATAGATTTGTATCCAACGTCGAATCGATTTTTACAGAACGCGATAAACGCGTTCAAGGTCACCGACCAAAGTCAGAACAACCTTGGCCTCTGCTCTATAAAGAGTGGGTGGGTTGATGACTAGCAATCTTTTAAATTTCTCTGCTATCTATAATATATATTTACTCTAGGTACTTTCGCACAAGCTGTTTTCATTAGATAAATGTTTGGTCTCAATTGAAACAAACTTTTTTTTATGTCTACCTAATATTTTGTTTTTGTTTAAGTATGTGCAAAAATGCAATTGAAGTGAGTAATTGAAGGGAACTCTTAACAAGTTAACATAAACTATTCAAACTCTCGTAATTATGTACAATTTGCAAGATCATCAAAATTCCACACAAAAAAAAGAGATGATGATGATGATAATGATGATCATTTAAGCTGGTCGCCAGCTGTGCTTTTCCATTTCCACCATAGTATCGAAGCCAACAAATTTATTAAGTGGCAACATTTAGTTACTTTTGTTTTTATCGCTAACAACGGGTGGCAGAACAGGGCAGCGCAGAGCAGGGCAAGGCAAGGGTCTCGAGCTATTGAGGGAAAAGTTTGCCAAACGAGCAAATAATCAAGCGAAAAACTCAAAAATCAAATGACAATGATGCCATAAGCAACAGCAAGCAGCAAACAGTAAAAGCGAGAGCGAGAGCGCGTGAGAACGAAAGAGCGAGTGAGCGAGAGAGCGGGTGGCGGAAAAACGAAACAAAATACGTGAACTGAACAAATCGCGCAACTGGGCGCAACGTACTGAAACAATAAAATAAATTAACCTTGAAGTTCAATGTGGAAAATTTAGTGGTGTTGTCAGAAGTCGCGCCCCGAATGCCGCACACCGCCCCCGACCACCAACTTCGCCCAAGTAGCAGCCATTGTTGAGTCGTTATGCAAAAAGTAACATAAACAAAACGTAGCGCAAAGTTCATAAAATGCCAAAGGAGAAGTCGCGTCTCCGCCGCTTGGCTGCCCACAGACAGAGACTGAGCAGAGCAAAAGAGTTGGCACCACCACCCACCACTTAATACTCAACACTCACCAGCCCACACCCATATCTTTCTGCCCGATTAGGCACAGCGTGAGACTGGGGGGCAGAGGGGGTCGTGGGAGCTGGCAGGTGATTGTGGCCAAAAAGCATCTACACACATATCTAAACTACACAAATATAGACTGCTAAGGACGTTGAACGTTGTTGAATGTCCATCAAAATGTGTGTGTGTGTGTGTGTGTGTATTGTGCCACAGTTGATCCCAACAGTAACGGATCGGCAGCAAAGCACACATAATTACTCATAATGGAATATTGGTTTGCATTATTTATGTAGCCAGCATTTCACACCGAAAACCCATCAGCAACAACACAACCAATAACAATAAAAGGGGGGACAAACAAAAAAGGGGGGGACAAACACAAAAAACCACAAAAGCAAATTTAAACGCACGTATTTTGCCTAATGACAACCGCTACTCTAATACATTGTCTGTTGTCCCTCTGCAAATGCGACAGTTCTCAGGCGAACCAAGTCCATTTACATAAATGATAATCCTATATACACGCACTCACACACACACACGGACCCAAACACACACACACACACACACACAGACTTAGTGCTCACCTTTGAACTTTGACCACATCAAATTAAATAAAAGGTTGACCAGCTTGCACGGAAGTTCAGTTTTAGTTCGAGTTTGAGTTTGAGTTCGATTCAGTTCTTGCCTCATCGTGCAAAACTCGATTAAATAAAGACTTACATGCCCTAAGACTGCGCTAATCTCTTTAAAAAGGCACATCGATTTTCTAAGCCACATTTCAAAAGTACATTCAATCCAATTAAGATTAATTCTGCTTCTGTTTTTTTTTTCTGGTAATATTCAAATTCACTTGCGCTGGCTGTGAATTTTAAAGGATACACAACTTTGTCGGGCTTATAGATTATTTCCGTAAATTAAATCTCTTCTTCATCTGCTTTCCAAACATATTTGATTAATTAAACTAAAAGTCTCTCTTCATTGATGTTTAAAAGTAGCTATTTAATTAAAAAAAAGCATAAGAAATTCGTACCAAATATTTCAACAAATGCATTTCTCCACAATGAAACATACATCAGATTGTCCATCCTAGCTATAACGATCAATCATTCGACTGAACTTTACTAGATGTATGCGTTCAGATGTTCGGAGACAGCAATTCTTGTCGTAAGAGGACCAACAGACTAATGACGTGTAGACGAAATTCGGATATTACATCATGTTACAACATATCCATGTACTATATCGATATCATCGTGTGCAATTTAAGTGGAAGTAAAAGTTTCGTTTAGCTTAAAAACATGTTCAAGCTGACTCAAATTCTGCAAGAATAGTTTCTATTCCTTGCATCTTGCCACTTTGACACACAAGAACACGAATTGAAGTGGCATATTTGTATGTGTGAGTTTGTGTGTGTGTGTAGGTATGTTTGCATTTGTTATTGTTTGCCTCAAGTCATTGGCTTTGTTTACGTTACATATCTCACATTTGTACCGATTCCCGCACCCAAGCTCTCACCTGTTATCACCTTCCGTCAATTTTCATTGGATTGTCATAAGCTGAAAAGGGTTCCATATGCGCGTTAGCATTTAAAGTTAAATTTTCAGTGCGGTTTTCAGTTTTTGGGCGTGTATTTTAATTGTGTTGACTTTGTAAATGATCCATTCATAATGCTCCTTGAAGGCATCGTTTGTCCTGGTCCTTGTCGTGGTCGTGGTCCGCTCAACTGTTACTGCCTGTTTTTAATGGCCACAGTTAAGCCGGTCAAAAGCAGCAGTAGCAGCAGCTGAAAATCGATAATGAATTAATTTCCAGCATAAGGCAAATGGCCCAGACAAATTTATGGCTGTGAGCAGCAACAGCAGCCTGCATATTTGCCTGGCCTGCCTACGGTCCGCTTTGCCTTGCCTTGCCTTGCTCAGCTCCAGCTACAGCTACATTTAACGTTTACCACATGGATATTGGGCATCGTCATCGCCGTCGCCATCGCCATTGCCATTGCCACCGCCGTCGCCATCGCCACCGTATCCCTCACCTGGGCGGCGAGCCGCTAACCAACAAGCAGGCCAGGCCAGCAGATTTTTAGCCTGCTGGCCTCAGGCTGTCTCAATTACAATGAGCTTTGTGACTGTTACAGATATTCGCACTCACACTCAAACTCATACTCACACTCACTTTGATTATAGAGAGCGAGTTTCGCCTGATAATCCCTTGAGTAAACATAAAAAACCAGCAAGCAAGCAAGCTCATAAATATGAGTGTGGGTTCAGCAGTTCATATATACATTCATGTTTATCAAAAACAACAACAAAGATCTCCATCATATCTATCGAACCCACAAATAAAAAATAAATTATTTATGTACATATAATAATCCAATAAGATATGGTCAATTTCTAGCGGCATATTTGCTTTCGATATGCTGCTCATTTCGCATAGCAAATGATATGTTAATAATAAATGTGCAACCTTTTCCATATTCAACTTTTAATGTCATGACTAGACAAGTAAGAATGCGCTAGTCGAGAGAGAAGGAGTGTCAGAGACAGAGAGAAAGAGAGAGGGAGAGAGAGAGAGCCTAGAGATTAGGAACCAAGCTTTAAATTATGTCAAGCAAAATGATTAGAAAAGCCCAATATCAATGGGTTCATTGCGAAGGCTGAAAAATTGGTGTATGCTCAGAAAAGTATGCTACACATATGAATACATCTATTCTATATTCAAAATATGGAATTTGGACCTTACATAAGTGATATAAATAATGCTTAAGCTTAAATCTACTTGACCGTTCTTCCCAACTCTATTAACAAATGTAATTTGTAGTTTTCGTATGCTAAGAATAACTAACAAACAATGTTTATAAATACACAAAGAAGCAATTAAAGATTTCCAAATGTTTCGAATCAATTCGTATCAAGATTTTGCAAAACAAACACTCTTAGATATGCCGCATACTATTTGAGTTGACAATATTTAATAATAGCAATTTTTCTAAAACTTGAGGATATGAGCTTGCTTTTAAGCACACTCAAAATGAGAGAACAAGATTTTGGGTCGCTTTTGATGTTTGGCATGTGGACTGACAATGATTGCACTGTCATTTGAATCTCTCTTCTGCTCGACCCAAGAAGTTTTGTTGAACTTTCGCAGCAGGGTCTTTTCCACTTATGCAACGAGTTGGTTTCATACTTTCCCAATCCGAATATCCAAAAACACACACACACCCATACACAGCCATACACACATATGTATGTACGTGTATGTCTATCTGCCTGCCTGTGTATCTTTCTAGAAAGTTTCAACTGTTTGCTTAGGAGCCAAGTATCTAGACTAGTTATTCGGCCAAACCACTCTTAAAAATTCAGAGCAATTCTGCTTGGCGATGGGCATTTATCATGATGAATAGTGATCAATCAATAATTTAAGTGTAAGATATACAGATTAAATAAAAAGCATGTTGGAATTAACTAAGTTCATTCTATGCATAGGGATATGCAAATAGCATTACGATATAACCAATATGACGAATGCAGAACTTTTGGAAACCATCTGAAACTATTATGAAAATTTGAGTTCTATTAACCAAGACAAGCATGATCGTCATTTTGTGAGATTTTCGGTCGGATAAGTTTGACTCTGAATTTAGTCTTCACAACCAGAAACTTTTGTTAAATTTTAAAGTTCGGTCTATTTGATCGATAAACCTATTTCAAGCATTAATTCCCTATTATTAAACTATAACAACCTTAGAGTTGATCTAAAATGCGCACCTGTCGAAGCGTTAACAGTCATTGAGTTAACGCTTCGACAAGCAGCCCTGCACACTTGCACTTTCCCACAGTTTTAGTTCTACACCGCTGGCAATTGGGGACAAGTTTCTAACTCGAGAGCAGCTATTAATCAATTATAGTTGTACGTAGTATGTGGATAGACGATATTGTACATATGCATGACGTATACGTATTGCACATATTAAATGTAATTTCAGTCAGTTAGTCAACTGGCACAAGTCACGGCAAGCAATTGCATATTAAATGGCAATCGAGGGGCATTAAAGACTAATCTCCAAACATGTCGCTTCACTCGGACCGATTAAGCGTTCGATTTGGCATATCGACATCTGCAATTAAAGTTGATATATGGATGTGTATCAAGCATATACATACATAAATATATATATATATGTATAGGATGAAGAAATTCACATATATATGTATGTATATGTGCATTTAGTTAGTCCTCGCTGGTCGCTGCTTGCATGTTATTAGGCTTAGAGAGGTTGGCTTCTCGTGTGGCAAACGTGTTTGTACATGCATTGCACCTATAATTATGCGCACGGCTGACACAGATTGCACAGCACGCCACTCTTATGCACGCACACACACACACACACACACGCACACATACTTATATACATATATATATATATATATACAAAGCTGCACATATATATGTATTTATAGCCTACTTAAAGTTAGTAAGCAGAAATATAAACAGACTTTCGGATGTCGACCCCCCACGACATGTAAAACACCAACATACTCTTTGCAGTTGCCTAACAGGGTATATTCGGCTTCGTTATCTTTGCCTCTATCACACTTAATTATGTTGTGCTCTATTTGTTGTGACATTTTTATTAATACTTAATCTCTGAATATCTTTGCCTCTGACTGCGAAAATCTTCTCGACGGGATTTTGAAATTTATCGGAAAGTAAAAAATAAAACTGTAAAATTCTTAAAGCAGCCCTTACCAGAAAATGATGTAGTATTCTAGAGAAACATGTCCAAAATGCCAAGCACATTGAAGCCCTCAACGCCCGACAAAGATTCTTGCATTGATGGATGGGAAAAAAGGGGCACCATAGAAAAATTCCCAATAAAAAGTTAATGACTAGACAAAAAGTGTGTTTTGGTGCAGGGCATTTTGCAGTCGATTAGCTCAGTCGATCAGCTGTTGTGTACAGTTGCGCCTTGACATGCAAATTTTGCCGCTGCAAATTTTTGAGCACAAAAATGCACAAATCACGCAAAACGAATGCGCAAAGTCTACAAAAAAATATAATGATATATGTATGTAGCTATGTACTAAATTAGAGCATCGCTTGGCACGCGACATGTTGTTGTTGCCATTATTATAATTGTTGGTGTTGTTGTTGTTCTTGTCGGTCTTAGTTTTCGTCTAGCGAATGCTTAGTACAAATTCACGACTAAAATCGCAAGCAAGCAAGGAAAGCAGTTAAGCTAAATTCTGGCAACTACTGTTGGCAGCGAAAAGAACTTAAAGTAGGTTATTTACCGAAAGCAGCTCGCTTCTGTGCATGCTTAAGGCGATGCCTTAGACGGACGCCTCGAGGCTCCTCTCGTGCTCTAATTGAGGCAACAATAGCAGCAGAAGCAGCAGCAGCAACAGCAGTTGCAGTGCCAGCACAAACTTGCCGCATGTACGAACAGTTTGCTGCATAATGACAGGCGCGCCGGCATGCATATTTATGTGATGGCAGAGGGGGATAGGGGATGGGGGTTGGAGCAATGGGTAGGGGGCAGGGGGTAGGTTAACGCGTAAAAGTCTCGCTCTATTGGCGTGGCCAATGTTGCACGATGCCAAGAATGCCGAATCGTGACGCTGCAGTCTCAACTTTTTGATAGGTTTAATTTGCCACTTTCAACAAATGAATTTAAATTCGCTAATAATTTGTGTAAGATTGTGTTAAACTAATTATAAATATTAATTAAAATATTAAATTGTACGGAGAGAAGCTTAGCTTAACTTAAGTGGGATCAAATTACATATTCCATCCATATACCATCCAAATTTGATAACCAACTAAAAAGTGCAAATGCAAATTCTCATCAACTACCAAACCAACAGATTTTCTCGACAGATTTTCAGTTA
Source organism: Drosophila nr. perissopoda 5 BK-2023a (assembly GCA_035044105.1). Lineage (NCBI taxonomy): Eukaryota > Metazoa > Arthropoda > Insecta > Diptera > Drosophilidae > Drosophila > Drosophila nr. perissopoda 5 BK-2023a. The sequence continues at coordinate 5,045,051 of JAWNMK010000121.1, forward strand.
TTTTCTAGATCAAGAAAGTTGTCAATTTCATTGCGTGATATGTACTTAAAAACTAACGTGACTCAAATTAGTTTGATTTGCAAATGAAATACAATAATGTGTGTACGGAGTCCTCTTTTAAATACTGCGCAGGGCAATAAAAGCTGCACAGACAGTTTGCTTAAATTGCACCACAAGGCAGCACACACAAACACACACACACACACACTCACATAGATTGTTAGAAAAGTGGTGCATGCTTTTAGGCAGCAGCTTGCGGCAAGCGATGAGTTTGGCCGTCGAAGGTGTTCGCCAATGCACTTTTAGGACGCCAGCCAGCAAATTGCAGGTGCGGCCAAAGCCAAAGCTAAAGCCAAACGCCAAAGGCAGAAGGCAGCAGGTGCAAGAAGTTTCAACAACAAAGCAAACAAAAAACAAAACGCGAACAACAACAAGAAGAACAGCAACCACAAAATAAAAACGCGCAACACCTCAAGGGGCACACACACTCGTGCATTCAACTACACACACACACACACACACACACACATTTTGAGGCAAGCGATAAATGCATTGAAATCGATGTAAAAAAAAAAAAAAAGAATGGAGTGTCGGCTAAATTACATGCCAGGCTGCCACAAAAGGCAGCAGCAGGGCAGCCTTTGGGGCGTGGCACCAATAAAAATTATACGGAAAAAAACGCGCTGATAGAGGTGTGGCATGCCGCCTTTTTTTTGTTTTTCTTTATTCCGGAAAAATGTGAAAATTTTCAAATGAAAGAAACTTTAGCTGCCATTGCAGAGGGTCGTAGAGCTAGCACATACACACATACACAAACACACACACACACATACACAAACACACACACACACATATGCATACAACAGCTGCACATAAATGCAAAGACACACATATGTGAGTGCGGTGTTAGAATGTAGAAAAAAATTAATTTAAATTTTTATGATGCCATAAAAATAATGCATGGCATGTTTCAACACACAGACACACACCATAGAGAAAGTGTGAGAGAGTGAGAGAGATAGAGATTGAATAAAAAAGAAGGGAACAGAGAGAGAAGCTGAAGACGACGCCACGCTGGCCCAATTAGCTACAGGCTGTGCCACCCGAGAAACTGTGCAAGTCAATTCGAGTGGGGAGTGTGTGTGCAACAGCGACAGAGTGTTTCTTTTGTTTGCTCCGTTCGCAAAACAACCTTAGAGCAGAAAGTAAAATGAATGGAAATAGTCCAAACACACTTTTTATACGCTTACGATACATAAGCCATAACCTACGAACTACTATCCACAGATTCCTTTGCATTTTTCTATGACTGTGTGATCAGTTGCAGCTCTGCGATGGCTTTTCAATTTGTGTAAGTGGTAAAGGAGTTCTAAAGTACTCCACTCGACTCTGTTTGACTAGGAGATACCCTGTACCAAATATCCCATATTTAACAAGTATATATTTGTTTTATGCATGTGTGGAACTGCTAATTCTAAACGATAAATATGTTTCTTATTATTCAGCGGCTTTATGCACTGCGACCAGCTTCTCCATCAATCCCAATTCCTGCTCGAATGTGAGAAATAGGCTTCAAGCATTTCACCGAAACAATAAAGCTGCCTCTATATTTTGTAATATTTGCACTTCTTCAAATATATACATATGTGTACAAAAAAATGTATGTATGTATGTATGTACATATAGTTTTTTAAGAAATTGTAATATATGATTTTACCGTATTTATTTCAATAAGATTTTTCTAGACTCAAAATAAGAAGCTTTTGTTTGTTGTGTCTTCACAAAGTAAATCTCCAACATTTGTAAGGAATATGTTCAACAGGTCCATGAGGAAGTTATTAGGCCAACTACAAAATGCTTACACGTTTCGATTCTGATTTCAGTAGGTGTTTCTATTTGTTTTTGTTTTTTTTTGGCTTATGTAGTTTTTTTTTTTGGCAACAGCCCTGCCAACAACAACAACTACTGCTTTTTGTTCATAAATGACTCATTTGTATTCATGGTTACGCCCCGGCGCTTTTGTCGTTTTGCTTTCTTGCTCCACCCCTCCCCCCCCTCACAGCCCCCACAGCGTCTCCCCGCATCGCCTTAAGCTTACGCTAAAGTAGAAGCAGTAATGGATGAGGAGCAGGGGTAGAGTTAGTGCTGGGCATGAGTTACGCTCACATACGTACATACATATGTAGTGCAAATGAGCAGTCAAATTTGTTGCCGGCCATTTACAGAGACAGGAGATGCAGCGTATGAGGACTAAGAGTATATGTATTTATGTATGTCTGTTAGTTTGAGTGTATGTATGTATGTACATACGCAAGGTTGCCAGTCCAGATTATGGCAATTGCCTTCGTGGCCATCTCACCCAAAATGACGTACTTAGTGGCCAAGTAAATCCTAAGAGAGCTTGAGCAAATATTACGTACGGTATTTGCTACTTCAAAATGTTTAGCACATAGCTTAACACCTGAGCTAGTAAACTGGTTTGTCAAATAAGAATATCACATAGCTAACTGATTTGGAATCGAATATTTTTATTTACTAAATTAATTCTGTATTTTTATCTATAGCCAACAGTGGACCTGAATAATGCGAAAATATTGATCAAAAATCATCATTTAATTAAATTTTTATACACGCCGCAAAATGCATTAAATATAACAGTTGTTAATTGCATTACTTTAGTTGGCTATATTGAAAAAAACCGTTATTGTATTATTAGTATTATTGTATTTCATTTTAAAAACAAGTTGGTTCAATCATACGGCAATGCGCTTAAATGGAATATAATATACAGAAACGGTTTGGAATTTCAAGATATTTCTTTATAGATATTTATTTTATTTTTTTTATTAAATTTTGTTTTTTTGCCTCAATAAATAGATTTTCTATCATTCAATATCTTTGACATCCATTGTCCAACTACAGCAGCGTAATATTATTGTGTATTAAGCCCCTGTTGCTCGACATTCGTTTGTAATAGGTAAAATTCAGACAGCTTCTTTTTACTTTCTACTACCATATCATCAAATTGGTTTCCACTCAGTACAAACATAATTCAGTATTGAAGCAGAGGCAGCTCTCCAACCTCTTCGATTTAACATTTCATAACATAAATAAAAAATATATGATAGGAAATGTGGAAGCTCGTAGCGCATTGTGGATAAAACTGGTTGTCGTCGATGTCAACACGATTTATGCAGTTCAGTTTGGTATTTCATTAGCAAACGCTTTTTGATCAATTTTGAGAATGCTGCTAGCCATTTTTCACGGACGAATCGAGCCAATTTGTAGCCAGAAAGTCTTTTGGATGCTATTGCTACTGCAGCTTGTTGCTTGCTTTTATGTTGCTTGTTTTTGATAGCTGTTGCCTTCTCATTGCTGGCCATTAAATTAAAAGCTAGCTTGGACCAGATTGTGGATCCTTAGCTGGTGTATGTGCTCCTGTGTGTGCGTATGTCTGCGTGTGTGTGCACAAAAATATTTATTGTTATTAGCGCGTCAGAGAACCAATTTCAGATTCAGTTTCTGTTTCTATTTCTGTTTCAGTTATGAGTTTTGCTTTGAAGCGTTTGCCTTACTTTCAGCTTTCCATTTTCCAGCTGATAAAAAAACTCACAATTTTCCATAAATCTTTGTTTTTTCTTATGGGCAACAGAGTTCAGCTCAGCTCAGCGCAGAAATTAAAGTTAAACTTGAGAACACGCAAAGCTGAGCCAATTAACTGTATTAAATAAAACCCATAAAATAGCGCAAAGTCAACATTCGAGGCACTATAACCTGGACTTAATCGATAGACGCGTCGCTCGTTTGGCATTCAAATGTATTACTTGTATTTTTTGTCCAACTGTATTTGTCCTTGGCCAATTTGGTGGTGGCAACTGGCAACTGGCAACTGGCATATGAAATATTAATGGTGATTACGCACAAAAATTGCGCCTCTCATTTACTCGCTCAGGCGTAACGTGCTAGTCATGCTAAGCAACAACAAATCAGCGCCGAATAGCGACAGGGGCAGGGTCGGCCAGCGGCACCGGAAGTAGCAGCCACTTGACAGCTCTGCGCCTTAATATCAATATGTTTGCGGGCTGAACCTCAAACCAAATGTTGACTATAATTGGCGTGTCAGTAATGCTCGGCTTACACACGCTGGCAATATGACCGAATTTTCGCCAATTGTGCTGCCAGGTACGAAACAAAAAACCTGCCCATCGCGCTGCCGGGGCGACGTGCCAACTTTCTTGCCAAAAACTATTCGAACATATCTGGAAATATATCGGTGCATAATTTTGAATTGCAAGCTGCTAGCCATTATTCACGCGTCAGAAGCGTCCATTAATTTATTTAATTGTTATTTTGATTTTGTACTGGGAGAAAATCCAGTCTAAACTCCCATGGCAGTGTGTTGCCAGTTTGGTTTCTGGTTACAGCCTTGCCAGGACAAATTATACACGCAATTCATCGTTCGAAAATAAAGAAATAAAATATATGGGAGCATCGGCAGCGTGTGTAAACTGGCCTTAACTCAAAAGACAGCTGTCCCAAGCTAAACATGAAGCCAATTATTTAACACGCGCGCTAAAAAGTATGCTGTATATATTTTAAACATCTATGTGACAATGAGGAAGATAGATAGAGGAAAATGCGTTAAACATTGCAAAATTTCAAGTTTACATAAATACAAATATAAATGAATATTAAACAACTGTAGTACATATTACACTGCGAAAATTGCCCCGCATCTAAGAAAATTATCCTAAAAACTAAACTAAAATTTATTTAACTTACTGGAAATAATTTCTAAATATATAAAAATGCAACTATTAAGCTTTACGAAAACACATTGTATCCAAAATATTATGTAACATACATGCCTAATCGGATAACACTTTCTGAATTTTTAGTTAGCGTCAAGTTTTTTACGTTTATTATATAACATGTATGCCCAACAATCTGACACACGTTCTGAATTTTTAGTTAGCGTCCGAATTTGTTCGTTTCATGAACGTATATTGTATGCAAAATATTTTATAACATGTATGTCTAATCGGATAACTTGACACACTTTCTGAATTTTTAGTTAGCGTCCAATTTTCACTGCTTTATGCATACCAAAATTCGTTTCACTTTGCAGGCAATTTAAAAATATTTGAGTGCTTGCTGCCAAAAAGTAAAATATAAAATAGAATACGAAAAACAAAAAAGAGAAATACAAACGAAAGCGAGCTCTCAGTGCAATTAATCAAAATGTTGGCGGTCCGGAATTTACTGCTCGGTACTTATACTCTGTTGGCTGTGGAATATGGGGGTGGTCTTTGTCTTGGTCTCACTCGCGCTCACTCTGACTGGTGCTATGTAGTGCAGTGTAAGTGGCACCCATAAGCGAACGCACTGCAAAGAGTGAGTCGTAAAAGTGGCTTTAGCGCCAGCGTCGCAGTTGCGACTGCAAACAAAACTAATTATCATTATGGCAACTCTTGTTCGCTGTTGTAAATTTCTGAGTGTATGTGTGTGTGTACGTACAGACACAGACATCGCTCCATATTTATAATTACTGTTTGCACACTTAACGAAAACGCCAAGACGTTGGAAGGACGAAGCACTGTTGCTTCCAAGGAGAAGTTTGGAAGAAGAAGCCATCAACCAGCTAGCGCTAGGCACAGCGACTCAACAGAAAAAAGCACACAATTTTGAAACTTCATTTTCAAAATTGCTCTCATTAATCATGAAAAAATGGTGACAACAGCGGCAGAGCTGGGCAGAGCACAAATGACGGCAACAACGAGAGTGTCACATTTCCTAAGGCATAATTATGGATGCGTGTATTGGTCTACATATATATGTAGCAACATTTATGTGTGTGTGTGTGTGTGAGTGAGTGTTTTTAGTCAGGTAGAAGTGTGTGTGGGTGTGCTTTGCTGGCGTGCTTCAACATACTTTGTTAGGCAATACACGCAAAACATCAACAAGAAATTGTCAAAATGAAACACGCTTCACATAAGATTTGCCACAACACACACAGATAAGCACAGTTGCTGGTGGTTGGTAAGTCTTGGAGGTAGACTAGATCGGTGGAACAGTTGGTAGACATCACATGCATATACATATGTATTTAAATGACCTTCTACTGGCTCTTATCCCATGCAAGGGCTTAACTTTAAATATCCTCTGAGAGTGAAAACGCAAAATACAAAGGCAAACTGCGGTTTCAGTCAGGACTACATTTTTGATTTTTTTTTTATTATTAATACGTAAAAGCTTAACTTATTTATCCTTTTATGAGATTGCAATGGGCATTATAAATGTGTGGTGTGGTTTGTAACGAATTGAAGGAGATGTTTCCGACTCGATATAGTATTAATATATTTAATCAGCATCAATGGCCAAGTCATTTAGCACCTTATTTATTTCATATTCATTTTCACACTAATACTTTAAAATTGTTAAAAATTCTAGAGAATATCTATTTTTTGGCAAGGAAAGCGACAATAGTTTTATGCATAATTAACCATTAGCAAATCGTAGGTCTTTGACAAACTAAATCAAACTATTAGGACTTAATTTTTTCTTTATTGAATTTTTAATATAATTAAATCACTTTCTTACTTCTACTTTATAATGACTTAAGTAAAATTGTGTGAAGTATCAATTACAGACAATGAAGGAACATCAGCGAGTCGAAAATGTATATTTAATCTTAATAACCGTCAATACGTATGTCCATCCGTCTGTCTTGCGGTCTGCGGTTTTTGAAAAGAAATTCCAAAGGTTTTGTGACTTTTAAAATGGTAGCACGGTTGATATAGTTACTATATATATATATATATATGTAAGCCAACATAATAGAAAGTATATTACCTTCACAATCAACATAGTCACAGCTGTGTGCCAACCAAAAGCAACTCGGCCACAAAAGAAGAGCCGCAAAATGATTTAGCCAAGCCCAGAAAAAAAATACCACAAATTCAAATACAACAGCTGCAAATGCTCAACTACCAAATACTCTTTGAGATTATACCCATTAAACCTCAAATAAATCTTTAGTTGACAAAAATATGTAATAACAATTTTTAAAATGGTTCGCGTTGCATTTGACAATCGTTTGTCATGAAACAACTATATAATTATTTTTTTTTGTATTGTTACAAAAGATATTCTGGACATTATAAAGTTCTGTCGACATATAAACCGTTTCTTCTTGTAACATGAGGAATATACCCCAGTTACAGAGTAAAACGCAAAGTACAAAAAATAATAACGAAAATTGAAATGAGAAGGGAGAGAAAATTGTTCGTCATTGACATTGTCCGGCTGTCAGGTGTGGTCTAGGCAAACTGTCGCGACAGCAATGTCCGCCAGCAAATGAAATATACGTGCCCTTGAATTTTTTTATATAGACCAAAGTTGTTATTTAGATGTCACGTTCACGAACACACACAGACACATAGACACACAAACACACACACAAGCAGCCATTCCATCCTTAAATGGAAATTAATAATCAATATGGCGAAGCGAAAAGATGACGCAGATTGTGTGCGAAAGCCCCTCAACGACTCAGGCGACTCAATTTCAGTTGCAATTTCCTGGGCGACAGGTGTTGCCACTTTGCAAAGCGCATCAGATGGGATCAAGCGGATGAAATGAAAAGGCTTAGCGTTGATTTGCCTTCAACGCTGCTGCTGCTTCATCTGCTTCTGCTGCTGCTGTCTCATAACTCATACGCCCCATGTCTGTGACTGACTGCCACTTTGAGTGCCTGTGTGTATGTGTGTGTGTGTGCGTGTGCAAATGTGTGTATTTTGTAAGCTGCGGCTGCGTGAGAGATTAATATTTAATTAAATCGATACGGCCTCAGTTGGCATAAGCATTCACCCCCTCCAACTACTCCCCTCACGATGACAACAGCTTGTAAAATACCAAAGCGTTGACAGCCAAGTGATTTATTTTTGTTTGCAGTTTCATTTGGCGGCTCCTCAATTTACCCAAGTCGCTCTTATCTCTCTGGATAGGTGCGTCTGCCAACTGTCTATCGGTCTGACTGTCTGTTCAACAAATATTAATTAAAGCTAAAATTCTAGTCAAGCACAACGCCTCTAATTCTCAAAGCACAATCTAACCAAGAGCAAACCAAACACAGACATACACACTTATACACATTTCACTAGAAATTCCATATTGTTGTAGACTTCTGTTAATTCAAGCGGCCGCTGCTGCTGCTGCTGCTGCTGTTGCTGCAACATTCTCCATTTCACCTGATGGTCCCAAGGTTTGGGTATCGCAAATGCCTGTGTCTTACAGTAAATGACATTGGCTACGATAACAGCTAACACAACAACGAAAGAGGCGTGCCTAAGACACACCCGCTGGAGTGTCTATTGCCTGCACTCGCCTGGTGTTGCAGCAACACATGTTTTTTTCGAGTACAATAAAGTGGGAGATCAGGCGGTATCTTTTAAATATATGTATATATAAATTCATTTGTACATACATACATGCTTAGAGAAATACCTTGACTTATTTTTCATTCCAAGAGCAGTTTTTGGTTTATTGATTGTTTGCTTGTAAAATTTGGGCAAGCTTGTAATCTACTTGAACAGAATCGAGGAGGAAGTACTTAATCAGGATCTGTTTTCTATAATCTAGTGTTTTATCTATGCATCGCCCTATCTCTGTCTCTCTCTCTCTTTCTCTCTTTCTCTTTGTGTCTTTCTCTATCTCTATCTACCTGTCTCTCACCTGTATAAGTATTTAATTTACTAGAGTTTTAATTGTTTTGAATTCTAGTCGAATTTAAAGATTCCATGGGGCATTTTAAAGTTTATAGCATAGAGTACAGAGTAAGTACCAGTCTTACCTACCAGAGAACACCTAACAGTTACTGCCCCCTGAACGAGCGCCCATTCGCCTGCCTATTTTTACACAGAATCCAATCCAATAGAATCCTTTGATAGCAGCACTCACTTTGATATTTTTTTTCGCTCTCTGGCTCTTGAAATGCAAAATTTTGTTAATGGAGCGAAGCGTGTGTGTGGCTGTGTTGTGCATGTTGTAATTGTTGCTGTTGTGCTTGTTTTTGTTGTTGTTGCTTTGAATCTGCAGCTAGCTTTCAGAGCTGAGCGAAGAGCCAGCATTTTTGGCAACCAGAAAGTAAGATACGTAAAATAGATAATAGCTATGCAAATGAATGCAAAACATCTGTTTGCATCGCTAAATTGCTGAGTGCAGCATTCAGTCTCAGTCTCGCTGATATTTCATGGCTATTGCCTTGCATTAAACATTCAAACAACTCAGAAATCACAGAAACCAAACATTCGAATCAGATTCATCAATAAAAAATAAATAAAAATAGAATAGAACTAAATAAATACCACTAAAACCTATCTACTGAATTAAGTTATTAATTTTTAATTCACTGCTAATCAAATCAATCAGATTGTTCCTGTTCTCCCTGTCTATCTATATATCTCACGTCCAGCATACAGGGAGTACAAGATATCTCCCTCTTTCTGCTCCCTACACTCTTTTTCCTTTTCATATATGTATGTATATTTTCAGATCTCTGCTCCTTCTTGAACTCTTACACTCATTTGTCTCCCTAGGCGTCTCATAAGCGTAGGCATCGTCTTGTCTATTCTTATCACCTCAAGTAAGGCCCACAGATTTTAATTGGATGTTCAATGATATTTTAATAGTTTTTGTTTGACTCAAAATTACTTAAAATATTGATTAGCACTCAATTGAAAATCCACAAATCTGTCTGATCAGGCAGATTGGGGCATAAGCTAGTCACTGTTTTTACGCTGTCCTCCGCATAGTTCTGGCCCCTCTCCTCCTCGGAAAAATAACATTCCCCCTTCACAAATATTCGGAGGGAGGGGGGGAGGAGGCTGTAAAAAGTTTTGACTGTGTCGCAAGTTGAAGCAGTTTGGGGAACAGACACACAACTTAGGGTTTATTGTGGAATTATGCAAATTTACGCAGCTGTAGATGTATATGTTGTTCTTGCTGCTGATGTTCCATGTGGGGCTTTAACTTCAGCTGTTTTTGCCATATAATGCAATCATAAACGGGACACACGCACACGCACACACACAAATAGGCACACAGGCACAACAACATATGTGCAGCATGTCCATTTTGTTCATGTTGACTCAGTCAGTCGCTGACAACTGGCTGGGCCTAGACGAACTGGGCAAACTTTGCCTCTGTCGTTTTGCCCAAAATCAGTTAAATGACAAGCTCACACACACTCACTCACTCTCACACACACACAGTCACATATACGTACACAGTCACACACACACATAGTCACACACACCCACACGACTTTGGCAGACACAAGCGAGACATGAGCGCTTACAAAACGTTTTCAAGTTTGCAGCCCACACACAAATTGCTTGTGCGTGAGTTTCCGTTAACATTTTGGTTTGTACAACTGAGCTGGTTTGTGTGTGTGAGTTTGCGGTCGGCCTCTCTAGGCCTTGTTGCCAAACGAACCGTTTCTGCCATGCCAGCAGCAATTGGTTAAGGCGCTTCTCCGAGTTGCGGCACACTCGACAAAAAATGTACACCCCAACTTGGAAAATCATCACCACAAAAATTTCTTAAAACTATTTTCTAAATTTATGATATGTATTTTTAAAAATTTAAAAACGCTTATCCTAAATCCTCAATATCACTAATATGTGTGTGTTTAATATAAGAATTCTTTGTACACATTAGAAACAATTTGCAGTGTGGAAATTCGAAATTTTTTATTAATGTTTTAGAAAAATAGACTTGGGAATTAACAAATGAAAACGCAGCTTTGTGAGAAAATTAAACTTTGCGTTAAAAAAAAATGTAGTATTATGGCTATTTTTGTACAGTGCATTTGGCAGTACGGCTGTCAGCTTCCATGACAGTGCAGATGGCAGTGCGTGACCAAAACCGTAGCCTCCCGTCCAACTCACCCACCGCCCTCCAATTTACGCAGTTGTCCTTGTTGGTTTCGCTAGCACTGCCACGTATTTGTGGCGCAATCAAGGTGCACAAAACGTCGCCAACACAAACAATCACAATGAGTGCCTAACTTCAGACTCTTTGCCATTTGCAAATCACAAGCGTAACTGCTCGTATAGCATTTGGTTCCACAAAACGATTTCGACACAATCTCCATAACACACAGGTGCCACCAAGCAAATGAAAGAAACAATATATTCTTGTAAATTTTGCCTTTTTTTTTTGAAATCATGAAATTCATAATAATCAAATAAAATTTTCAATACACACAATTATATGTATGCAGATAATATTAATATAAAAGTTATATAATTATTTACGAATTTGCTTCATAGAACAATAAACTTAAGCGATCTGTAATTACTCAAATTTGATCAGAATGATATTAAGCAACACGTTGAAACTGTCACGTTTCTTAGGCCGCCGCAGGCAATGACAACTAAATCAATGCCAGAATGCGGAGAGAAACGGTTTGATTTTCCTTGCTTTGTTTCGCTTTTGGCCAACTGAATTTATTGACTATGGCAGAGACTAGCTTTATGGGGGACGGCGGCTTCACTTAGTCAGTATTGCTTCCTATTACTACATATGCATGCATGCATCCATGTGCGTGTGTGTGTGTGTGTGTTTGAGTGTGTGTATACTTGGCCCTGCTCTTAGTTTATAACCGCTTGGGCGGTACAAGTTCAATTAATTGCTCGTCTTACATACATGCACAGGTTCCATGTAAGCTGACAGTCAAGCCTTGGTACGTGTTTGCTATATATGTGTGTGTGTGTGTGTGTGTGTGTGCACGCCCAGTGGCCATTTTGCTTGTACTGCGCTTGGGTAATCCCATCCAGCGTAATGCGATAGTAGCCCCCAAGTGCAGATCATGTGGCATGTGGGCCATGTGTACAAAATGTTTAACACTTAACTGAACACTGAACCCATGATGAACAGCCAACAGGCAGCTAACCAGCATTAGCCAGTAGCCGGTAACCAGTGGGCAGCAGTCAGGTGCCAGTGACCAGTGGAATGTAACCAAATGAGGCGCCACAAAAGCAAAATCGGTTTAATGGCCATAACACATCAAAATGTACAGATATGCAAGTGAAGCGTCAAGTCTGAATCTTAAAGTTGAAAAAAATATATTTAAAATTTATTTAATTTTGAACAAAATACAACATTTTCTAATTCGTGGAACTCATTTTGTAATTTATTTAATATTTATATGAACAATATAAATGTACAACAAAATTTCCCTCCTAAGAAAACTTATCAATACGTTCATGGTTAAAATTAGTTATCCTTTGTGAAAGTGCATTTAAAAAATCAACTTGTAGTGGACTTGTTTTTCGTCCAGCAAGACAGTGGATACCGATTGATTTAGGCCACAATTTATTTAACTTTTAACACACACACACACACATACAAACAACCAGACGCTGCAGGCTGCTGCTTCTGTCCGCACAACCTGTTACCCGAAAATGTGCGATGATGCCTAAAATTGCATTTTATGACAGGGCGACAACGTGAATGGGAGTTAATGTGAAAACTCTTGCTGCAAATCAGCTTATTGGGGGAGAAAAAAAAAGAATGTTAAGCTTAGCTGAAGTAAAATGAAATCGGCTTACCTTAAGTCATCACACACACACACACACACAAGCATACGTGGTAAATTTCGTTCGAAGCATGAAATGCTTTCGACAGTCTCAGCCACACTTAAAAACCAAATCAAAGGTATAAAAACATACAAACAAACGAGGCTGAAACAACAGGTTAGTTTTGGGTTTCCTGATCCGACACTTTTTTGTTCCCACTTTTGCTTTTACACATATATTTACGTATACCCTGTAGATATAAACTAGAGAGAATGTTGCAGTCGAAATACTTTGATTACATACGTTATATCAGCTGATAACAGGTAGCAACGAACAGGGTGGGTGTACCCAAGATATACTGTCCAAGTTTGCCTCTAATTGCAGTAGATATAAGCTAGTAACCTTCCTTCGAAGTTTGGTAACAAAACCTCTTAAATTACGGGAGATAACGGCTTTTGGAAATTTAGGGGGACAGGTGTGGGTGTGGCTGAAACCCAGTAATCTTCCGTCCTAGTTTGGACTCTGTAGCTATTAAGATCCCGAACCTTAAATATGGGCTTTCATCGTTTTTAGGGTGGGAATGGGCGTGGTCCAAAGTTTTTTTTTCCGGTTTTTAAGGGTGTTACTAGCAATAGCTTTCAAATTGTGTGAGATATATAATCTTATCGATTTACACTAACAGATGTATCGGCATGGGTAAACGGAGTGTACGTGGTCATCCAATTTTTCGTCGGCGACTCTAGCTTCAAAATTGTGGGATATATGTTGCTTTATCGGTTTGCGAATATAGATTTGATCGATTTCCTAGCACTCTAGTGAATTTTTACTTGTTGTCTGCCGCGGGCACATATCAGAATACGATCCAAATTTCAAGTCTCTATATCTAAGAGTATCGAAAAAAGTTGATACCTGCGGCCTCAAAGTATAAAAAGTTGAATAAGAAGCAAGGCATAACCTCCTTTACTAATATGCCATTTTGGCACTTTACAGCGTATCTGCAAGTCGAGCAATCTCCACTAGTTGGATAATACTAATGTGTGAGTGTTTTTTATTTTTTCTTTTATTTTGTGTTGCTCTTGAGGTTGGGCATCATAACGAGCAAGATTTATAGGTTCTTGCGTAGGCATAAAACTCATAAGGTACATATGTATGTATATATGTATCGGATATGTATTTATTCATATATGTGTATGCGTCCATGTACATACACATATGCATATACATACACATATGGATGTTGATTTCCAGGTGGAGGGGGAAACTGCTCATAAAAATACATGTGTCATAAAAATGGCAGCAAGTGCGAGAAAACAATGATTGTATCTTGTGAAAGCATCGTCTACAAACAAGCAGTTACATGTGTGTGTGTGTGTTTGTGTGTGTGTGTGTTCGAGCGAAATATATAGACAGCTAGATACATAGATGGATAGACAGATAGATGGATGGTAATAGCGCATCAGAAGAAGTAATGCCAAACTGATTTCAACTGATGCTTAAGATGTGTATAAGCCAGGATGTCGTAGATTGAGATTCAACCATTGTGCTATCTTTGTGTTTTGTTTTGGATTGTACCGAATCTGTGAAGCACAGTGCCTTAAAATAATGTAATACTTTAACACAAATGCAAAGGCATTTTTCAGCTACTTCTCAATTGTGTTTTTAAATCATTTTCAGGTTATCATCAGGCATTCGGATTCAAAATCTTTCATTCACACAACTTTTTGAATAGCTTAAAATATGTTCGTCTCTTATCTTAAACAAGAGCATCCGATTTTCTAGTCGCCAATGTTATCTTCAACTGCTGACTTTAGCTTAAAACTTTTTTCAGCTTTTTGCCTGGCGCTCCTTCGTTTTGTGCTCATAATTCGTGCTATGATTAACTTACTAGCATGAAGTGTTTGCCTTGGTGCGTGAGTGTGTGTGTGTGTGTGCGTATGCGTGTGTGCTAATAGTGAGTGTATTTTCATATGGACACCATGCCATTGCTCCGCCATCACTTTTTGTTTGTTTCCTCGTGCACCTTTGCTGGATGGTTGCTATTGCTATTATTTTTGTTATTATTGCTTTGAGCTCAGTTTACAGCCTGCTCTCTTTGCAGCTCGTCTCCATATATTTTGATTATGCTTGCTGCCTACAGGTGACAGCCAGCTTCTTGGTCCAATAAATACAAACACATATTTACATGACATTGGCGTAACTAAGATGAAAAATTGCTTCGTCGGTTTATTAAGCGCGTTTTATTGAATTTTTAATGCTGAATTTGAACTTTTTCAGTCATGTTGTTGTTGTTGCTGTTGTCGTTGTTGTTGTTGTTGTTGGGTCATCTCTCTGCTGTTGTGCCCTTAAGTCGTAACAAAAGTTTTTGGCAACAAGTTATATATATTTTATTTATTGAGTTTTCGTCTGCTTTCTATTCATGTGCATTTATATTTTCGTTTTTCTGCAAATTTATCGCATTTGAAATTCAGATTTTTTATTTTTGATATGGAACATATTGCAATTTCAGCACTCCATAAATTGAAAAATGTATAGATGCTGATCTAGATAGATACGTAGATGCGTTAAAACTTATGCACATATGCCATTTATATTGTTCATATTTGTACAAAACGAAAATCACTGGCATATTAAATGCTCACTTTTTATGTCTGACCACTTATCAAATAATATGATAATCTTCACATATATTTGTATATACAGTGAGAGACAGCTTATTAGGCACAGAGTCAAAGAAAATAGGCTACTTTTTTACATAATCCTACCTAGCAGGTGGGGAAATCCCAGTGTATTGGGGTCATATATTAATTTAGGTGGTTAATACCTGTACCTACCATCGGTCTTTGGAATTTTTGAAAAATAATTAATGATTAGTTTAGTGCAGGCAATTACTTGTTTTCTTTGACTCTGTGCCTAATAAGCTATCCGCCACTGTATGTATGTATAAAGCAGATTATAATACCGCAGAGATTTCATAACGCCAATATCTCTCAATGGTGTGCTTAATTCGCATATTAAATGTAAATACAATGATAAATGTGGAAAAAAAAATGAATTTATAACAAGACTGAATTAAAGTGCTTTAAATTCAAGTTTAAAACATGGCAAAGTCCCCCTCTGTTAATGGATTTGAGCGTTACTAAGCTGTGTGCCTCAAGTGATCAACATAAATTAATAAAACACAATATTAAAAATACAATTTTTTGAATAAGAGCATCTAATAATGCAGCCTCTGAATTCATTTCAATTGACATCTGTTTGCAGCTAAAAAAAAAAAAACATTTAATCGCATTATGTTTTAGCTGTCATTGAATTCATTAAGCATTTGTAAGTATTGCCCATAATTCAATTTGTTCATACATATAACTTAACTAGCTACTTGAAAAACACATTTGCTGAGCTATTCAAGCATTGCCAAAACGAATTTAGAAAACATTTTTCACTTTTAACTTCTATGCTATGCGGTTAACTATATAAGATACCAGCAGACTGCCAAAAAAAAGAAGGAAAATAAGCACAATTTAGCTCAAAGACAGATAAAAAATAGTATGAACAAATTTAAAAAAAGCAAACCGTAAAAAGCTGCTGGTTGACAAATAGAAGATACTCATTAACCAGAGCAAATACAAACAACAAACAACAAAAAATGCTAACACGCTTTAATGTGTTTAAAATGATGGTCATAGTACAATAAGCGAACAATCTGCATAAATACATTAAGTGCTATCTTCTTCTGTCTGCTGTGCAACATTATTAGAAGCCATCTTAGCCACTAGTCGAATACATTGTAGACAAATGTTGCAAAGGGATAACGCAGCTAACGACAAATTAATGTGATCCACATTTGACTTTTGTTCTTAGTCTTTTATTTAGTTTTCTGGTTTCCATTTATGATTTCATTTCGTTTCCAATCAATTAAAATGTTAGTTTTAATAACTTTCTGTGAAAGTTTGCTGTGCATCATTATTTTTTATCATCCTGACGAGCCGATTTGGGATAGGCTATATCGAACTTTTAATGTGCTAAGGTTAAGGAAATGAGTTGAAAAACCACAAAATATAGAAGATTTATATATTTTCAACAAATTTTTCAGAAACATTCTCCATTTTTAAAAAATATATTTAAATTTATTGTTTGGTCACTACTTTTGAATTTCTTCGTATTTCTTTTGCTCCAGGTCAAGGAGGCATTGATATATATTTCTAAAAAGAACGAACGCTCATTATCTAAAATTTAGTGTTTTTCTGAGTGTATCGCAAAGAACCACCTATCAACAGATAACTGTGAGTGTGTGTGTGTATGTGTGTGTGGGAGAGTGTGTGTGTCTAACCTCGTCCGCATGTTTGGGATGTAAATTTATTTTGTGCATAGTCGGCAGTCAGACAACAATGGCGACCACAAGACCCACTAAAGTGTAATTAAAATCTCCGCAAGTTTAACAATGCGGTTGGCCATTTGTTGTCAAGCCTATATATGTTGAAGTTGTTGCAGCTGTTGTTGTTTTTGTTGTTGTTGTTGTTGGTGTTGTTGGTTGATGTGACAATGGGGCCAGCATCAATTCGTGCACTTCACTCCACACCACTGCACGCCACTTCAATCCGCCGGACACAAGCTGTGCTCCCCAAAGTCAGACGACCACATTCCAGGCCCGAGCAATTCCCTCTGTATTGCGCTTGAGATGATTTCACGCGCAGCACTGAACAATGACAACGACAACAATGTCGATAACGATGACGATGACGGTGGCAAGAACAACTGCAGCAGTGCAGCTGGCAGCACTTTGTCGTTGTCGTCTCCTTTTGGAATTTGAATAATTTAATGTCATTCGAAATTTGTTGAAATGATTTTAAAAATGCATTTTATTCACGTACCTGACATTTGTTTGCTGTGATTTAAACTTGAACCTACCGATCACATTATATTCGTGCGTGAACCAAAAAAATATTGGCAGACAGTCGTTTGTCATATGCCACATTACGGACTTTATCATTGTGGGGCATGCCACGGGTCTCATGCGTAATATATTATAGTGTCATAAACAATAGAGCGTTGTGTTTTGTCAATAAAAAAACAAACAACCGCCCCCAACAGCTATTATGAGTCATCATTTTCTATTTTTTGTTGTCTCTTTTGTCTGTCAGTTGTAGGCCCACACAGCGTATGCGTAACGTACGAATGTGATGATAAACTTGATAACAGTTTGATTAAGCTGTAAATACATATGTATTTGCCACATCTGTGTGGAACTTGAATGACCAAGCACACAGCTTAATTTAATAGAGATTCAAAGATATACAGGATGAGATATTGTCTCTTGAATTCGACACGACCAAAATTTAATGGCAATCCTTCAGCATTTGGTTGCTAAGTAATCAATTTTTTCAAAAATTGTGAATTACAGAAAGCAAGTGTTATAAATAATATTTACAAAAAAATAATATTGAGGGGCAAACCGGAAACGGTACCGATATAATTAGTCTTATGAACCATAAGGTTTACCAGAACCGGAACAGAAATACAATTAAGTTTAACAACCGAATTAAATTATAAATACTACAGCAAATTAATGTTGAACCTGTTGCTAAAATTGAAACTGCACTTCTTAGCTTATGCTATTCATGCCAATTTAAATTTAGTTGGCTAGTTAGTTGTTTAGCCAACGCGATAGCCTGGAGCCAGCCCCACACTGTTGTATTATAAGATAAATTGCGCAGTTGAGTGCACAATAAATGCGAACATAATTATGGCAAAGTGCGGCCGCTTGCAACACATATGGGCTGGCTTTTTATACAAGTTACGAGCAACGCCAAAAGTCAACAGGCCATAATGGGTTAATTAACAGCGATGGCCAGATGGCTTAAACAATCCTTAGCTCCCACCTCCCCTCCTCCGACTCTGTGTAGCAAACGCTAACTTCATCCGTGTGCGCGCAAAATTTAAGCGAATAAAACACAGTGAATAGAGAGGGAGAGTGGTGGTGGTGGTGGGGGGTGGGATTGAGGCAACTATCGTGTTGCTATTAATTAGCTTAAACTGTTGGCATGACAGGGTGTTGCAAAATCGTTGGAGAAGCTTCGCGCTCTCACTTAAATATGCAACACGCTCATTACAAGCATTATAATTAAACTCCAGAGTGCGACACTATTTAGATATGCACAGGGCTGTCAGCGTAGAAGAAACGAGAGGGGGGGGGGGGGGGGAGGTGGACTGAATGGGGGTTCAGATTGTCTACGCGCCTTTGTATGAAATGTGCAGATACATATAAGTAGACATTCACACACATAAAGAGAGATAAAGAGTGACAGGTATTTTATGTCAAGGCTACACTCAGAAAAAAAAACGCATTGAAATTAAGAGGAGTCAACTTACCTAAATTTCCGAACGTCAATTTCTATATCTGAATGTTGCATCGTTTTAAAAAGCAAAGTTCTCATTTCTGAATTTAAAGCTTTTTTAAAAAATCGAAAATATCTTGTATATAAACACCATATGAAATTTGTTGTCGTTTGTGTGCTTAAAATTAATAGAAATATTGTCCTTAAATACAGAAATTATTTCTAGAAACGAGAAATGACAGGCTTTTCAGATTTTTTCTGAGTGCTTGTGCAATGGATGGTTGTTTGTTTGACTCAGTGGAACTAAAGGAAAACAAGCACTGAACGTGACGGGCCCAAGCCAACAGCAATGCTACCTGCCCCCGGCAAACAAGAGCAGAAGGCTGGCTATGCCCAAGTTTCTCAAGCCTAACCCCCATCCGCCCCTCATACCACCAAAAAGAGTGCTGCGTGCAAATTAATGCGACATTTATTCATTATGGCATGAAGCAGTTGAGCAGGACGATGGGGACAAGCCCCATCCACTTGACAGCTGAGCAACACAAAGCGTCGGATGAGCATAGCCCAGCGACGATAACCTCAATGCAGCGCCGCGACGCTCGAGGGGATGGTCGAGACTGCGGAGGGAGTGTGACAAGCAGAGCGGGCCCCGTAACGTGTCGCCACAGAGCAACGGGGATATAAAAACCATTTGCGTGATTTTATTTCCAGATTTTTTCACCCTTTTTCCGTGATTCTTTCTCTCTCGGCCTCTTGAGTTTGTGTGTGTAAGTGTCTGTGTGTGTTTGTCTTTCGTTAATTCAATCAAAGTCAAATAAATTTAATTAGTCGACACGCATACGATTTCCATAATTCTAGGACTGTTCATTGTCTAAAACAGATGTCAGATGACAGCCACTCATTGCTCATTAAAGAAGCAGATTTGCATAACAATTGCTTTAAAACAGACTTCACATAACATCAATTTCAAATTATATCCATAAGAACTTTTTCGAAAAAGTGACTGAAAATAATTAAACTCAAATACTAACGAACATAATCAAAGAATTATCTTTCAAGCAAAAAAATGGTTTGCTTTCAATGCTGCAGTTGGTTTGCTTTCATTTCAGATCCTTTGTTTTCCACTTCGAGCATTTTCCAAATCCCCAAAAACATCACAATTCCAGCTGAAATTTATGAAATAAATTTGCTTGCACAAGAAATTAGAAATACAACAAAACAAAACAAATATATATGTACATCGGAATAGTTTGCAAAATTTTAAAAAGACCTGAAGTCCATCTCTTTCCGGAAGTTATAAGTACATTTGGACACACAGACACACACACAGAATTTCCAACAGAGTTCACACACACAAATTGTGACAAATTTGCGGCAAAACTAATAAATTGTTATTTGAGGTCAATCTACTATATGCAAATATGCAGCTCTGTTTGCTTTTGTGTTGTTCGGTACTTACTTGAATGTATGGTACAATGCTTCTATGTAGATCATTGCTGGGCATTTCACTCGCAATTTAAGATGTCTTTTATCGCACGCACACACACACACACACACACGCACACAACCACACACACATACACTTAGACACACAACACATTTTTATTCCATTTCATTTTAATCTTGCATGCAGCAAGACTCCACATTGTGTGTGTGTGTGTGTGTGTTCCCCAAATGGCAATTCAGTCAATGACAGCGCATAAAGGATATATATATACATATATATCCTTACATACATATAGATACACACTCAAGGGACAGCTCTGTGCTGCCTTTTTTTTGGCCAAATTCTTGTCTATTCAACTATGAGTAGAATCCAATTTTTTTTTTCCGGTCATGCATACATATACGAACATACATACTACTACACTTGAGATATATATGCATATACATATATATATATATATATATATATATACATATGTATATATATATATTTCAATGCGCACAGCGACTACGTTCAAAAATGGAAGCCTTTTCAAGCGGCTTACTTTTATTTACGTATAAAAACGAAAGAAAAAAAATCATACAACAAATTTTTGATCGGCTTAGTTCAGAACCGGCTTGAAGATGCCTAGCTTGACCTTTTGCATTATTTTAGTATGTTTTTTATTTTTGCCTATATCCTATATCAATCAAATTGATAAATCGGGTATGTTACATTCGCTGAGAATATAAATAAGAGCTATCCAAGTTTGCAAGTAATCCAATTACAATGTTGTCTTATCAAATAATCTGTAAAAAGAGCTAGGAATTTAAGTACATATGTATATATATTTATATATAAATAATTCAATATAGGTAACCACACACTCAACTATACAACTCTCGTTTGTTGAGAATAATGCTTTGATTTGAGCTAATCATGTATGGGCATAGACATCAAAGGCTAATACGCATAAGATAGAAACATACATAAGAGTTTAATATTATATTATTATAACTTTGGATCTGCTTTATAACTAAGCACAGAGTAATTTATCCTGCAATCTCGTTTTAAAAAATGATGAGACATGACTTCATTTTTTATTATTAATTGGATAATAAATACTGCTACACATTCTACTGCTAGAGACTAGATTTTGAATATCTTTATATCGTCTGGTGCATTTGTTGGACTTATTGCGATTTTATAGTGCTAAACAAAGTTCTGCAAATAGTAAACCAGTCTATTGCAAAACTGTTTACTTAACTGCTTTCTTGCTTTGTGGCCTTTTTCAGATTTCAATTTGCAAGCTGAGGCCACCATACCCGAGGACATATTTGACCAACACGATGGCGACATTGCTGAGGATGCGGCCACCCAGTTGCAATATGTGGAGCCTGCCGCTGACGAGGCTGATGAGTCCGAGGCGGCAGATATTGTGAGTATATATGTACGTGCGTATGTGTGTGTGTGTGCGTGTGTAAATGTGTGTGGGTACTGTATGTCAGCAAGTGTTTCAAATGAGGTCACCACTCATGTCGCAAAAACAAAAAAGTAATAAAAGATTGACTGAGAGAGATGGGGTAGAGTAAGCGATAGAGAGGGGAACGCATTGAAATGTCACACATTGTACTGCTGGTCGAGTCAAATTACTTTCCCCAACGTTGGTCTTAAATATGCACTTTGCTCGGCCCAATCTACCCAAGTCTACCCAACGGGGTCAATTGACATTGAAGCGCAGCAGCTTAGCCACACACCAATCCAATAGCAACGAGAAGCAGAAGAAATAAGCTGCACCCCGATCCAACATATTAGAAACACAGCATAAAGAAGCTTAACACTTAAAGGATCCATTACTCTTCTTTACTACTTTTGCCAGAATTTTAAAATCAATCAGCTTAAAACGTTATTTTTACAATACCTTGAAGTCAAAGTTCGAGTAAGTTTTGTCATTCCAAAGCCGTGCAAGTGATTACAAGATAGCTTTATCAAGTGGCGTTCTCGATCATCATTGTCATCCAAGCATTTTTCTTGGTTCCTCTTTATTAAGACTAGTTTCAAAACTATGAAGTCCAGAAATTGTCTTCGAAATATTGAGCCCCTAAACAAAAAGCTATGCTCTCAAAGAAATAAAGAGACAGACAGTGGTGTATATCCACATTCATCGAGGAATGACTTTATTTCGAGTTCGATATCACTGACTTAGCAGTCGGTTCTCTTTATTTGTTCTAATTACAATGGTTCACTTGTTCTAGTTTGATTATTATTATCGACTTTTTCTTATCGACTATGCTTAGTCATTACTCAAAATATTAATAAAATCTGTATATATTTTGTACTGCAAAAAGGAAAAGCCAAAAGTTTCCAATAAATAAAATTGTTAAAGTTATATCATAAAAAAAAATGAAAAAAGTTTTGTAAAGTAACAGAATTAAGTAAATATTATTTCTGTATAATTACTGTTATCACAGTATTGAACAGTCGATCCTCAATACGTCTACGACGTTCTTCCTTACGTTGGCCCTTTCCCTATATAGAGTAGTACATATGTATATATGGGTAACAGCTGAATTTTTGGTTTGGCTTGGTTTTCGGAAATGGCTTCTATTGTTTTTACGTTCTTGTATTTTATTCGCTTGTATTCTTGCAGATACTTGAATCTCAAAGGCCCACTTCGAGGAATTTCACTGTTTACCCAGCCAGAGATGGCAAAGCTGCTAAGAAGAAGTATCATAACAACAACGGCAACAACAGCAATAGCGACAACAACAACAACAATAAAAGCCATTACAACTACAAATTGAAAAACAATAAAGAGAGCAAACTCCCGAAGAGAGTTACGAACAAAGAAGAAGACGAGGAAGATGATGATACATTAGAAGAGACGGCGTCAGCTACAAAATCCACTTCGGTTGATGACAACGCCAGCAACAACGAAGATGGTGACGCAGATGAGGATGAGAATAATGAAATGGAAAATGAGAAGCCGAACGCGAACTTTGGCAGCAAAAGTTTTGCGTATAAAAAATTTAAGAACATGCACGAACAGCAAAATCAACAGAGTCAAAAGGAGCAACAGCAACAGCAACAGCAGCAGCAGCAGGCAAATGCCAATGCCAATTCCAACAGAGCTGGCCAACAGATGAAGCAGCAACAGAGTGTGGAGGAGGGTGCAGAGGAAGCAGAGGAAGCCGAGCAGGAGCAAACTAAAGAGAAAGAGCAACGGCCATGGCAACAAGAGCAGCTACAGCAACAATTGCAAGAGCGGGATTCACAGCCGGAGCAGGAGCAGGAGCCGGAGCAACTGTTTGATTCTATTGAAATATTAAATGAACGAAAATGTAATAAAGCGTCAGCCCAATCAACTGAGGAAGTGGCTGGCGAGGACATTATGGCAATCGGTGATATTGAGGACAATTTTGGTAATGATAAAGCATTGGCGGAAAGCATTATATCCACAATTGACAATGATGAATCAGCAGTAGCAAAGGAGGTAACATCAACCGACACCCCATTGGCCAATGACATACAAACTATTTCAAGCAGCAGCACCAGCGCCAGCACCACAAGCAGCACGACAACATCAACAACCACAACAGCAACAAGACTAAATGCTATTGCAGCAGCAGGCAGCAGCAGCTCAAGTGACCGCCACCTATTGCTACCCATTGGACGCAAGCAGAAGCGTCATGGCAACAAGAATGGGAACACTGCAACATGGCTTGGCGGCAGATACTATGACAAGGATAACAATTACGGTACAGGCCGCATCCACTCGCAGGCACAATCAGGCGGAAATTTCGAGATGACAGCTAGTGATGTGGGTGAGCTTCATTACTACGATGGGAAACCGAACTCGAGAAGCAACGACGACACCGCAGACAGCGAAGACAGCAAATCACAGGCCAATTACATGAGCAGCTATCTTGGACAGGGAACGAATGAAACCAAGCAACAACAACACCAAATGAACGATGAGTTTGTGGAGCGGCAGTCTCAGCAACTGGAATCAGAATCAGCATTGCGTTATCTTCCGGGTAAGTCACTTGGGTTATTTTTGTGAGTGCCAATGCTTGTAAGCACAAGTCTGGCCAAAAGCACACAAATGCCAACGAAATATATGCACAGCTAAAGACACATACATGCATACAGTTTACATGTAAGCATATACAGTATAAGCCGAACGCTAAGCGACGGAATGGCTAAAGAGGGACACGTAACTGAAAATGTAAAACAAACCAACACACTCACACACACTCACACACACACACAACACAAACACATACTGCAGCAGAGTAAACATGAAAAATGGAGAAGACAATACAGTGAAAAATACCAATTAGAATGATATTGAAATGCCATCAGCAAATCTATAACGATTTACATATTCAAATGTTTAAGGAATATATCTCGATTTATGTTCAATTTCAACCTTAATCGAATTTTAAGTTTTTCATTTGATTTAGATGTCAGATTTTTTGATTGTTTTGCACAAATAAAAATATATGATTTGAGTTCACTTTCAATGTTTCTAGTACTTAAAGTCACAAAATAAAACTCAAAAATAAAGTAATTTTAATAAATTATTGAATTCAAAAGAGTTGAAAATTCCACTCAAGAATCTCAAGCTATTTTATTTAAAATGACAATTATTATTATTAACAATTATATTATTTTTATTAATATCTACAACTTTTTGAACAACTTTTTCCTGTAAGTTATTATTTTGTTGTTGCCCAGAACTGACCCCATTGTTTAAAGATAATCCGTGTAATCCTTAATACTCAGCTAAACTCAAATAATTAAAACAAAAAAAAAAATTGTTGGGAAATTTTCGTTGCCAGGGATTCGTTGAAAAATGTGGTTTCAACTGCTAACTCTGTCCGTTCACTGGAACACGCTGCTGTTTTGTTCTCCCAACATAGTTTATTTTGGTTTCCCCCCATAGTTTTTGTTTTTGATTTGATCAGGCGGAGCGGACTGCAAGAGTGCACTAAGCTGGTAAGCGGCCAGTGCTGTAGCTGGGGCTTTGACTGTGGACCTTGGAAATTGAAAATATGTTAGGCAAACCCCAATTCAATGCTGGCACCCCAAGCGTTGCACAGCAAATGCCGACCACATTTGAAAAACGAAACGAAAATCTCTTTAATATGGGTGCAAATGTGAATGCTCCAAAGGGTGCCACTCGCATGTGGCCTTAATTAGTTTATGGCCCATGCAGAACTTATGCAAATTTGGACAGAAATCAAGCGGAATGAGCTGTAGCACGCCACCGACCGACAGACAAACAGACAGACAGACCGACCGTCCAAAAGTCCCATGGGTTGGCATTTTATTACAACAGTTTTGTGCTGTGAGCTTTCCTTATTCTTTTTATTTTTTCTCTTTTGGTCTTGCCTGGAGCAACAAAGCCAACAAAACGGCAAATATTGTATAACTTGGCACTAAGCCGACAGTCCCAAGAAGAGCATGTCTTAAACATTTTCGCTCCCTCTCAACCTTAGCCAAAAAACAAAAAACAAAAAAAAAATGAATGAACTTCGCACTGCATCCATTGTAGTGGAGGAGGCGTCCCCCGATACGTGCCTAGACTGCCAGAGGTCCTGTACTTGGCCGCATCTTAAGCCAGTCGCTGGCTTTTCGTTATGTGTGTGTGTGTGCTGTCGTGTGTGGTTGCCCCTGCTCGGAGGGTGGATCGACTTATTTTCCAATACTCAATTACTGAGCAACAATTAAGTGAAATTTCTTAATTTATATAAAAAACAATGTATAAAACCGAATCGAATATCGGTTCCGGTTCATTCTATCACGGTTCCATTTTGATTCCTTGCTGAGGCATTGTCAGGCATTGTCGAAATTGGATTCTGGTCTTGAGGTTTATCGCTTAATTTCGATTAATTGTCCCATTCTTGGTATAAATATTATTTCACTTAATAAAATATCGTTTAATAAATACCCCAGAAAAATAAATATTTTGATTTATGTGCACTTAATTTGTGTTTAGTTTCAATTGTTTATGAATTTATTTTTTCAAAGCTGTTGCCGAATTCAAAGTAATTTAATTGTAATTATGATTAAAGCGAAATAAAGCAAATAATAATAATAATACGCGATATTGACCTTATAGAAGAAACTGGAACTGTAGCCACTCCCAAATTGATTTATTTGGTGAGTCAAACTTTACTTAGCTGAATTGGTCAATTGTAATTGATTGTGTACTTAGTTAAAATTAAAATATCACAATGGAACTGGGACTAGTCCCGAAAGTTAAGTTATTGTAGCAACAATTGATAAAGCACCCCTCGCTCGCTTGCCTTGGTTGGGTTGCTGATGGCGAGGTTGCCGCACTTTTATGCACAATCAAATGAAATGAATTGTGGTCTTATGGGCAACGGATTTTGTGGTCTTAGACGAGGGTCACAAAAACAACAACAGCAACAACAACAGTTACGACAAAACCAGGAACAACAACCATCTGCACAAATATGGCGATTTGTTGTCCCCGGGCCTAATAGAAATCTATTACTTCCGAGCGAGCGCATCGTGCCGAGACTTACAATTTCAATTCCAATTCCTTCCATACATGCTCGAGACTTCATGTCGCCCTCCAACGCTCCGCTAAATGATATTCTCAATCTCAATTGCAGATGCTGCTTTTGCCACCGAATCGCCATCGGCCTTTGAACGCTTTAAGGCGCTGCGTCGCAACAATCACCGCAATGGACACAAGTCTCATAAGAAGCGCTACAAGGATTACCTCAAGCATAGTCCACCACAGCCCACTTTGACGCCCAAATATGCATTGAAACTGCGCAAGGATCGCGAGCATCGCGAACATGAGTTTCACCGGGAACAGGAACGGGAACAGAAAGTGGAACGGGAACAGGAAGTGGACCAGGATGGGGAAGGGCAGAATGAACATACCCATACGCATGCAGCGCCCATTTTTGCATTGGGCATGCGACCCAAACCCTTCTACGAGGGTCAAGTCAACTACTACGACCATCATCAGCACATGGGACAGGAGCAGCAGCAGGAAGGGGAGGAGCAGCTGCAGCCGCTGCAATCTGCAGACAGTCATCATACCGAAATGGAACGTCTCATTGCCAATGATAATAACATTTGGTATCGTCGCATTAGTCCAGTGTTGCGAAACGGCGCCAAAAGCAGTGAGTCGCAGCAGCAACAACTGCACCATCAGGTTAAGCATCACCATCATCATCAGCATCATCATCATCCTAATCCTTTGAAGCACCATCACCATCATCATCATCATCATCAGCAGCATAAGCATGGACGACAGCGTTCACCGAATCCCTATCAACGGAAGCCATCCACACAATCCTCGTCGCCGGCAACTACACCAGAGCCACCATTGCCACCGCCAAAGCCGCAATTGGGCCATCAGATCACCGAGTTGGAACAGCTGGAGCGCTATTATGCCAAATGGCCGCATCTGGCGCGCGTTCAGTTTCAGGTGTACGATGAACACTATCGCGAATCACATCCGGAACTTTACCCCGACTATGATGCGGACGAAGATTATGAAACGGCAGCGGAATTGGAAGAGGCACAGCAGGATCATGGCGAGGATTCCAATTTGCCGCCATATATCAAGAAATACAATCGACGTAACAAACAGCTGCTTAATCTGCTCGAAGGCACATTGCCACCGCCACCATCGACGCCCATCAGCATGATTCAATGGAGCAACTCCCAATTGCAGCCGGGTCCGCACGAATCAGCCGCCCATCAACCAGAACAACCCATCCGACTGGATGATGAGTATGTGAAACAGAAACGTCGTCGATATCAGCAGCGCTATGATGATCTATTTGCCCAGCAGCGAGGCAGTACCACCAGCCGAACGATGACAACGACAACAATGCCGCCAACGACCAGTCTGCCTAATCAATTGCCCGAGGAGGAGAAGCAATTGGATGGACATCAACTATCTGCTGCCGTTGACTTCTGGCAAAGGGAGATCGATGCGGAGACGAAAGTGACGCGAGCAATGCCATCAAGTTCCACACCAAAACCGGCGCTCTTTAAGTTACCCCACTATCCGGCAATTACGGGCAGCTTTCTGGGCACGCCGCGCAGTCGCAGCGCACAGTTTGTGGCAAATGTTGCCGGACGTGGACAGAGCAGCTGGCATCTTGCCCCAGTTGCTGGTCCAACTTCAGGTCCAGCAGATGGCGATGTACCACAGAGCACCACAGCGCAGCCATCGTCGCCGCTGAACTCATTTGTTTATCATCGCGTCGTGGATGGCACAGTTGGCGGCTTTTCCTCCTCCTCAGACTCCTTGTCGTCGTCATCTCCCTCTGCAGCCAGTCGAAAGCAGCGTTTGCCATTTGTGGCCATCACGGATCGACGGCTAGAGAACATCAGCGCACACAAGTTGATAGCTGAGCGACACAAAGACTTTGAGCAGAATCACTTTCCGATGCCTTAAGCCGCTCTACATAAAAAAATAAAATATATAAAAATAAACTAAACAAAACAAATGAAGAAGATAAAGAAGAATAAGAAAATTATAAAAACAGCAAACAGAAAAATTAACGCTGTGTAATGGAAAACAAATTTGAACCAATGCAAAACCGGAATAAGGCAGAAGTGAAATTAAATTGAATTTAAATGAAAGAGGAAGGGAAAATTAAAGGTGAAAGAATTAGATAAAAAAAAAATAAAAGCAAACCGATAAGCCAATTATTGGTAATGGAGTGCAATTAACACTTGCGAACTGCAGATTGGTTCAAAAAGGTTTTCCATCACAGACTCTAAACTTAAAACTAGTCCTAAATTTTAGTAGACGCTTTTGAATTGTGTATGTACATCCTTTATTTTGAGCTATGAATAATGTACTTATTTTGATTTTTATCAAAGGAAAAGCAAGTTAAAAAAAAAACTTTTAACAAAAAATTGTCTGTCTGTCGGTTTTTTTTTTTGGTCTCGGGTAAGTACTAATGCGTATTAAACATAAACGGAAATCGTAATAGGCAATTAAAGAGTATATATACATATATAAAAATATACAAAAAACAACAAAAAGAAAACTAAATTTAAGCAAACATTTTTTTTTTTTGTGTATGATAGAATATGACACAAATACACAATCACAACACGTGCAACAGTAGATACACACACACACACACACACACTCACACAGAATCTATCTGAAAGATCTGCAGTAGCCAGCTTAAAGAATTTCAAATATTTAAACCGCGCCTGAACGTATGCAACACTTTTTTGACAGTTTGTTAGAGCATATACTACTCGACATACATAGTTTATATTTCAAGCTGATCTGAATGTTTAGCAACAATTTGGTGTTGTAAGATGAATAAGAATACATATTTGCTATATAGTATGTAGAACGCAAGTTATTCTTTTTGCTTTCTGTAATTTGGCTTATTAACTGAAAGCGCTAACCAAATGCGTATTTGCTCCAGACATTTAAGTGCACGCATCATCAAATAGGTTTCAAAATTAATTCGAAACAAAACACAACAGCAACAACAAAATAGTTGTATTGAATGTACATGGTATATATGTATTGTAGAATTTGTTGGCATATCGAAACCAATTAAATATACCTATTCAACAAACCATTCAAAGTGTATGTGAAAAATATTTCGTTGACTTAAACACAAATAAAGAAAAATAATAAAAATAATAGAAAATATATTTAAAGAATAAACATATATACATATATTGCATTTGGCATACTCTCGAACATCAGAAGATCTACTTTATCAGATCAAGAGATATAACGAGCTCTTTAAATACGTTTGTTTATGAAAACTTCATTTAGCTAATTTCTCGGATACAGGGTTATTATATATTTATCTGAAACCGGTTTTAGATTTTAAAAACACTATTAAATTGAAAAGAATAATGAAAAATATCCAAATTTGTGTAATTAACATATCAAAGACCAGCGAAAAGCAATGCAGAAAATAAATAATTTAATTAAAATCCAAACAAAACTTAAATGCATTCATTTTGTTAGCTCTTGCTGCTGTACAAAAGAATCAATCCAAAAAATAAAAACAATCTTGTGTTATGCTTTTTGCCTTAAGTCATAGCCAAAATTTCAAAATTTCCTAAAATTCCTTACTTTTAACCGTTTTTCATCAAAATTGATACAAATGTTGCTGATCTACAAAGAAAAAAAGAAAAATAAATAAAAAAAATGCTGTTAAAACCATGAATGGAATACGCTAAATGTTTAAATATTGCTGTATATTGAAAACTAAAAAGCAAAAAATACAACAAATGCAATTAAGAATACGATACATGTCTATATATCACAATTTGAATGAGGTAAAGAAAAAATACAAATTGCAATTACTTATGCGTTATTACCAGCAAAAAAAAACACACACACACACTCACAAAAACACACCTACAACGATACAGACACATTTCTCATTACGTGGAAACATTTTAATGGAATGAAATTCAATAAAGCAAAATTTATTATTTACGCATAATTACATGCTGTGTCTCAATTTATTTCTTCTTGTCTCTGATTGCCCTATTTCTTAAAGACAAAAAAAAAATACACAGCGATAAGATGAAGACTGCTGGACTATTATAAGTCAGAAGATTCCGACTACGCGATGCTCTTTCCCCAAATGTAATCTCAGCACGAGACACTCAACTTTCAATAATATTATTAGTAAGTACTAATTGGTTGAGAACAAACGTTGGGAGAAATGTAAGCTATATGTACATATATGCTTATATCATTGCATCGGATATTACAAGAAGAAGACATCAGCAACACAAGTTGAGTTGATACAGCCATGTGCTTCTTTCCGACTGTCGTCTGTATTCGATTTAGTTTCTCAGTTTTAAAGCTATCTGGTGATATGCATATATAACAATGTCGCTATTAAATATTCTTTTATCCAATCAGCAAAAATTTCAAATTTTAATACTGAATTTTATAATTATAGATGAGACTTCGTTTTACAATTTTATTTCTCTTATTAATGATTTATTTGTGGAATATGTAAGATGTTAAATTTGAAAATTAATGGAAGAAAAAATCAAATTTCATTTTTAAATAATATATCTTAAGTAAATTAAAAGGTTTACTATTATCAGTAGGCAATGTGAAATAGTATTCAATAAGTAGACGACCTGCATACAAAACTTATAGTCAATCCAAAGGATAATAATGGAAGTAAAGTGTCCTGGTAGACTCCTTACTTCTTTTGAAGTGAATTTTATTGGCGGCAATTCCATTAACAATCGATGTGCGTACAAACATAACTCTTTAATGCGCAACCATCGTTGGCTGGTGTTGCAATCAGTCATCATACGAGGCGCCCATAAAGACTACTGGGCGCTTGGACCTGGTCGTTGGTCTGGCTTCTGCCTGAAGCCCGTTGTCTGATGCCAATCGCAAAACCAACACAAATGCCAATGGCAAAAGGCGAATGGTGAATTGAAAAATGGCATTTTCATGATGTTCGTGTTGTTGTTGTGCGCATTGAATCACTTAAACGCTTATAAATGAAACCGGCGGCAGTTGACGCCGCTTTCGTTACCGCTAAAAGTGACGCACAAATGGCAACAAAGTGCCGCTTAACGTCAGGGTGCAACAAATTTATGTACTTACTATCGCAACGGTTATATGGCTTCAAGTATGCGTGGCAGCTATATATCGCCCAGACTCCCAGCACACGTACTAACTGCACTTTTCAATTACGGTTCCTGCTCGCAGCGCAAAAGCGCCGCGTCTGGGTTGAGCTGGTGTTAGGTGAGTTGGGTTCCATTTGCAACGGGGGGAGGGGGTGTGAAAATCTGTCACTCGATTTGCATAAATTGCTGCCGCGTATTTCTCCGTTCTTTATTCCATTTCGTATATGCATCGCTGCAATTTGCCAAATAATTTCAATTCAATTTACAAGTAACTTAAAAGAATGTAGCAAAAAAAATAAATAAATTAAAAAAAAGTTGCCCGAAAAACACAATCATTGAATACTCTGCTTACATAAGTTGTATGTCACTTCCGATATCTCGGAATTCAAAATATATATAAATTAGTTTCAATATTTTATCAATCTTTAGTTAAAAAAGATTGTTATTATAATTGGTATACTTAGTTTAGTTTCAAGCAAACCCTTCAAATCACATATTTTGATACATATTCTTTTACTATATCAGAATCCACTTGCCACACACGCAGTAAGATGCAACAACTTCCGTTAAGAGCTCTTAGTCTACCTTGGATTTTCCCCCTCGCCGGATGAGCTCGGTTTGTAGAGTTCGTTTGGATTCTTCAATTCGAATTATATTCAATCGAAGCCAACCCAAAAACTTGGGTAAGTAGGAGAGAATACTTATGGCTGTTATAGACTTAAGCGCATAGCCAATATATCCAATTTTGGACTGTTAGAGCAAGTGGCAAGTGCAGCATCAGCGGGCGCAAATTTAAATAGACACGTAGACGAGACAAATGCCAAATGGAGACATTACAAGACGACAACGACAGCGGCAAAGTAAACGACAGCGACCCAACTGCACCGACACGCTTACAGTCACACACACGCGCCGAAACTCAGACACTCACAAACCCAGACACTCAAAAACACACACACAATCTCTGATACACACGTGGCGCAACACACAAATGTGGCACGTTGCATTGCCGTCAGAGTCAGCGACACACGTCTTTACCAACACATTTCCCGTCGGTCCTCAAGAAATAACGCTGGCGGCGCACACTTGCCAGCCATCGTCGGCATCCTTGCATCCACTCTGTCTCTCTCTCCCTCTCTCTCTCTCTCTCTCTTTCTCTCTCCATCTCTTTATCCCTCCTTCCCTTTCAATCTCTTGACCCACCCTTTACTCGTGCAAAATGCATGCTGCAGTCTGCTTGCTGCATAAATATGCACTTATGTATCTCTGTAGCTGTCGCATATGCGACACTCTCGCCACACTCCATATGTACATATATAAAAAATTTAAAAATGTACAAATGTACATGTGTACATAAATATAAGGCATATTCATACAAAAATCATTTTTGTCTGTATACTCAGAGAAAGTCTTTTAACATTATCAAAACCCAAACGATAAGCCCTCTGCATTAATCATACAAACAAAATTGATGCACAACATTTTTGGTCAGGTTTAAATCTTACTACTCAAAATCTTTTGGGTGAGTCACCAAAAATGTACTCACAAGATTTTAGAATCACATGGCAACTTATTCTTAAAATTTCTTATTAACAAAGCAATTTTGGCATTTTTATTAAAAAGCTTTAATTTTTTTTTTTTTTTATTTAGCAATTTAATTTAATATTGATCAACCTACTGAAAGGCTATAAAATATTGTTTTGAAGATTGAATACATAATAACGGGGAATTTAAATTAAAAACATAAACAAATAATTGGTTTTAACATATTACAATATTACGTAACATCAAAATATATCGGTGTATGGGCATAGGTCGAAACTTCAAAATGCCATAACTTCGTCAAAACTCAACTTATCTTCAAAAGCGAAGGCTTTTTGATCATAGATTTGTCCCTAAATCAATCGTACATTTAAAGTTGAAATCGAAATTTGAGGTCGGAAGACAAGTATAAATTATAGCCCGAAAATCGATATATCGGTGTATGGGCATAGGTCGAAACTTCAAAATGCCATAACTTCGTCAAAACTCAACTTATCTTCAAAAGCGAAGGCTTTTTGATCATAGTTTTGCCCCTAAATCAATCGTACATTTAAAGTTGAAAACGAAATTTGAGGTCGGAAGACAAGTAAAAATTATAGCCCGAAAATCGATAAATCGGTGTATGGGCATAGGTCGAAACTTCAAAATGCCATAACTTCGTCAAAACTCAACTTATCTTCAAAAGCGAAGGCTTTTTGATCATAGTTTTGCCCCTAAATCAATCGTACATTTAAAGTTGAAAACGAAATTTGAGGTCGGAAGACAAGTAAAAATTATAGCCCGAAAATCGATAAATCGGTGTATGGGCATAGGTCGAAACTTCAAAATGCCATAACTTCGTCAAAACTCAACTTATCTTCAAAAGCGAAGGCTTTTTGATCATAGTTTTGCCCCTAAATCAATCGTACATTTAAAGTTGAAAACGAAATTTGAGGTCGGAAGACAAGTAAAAATTATAGCCCGAAAATCGATAAATCGGTGTATGGGCATAGGTCGAAACTTCAAAATGCCATAACTTCGTCAAAACTCAACTTATCTTCAAAAGCGAAGGCTTTTTGATCATAGTTTTGCCCCTAAATCAATCGTACATTTAAAGTTGAAAACGAAATTTGAGGTCGGAAGACAAGTAAAAATTATAGCCCGAAAATCGATAAATCGGTGTATGGGCATAGGTCGAAACTTCAAAATGCCATAACTTCGTCAAAACTCAACTTATCTTCGAAAGCGAAGGCTTTTTGATCATAGTTTTGCATCTAAATCAATCGTACATTTAAAGTTGAAAACGAAATTTGAGGTCGGAAGACAAGTAAAAATTATAGCCCGAAAATCGATAAATCGGTGTATGGGCATAGGTCGAAACTTCAAAATGCCATAACTTCGTCAAAACTCAACTTATCTTCAAAAGCGAAGGCTTTTTGATCATAGTTTTGCCCCTAAATCAATCGTACATTTAAAGTTGAAAACGAAATTTGAGGTCGGAAGACAAGTAAAAATTATAGCCCGAAAATCGATATATCGGTGTATGGGCATAGGTCGAAACTTCAAAATGCCATAACTTCGTCAAAACTCAACTTATCTTCAAAAGCGAAGGCTTTTTGATCATAGTTTTGCCCCTAAATCAATCGTACATTTAAAGTTGAAAACGAAATTTGAGGTCGGAAGACAAGTAAAAATTATAGCCCGAAAATCGATAAATCGGTGTATGGGCATAGGTCGAAACTTCAAAATGCCATAACTTCGTCAAAACTCAACTTATCTTCAAAAGCGAAGGCTTTTTGATCATAGTTTTGCCCCTAAATCAATCGTACATTTAAAGTTGAAAACGAAATTTGAGGTCGGAAGACAAGTAAAAATTATAGCCCGAAAATCGATATATCGGTGTATGGGCATAGGTCGAAACTTCAAAATGCCATAACTTCGTCAAAACTCAACTTATCTTCAAAAGCGAAGGCTTTTTGATCATAGTTTTGCCCCTAAATCAATCGTACATTTAAAGTTGAAAACGAAATTTGAGGTCGGAAGACAAGTAAAAATTATAGCCCGAAAATCGATACATTGGTGTATGGGCATAGGTCGAAACTTCAAAATGCCATAACTTCGTCAAAACTCAACTTATCTTCAAAAGCGAAGGCTTTTTGATCATAGTTTTGCCCCTAAATCAATCGTACATTTAAAGTTGAAAACGAAATTTGAGGTCGGAAGACAAGTAAAAATTATAGCCCGAAAATCGATATATCGGTGTATGGGCATAGGTCGAAACTTCAAAATGCCATAACTTCGTCAAAACTCAACTGATCTTCAAAAGCGAAGGCTTTTTGATCATAGTTTTGCACCTAAATCAATCGTACATTTAAAGTTGAAAACGAAATTTGAGGTCGGAAGACAAGTAAAAATTATAGCCCGAAAATCGATATATCGGTGTATGGGCATAGGTCGAAACTTCAAAATGCCATAACTTCGTCAAAACTCAACTGATCTTCAAAAGCGAAGGCTTTTTGATCATAGTTTTGCCCCTAAATCAATCGTACATTTAAAGTTGAAAACGAAATTTGAGGTCGGAAGACAAGTAAAAATTATAGCCCGAAAATCGATATATCGGTGTATGGGCATAGGTCGAAACTTCAAAATGCCATAACTTCGTCAAAACTCAACTTATCTTCAAAAGCGAAGGCTTTTT
The DNA here is from genome assembly GCA_035044105.1 of Drosophila nr. perissopoda 5 BK-2023a. NCBI lineage: Eukaryota > Metazoa > Arthropoda > Insecta > Diptera > Drosophilidae > Drosophila > Drosophila nr. perissopoda 5 BK-2023a. The sequence continues at coordinate 5,081,267 of JAWNMK010000121.1, forward strand.
GATCATAGTTTTGCCCCTAAATCAATCGTACATTTAAAGTTGAAAACGAAATTTGAGGTCGGAAAACAAGTAAAAATTATAGCCCGAAAATCGATATATCGGTTTATGAGCATAGGTCGAAACTTCAAAATGCCATAACTTCGTCAAAACTCAACTGATCTTCAAAAGCGAAGGCTTTTTGATCATAGTTTTGCCCCTAAATCAATCGTACATTTAAAGTTGAAAACGAAATTTGAGGTCGGAAGACAAGTAAAAATTATAGCCCGAAAATCGATATATCGGTGTATGGGCATAGGTCGAAACTTCAAAATGCCATAACTTCGTCAAAACTCAATTTATCTTCAAAAGCGAGGGCTTTTTGATCATAGTTTTGCACCTAAATCAATCGTACATTTAAAGTTGAAAACGAAATTTGAGGTCGGAAGACAAGTAAAAATTATAGCCCGAAAATCGATATATCGGTGTATGGGCATAGGTTGAAACTTCAAAATGCCATAACTTCGTCAAAACTCAACTTATCTTCAAAAGCGAAGGCTTTTTGATCATAGTTTTGCCCCTAAATCAATCGTACATTTAAAGTTGAAAACGAAATTTGAGGTCGGAAGACAAGTAAAAATTATAGCCCGAAAATCGATAAATCGGTGTATGGGCATAGGTCGAAACTTCAAAATGCCATAACTTCGTCAAAACTCAACTTATCTTCAAAAGCGAAGGCTTTTTGATCATAGTTTTGCCCCTAAATCAATCGTACATTTAAAGTTGAAAACGAAATTTGAGGTCGGAAGACAAGTAAAAATTATAGCCCGAAAATCGATATATCGGTGTATGGGCATAGGTCGAAACTTCAAAATGCCATAACTTCGTCAAAACTCAACTTATCTTCAAAAGCGAAGGCTTTTTGATCATAGTTTTGCCCCTAAATCAATCGTACATTTAAAGTTGAAAACGAAATTTGAGGTCGGAAAACAAGTAAAAATTATAGCCCGAAAATCGATATATCGGTTTATGAGCATAGGTCGAAACTTCAAAATGCCATAACTTCGTCAAAACTCAACTTATCTTCAAAAGCGAAGGCTTTTTGATCATAGTTTTGCCCCTAAATCAATCGTACATTTAAAGTTGAAAACGAAATTTGAGGTCGGAAGACAAGTAAAAATTATAGCCCGAAAATCGATATATCGGTGTATGGGCATAGGTCGAAACTTCAAAATGCCATAACTTCGTCAAAACTCAACTTATCTTCAAAAGCGAAGGCTTTTTGATCATAGTTTTGCCCCTAAATCAATCGTACATTTAAAGTTGAAAACGAAATTTGAGGTCGGAAGACAAGTAAAAATTATAGCCCGAAAATCGACAAAATTTGGAATATTTAAAGCTGCTCAGTGTACAGAAATGTTCATCAAATACGTCAAGATATTGAAATGACATGAAGGTAAACATATTCTTCAATTATTATTATTATTATATGATATATGGAAATGATATATGTGTAAAATTGTGGCTTTTATTACAAACGGAAATCGATTTGTGTCCATATTCGCGAAAAATCCATTAATCAGTTTATACATCATTGAAAAGGTTTATATTTTGTGTGTGGCAGATTATTTGATTTGTTTGTCGTGGGACAAGAACAGCATTAACAAACAACAAAGCAACAGGACTAACGGTACATAATAAACTTTTTAGAGTGGCGGCCCCCGGGGCCGACCATTAACGCACGACTCGAGGGTGTGCTGTCTCACAATCATAATTATAATAATTATAAAAAACAACAATTAAAGCACATAAGTATTAGGTCCAAACCAAGCTATAACAACAACTTCAACCATAACAACAACAAAAAGCACTGGCTGGGCAAATGGAAAAAAATTGTAATTGAAATTTTAATAGAACTTAAGTCGGGACCACAGTTACAAAAGTAAAAGGCGCCAAAGCCCAGACCCAGCCCAGTGAGGGCCTTCCTCTCACCATTTCTCTCTCGCTTTCTCTGTCTTGCGCTCTCTCGCTCTCACTCTCTCGCTCTCTCCCCGTAGCATCCTTTGCACTGCCCAGTTGCCAACCCAACCGTCTGCCCCCCTTTTGCCTTGTTGTGTTTGCATTTGCCTTTTTTCCGGTGCGCGACTGAATTTTTGACAAGTTAATTAGGTTGTTTGTTTGTTGCTCTTGCTTTTCTGCTTTTTCGCCATGGTGTTTTTCTTGTTGCTGTCGATTTTGTTATTGTTGTTGTTGTTGTTGTTGTTGCAGCTTGCTTGAGGGCTCCTGGCGCCGCCACGGACGCCGTCGCCGATGTCGCACATTTTAATTTGCTTTTGATAAAGCTTTGTAATTGCGCCCAGACTGTTACTGCTCTGCTGCCATCATCCCTCAGTGGCCAACGGTCAGCACATGGTACTTGACACATGTATATGGCTAACGCACACACTCACATACACACACCCACATACACACACCCACATACACACACCCAAATGCACAGATAGACAGACAGCCCCAAAAACTGATAATGTCCGAAACCGCAAAGGTTTTCTGCATTTTTAACTTTACTTTAAATTACATCGATAAAACTTAGAACACAAAAAAAATAAATAAATAAATAAATATTTATAATCGATTTATTTACGATTTAGCATTCCAGAATAAATGATCCTTCGCAATTTTGGCTTATTTGGTATTACTTTTCATAATTAGAACTTCCTTTTTAACAAAAATGGAGAAAACTGTCAAGAAAATTACAAATGGATACACGCAGGTAAATGTTAGATGTAAGCTTATAATTGTCTTGTTTCAAGTGCCAAATGTTTAGTTTGTTCTCCACATCTTGAGTTCCTTTTTTTACAATTCTTTTGAAAAAAGCTTGGTGGTTTTTCATTGCTCCTTCGACATATTGCCGAGCAACAACAAAAGCAACGGAAGGCAAGGTTGGCCTCTAACCATTCTTTAAATTGGTATTATGTACTATGAATCATTTTGTATTTATTGTATACTTTTGGCATCAACTTATTTTTATATTGTATAAGATCTCATAAGCCTCATCAAAATTGTACATAAATAAATAAGCTTGTATAAGCATCTTCATAATATCTGGGAATCGAATTCAATTCTGATTCTGCATGTTAATCGGTTAATGGTTCCGGTTGCTGTTGGCTTCCCTGCATTATTGTGCAACTATATCACAGTCAATTAAGTCCTGATTACTGGGCATCTCCTAGTCGAGTTCAGTTTTTCTTTTTTTTGGACTTGCTTTCATAATTTTCATACATCTCATTCACGTTTTTTGGCCATTGTTAGAGCCGCGTTACTTGGTTCGCCCAACCGCTTTTTATTTCCATTCACTTTTTTCCTTTTCCATTTCAAATTTTTCATGGCGCATTATTTTTCTTATTTAAGGCAACGGAAAATTTGCATAGCGCTCTGATAATTAAATGTAATTGCTCCGTTTCCCAAGGCAAATAAGGACGATTGTATTGTTCTTGTTGTTATTGTTGATGGTGCTATTGTTGTTGTTGTTGTTGTTGTTGTTGTTGTGGTTGTTGCTGTTGCTGTTATATGCGCTGACTGTGACCAAAATTAATGGTAGGTATTTGGTTTTGGGAACTTGATTTGACAACTGTCAAGCACAGCAGCGACCACAATAACAATAAGAACGACAACCACAAGGACAACAAGGATGATGAAGATGAAAATGATGATTAGGCCGCGCAGTTAAGTCATTGTGGGGGCGTGAATTTGATAGAATAGCGCTCCTAATGAAATGCACTGCTTAGCGTAAAGCCAAGTTCTTTTTAATCAAATTAGTCACAAAGCAACAAAAGCAACAACAACTCAAACATGGCCCGGAAACAAATGACGCGAATTTTTTTCTTTTTTTTTTTGCTTACTGAGTTGTGTTGGTTGTGGCAAATGACGTTGAACCGGCATCTGCTGCAAAATTGTAGATATAATTTAATGAACCAATGAAATGGCTCCACTTTAGAAATGAGACACTTTCATTTGACAGAAATCAGAAAGAGTGCGACTTTTTTATACCCTTTACTTGGTTTTGTGTCCGACCCATCCAGTTATACAAATCTCAATGATTGTACTCTCAGAAAAGAATCGCTCTAAAGGTAATATCACTCTGAATTTCAGGACTACTTTTTTTCTGAGTATAGAAATTGCACTTTTATATATGGCTCTAATCTTGAATTTACCACATCAAAAACTCAATTGCTTTAATAAGACGCGTCTACAAGCCCCTTCTATTTTCCAATGTAACAGTGAAATTGATCTTATCTATAATACATATATTATATTATATCATATTATATTATATTCTATTTTGATATATTATATTCTATTATAGAACATTATATTAATAATTTTTAAATATTAAGAAACGTAATTGAAATAATTCCAGTAACATCAACTACATTCTTGTCTTTCTTTGACAACAAGTCTAAATTTTCTACCAAAATAAATATGTTTTCAAGTCCAAGCTATGATAATATATAGTTTTTCGCCAACCTAGTATCAAACATTGTGAAAAGTTTTCGCAGCCATGTTTTTAAAAATTATATTGACTGACTGTTGTAAAGTGGGAAAAACTCAATTAATTAAACTCCGCTAAACTAAGGTCGATAAATGTCAGGATAAGTAATTGACAATTAATATATTAAGCACATACTTTTAGCTGATTTACTATTAGTGGCAATAAGAGAATGAAGAGAGCAGCGCAATTATTGACTGACAGATACCACAAGCCACAAACAATCCTTACCCATGTAAGATCCCAATACGTTCTCAGGTGCTAATGTATTCAGCCATCTGAATCAAATAATTTCATTATATATACAGTTCGGGTTTGGTTCATACCAGTGACTGTTACCAGATGCCCATGGGCAAAGTTGACATTGGCAGCGAAGACATTTGTGCCGTGCTGTTGTTCAACTTTAATATTGGGATTTTGCTTTGCTTTTATGTTAATTGAAATAAAGCAAGAATTTGGCAGTGCTTGGTGATGTGGGCCGTTTAGTGCTGCCTTTGTGCACTTTCTTAACTTAAAGTGACTTTTTGGCCAAATTTGCCAACGTTGCGTATACGCAATGGCATTTCAATTAAATGCCGACTAAAAACAAAAACTCAACTGTGAAGATTTTTATTTTTGTGCCCTGAACAAAAGGCGGACAGTAAGTGGATAGGGGTAGTGTTGGGTAGAAGATGATGAAAGCAAGGAGCTCGTTTTATGGCACGCTTATTCATTAAATCTTCAATCCGTGGCGTGCTTTTTTTAACGCTAATTAATCGAGTTAAGTTTATTGCAGCCATACAAGTCGGAACAAAAAATCAGCTCAGCAGCCCAATCCATTTATGCAGTTGTTTGTGTTGTTGCTTTTGCTGTTGCTGTTGCTGTTGCTGTTCTTTCTGGCTGTGCTTTCCCTAATTTGGCTGCTGCTCATCTATGCGAATATAGCACACAAAAAACAAAGTAAGCAAGCCAGCAAATATCTCCCAAACGAACTTGGCATACGCTTCCAAGTCACATAAAACCATTTACGTTGTTTTTCGTTGATTAAGCTAACTAGCTAAGCTGAGAGTTGTTCCTTATTATCTGCTATTATCAGCTTCTCTCTCTCTCTCTCTCTCTATCGTTCCATCTCTCTTTTTGGGTTCTTAATATTTCACATTTTCTTTTTTAGCAAAATGATTTGAAAATGTTTTGTACGTTAATCGTTTGCATTCGATAAAAGTGTCGAAGATTTTTTTTTAGATATGTGTAATAAATATTTGAAATGTTATTGTAGAAAATCTACCCTGTGTTTGAAAAAATGAATAGGGTGTTATAAGTCTACAAGCGTACACAAACCTTTTAAATCGATAAACTATGAAAATCTTCAAAGTATCGAAGCATAAAACTTAATTGCCGTAAGGGAAACTAATCTTTTTTTCGATTTAAATATTCTAGCCTAATCATTAAGCAAAACGCAGCAAGCACAATTTATACTCGAGACTAAAGACCAGCCCAGTCGTAACAAGACTTCCAACAATGTTTCAATGCCCTACCCACAAAGTCATAAACACAATATATATATATATTATATATATAATATATTATATATACGTATACATATATACGTGTAGGTTGCATGGGTGAAAGCGAGTGGAAGGAAACCCAGACAACACACACCAGGAGCAGCAGGAGCAGGAGGTGCAGGAGGAGTAGTTGAGTCCTCGTCAGCATTTTAACAGCACACACACAACATACACACACATACACATATGCAGAGTAAATCTTACACGCAACCCATTTAAATTCAAGTACCATGTGCGTGCCGTGACCTGGCTTCGTGGTGGTTAAAGGAGGCGGGTCCCCGGGATGTGACGGCCAATTCTTTCTTCGCGCCTTAAACAATGACAGATTTGAATGCACGTTTTATGCGCACACGATTTCATTTTCAACACTTTTAGCCAGTCTCCAGCTTCCTCTGTGTGTCTGTCATTCTGTCTGTTCCGGCTTATATGGCTCAAGTAGTTTGCTGAGATTTATATACTGTGATAACGAAGTTGGATGAGTATATCGGGTTTATGTAATGATCGCATTGCTGTCCGTTTGTCATAAAGAGCTAGAGGTGTAAAACCTGGAATATATGGATATCGATAAAAATCGATAAGTGCAAATCGCATGAAGCCGCATATCTTAAAGCCGGAGTCATCAAATCTGATAGGTATATTAATGATTATTTCATGGCCCTCGTAACTTTTTTTGCCAGCAGTTATCTGCAGGTTTTACAATGGTATCAGAGTATACCGCAGTCGGCTATGCTCGACTGCAACATTCTTATTTACAACGTTCTCTTAGAGTATTATAATAATACAATTTGCGTACTTTGTATGCCAAGGGTATTTAATGTGCAGTGTGCGAAGGATGCCTGGTCATTCATGTTTGCCTTCTTGACTGCTTTATCATTTATCAGCAGAGTCAATAAAAATGTCAACTGTTAGTTATTGGAAAAACTAAATCAACATTAAATAATGACAAGCATATCTATATTTAACTATGTGGACATGGTTAGAAATTTCCCACCGCCATTGCTTTTGTCTACTAAATTGGTTCAAGGTTTGACCTCTAAATTTTTACTACATTTTTATTTCACGACACGATTTCAGCTCGAAAATTGTTCGTGGTTGCTTTATCCAATCTGAAAATTCAGTAGTGAGAGCATTCAAATAGCGGCTGAATGTGTGCAATACGGGTTGTTTCAAGACTGCAGCAAACCAACACACAAAAAGAGAACAGGAAAATAAAAAATAAAATAAAAAACGAGCAGCGCAAGTGAGAGAAAAATAATAATATATACACGAAAGTTCCATTTGGGCCATGTCATCATCGCTTTCCGCTTCCGCGACTCCCCCTCCCCCTCCCCATCGCCATTGCCATCGCCATTCAGCCCACCCAAACACACACCTCCAACTGTCTATGAGTGAATGTCGATAATGTCGGGAGGTGCGATGAGGGAGAGTCCTCCGCAAGGCAACCCAATACTATGACTTTGAATTTTTCGCCCAGGGTCAATGTTGATATACATATATCAACTGTTTCTGCACTGAGAGAAAAAATGTACTTAGAAAATCTACAAATGCGCTTGTTTTTTGATAAAAGACAACTACCAAATAAATCAATTGATTGAACAGAAAATATTTCTGATCAAAATGAATGCTAACGATTTACGTGGTTGTTCTTGAAATGCAAACGTTATCTTACAAATTATTTAAAAGCCGAAGAATATATACACTTGCAGATCGGAGTGAAATTATAAACATCAGATGCTTAAAAAATCGATTTCGATTGTTGCTATCAAAGCTATGTGATTAAATAATCGCATACTGATAATTTGGTAGCCAATATTTTGGGGGCTTACTAAAACTTTTGACTGGTGAGTCTGGTTGGGATATCTATCTATCTTTCTAAAAACTCATCTTTCGAACGATCATTGCTCATTGCAACTATATGATATCGTGATATCGGACCTGTACCAAAAAGTTGTATGTATTTAAATTTGAATCAAACTGAGATAGAAACATAGACAGACATGAGTCGGCTGATCAAGAATATATATATGCTTTATGGGGTCGCTACAATGCAATATAAATTCGCCCATTACCATTGGGGCATTTAAAATGCACCATGCAACATGGCCACAAATGTGTATGTAGATTTGTGTGTACATATGTTATCTATGTATACCATTGTGTGCATGTATTTGTGTCCATATACAAGGTGTCCGTTGAATTGTTGAGCTGTTGGCATCCTGTTTGCCGGATCATTTGGGTTGTTGATTTGTTGGTCCATAATAAATCAAGAGCTTAAACGGCTTATGGCCGAACATAGCTCAAATCAGCACAACTGCACTCTGGACTTCGTTGTCAGAGCCCAGCAAATGACTATGAAAAATGTATGTGTTTGCTGTGTTTGTTGTGTGTGGTCAGGTGTCCGGGCACGATTGGCAAATAATGTGCCGTTAGGCAGCGAAGTTTACGCTCAATTGAAACTCACAAAATATTGTGCAATAACAAACCAACTTTGAATTGCACAAATAAATCGCCCAGAAACTAAATATAACATATATAAAACATTTAGGCACTAATGCATTAGCCACAGTTTTTCCAACCAATATACGTAGATATATACACATAAGTTTTGTAATGCAATATTTATTCGATTTTTCATCTTTTCTGGGGATTGTTATTCACTTATATGTATATCTGGAAATCGTTAGCGCATTTTCAATTGTACGCTTTTCATATATTAGGCACTTTGTGAAGCGCTCATTTTAAAGTTTCACATGCACAAAAACATCCGCTCTGATAAGTATATATCGATTTCATTTGAAGGATTCAAAGGATTTCACTTAACGGTAGTATAATACAGCTACGTCATCACAATTAAATTAAATTTATGGCCAGCATAATTAAATCGTAACGGCAAAATGCTGTGTTGCACCTTCCACAAAATAAGTGTATGGGGTTGTATTTTATAGCTCAATACTGTGTGCATATATAGTACATACATGTATGTACAAATATATGTATGTATGTGAGTATGAACTACATAAATCAGCAAGCAGTCGCCACCAATAAATCCCCTTTTCAGCAATTGTTAAAGAAGCCGGGGAAAATAATTATTGGTTGAAGGTTTCATTTAATCGGTATATTTAAATTGCATTTTTATGCCCCATCATTCAGATGGGTAAAAATTATATATTGTAGTTGTGCAAAAGTAAATAACAGCATCTCCGACCTTATAAAGTATATACATATATGCTTGATCGGCATAATGAGTCGACTCGATGTTGCCTGCTGATTCGTCGACTTAACCTATCTGTTTCTATGAGAACTAGAATCGAATTCACCATCAACAGCATTGGACTATATCACAAAGCTTTCATAGAAACAATCGGTCAGTGTTGAAAAATGTATAGTGAAGTTTAGATGACATCAGGTTGACTAGCCTATGAAGATAGTAGGACTCATTCAGCCAGGGTTAGTCTCAGCTTTGTTGCATCAACTTCGAGCCAAATACTTTAAAATACGATTGAAACCATATAATATCCTTGAGTACAGGGTATCTTTAAGTCAAGTCGCAACACTAACGTCAACAAATGAATGAGTTTGCAGTGCGTGCTTTCTTTCTATAAGTTTTGTTTTTTGTTTTTTTTTTTTTAGCACCCAGCAGCAGTTTTATGCGTCAGCAAACTTAACGACAAACGCGACCACATATGAATGTGTGTATGTGTGTGTGTGTGTGTGTGTATATAGTGCATGCACTTTATTGCACAGTCAAGCGAAAAATGGTTTAGTCACATCGTTAGCAAACCGCAGGACCCAATGAAGGGATGAGAGTAACTTTGTATGTATGTGTATATAAAGGTGTTGTGAGTCCTCCTAACTCAAACGCAAAGAGCCATCGCCTGCCCCCGCAATGCTTGCTAGGCTCACACACATACATGTGCACATATGCACATGTGCATATGCAAATACATATGTATATGTACATATGGATATATATATACAGTGAGAGACAGCTTATTAGGCACAGAGTCAAAGATAATAGGCTACTTTTTTACATAATCCTACCTAGCAGGTGGGGAAACCCCAGTGTATTGGGGTCATATATTAATTTAGGTGGTTAATACCTGTACCTACCATCGGTCTTTGGAATTTCTGAAAAATAATTAATGATTAGTTTAGTGCAGGCAATTACTTTTTTTCTTTGACTCTGTGCCTAATAAGCAGTCCGCCACTGTATGTACACGCGGTATCATTCCGTTTCGCTTCATGCAAGACAAATTGCGCACGCATCGCATCATTTCATTTGCGTGCCGTTGATGGATTTGTCACTTTATGCCACTTGGATACAAATCGTTTTCTTACACATACGTACATGTGAGCACACCGAGGGCTACTCGGGTGCCGAGATTCAGGCCGTTTGCCACGAGGCAGCGATCTGTGCGCTGGAGCACAGTTTCGAGGCGGACGCCGTCCGCTGGTCGCACTTTGAAACGGCTTTGGAGATGGTGCCCCCTCGCACAAGTCCCGATCTGCTGCGGCTCTATCAGGAATACCTCAAGAAGTAGCTCATCATTTGTACTATTTACAAGCGTTTGTTCGCATAAAAAAAATTCTTTGATGTGTCGACAAGTAATTTTTATAAATGGTTTTTTATTAAAATTGCCAATTTGCGAAAAAATTTACACTTGAAAAAATATGTCGGACTTAATTTTGTATTCATGTTTTTCACTATACTGTTTAATATATCTTTATTTGGCACTTGTAAGGGATTTTTTCAAATCTCAAGTGGAAATCTTTGATTCTCGCCGAGTTATCAAATACCTAATCTAATAATTTCGGTGATTGTTTTTCGCCTACTCCAGAAATATTTCTAAAATTTAAATTTTTCCTATTTTTGCCTAGTTTGCAATGAGTTAGATTTTATGAACATTGCAGAGATTTATTTTTACGATCACCCTTCACTCTCTCCAATCTCAGGTGAGCGGTTGATTAGCTTGATTAGTCATCATACAATCAAACAGATAAGTGCCAAGCAGTAAATATGAATATTACCAAATTGATAACATATCTCTCTGTTGCTATATTTTACCATAAATGTGTTATTAATTTGATGTTGCAAACATAATGAACAAATTGCTATACTCAATAAAAAGAAATTAAAACAATCCAATCAATTCGACACCCAATTGAATCAGTTGAAGAATGTTGACAAATGTTTGAGCAGCTTATTGCATTTAGACTAAGAGATACCCTGTTCAGAGTACAGAAAGCACTGGATGTAAATTACAATTTTAAATGTGTATTATTCAATTACTGACATGTAAAAAGCTTTAGTGTTAGAAAAATGTCCTTAAAGAGGTCGCTTCAGAAAATAACACAATAATGATGAGAATGTTTTGCAGGTCGATAATACAAAATATTTAGGTTTAATTAATACAGGGTCCTTGCAAAATGCTGGACGGTTGTTGTGGTTTCATCCGATCTCGTCGTATACGAATCCGATTGTTTTAACGTGGAGCATCTGGTGGACATTGGCGACTTGCAGACAAGTCCAAGTCATTACCTACATACAGTTTTTGTGGAAGGATCTGGCGCCGGACAATGAGAGTAAATATAATGGTGGCGTTGAGGCAGTCGCCACTTTGCTGGGCGCAATTGGAGCCATCCTTGCCGGCATGCTCAACAGCAATATAAGAAGAAATTTCTATATGTTGATGAACTCCTTGTGTGTGGCTCTGCTTGGTGGCCTTCTACTGCTGGCCGCACTTTGTGATAGCGTGTGGTTGGCCTACATTGGATATGCCATCTTTTGTGCCGTGTTTTTCTTCATCATTACGGTGGCGGCTGCGATTGTTGCCGAGAATCTTGTGGATGACAGTTTCGGTTTGGTCTTTGGCATCAATAGGCTTGTCGCACTCGGCCTGCAAACCATACCGACCATTGGTGTTGTCACGGGTAAGTAGATTATACATATAACCTAAATATATATATTATAAATATTTGAAATTCTTTATTTAGATACGGGTTATGGTTTACCGCCAAAGGATCAGTATATTGTCTATGGCAGCTATTTGCTTTGCTTGGCTGCCATTTTCCTTGTGTTGCGCTTGCTCATCCATTTATTTGCAAAGAAAAAATCGCTAGAATCATAGCATAATTATTAAATTAAATTTATTTGGTTATATTGTGTATATTTATATAGACACATGTTAAAAAGTCGGAGACTTAACATGCTGCTAAGCTGTTATTAACAGCGAGCACTCATTTTATCCACAAATGTAATAATTGAGTTTTTTACTTTATTTTATTATTATTATAATTGGGGGAGAATTAGCACTGCGACCTAACAGGTCTATTGTGCCCCTACTTTATTTTATAAATCAATAACATTTTCCAAAATATGAAAGAATAATTTTGCAAAGATATAAGTACAATGCCATAAACTTTAAGTTCTGCTAAGCTGTTATTAACAGCGAGCACTCATTTTAAACACAAATGTAAGAAATTATTTTTAGGCTGAGCTTACAGATCGGCGAAAAATTCCGCGACCGAAATTTGCTATATATTTCGTTTGTGGAACCTAAAAACATAAAGGTCTGCTGAAAGGCAAAAATGTAACGAACTAATTTCTCGCCTTTAAATTAAAATCAATTTTTATTCATAATTTACTATTTGCATTTCGATGCACTTGTGGTTTCTATGGTGGTTTGCCGATAGCCGTCGTCAAAAATATCAAAATTATTTTGACATCATTGAACCGAATCGACACAGAGTATCGATGAGTTAACATTGTGAATTTTATTTTTGCGGCGTCAAAATTCCGCAAGAAAATATTTCGCGACCCCTGTAAGCTGTGCTTTAGGCGTTAAATTCGAATTGTGCGATTTTTTAATATATTTTTTTATCAATAATAATTTGAAGAGGAATTGTGCAAAGACAAAAGTAGCACGCTTAAAATTAGCAGTTCCGTTATAATAGCAAAAAATAGAAAACAATAGTACCTATCGAAAACCAGGTCTGTAGTAGATATCGATATGTAAATGCTGCGATGTTGTCATAAATCGTTAGTTGTCATTGACCATGACTGGCAGTTGCCTGGAGCTCAGTGGAACGACACCATTATTAACTGTAGGAATAATCGTCAGCAAATTGTGCATAATAATCAATGGAAACTCGAAATGAAACTCCCTTCAAATTGTCGCATCAAGTTTTGAGACTAACCGAAATTAGTTCGTCGGATTGCAGAATTCAGGTAGGAAAACGCACAATTTTGAAAAGAAAAATTTAAATTTAATAATATTTCACAGGGTATGGTGGAGTTGACAATAGTGCCAAGTAAGGACAGCTTGCGTTTTATTCGCGTTAATGCGAAACAATTGAATATTGAGCGTGTTCTCCTCAACGATGTTTGCGAAGCGGAATTCGACTATTTTGATTCATTCCCCAATTTGTGCGAGACTGAAGATCGCTCGCTGGAAATCTATGCAAAGAAACATTTAGAGGCCGTCAATATAACCGATCCCGATCTCAATAATGGTGAACTGAACATTAAAGTGCCGCCCGATGGTTATGCAATGATTCAAGCAGGTCTCAATTTGCGTATACGCATCGAATTTAACCTCTATAATCCAACGAGTGGCATTCACTTCGTATTTTGGGATCCATCCTCATCATACTGGAAATGGGCGCACATGTACACGAATTGCTATGAGAACTCATCGCGTTTGTGGTTCCCCTGCATCGATAGCTATGCTGTTCCGTGCACCTGGCAGCTGGAATTCACCGTGGACAAACATTTTACGGCCGTCTCGTGTGGAGAACTTGTCCAAGTCATCACCTCATCCGATTCGAACAAGAAGACCTTTTACTATGCTCTCAAAACACCGGTGTCTGCACCAAATATTGCACTCGCCGTGGGTCGCTTTGAGATCTATGCAGATCCGCAGACAACGCACGAAGTGACCCATTTTTGTTTGCCGGGCATGTTGCCCGTTTTAAAGCATACGGTTCAATATCTGCATGATGCCTTTGATTTCTTTGAGGAGATGCTTGAGACCCGTTTTCCTTTCGCCAGCTATAAGCAAGTCTTTGTCAACGAACTGGACACGGAGATTAGCGCGTATTCTTCCATGACTATAGCTTCGGTTAATCTGTTGCACTCCAAGAAGATCATTGAACAGACTTATACCTCTCGCATCAAGATGACCCGTGCTGTGGCCGAACAGTTTTTTGGGTGTTTCATCAGCTCACATCGCTGGTCGGACACGTGGCTGGCAAAGGGCATAGCCAAGTATCTATGTGGCCTCCATTCACGGGAATGTTTTGGCGATAACCCGTACCGGGAATGGGTGCAGTCTGAGCTGTCCCAAGTCGTTAAATATGAGGAACGCTATGGAGGCATTGTACTCGATTGCAGTCAGCCTGTGGCGGCAGCAGCAGTTCCCAAGCTAAGCCATCATCAGCATCATTTTCCCATCGAGAGTGCGCACACGGTCTCCCCCAAATATGTGGAGGCACTGCGTCGTAAATCGCATTTGGTCATCCGGATGCTGGAGCATCGCATTGGACAACAGATGTTATTTCGGGTGTTTAGCAATCAAATGGCGCTGGCTACAAAAGCGGCAGCCACGCAAATTGAGGCTGGTTTATGGTCCCAGTTGCTCATCTCGACGAACAGTTTCATGAAGTCCATTTTTGCGGTCACCGGCAGCGATATGTCCTTGTTTATGGATCAATGGGTGCGCACTGGGGAACATGCCAAGTTCTCTGTCATTTCCGTGTTCAATTGCAAGCGGAATACCATCGAGCTGAATATTCGTCAGGATTACGTTGGGGAACGGGGCGTTAGGCAGTATAATGGTCCGTTGATGGTGCAGCTGCAGGAATTAGATGGCACTTTTAAGCATACGCTGCACATTGAGGATACGCTGACCGTATCGGCCATCTCGTGCCACTCGAAGAGGAGGCGTAACAAGAAGAAGAAGATTCCACTGTGGACGGGAGAGGAGATCGACATGGACCTGTCGGCCATGAAGTAAGTTTGAGGGGGTATCCTTAAATTGCCAGAAAACAGAAGGCATAAATTATATATATTCTTGATCAGCATCAAGAGCCGAATTAATATCGCCATGTCCATCTTTCCACCCGATCCAGAAGACTAATCTTTAAATCTGTTCATTTTTAGTGACTCACCTGTGCTGTGGATACGCTTTGATCCGGAGATGATTCTGCTGCGAGATTTGATTGTTGAGCAGCCGGACTTCCAGTGGCAATATCAACTGCGTCACGAGCGCGATGTCACCGCCCAATTTCAGGCAATCGGAGCGCTGGAAATGTATGCGACGAGTGCAACACTATCCGCACTGAAGGACACCATTGAGAATGAGCGTTGTTTCTACCGGGTGCGCTGCGAGGCGGCACATTGCCTCACCAAGGTGGCCAATCAAATGGTAGACTCGTGGAGCGGACCACCACCCATGCTGGACATCTTTAAGAAGATGTTTGGTTCACACATTGTACGGTTCAATGATTTTTCCAACTATCAATTGTATTACCTGCAAAAGACGTTACCCGTAGCGATGGCTGGGTTGCGCACCCTGCACGGCAACTGTCCGCCAGATGTGATACGCTTCCTGCTCGATCTGCTCAATTACAATCACAACTTGTATAATCCCTACACGGATTCGTATTATAGGGCGGCAATAGTCACAGCTCTGGGGGAGACCCTCTCACCGTGTCATCAAACGCTGACCACGGGCAGCATCAGCTGCATCTCCCCAGATGCCAAACTAGTGCTGTCCGCCGTAATCCGTTGCATTCACGGTGAACATCATATACGCTCCTATAAGTACGTGGTTTTGGCGGCCAGCTTGAAGGTCATCCGGCTTCTACAGAAATTGGGGCATCTTCCCTCGCTGTCGCACGTTTATCGCAACTATGCACAGTATGGGGGCTATTTGGATGTGCGTCTGGCGGCCTTGGAGTGTCTGGTGGACTTTGTGCGGTTGGAAAAGAGTGGCGAGGATTTGGAGCATTTATTGCAGATGCTGGAAACCGATCCAGATCCGGCGGCACGTTATGGACTCATCCAGTTGCTCATTGATAATCCGCCAATACACGATACAAGAGATTCACACAATCAGTTGGATCAAGGCAAGCTCAGTGATCATATCTGGAGGAACATGAATAGCCAATTACACACGAAACTCCGTTGCTACATGGTGGATCTCTATTATGAACTGTATGGCCATGAGCGTCCAAGTTACTCGCTATCGAATGAAACCCACATTTCCACATTTGAAATGAGTGACAATCAATTCATGGAAATGGAGGAGGAAAATCAGCAGGAGAAGTTCCCGGAACCGATTGAATTTCCTGAGATTGATCCAACGGAGCGAAATCTTTTGGATTATCAGCTCATGGAACTGCAGGAGGGGGAGGATTTCGTTGAGGGATCTATGATCATAGAGAAAGAACAAAGTTACCATTCTGGGGCTGACCACAACTACGATGAAGGCTATGATATAGTCAAGAAGAAGAAGCACAAGAAAAGGCACAAGAATCACAAGCACAAGAAGAACAAGGACGGATAACAAAGCGATCCACAATTTCTACGTCTGTAGACAGTAGAGAGTGAAGAGAAGCAACAGTATCAAATTCACAAGAGGAGCAAAGACTGACATCACAATTGCAAGAGGAATAGTGATCGAGTGGAGTCCCAATTCCAACGTGTAATTAAAGAAGACAGCAGAAGATCTAGCTAAGATGATTTGATACCACATGCAAAGATTGCAGTTAACAGCCATACAAAACGCACAAAATGGAAGGAAGCCATTTTGATTTTTGGTTGGTTTAACTAGTTTAGATGATGTCGACCGAGGAACGAGTCGACTGCTGTGAATGATGGCGCACTGCATGTGACAGCCACGACTGCTAACTGGACACGGCTCACTGCCAACTGTCGACTGCCAACTGTCGACTGCTAACTGTCGACTGCCAGCTGTCGACTGTCAACTAACTGCTCTAAACTGTACTCTCTGCTCCCATGAGACATGCAAGTGATGACAGGCAGTCAGGAAGGCAGGCAGGCCTCGACCTCGGCCTCAACTTAAACTCTGAGCTCCTCTCTATAACTATCTCTCACTCACTCTCTCTCTCTCTTTCGGTCACTGCCTCGGCCTGTGGACATGCCGCAAAATATGATTGGTAAAGTGCCATTGAAGCCCCTCATCTGTCTTCTTTCTGTATTAATTAAAAGCTTACAAAACTAAACACAGCATGCAAAACAGGACACAAGTTGACAGCAGCAACAACAACAACAACAGCAACATCAACAAGGTCAACTCACACTCACAATACACTTCAATGCGAGGGCATCGGCTGCATACTTCTCGTTTCTAAAATACACACACAATATATATCCAATTACCTGAATTCTGTATTTTTTCTGAGTGCACTTATAAGCATTATTAAAAAGAAGAAGAAGAATGCCCTTAGACTCAGTTGGAACCAGTCATTTGGCTTTGTCTTCATAGCTGTGGAAGAAAAACCAACAAAAAAAAAATACAATTGTTTATTTTGAATAATTAAATAAAAATTCATATTGATGCAAGTTCCATTCTCATATTCTTATAAATATGCCTCCGATTCGTAATTGATTCTTAAAGGAGGAATGATATGATATAAGATGGATGCATAGATGTATAGAGTATAAAAAACATGTTCATATGCCATGGCAGCTTTTTGCAAAACAGAATACAAAACGTAAGTGTATCGCAAAGGAAGTTGAAAGTCGGTGAAAATCACTGAAAATATGGGGCATATCTTAAACACCTATCTTGGTTTTCCTTCGTTAAGTTTCTACCCCAAACACAAAAAGATTTTTCTATTCAATTGAGAACGTTTGAGGGTTAGAGCACAAAAATAAAAAGGGACTCAAGAAGCGGCGAAGGCAAAATGAATGGTTGGATTGGCCATATATTTGGGACGTGGCGCACTTTTGGGCATGTTTGGTGTGGGCTTGTGGCAGCTACAACCATTTCAGCTTTACAATCTCTTCAAATTAAATTGACCTATGTCAGAATTGAGGGAACTTTGACAACCGTTTTTGAGGGGAGGAAAGTTGATGCCGAAGCTGCTGCGGGGTTTGGGGGAGATGGGACTGACGCCTTCACGTGTCCAACTGTCCCTCACATGTCATTTTTTTGCATACATGCACAAGTTACACGCCCCCCCCCCCACCACCCACCCACCCCTACGACTATTTCTTTATTGTTTCATTTTCCAAACACTTGGATCCTGCTGCCCAAAGGATTAGCTGCCCATTCTTATCATTTTATTTCATTTCATTGCCACGCTGCCCATTGACTTGGCTGGAAAAGGCAACATGTGTGTGTGTGTGTTTCCATGTGTGCTGCCATTTCGGCCATCTTATAGCTTATTTTGGATTCTTTTCTTATGTGAAAATTCTATGACATTTAATCACAAGAACATTAAAAAACAGGGTGTCGAACCAAATTGAGCAAATTTAATGACAATTCTAGAAATGAAACATACACATAAAATAATAATAATAATAATAATATAATCGATAGATAAGAATTTACATCGGTTAATGGATACATCGAATCGGCAGATAAGAATTCTGTGTTATATTCCATAATAAATGTTTTACTCAATTTAAGTGCAACAAAAATCAAAATACTTTTCTACCTTTCGTATTTAGCTCGTATATATGGATATATATATGGATATATATATGGATATATATTAGAAATCGAAATTCATGGAAACATGTTTATTAAATAAATATGTAATTAGTTTTCTAAACTCATTTTTGTTTTGGCTTTTTTCAAGATGATCATTGGGGCTTTTGGCTTTATTGACGCACTTTCAAATGGTTGGCAACACTGATGTGCGAATATGTTTTTCATTCTTGTTGTTGTTGTGTCTGACGTTTTTTATTTTGTCCGTCGTCACTTGGCGACTTGGTTGACGGGCTTTTGCCTCGGCCCTTCATCGCCGACTTTGATTAAATATACGCATGCTGTGTGCGAGAGTCGACAACCCTGGCTGGCTAGCTGTCCGAATAAAAAACGACTTTCAGTAAGATTTATATGCCTGCTTCTAAAACACAGGCATCAATTCGAAACAAACAAACCAAAAAACGAACAGAATCAAAAAAAAAAAAGCTTCAGGAAATTGCTAACAAATTGTGGGACGATGTCGGCGACGACGACCTACATTCAGGTAAGCCAGCAGCGCCCCATTTGCCGAAAATTCAAAAACACAGCAATCAGAGAAAACCGACCAAGCCACCCACTTCTACAGCAGGATGAACTTGTTACATTTCGCCGGCTTGCGTCTGCCCGCAACGGGAAGAGGAGCTGGGCGGATCTCGACTAAAGTGCGGCGCTTTAGCCATCTCGATGCCACTGGAGCCATGCGCGGTGGACGTGAGATAGTTGGTTATGGCATGAATGGCATTAATGGCACGCCCGGCTATATTGATTGTGCCCACTTTCCATTTCCGGCCATCCTCTATCGTACGGTGAACTCAGCGATCTGTGCTCTGCGCGAAAAGGAGCTGTGCGATTGGAAGAAGCTAACGCTGCCGGATAAGTAGCTGCCATATCGTCACAGTTACTGTCAGACATATGCCGAGTTTCAGCATTTCACGCCCGATTGGAAGCAGTTCTCATCGCGTTGACATATAATGCGAACCTATATGATTAATTACCGGAGGTGTTCCAAGAGGAGCGTAGTCAGGCGCAACTGCGTCGCATTATACACTTGCAAATCGAGCCAATTACCGGACTCTCCATCTCCTGAAATTTCCACCTTTGCATTAATTCTTCCATCTGATTTTTAAACTTGATGAGAATTTCCAAATCCATTTGAGCGACTTAATCTTCAATCTCGAACACACAGGAATTGTAATCAATGGAAAGTGTGGCATCAATAATGAACGAAAGTCGATGCCTACCACGGGCATGTAAGAAACCACGGACTTTAGGCCAAGAAAATGCGGCAATCCAACAACAAATCAAAACTGTTAACAGTCAATGCAACAAACTTAAAAAGAGGCTTTCGACCGAGTGTAGAATAGTGGCAATTGAAATGACTCCAGCAGAGACCATTCAAGAAAAAACCCAAAATACTTACCCATGCATGTTGAAGAAGAAGAAGACAAATGCTGCATTTACATATATATTTTCCAACATTTTCCGACAGGTTTTCCGCTATCTTTGCTAGTGTTGCTCTAATTTTCTGTTGTATTCGATCACCGTTGATTTGATGCTGTCACAGAATATATATACATACATACATATATTCAGACATACATACATACATACATGCATACATACATGCATACATACATGCATACATACATGCATACATACATGCACACATGCATACATACATAAGCATACATTTAAGTATTGAAGCTCATGCACCCAAAATGACTATTGAGAGAAAACTGAACCAATTTGCACAATAAATGAATATTTGATAATTTAATATATATATGCTCAATATACATCTGTATATAAATACATATGCACATCATTTGTTTTCATATTGTTCAGTTTCCTTTTCGACTGTACATCATCCCGGATATATGTTGATGAAACCCTAATCTATCAAGGTAATCAATACATTAAGGTGGTTTCATTTATGTATGTTATGCACTTGATTAAATGTCCATCATATGAACTAAAATCAGCTGATTTTGTGGTTATTGTTGTTATTGTTGTTCTTGTTGCTGTGCTTCTTCTTGTTTTGTTGTGTATGTCTATTCTCTTTTATATGTTTTACATCCATTTATATATATATATTTTTCAATTTTGCTATATCACGTTTAGCATGCAAATAAATAAACATATCATTGTTGCAAGTTTCTGTTAGTTATTCTTTTGAACTTCGTGGATGTAATATTGAATGTGTCTTATAAGTACAATATATATATGTATTTATGTTCGTTCAACTTGAACTTGTGGCTGAAGGTGTTTTCTGGTTGATTGTTTCCATCTAATGTTTGATATAAGAGTTGTCAAATATAATTACAAAATCGCATACAGCTCGTAATTTATTTAATTAAAAACGAATTGTATTTTGGTTTCTCTCAGCTAATTAAATTAACTAAATTAGTGCAAGTTTTCTTTTTGCATTGGGTGGAAATAAATATGTATGTTAAATAATGTAGCACTATTTGTACATCTCCATTCAAAGATTTGGTTCTGGTTATACTTTTTTTTTTTGAAATACATAATTTTGGTTGATATTCGCAACCCCATTCAAAAATATGCAGTTAATTTTGTTTCGTTTTTAATTAATTAATAATAATAAGCACCTTATTGTAAATAGTTATCATTTGTTATATTTTGGGGCGTGTCTAGGTTAACTGAAATTCAACCAATTCTCAATAGAATATAGTTGTTTTTGTTCACTTAATTAGTTCGATGAGTGTTTGCTTGTGGAAATGAAATTGAATTTTTGTTGTTCATTTTATTTTTTTAATTTTATTCTTTTTTTTTTTTGACGATAAACAGTAAGTAATGCAAACAGCACAGTAATTTAAATAAAAACTAATTGTTGATTTTTGTTTTTTTGAGGCAAATTTGTTGAAGAGATTTTTCATTTATTGTTTGATTTTGTTTATCATCGCTTCAATGCTCGATAACGTTATTCGTTTGTTTTTCATGTATGTTTAATGCTACCACAAAATATACTTTATATATATATATATATGTATATATAAATATGCTATATATATATACATATATGTATATATAGTTATGACTACTTAGAGAACATCATTAACTCGAATAGTTCTTGGCAGTTATTTTGCATATTTTCGTTTATGTACTCGTTATTTAAATAAAAAAAATTCCTCTGCTCCTCGAGCTTTTCTTTGATTTAAGATTGTTTTTGTTTTTGGGTTTTCATTATTTTTATTTTTTATTTTTTTTTTTGCTCTCATTTGTTTCAATTCATATACGATTATTTTGTAGCGACAACATTTATACGCAAATTGCGAGTGTATTTTATATTATTTCTTTCGTTCACAAATATTAATATAAATTTGCTTTGCATTTTTCATGAATTTGTTCATGC
Source organism: Drosophila nr. perissopoda 5 BK-2023a (assembly GCA_035044105.1). NCBI lineage: Eukaryota > Metazoa > Arthropoda > Insecta > Diptera > Drosophilidae > Drosophila > Drosophila nr. perissopoda 5 BK-2023a. Next base: position 5,103,428 of record JAWNMK010000121.1, read on the forward strand.
CCCTACCACCCCGTCTATAATCTGCTCGCGGCACCCTAATATTACAGGAGAACATATATATATATAGTTTTAAACTAATTAATACAAAACTTAAAATTAAACCATTATAAGTTGATGTGGCGCCACCTAGCGTTTGTTCTTTCTACTCTTCACGTTGCTTGTATTTTATTTTTATTTTTATTTTGTTTCTTATTTTTATTATATTATATTATTTATTTTATTTTCTTTTTAATTTATTGGCATTCACAATTTGCTGTTTCTGTTTCATTTTTTTTTAATGCTTGCTGCAATGTTTATTAAGTTGCTTTTGTATATTTTGCATACTATTTTTTTTTGGTTGCATTTTCTTGCGGTTTTTGTTTTTCCAAATAGTTGGCTTATGCAGTTTATGCAAGCTAAATTGCATTAAATAATTATCTTTTAAATATTTTATTAAATAACTAGTACATTGAAAATTTGTGTTTGTGTGTGTGTACATGTGTGTGTGTGTGTTTTTTTTTTTTTTTTTTTTTGTTATTTTGTATGCATATGATAGTGTTCAGTTTACTTTGCATGCTGTTGTTTGTTGTTTTTTAAACATCTTTCTCGTTTATTGGCAGTGCACGTTTTTTTTTTTTAGTGTTGGTTGGCAACAAAAAAGAAAAATGTTGTACAAAAAACTCAAAACTGCAAAACAGTCGAATTGAGACGAACAGTGAGAGTAATGCATTTAAACATGCACGCATACAATATGTAAGTAAGTAGGTAGTATATATATATATATATATATAGACATATATATATATATACAAATAAGTATTTCAAATATTTGCCAAGCAATTTCAAGCAGCTAATTTATGGCTATAAATCATATATTTTTTGCAAACATTTTAAAAGCCAAACAAAAAATAAAAGATAGAAAGAAAGAAAAAATAAAACAAAATCTAAAACAATAAAAGTCTATGCGCCTAGGCCAGGATATATATAGATGGCATCAGTTCAAATTGCTGCTGCTGCCAGCGCAGAGATCTCTCCAAGCCCATCAGGAGCTGTGTGTGTATATGTGTGTGTGTCGATGTAGGTGTAATTATGTGGTTGCTGTCTCCATGTGTGTGTGTGTGTGTGTATGTGTGTGTGTTTGTTGTGTTGTATAAGATACGACGAGTTATGTACTATATAATAGCATATATATGTTGTGGTACCCTAAAACTCTCGAACTCTCAACTTGACTTCGATTCTGATTCCGATTCTGATTCGACTCGACTCGACTCTCTCTCTCTCTTTCTTGCTCGCTCGCTCGCTTGACCGATCGCTGGCGCTCGCCTGCTGTCTGCTGTCTGTTGCCTTCTCGCTTGCACTCGCTTGCTCCAAAAGCCATTTCTTGCACTTTGCTGCACTCCACGCCAATCAATTGTCATTGTTGCTGCTGCTACTGCTGCTGCTATTGCTGCTTCCGCTGTTAACTGTTATCCTTGCCAGCCTGCCGCGCCACCACATGCCACTGCTGCTCACGTGCCACACGCCACCATCGTTCAGTCCCACCCATTCTCCTTGATCATGTGCGCCAACTCAATAATGAACTTGCCCTCCTTGTACTTCTGACTGGACTCGTACGCATGCTCATATTTCCACCCAAGCGGCGTCTTGCAGCACTCGCAATATATATCGGCGACCGCATGCAAGCCGGTGAGCAGGACACGCTCCTCCGTTTGGCCGCAGGCGACATTCACCACCGAATTGAATAGATATGCCGGCCCCTGGCTGCCCTGGAACGACTTCGAGATGAGCTCGTCGTGTGAGGCGAGATGCGCACGGCAGTGAACACATGAGTAGGTCCGATTTGTGGACGGTAAGTAGGCTTGAAAGGTTTTCACCATTGTTCTGCTGGCTTCGCGCTGCGAGTTGCTCCTGCTATGCACAACTCCAACTGTTGCTGTCAATGTGTTGCAGTTAATGTTCCAGTTGCTGACGTATTGCGGTTTACGTTGGGCGTGTGGTTTGGCTTGGCTCTTTTAGCTGGTTGTTTGAAACTCCACGTGTCTCTCTCTCTTTCGATCCGTATCTCTTTCTGTCTCTTAGACACAGAGAAGTAGTCTTCTTGCTGGCTGTGATTTGACCCGCTGCAAATATATATGTTTTTATAAATACAGTATAAATATATAAAAATTTAAATATATTTCAGTCTACAATTTTTGAACTGACACTTGCATTTTGAAAAACAGTTTGCATGAATAGAATCGAGAAATTCTTGAAAATAAAAACTATTCTTGAAATGTCTTCAGCTAAAATGGTATGTTTAAAAAAGTTATACAACTGAAATGCATACGGGAATTATATAACTGCATTATTATAACTAAAGAAAGAAACAAAAAATTCAAATATAACTTATTTCTTGACCAACGTTTTACTTCAACAAGATATGCGGAAGAAGGTCAGTAGTTACTTTCTCGGAAATCTACTATAGGAACACAGAAAATTATAATGAAATTGAACTCCGATCAGCAATCCGGGTATGTAATCTACGTCAAAGATAATGCTTCTTGCAAACATTTTCAGATGCTAAAATGTAAAGGGCAATTTTAATCTGAGGTGTGTTTTTCGTGCTTTCTGATCTTTTGGCTATTTTACGTTAACGTTACATTGTTATTGTTGTTGCTGGCAACTATTAAAAGGCCAACAGACTCGGGTCAAAAACAGTTTTAGACCTTGTGCTCACCGGGTGCAAAGAGGACACCCCAGCTTCGACTTTGACTGCGATTTCGATTTAGACAGTGACTTCGACTGCGTCTCCGAATCCGACTTCGACTACGGCTTCGACTACGGCTTCGACTACGACTGTTTTTGGTGCTGGGCGTTAACTGCGCGTTACGTTCCTTGCGGCGGACGGCGACGATGATGACAACAACAACGACGACGACGACGCCGCGGCGACAGAGTCAGCGATTGTGGCTGCTGTCATTGAACGATTATGTCCAGCGACGTCTGCCAAGTGTCGTCGTGGGCCAGAACGGAATCGACCTCAATCTAATTGCTGTGTTTGCCGTTCTTGGCTTTTCTGTCCGTCTGTCTATCTGTCTATCTGCGGGTTGCTCTCTTTTGTATATATACACGGGGAGCAGTATATCAGATTTCCTGCACAAAGATAAAAGACAATGGCAAATGATTATTAATACATGTGCAGTGTGTAGTTATATTGTTGTAGTTGTTTTTTTGTTGTTTTGTTTTCTTTCTTTTGTTGTAGCCAATATAAAATGCGGCAGCAACAACAACAACAACAAATAGCAGCCAGTGTTATGCAAAAGCCCAAACAAAGGCAAAGAGAGAGAGAGAGAGAGAGAGAAGGAGAGAGAGAGCACAATTACATTTGCATTATTGATTTCCATTTGGCAACGCCATACATATTTCAGTCAACCAACAGCGAGAACCACATTGCCACGGCCCGCAATAGGCAAAAAAGGAAAAGGGTAAAACGTGAGATGGATATATATATATATTGTGTGAGTAATAAATCGACATTACTCTCACTCTCACCCTGTATCTCTGTCTATCTCTCTGATTACCAATCAATAATCAAAATAATAATAATGAAGATGATGATGATGATGATGTGCAGCATTGCTGTCATTACCATTTTTGGCAACTAAATGATTTATGAAGCGCGAGCGAGCGAGACAAAAGAACAAACACCCCAAAACACCCCTTTCAATTATTTGTACAAATTGAATATTAAAAATTATTTTCGATTGACAAAGTTCAAAAATATTTCAAATCATCACATCTTACATTCTCAAATTGATAGAGACCGAAAGATTCGTATTTGAAAAGAAATTCAATTAATCGGCAACAACACTGAAAGAAGCAAACGTAACTTTTCCAATTAACAGCAGACTTCCAAAAAGCTGATTCATTGACCATTTCTGTGCTATAGTTAGTAAATAAATGAGGATAGCTATTGGGTATTCATACAGTTACATATCGATATATGTATGTGTACGACATACGTATGTGTAGCAAATTGTGGCATAATCGAGAAAATTGAGAGGATGAATATTAACTTCAATTCGCCCATTCAACGAGTAATTGATTCATTGAAATGGATCGTTTTATAGTAATGATTTAACTACAGTGAATGGAGTTGCATTCAGACACTCAAACACTCAAATTGCTATTCACGTAAATAATACTCGTTTTATTATCCATAAATGAATTCCTTTAATAACAACTCAAACTGTTTGTAAAAATAGACGCTTTAAATCAATTTAAAAGCAATCAAGCCACAACAAAAAATAAAAAAAAAAATTAAATAAATAAAATGCTAGCGTGCTTAAGCTTAAGAAAAAAGAATTTGTAAACTAAGCAAATGAAGCATGTTTTATTCAATTTTATTTTGTCATTCCTAGACTTTGGCATTTTTCCCGTCTTCAGTCATTTGTGAGGGCAACTAATTACCTTTGTTAAAGCGAATTACAACATAAATACCAGGGTCAAATAAAGTTCACAACTACTCTGGAAGTTCATTTGGATTAGCTGGAAATGTATTGCACAAATATTTTGTGAGCCCCTCAAAATAAATCGAGTTGTATCAAAATCCAGATTAAAATACCATATTGGAATGAAAATTACAGAAATTCAATTACCGTAAAAAAAAATAGAAATCGAAATCTAAAACGAATGTTCGTTTAAGAGAAGATAACCGTTAGCCCATACATCATACATACAATTGTGATGTACACTCCTCCATTGTCAATAATTAGCGCCCTTGTGGCATTGCCCAGCCCTCGGCAAACAGACATCGTTGTCGTCGTCTGTTCAACCTCCAATGCAAATTGGCTGCCGACGACTGAAACAAAGAAACAGGAGCGTCCGGGTAAGGGAACGACAATTGGGATGGGGAGTGGAACGGGGAAATGGATCGGGCGAATGGCAATTCGAGTGGCGGCGTGAACAAAGAAGCAACAGGGAAATGCACTTGGCCAGGGTTGGCTGCTGCTGCTGCTGCATTTGGGGGGGCCAGACAACAAAGAGTTGAAGCAGTGGAGAGTGGTGAGTGATCAGCCACGGGGCGGTTTGCTAAAAGTTGCGTCTCAATATTAATTAGCTTGCGAAATTCACAAGGCATGTTGATAACTTTTTTGGCGCCAATGCAAAACAAAAAAAATCAGTTGAATAATTAGTTAATTAAACAAGCAACAGCACAAATAATAATATTAATAAAAATAATTAAGCACACGCACTCACACACACACACACATAAACAATAATCACCAAAAACGAAGAAGAGTAGAAAAAAGAAAGAAAACAACAAAACAAAATAAATTCGCGAGTTCAGTGAACCAAATGTGAATAAGAAAAGGAAGCTGAAAGTTCTTTGGCACCCAAAAGCGTTTACGGTTTTGATTTCTATTAAGTTTTGCGCTGCTGCTGCTGTTATTATTGTTGTTGTTGTTGTTATTATAGTATATTGGCTGGCTTTTTGCTTTGCCACTTCACTTTTATTTTGCAATCAAAAACCAAAGCGCGCCATGCGAAATGTAACGAGCGACTGACGGGCAGCGTCGTCGGCACTGCTGCTGCTGCTGCTGCTGCGCCGTTGGCAACTGTCGGCAGAGGCAGCGACGGCGGCGTCGCAGTTCGGCTCTCGCTGACGTTTTATTTTAGCAGCAGACAAAGAAGTAACGAAAAGGCAACAGCAGCAGTGTGTGGCATACAGGTGGCAGTGGCGACTGCGCTGCAACAAGCAGCGCCACCAATTGCAAAAATTGTATAAAATAAAACACCAACAAGCACGCAAACATACACACACACACAACCACACTGTTAAATGCATACGCATATTACATGCAATCAAGAAAGCAAAATCAAGCAAACACTCTCAGAATACTGTCAAGTACTAAAAACACACACACATGTACTCCAGGCAATTTACTAGATAATTTACAATTACAATAACAATGCGTGTGCCTCTAACGCTACTTGTGTGTGTGTGTGCGTGTGCGTGTCAAATGCAATTCAAGGCAAAATGCAAAAATTCAATATGAATTGCGCACCCAATTACCGTTAGAAATGTTAACCCAATATTCTTGTTATTGCTGTTTTTCTTGTCTTATTGTCCATTGCTGGATGTTGTTGTTGTTCTTGCAGCTAAGTGTGGGCATATGTACGGCACAGCAACAACAACAACAAGAAAGCTAACAGGAATAAGAACAAGAACAGCGAGCGAGGTTGCGGTGACAGTGAGAGAGAGCTGTACGCATACAGTGTGTGCAAAAAATAATCAGTCGTAGCAGCCAATTTTTTTTATTGTTTTATTTTTTGCTGGCTACTTTTAGTGGTTGTCACCAATATTTGATTTAGAAATCTTCTTATGTGAGCTTGTTACTTTCCTATCAGTTTCCGCAATTTTATTACATCGGGGAATTATCAAATTGGAAGACATTTGTAAGCGCAAGAAACAGTTCACATTAAAGTAAGCGATAACACTGCAAAAGATGCATTCATATGCATACTTTCCCACTGCACTGTGTGACAGAAGGCAATGTGCTGAGTAACGGTAAGAACGCGTCTGGTTGTCGGTTCTCAGTGTCTGCTGTATGATGGCTGGCTGCTGTGTGCGTTGGATTTGTTGACGGCGAGGTGAGTGGGCCTCTACCTCTTCCATTGACTGCCCCACCCCCCATCAGCAACGGAATCGGAATCAGCAAGTTCTTATTTAATTGACCATACGCATTGGATTTACAGTTATATTCACAAACACGCAATTTTGTCCCCTCGCCCTAAATTTCTTACAGTTGCTATTCGTCTACCCGCTGTGCCTTAAAAAGTCAATAGAACTTTTACGTCGTTTTTTTCTAGTTTATTTATTTTTTTGTCATGCAAACAAAGAGGGAAATCCAATGGAGACAAGAATATCAACAAGAGAACCCACGCATCACAGACATGCACACAGCCACACACACACCAGCACTTGTTGTTGCTCTTAGTTGGGGTCATTACCGTCAATGGCAACGATCTGTAAATTACTGTTTATATGTTCACTTGTGTGCGTGTGCGGGTCCAAAACAGAATCGGCAACGAATAAAATTATGATTAACAGTTCAAATTTGAGCGATGTTGGTAAAGTTGCAGATAAATAATGCAGCTGCAAATGGAATGATACAAAATAAACCAAAAAAAAGGGGGAAAAATAACAAAGACAAAAACGACCAACAGCTGATGAAACAAAAATAATATAAAATCTTATCATACGGCAAAAGAAATAACAACACAAAATTTATTGCGTTGCGACGCCAGCGTCGCAGTCGACTGTCGAATGCTAGCCAGCCAAGCAGCGGGGCTAGTGGGTGAGGGCGAGCCAGATAGAGAGAGAGAGAGAAAGAGATAGAGAGAAAGCGTAAACAAAAATACAGCGCAGAAACAGCTGTGTGTCTGTTGTGTGGTGTCTCTGGCAACGCACGCGACACACTCATGCGCAATACAGCTGCTCTCTGTATGTGCGTGTGTGTGTGTATACCAAAAGCACAACAAACAAACAACAAAACCAGAAAGCGAAATTAAATCCTTGCTTGCTCCTCTATAACGGGTCATTAGATAAAGCATATATATGTACGTGTGGGCTTGCAGTTGAACTGGGAACAGCTGAGAAACAGAAGCAACAGCGGGGGCACAGAGGGAAAAGACCGCGAAAGAGAGATCAGATGAATGAACTTTAATTACGCTGTCTCTCACTCGCACTTGCCAATGTTTATCGCGCTTCGGAGTTGCTAAAAGACGCAATTTGTTAAGCAGCAGCAGCAACACACACACACTTGCAATCCACAATCTATACACAAATACAAATGCATATACACATTCACAAAAACACACATACATACAGGGACACAAAATACAATAAGCTAAAAAAATCTATGTGGGTTTGTTTGTTTTTTTTTTGGGTTTTTTGCATACGCAGCTAACTGCGTTGTTATTGTTGTATGTGTGTGTGTGTAAGGAAGAGAGGCTACGACAAAGCTAAAGTACATGAAATTTTTACATACACATATATTATGGACGTAAGTTGCGATGTACTTACAAATGTACTTTGTCTGCTAATATGTACATGTATGACATGTATATATATGTAGATATATATATATATACATATATACATATATTTATATTACCCACATTTTCAAGCTCTTACGAATAACACAAGGAAAGAAACAAACATTTGCCAAAAACTAATGACAACTTACGATTCTGTTGCAGTTGCTGTTGCAGTTTTCTTATGTGTGTGTTGTTTTTTGTGCGATATACAAATACACCCACACAAACACAAACACACACTGAGACACACACACATACACACACACACACACAAAAACAAATCGAAGCAACAACGACCCACTAAGTAAATGACACTTTGACAATTGGTGCTATTTACACTGTTTTTACGCTTCTAATGCAACACATTTGCATTATTTATGTTTCTATCAATTTATTGAACCGAATACAATATTTGTTTGCGTTTGCTCATTTTGCGTGTTTTTTTTTTGCTGTTGGGGTCGCTGATGTGTTTGTGTTTTTGTGGAGAAATGCAGCAGATTCACAGTATTTATTTGTTAATTTGGTCACACACACGAGCACCCACGATATATATATCGATTGTCACGATTCGATAGTATCGATAGATAGACACAAATTTGGTCGACTGAAGTTGCTGCTACTTCACTTAAAAGAAAAACACACGGCGAATAAGCACAGCAAATATCACTCGCCTTACGGACAGACAACCAACAAGAAAACAAGGAGAAATAGACACTGGTGCAAGTAAACTGAACTGTGGCAGCAGCGAAAATTTGATTATTTTTCGATTTGTGTGGAACTCCCAAATCAGTTGAAGGCAGGCGGTGCTATCCCCCAGTGCAATTGTCTTCGTGTGAGGTAAGCGTAAATAAGTGGGCAAAACCCCCCAAGGTCCCCACTAACCAGATAATAAATATTTACGGACATACATCTGTATGTGCACACGTATATATCACATATCTATATGTCTTGTACAATACGGCCAAAATACCATTGCACAACACTCCCAAAAAATTATTCAGAAGAAGAAAAGTGAAACGCAAGATAAGAAGGATAGTAAAATATATACTCTCTGTGTAAAGTAATCGCAGTCCTCATTATTCGCTGCTGCTTTTCTTCTTGTTCGTCTTCAACCATATGTTCGCTACTGCTGCAAGTGCTCCTCAATTTAATATTAACAGTTATATACGTACGTGACTATTAAACACAAAAATGAGACCTTTAAAATGAAAAACTCGTTTAGTAAATATTTCTGTTGTGTTGCCAAACAAACAGCTGTTTAATAAGCTGAGCACAGCAGGGCATAAGGGCATAAACAAAATGCACGACAAAAAAATGAATTTAGTTGAATCAAGTGTGAAATGTGACAATGTTGTTGCCAGTGTTGCCAACACTGGATGGGAAATTAGATTCGCTGCTAAATTATTCATTGTTTTAAATATCCTGCAAAATCAAAAATGCTATTTAACAAATACGCAATAAATTATAAATCGCCATTTGCTTCACTTTTTCTTTATATTTTAAAATATATTGTTTATTAATCATATGAGCAGTTTTGACGTTTTGTTAACAATAAATGCCCTTTTTGCAATATGACATTCCATTCTATTTCACAATGTTTCGACCTTTATGGACAAGACAAAGCGTGATAGGAAGAGAGAGAGAGAGAGGAAGATACGCATTGTAAAAGGCTATTGTCCGTTATTATCAACCAAGTGGATATGTTCGACTGGTATCTCTCTCTCTCTCCCTATCTCTCTCAATCACACTTTGATTGCAATATTCAAAATTTATTTATTTTTAAAACAAATTTTTATTATATTATTAAAAAAAAAGATAAAATGGTTTGAATAAATAAGGATATAAATATATATGAATTTGAGATATGGGCAAGCACAAATAAATAAAAAAAATTATAATATTGTGGGAAAAAGTCTAAAATGATAGCTTTGACTATAAAAATTAACTGTTTATAAAATATATATTTATTGCAATATTTTGTTGCTGTTTTAATTGAATCCCAAATTGATATTTATTTGTGTACACTTTGCAGCCAGAAAGAAAGCTGGAAAAGGAGGAAGGAACAGTATGCTGTGGACAGTGCATCTGGATGGTGGACCTCAGCGTGTGAATCATGCGGCTGTCGGAGTCGGCGAGTTCATCTATAGCTTTGGCGGCTATTGCACCGGCGACGATTATCGGTTCAACGAACAGATCGATGTGCATGTGCTCAATGTGCACTCGATGCGTTGGGCACTGGTGCCGCAGCAGTGCGACAACGCTGGCGATCCGCTCAAGTATCCGCTGGTGCCATTTCAACGATACGGTCACACAGTCGTCGCCTACAAGGATCGCATCTACATTTGGGGCGGACGCAACGATGAGCATCTGTGCAACGTGCTCTACTGCTTCGATCCAAAGATGGCACACTGGACCCGTCCGCCGGTCGGCGGTTGTCTGCCCGGTGCCCGGGATGGGCATTCGGCGTGCGTCATCGGCAATTGCATGTATATCTTTGGTGGATTTGTCGATGAGATCAATGAGTTCAGCAGCGATGTGCACGCCCTCAATCTGGAGACAATGGAGTGGCGCTACGTGCAAACGTTTGGTGTGCCACCAACTTATCGGGATTTTCATGCGGCCGTCGCCTACGAGGGCGAACGCATGTACATCTTTGGGGGCCGTGGCGATAAGCATAGTCCCTACCACAGCCAGGAGGAGACCTATTGCCATGAGATCGTCTATCTGGACATGAAGACAAAGGTCTGGCATCGTCCATTCACCGCCGGCAAGGTGCCAGTGGGTCGACGCAGCCATAGCATGTTCGTCCACAACAGATTGATCTTCGTATTTGGCGGCTATAATGGTCTGCTCGATCAGCACTTTAACGATCTGTACACATTCGATCCGCGCACTAAACTCTGGAATCTGGTGCGTGCCAATGGCCAGGCGCCAACGGCGCGACGCCGCCAATGTGCGATTGTGATGGGCACCAGAATGTTCCTCTTTGGCGGCACCAGTCCACGTTGCGCCGCAGCGCTCACATCGCTTAGCGTGTCGCGGGCCAATGAGTCGGCGTTGCCAACGCAAGCGTTGCCAGCAGCAGCAGGCGCTGGTGGCGGAGCAGGAGGAGGAGGAGCAGCAGCAGGAGGAGGAGCAGCAGCTGCAGCAGCAGCAGCAACATCAGCCGCTGCAGCAGCGGCCGCAATAACAACACTGATTGACTACAGCGATCTGCATGTGCTGGACTTTGAGCCCACGCTGAAGACGCTGGCGACAATGGTGGTGCTGAAGCATCAATTGGACATATCCGGTCTGCCGCGCATGTTCCATAAGGATCTGAATATGCTGACACAGCCGAACAGTATTACACGGCCAATCAATCAGGCTGGCTAGCATTTATTGTTCTTATTGCTGATGCCGCTGCTGCTGCTGCTGCCGCTGCTGCTGCTGCCACGCCCAAAACTACAACTACAACTTAAACTAATTAAGCAAAGTGGATAAACAAAACGAAACAAACAAAAATAACACACAAAAAACATACATTTGCGAATGGGACTGATCGATTCCCCCCCTGGTGCCGGGGATCCTCCCCATTCTCATCCTGTCAGATGAAGGAAGAAAAAAATCAAAGAAAACGAAATACAAGAAAGAAAGGCACGCCGAAGATTGTATGCCCTTGCAGAGCGGAGTCCAACTGCTGATGATGACAACAACAACAACAACAACAAAAGAAAACACGCATATATATATATATACATAAAGATATACCGATCAAATTATAGGATAGCAGCTGCAGGGGTTTATTTCGGAAACTTAGATTAAAAATCATGCGCTTTTAACACAAATATGGCTGCTGGAAGCGGATTGCACTAGTCCCAGTAGTCGAGCAATTGCATCCGGTCGATCTCTTCCACAAGCGCTCGAAATATTCGAATGACACAACAGCAACAATTCATCCAAACACACACACACACACAACAACAACAACATTAACATTGAAACAAATCTAGTAATTAACAAATGCAGTTTCAGAAACTCGCTTGAACATACATATAAATATATTTACAAATACATAATGACCTAGCTCTAGTTTGTAAAATGTTTATACATTATAATCTTAAATAAAATTCTTATATTATTATTATTGAAATTATTTGGCATTTAAACTTTGCTTCATATTTCTTGGTTGCATTCAAAATGCAAAAGTTCTTACCGAAGAAAGTCGCACAAAAATAAATATATATATTTTAAATATATATACACATTTAAATTGACTTTCTTTAATTTTTCTAATTTTATTTCAAGTAAGCTTTATTTCCAAATTCTGTGTATTTTCCCAATTATTGGGCAAAACCGGCTCCGTAAAATGAAGTGTCAAGTTTAAGGTCAGGCAAAAGTCAAATTTTGGTCGAAAGCGCAATCCAAAAAACGATTTTCAGATTTTAAAAAATCAATCTTAAGTCAGAAATGACGCAATTGCAACATTGCTGTGCACAAGCACAAAATAATCGTATATTTATATCAGATTTGATTACACAAAAAGCGTACAAATTATCCAATTTCAATTATAACTAATCAAATCAAATTCATTCATTTTACAAATTGAATGTAAACAGGGAAATAATTTTATTTTTATATTATTATTGTTGGCTTGCTGCTTGTTTAGAGCTGGGTCTCCTGTTGCTAGCCAACGGCACTGGTGTAGCCTCGCAGCGTTAAGTAGCCATTGATGATGTCCGAGGGCATGTGCTGCATATTGGCGTATTCCTCGGCATTGGCGTAGCGCATCATCGAGTGCGGATCAACATATGGTGCGGGCAGGCCGCTGATGTCTGAGTATTTCTTGGCCGGCAGCAGCGAGGGCGGCGCATTCAGCGTGAAGTCTGTGCCAAGTGAAGCAGAAACAGCAACAAAACAAATAATTACAATAATAATACATGTTTATTTAACTTGTGCGCGTGCGGGGGTTGTCTGTCTGTCCGCGTTACTCACATGTGGGTTGATCTGGTGGCAATTTTTGATTTCGCTCCGTGTTGTGAATTTGACGGAGCGGCCGATAGACGCAGTTTCTCGGAAACCCAAAGGGACTCTTAAACGAACGTTTACGTTTGGTTGCCGGTGAATCCATCGTTTAGCTCTCCCCTCTTTTCCTGATTTTTTGTTTGTGTTGTAAACAAAAATTTGTGTGTACAGCAAACAGCTGACTTACAACGCACAATCGATAAGCCGATGTATCGATGGATGCCAGGCTGTCTGAATATTATCAGTTCTTTTTGTTTTTCAGATAGTACACAACAATTTCAGGTCATACGCCAATCGATGTGTGTGCAAAGTGCCGGCTAATTTCTGAAATTTTCTACCAATTTTAAAACGTTTTCATATTAATACGACAAACATTTGATACACTTATATATGACAAACTCGCCATGCAAATGAACTAGTGTGGAACTGGAGCGGAACTGCACAACTCCAACTGCCAGCCAGTGCTTAAATCGAATAACGAAGTGTGTACGTGTACGTGTGCGTGCGTGTGTGTACGTGTGTGTACACAAAATAAAAAACGAGTCAAATAAAATTGTGTTATAAGTTATAAGTTGGCAAGGATGGCGCGCAATGCAGGCGGCACCAACAACAATGCGCCCAAATCTAATCAAAACGAAACGCCCGCTGCAACTGCACCAGGAGCAGCAGCAGCAGCTGCAGCTGCAGCAGCAGCAGCCAATGCAAAAAGCAAGCAACGCAGCTCGAGCAGCAACAGGAGCAACCTGAATTGGAATCTGTCCTCGAGTCTGATGCTGGACAAGTGGAAGACGCTGGTTGGATGTGTGTGCCTGGCCATTGCCAGCTATTTTGGCTATCTGGGCTATTTGGAGACACGCGTCAATACCCCACTGGATAACCAGAAGATGGTGTTGCTGGCCGGATTGGATGATCCGGAACGCTATTGGGGCACATATCGGCCGCAAACGTATTTCGGGCTGAAGACACGCGATCCGCACTCACTGGTCATGGGCTTGATGTGGTATACTCCGAGTAATCTGGGGCCAAATGCCGCCGGGATGCGGCACTGGTGTGAGCAGAGCGACAAGCTGGATGGATACGGTTGGTCGCATCATGACGGTCGCAGTTTTGGGGTGCAAACCATACAGGATATGCCATTCGAGGTGAAGACCTCGTTTGTCAAATACAACAGCGATAAGCAGTTTGGCGGAGATTGGACAGCCCGCATCTCGGTGCGGAATACGACGCGGGCCTGGGACCGGAGTATATCGCTGATCTGGTATGTGGCATTGGATGAGCGCACCAACGGGCACATCAAGTACGTGCCGGACGAGAAGAGCCCGGAGCCGGGCGTCTACGGTGAGAGTCAGGGGCTTGGCGAGTTTCAGGTGCGTTTCCATCCGGCAAAGGGAAGGATTCTGCACAAATCGTATTTGAGTACGGTGGCACCATCGCTGGCCAAGCTCAAGGATACGATCTTTGCGCATTTCCGTGCCTTCACCAGCAAGCAGGGACAACGATTTATTGGTCTGCCCGGCGAGATAGTCTCCCAGAACGGTTTACCCGCCACGAATCCGGAGCCCAATCTGATTGCCATACAGTTCACCGCCGAGGTGGATTTCACGCTGGACATTACGTATCAGTCCACGTCCGGTTTTGCACTAGGCGAATCCATACCGAAGCCGCCAACTGGACGCGCCTACACCGACTCGCTGCTGGCGAAGATTGAAGCGTTTGAGAAACGTTTTGAGGACACGTTCCAATTGGCCGCCAAGGGTTATTCCGCCGAAGAGGTACGATTTGCCCGGAATGCGTTCAGCAATATGATTGGTGGCATCGGTTATTTCTATGGGGCGAGTCGGGTGCAGTCGGTGCACACCCAGAAACCGGTGCCATATTGGAAGGCGCCACTGTATACGGCGGTGCCATCGCGCAGCTTCTTTCCCCGCGGCTTCCTGTGGGACGAGGGCTTCCACGGTCTATTGATCAGCGCCTGGGATGTGGACATTGAGCTGGACATCATGTGTCATTGGTTCGACCTGCTCAACATCGAGGGTTGGATACCGCGTGAACAAATCCTTGGCGTCGAGGCGCTTGCCAAGGTCCCCGATGAGTTTGTCATTCAGCGCAATAGCAACGCGAATCCGCCAACGTTTTTCCTAACGCTCCGGAAACTGCTCAGCCATCACAAGCAACAGTTGGCGCAAAAGGGTCGCTTCGCTACATTGGAGCGACTCTATCCCCGTCTCCAGGCCTGGTTCACCTGGTTCAATACCACACAGCGAGGTAAGTTCTCGTCACTCTTGCTTAATCTCCTCAGCTGATCCATTGTCAATTCCGTAGGTGACGTGCTGGGCACGTATCTGTGGCGAGGACGTAATGCGACCACGGTGCGTGAACTGAATCCAAAGAGTTTGTCCTCGGGCCTGGACGATTATCCGCGTGCCTCGCACCCGACGCCGCTGGAACGTCATGTCGATTTGCGTTGCTGGATTGCGCTCGCTGCCAGCGTTATGGCCGAGCTATCGTCGCTGCTCGGCAAGGATGATGTCAAGTACTATGAGACGGCCTCCTATCTGACGGACAATGGGTTGCTCAATCGCTTGCATTTGGATCCGTTTAGCGAACACTATTCGGATTGGGGCCTTCACACAGATGCCGTTGCCCTCAAAAAGACTCCGCCGCCGCTGTCGACACAGCGCACGGGTGGCAAGCGATCGAAATCCTCGTCCTCCTCCCCATCGTCATCATCTTTGCCGGCGCCGGAGAAACAGCGTTATGTATTAAAGCAACCGGAATATAAGTTTGTGGACTCCATGTTTGGCTATGTGAGTCTGTTTCCGTTACTGCTGGAGCACCTGGAGCATGATTCACCATATTTGGGTCGCATGCTGCAGGATCTGCGCGATCCGCAAATGCTGTGGACAAACTATGGACTCCGCTCACTGGCCAAGAACTCACCGATGTACATGAAACGCAATACGGAACACGATCCGCCATATTGGCGTGGTCCCATCTGGATAAATATCAACTATTTGGCCGTTAAGGCGCTGCACCACTATGGCAGGATCGAGGGTCCCTTTGCGCAAATGTCGCGCCAAATCTATGCTGAGCTGCGCGACAACCTGGTGAAGAACATCTATCGGCAATATCAGCGCACCGGCTACATTTGGGAGCAGTACGATGATAAGACCGGCGAGGGCAAAGGCTGCAGTCCCTTCACCGGCTGGAGCGGTCTGGTCGTCCTCCTCATGGCCGAACAGTACTAAAGTCTAAAGATCGTCCACTCCACGATCGCTGTGAGTTCCTCCTGTGATAATCTCACATAAAAAAAAACAAACAAAACAAATCAAAGAAAAACTTTAAATAAAAATCGTTAGAAAAAGAAGAAAAGAAACAGTCGAGCACACTCTTCTTCTTCTTCTTCTTTTCCAAAGATCTAAAATTGTAGTACTTACTATATAGTTATATATAGAGACTCTAAATGGGTGTACAAGTAACTGTTCTGTGTGCTGTCTGCTCCTAAAGTAAACTGTACAAAAATGTGTTAACGATTTCAAATAAATTACTTAAAATATCGACTTTGATAAATAACATGACAAAAAAAACAAACACTGCAAAAAAAACATAGCAATAAATAATGTTGCACTCATTTGTAGTGTTCTTATGTGCAAACACAGCAATTAAGTTAATTGGATATATTAATGTTATGCGTATGTATTTAACACATAGAATATATATATATAGAACACATCGATTTGTGATGTCGCTTCGTAGATCGAGTTAATATCACTTATCCCTGTCTATTACTTCCATCTCTCTCGCACTCTCTATGTCTCTCTCTGACTATCGGCTTTCTTTGTCATTCATTTGAATATGGTTTTAACATAAAAGTGATATTTTTTTGAGCTTCCATTTGTTGTCGATTATTTTACAATAATAATCGATAATCATCGGAATAATAAACGATTCTGTTTGAGGGGATAAGGCCAACTGAAATGAAGCTTGTTTGTTTTTTCATGTTTATATTGCTTGTTTTTGTTTTAATTAAAAATTCAATTTGAGATTAGTTTGGCTTATAATTAAATTGTCATGTATGAGAAATTTGAAACATAAAATGTTCGTTTCACATTTAAGCAATAAAGGAAAAGAAAAATAAAAGAAAAGAAAAAGAAAAGAAAAGAAAGTTGATAAAACTAGTTTAATCACGCACACAAACCATTCTCCTAAATAAAATTAGAGTTTAAAGCAACCTAAATGTTTATGCCTAAATGTTTATGCCTAAATGTGTTTTAAGTATGTTTAAAAAACTACAGTAGAAAAATAACAAAAAAAAAAAAACAAAATCGAAACGAAATAAAATGCTACAAATTTGAAATAAATTTGTTCATTTCCATTTGGCTTATGGCTAACAAGGCATTATATATATATATATATTCGGTTTTTTTTTATGAATTATCTATTCTATATATATATATATATATATGTATATATATATATTTATCAAAGAAATGTTACGAGCTATACAAGGCGGTTTATTGCACTGTTGTTGTTGTCACTTAAACTAGCGAATCGGAATCGGATACAACTAGACGGAGGAAATAGACGTAGTAGTTAGTTATGAATAGTTAGTTTAGACATTACATAATTATAGCTATAATGAAGTACACATGGAACGAAGTCTTATGGCATACAATCGATGATCGATAATCAATCAATGATGATTGATCATGCTCAATGCCCAAGGATTTGATATTTGCTTTAGTTATTAGTTATTAGTCCAATTAACACAGTTCTTCTTATTATCAAATTCCAGAGATGTTTCCTTTTTTATTGTTAATATGCCTGCCTGCCGGCCAGCCAGCATCTGCTCAGTCCTCAGTCCGCTTTATCCTTGGCGGGGCTGCAAACTGAATTGTTGCGATGACGTTTAAAGGCCGGCAGGCGATCCAATAGCGCCAGAAGTATGCTGCCAGGCAGACGCTGATGCCGATTGATAAGGTCCTCAATGGCGGTGGCCACCTGCACAAACAGCAATTATTAATATATAATAATTATAATTGGAAAACAGAGATGAGCTCACCTTGATTTGCAACTCTTGCGGCGTCAAGTTGTCATCATGGGGTATGGGCTTGCCCAGATATGTGCGAAACTTGACCGGGAATCCGCCGTAAATGGGATAGACGGGTATGCGCAGTTTGTTGTACAATCGCATGAAGAACGTGCGGAAGATGCCCACCTGGCGAAAACCTTCGCGCAAATTCTGTGTAAAGCAGGGTATTATCGGCACCTTGGCCTCCTGGGCCACTTTGGCGAAACCGACACGATTGCGCCACAACAGCTCATAATAATGATCACCGAACTGTGCCTCATAGACGCCACCCGGCGAGATGGCCAACAGATTGCCATCGCGCAATATGCTCACACACGATTGCACCGTGCCGGGACTGACATGGAATGCCTCCGAAATGGTGCCCCAGCCAGGCAGCTTGAACAGAAATCGATCGCCAATCGTGTAGATGAGACGCTCGCGCTGCAGCAGCATCCGTGAATTTAGATAGTACATATCGATGGGTATCGCCCCATGGTAGTACACAATCAGCGCTGGTCCCTCCTGCGGCACATTCTCCAGGCCGATCACCTCATAGCCATGATAGATACGCGCATGTGCATCCCAAATTGCGGCCACAATCTTGCGGCCGACGCGCCAAAAGTTTCGATCCGTTTGCACCGCTCGCATTATGACCTGCCTGCAAATTGAACAGAGACAGAAAGTGAGTGAGAGAGACAGGCATATAGAGACGATTTTATGTAATCAATGTGGTTTCGATAGACCAACAAATATTTCGGTTTCGCATAATTGCAAGGGAAATGCAACCAAATCTTCAATTTGATCGGTTTGTAGGAAAAACATCCAACTACAAAAAAAAACCGATTGTTCCTATGAAAGCTATATGAAACAATAGTTGATAACTTGCTGCTTAGTGATTTACTCGGAATAAATCGGTAAGTAAAAAGTTTTCGACCGATTGTGCCTAAATCAGCTATGGTATAGCTATATCAGCTATAGTTTATCAGCTATGGCATAGCTATCCTTTCGGCCCTGATAAACGATTTTCGCTTGCATCAAATAATGCACAAACTCATCAAGATCAGCATTATTGATCTGCTCAGATAGTTTCTGCAACTAATAATTCAAATGGTTTACAGCAAAATAAATCGCCAAGTTTTTGGTGTTTCTTTCTGGTTTGGGATTGGCACTGGGTTATCAGCAGTTGCCATGTGTATATATTGGCGTGTCCTCGGGTGTAGCTAGAAACGCATGCAGTTAATATCAATTAAAAGAAATTTTGTTTTGCACTGCGAATGGCGCTAATTAATTGCTAAATTGATAATTTTGTTTAAATTTAGTTTTCTTTTTTTTTTTTCTTTTTTTTTTTTTAGCATTAGCATCATCATTTGGGGCGGATCGGCTCAGGTGTTATCAGCATTATATGGGCAACGGCGCGTTCGCAATATCAAAATCTCAATAAATCAATGGACAAAATATTAATATATATATATTTATGTACACATAAGTTTATATATACATATATATATATATATACTTATGTATACATATGTAGTTCCCCTATGCGTACATTTTGATGGCCATCCCAGCCGCACCTGTTCATTGTCGACCCCCAAAGCGGCCAATATTTCATTGTTGTTGTTGTTGTTGTTGTTGCATGGCAAGTCGCTGATAAGAAGGGCAAACAAACTGTTGTGTGATGCCACCTTAACGAACGACCGCACTGGAATGGAATGGAGTGGAGTGGGCGTGGCATTTATTTTGGTTGCCAAAGTAAACAGCAACAACAAAATATGCGTTAAAATGTATTTTTCAAAAAAATCCAAAAAAAAAAAAGTTGCTGTAGGGTGGATAAGAAAGGAGAACATTTGCAGATCTGTTTAAATTCTAGGGAAACTTGGCAATCATATATATATATATGATGGTATATCATGGTCCCATTTGTGTCACTTGGTTGCCTAGTTGTGCTCTGTCTGCTAAACAACTTCAACTTTAGCTGAAGTCTGACTTGAATGCATTTAGTTATATTTTTTATTATCGTAACTATAGCTAATATATATATATAGTCATCAGTCACACAATACATGTGTGGCAAATGGAACTAATATCATCAGCTATAACTGTGCTATCACAACAATAGCAACAAAGGAAACAATCATAGTGACGATGTTAATGTCGTGTCCTGCTCTGATTTGTCCGCTTGTTCGATAACGCGTGACGCACTGATCGAGAATGCGCTGGATTTTTAGTACTTGCTTTTTGATACTTAGTCAATAATTAGTCGCGTATCGAGTAAGTGTGTCTGTGTGTGCGTGTGTGTGTGTGTGTGTGTGTGTGATAGATAGACTCATTAATGATGCGTACTATCGGTTATCAATATTGGTTTCGAGGCCTCAGCTAACATCTAGTTAATTAGCAGTTTTTAGAACCGGTTTAAGCGTTTTCGCAATGTAAAAAGCTGCCCCTTCGAGAGCTGTAGAAATATGCATTGTGTGTAATACACACAACTTAAATAAATAGTGCAAAGTCATCGTCAAGTACACGCTTAAAAGTCCCAGCACCAACAGCGGCCCACAGTACACCAGCACCAGGCTCAAGGGGGAAAAGGTTTAAGTGTGTGTGACAGTGTGTGTGAGAGTGTGTGTTTGCGTGTGTGTGAGAGTGTGTGCAAATGTGCTCGAGTTGAGGTTTTTTTTTTTTATACCCTACACGCTTTTGAAAATGTGTATTTATATAGGTAGATAGGTCAGATATATACAAATATCTATATATATATGCATTAAGTGAGTGAACAGACCTCCATGAGCAAAATCTATGCAAACATTTTAGACTGAGGTCCTACAAATTAGATAAGTATTTGTAAAAACTTCACTGAGGGCATTTTTTTTAAATTTTATTTAAATATTTTTAGATATATCTCTTAACATTTGGATCAAAGAAACATAAAGCCTTGGACTACTCTGTATATTTATAAAGATATATATATAACTGGATTCATCGGCGAGAATAAGATAGACGCTCGTCATACCATCAAAATTGACTGCATAAAAGTTTTTGAAGAAACCAATTTGATACAATTTTTTTGCTTGAAACATAAGGTATTTCCCAGTCGGCGATAAGCACTCCAAGAAGCATGCAAATTTTGATAAGGCTACAGGGTATGTACAAGTCGGTTACTTCATTAAAAATATACATATATTTTTTTTTGGTTTCTTCTTTTTTTGTTTTGCAGAATTTGTGGCCACAGCGATAAATTCGTGCGAGAGTTCAATGGCAGAAATGCAATCACAGCACACATTATATAAATATATAAAGCATATAAATATACATATACATATATATCTATATGTATATACATATTATGTATTTCGACATTTTCATTTTGTTGGCGTAAGCAGTTTGTGTTTGTCTGTTTTGTGTGGTCTCGCTTACCTGTGCAGCTTGTAGATGAAGAGAACCAAAAATGATATGTAGATGAGGGCGACGAAGACGAGCGGCAGAAGGAATGTGACAATCAGTGGCGTTAGAAAGCGATAAAGCCATAGCGAATAGTCCAAATCGATGTAAGTGGCTGTGTGGATGTGTTAAACATCAAGATAAAGTATATTTATATATGTACATATGATAAGGCATCTAAATATCTAATTATTGCTGATAATAACAATAATATCAACTGCTAAATACTTACACAACATTGTTTGCGGATTTTTGATGAAATTTGATAGAAAATCCATTTTGAGGTAACTTTTGTTGTTATTGTTGTTGCTGTCGTTGCTTCTTATGGCTAAGGTATCATGGATAAGGCAGCGTTCTCTATTTCGTTATTGTTATTGTTGGTTGTTGCTTGTTTATTGCTGTTTGCTGTTTGGTGTTGGCCAACGTTTGCTTGGCGTTGCAAATGTGTTGGCCTAATTTCCGCTGGAAACTTACTTTCTTTATTTGTCTTGAGTTTTGAGTCAGAGGTTCTCTCACCGGCTTCGATGTCTCTGTCTTTGTCTGTATCGTCGTTTCTTGTTTTGTTTTGATTTTTGTATTTTTGTTCTTTGCGATGGTCTTCTTCTTGTTGTTTTTGTTATTTCGGCCTTTGTGTTGATTTATACGCTGGCAACTCATTACTGCTGCTCCGATGGCGTCAGGTGCATGTTGGGGGGTGGTGATGGTGGTGCTGGTGGTGTTGGGCACACTCGCTAGGGCTCATTATGCATTCACATTAGAATAAATGAAATTGTTTCATTGTTATTATTATTGTTTTTGCTTTTCACGTTGTTTGTGTTGATGTTGATGTGCATTGACGTTCTATGTGCTGCTCGTCCGTCCGCTTGCTGTGTAGACAACTGGGGCCGAGCAGCGTCTACCACATTGTGTCTTTATGTTAATAATATTAGCCGCTGCTCTCTTATATATTGCACGAGAGTTATTTGTTTTCATTGTGGTGGTGGGGTACCAACATATCGAATGCCACCTATCGATATGACGACCAGCTGGCAACGCCGCTCAGCTGGCAACAACCCGTTGTTCATCACCTTTCGACAACAATATCGATCACAAATTGTGAGCACCGCAAGAACCGGCAAGAACTGGAGCAAGGGCCTATCAGCCGTGTCGAATCCGGACCAAATGAAAAATCGCTTGAAAGCAATGTCGCGTTTCTTTCAAACAAATTAGAATCTGGGTAAGGTGATGAACAGCTTATATATGGATGTATATGAATATATATGAGTATTTTATTGGTATGGTTTATTGCCTGGTTTTTAACTGTCTCACAGGACACTGTAGACTGAGAAGTCACCTAACCAAATTAGGTATTTACAGCAGCAACATATGCAGGTTTTGCGGATATGAGGAGGAATCCTCGACGCACATCCTAGCAGAATGCGTCGCCTTAACCAGGAAAAGAGGCAGCTTCCTAGGGCAGCATATCATGGAGCCCAAGGATATAGTAACCCTCAACCCAACGAAAATTCTAGCATTCGTGCAGGAGTTGGGATTGATGGAAGAGCTATAGGCTCAGTAAGGGGGCATAATAGACCTTATAGGTCGCATTGCTAACTCTCCCCAATTATAATAATCGAATTGAATCGAGTCTCATTGCGAAGTGTTATCGAAGACATGCTCTCACTCACTTAGTATTCATTTTATGAGATTTATCTAGTACAAAAATTATTTATGATTTAATACTAAGCAAATACTAAGGATAGCAGCTGTCATAGTCAAGTGACCAGAAATTACAATTGGAATTATCATATTTATTGTCAGTGTTAGTATATATTTAGTATTATATTTGGTATTTTTGCGATAACCTTTGTGCGGTAACACTGCATATTTTGTTGCATTGCTGCTGCCTTTTAATGTTTTAGTCTATTTTTATGTAAAACAAAAGTGCAGAGGACCCAATCGTATAAATGTGCACGCGACAGTTAAACAAATAACTAAGTTGAGTGCGTCACACACACACACACACCGAACACCGTGCTGGATCACACACACCACACACACACACACACATATACAAACACACACAGAGAGAGTCGCCGGAAGAGGTTCGTCGTCGCATGTCGTGTTCCATTGTCTGTCTGTCTCTCTGCCTGCCTGTCATTGCAGCGATGAGAAACAAGAACAATAACAATAACAATATACTTACAACGCATTTCAGATTTTCGGCTTTACAGATTGGACTTCAATTCTTGAGCGCGAAATAGAAATAGAAATAGATACGAAGCATTTGTAGCGATGGACGTTGAGGAGAACTACGAGTCACAAAGCACAACAGAGGCGACTCCAACACAGCAGGGACCGCAACTGCAGCTGCATCAGCCACAGCCACAGACGCAGCAGCAGCATATGCAACAACTGTTGCAAGACAGCATGCAATGCGAACCGCTTTTTGGCACAACAACAAATACGACAACAACCACAAATCCAATGATGGACACCAGCAACATTGCGATACCGTTGCCAGCGCCGCCAGGAATGTCCCTCGTTCTGTCCACAGCAGCCGGCGTGCCGGCTGTATCTGCGGTCTCTGCGCTACCGTTAACATCACTTGCACCCGCTTCCGAACCAGCAACCGCAACCACACTCGTCCCCATACCTACACCCATATCCACATCCACATCAACATCAGCACAAGGGGCGCAAATCAAGGGACTTGGAGGATTGGGGCCGGCCCTGCGAACAAGTGACTATGACATTGACGCTATGCTACTGCAGCAGTTCAGTTGCATGGGCACCACAGATCACGAGGATCTACTCAGTCAGTTCCAGAGCCTCATGAACAATCAAATGCATCGCGAGTCGGCTCGCTTCTACTTGGAAATGAGCAACTGGTAAGCGAGAATCGAATGGATTCACCATCACCTCTTTGAGAACGATATTGTTATAATTTGTTGTGTTGCAGGAACTTACAAACTGCCCTCGGTTGCTATTTGGACTTGTGCAGTGTGCAGTCGTTGCCCTCAATGAAGATTGTCCAGGGGCAGCACGTAAATGCGCAGCAGCAGGCGTTTCAATTACAAAACGATGGCACAGAACGCTGGCCCAATGGCTGCTATTTAACATCGCCAGTTCAGACGCAACGGATTAGTGCGCCGTCCTTGCGTCCGGGTGAAACATGTGATATATTAGCTGATCTGATGCCCACATTGCCGCCGATTATGTGGCGCCTGTGCTCGCCCAACGGTTGGTACTTTGGCGGTGAGTGCTTCGGGGCTGTCTAAAAGTTATAATTAATAATTTAAAAAAATCAAAAGAACAGAAAAATTATGTCTCTGTCTCTCTTTATCTCTAAATATAAATATATATATATATCTGGCTCTTTTTGTTTCAGATACTATCTGGATGATACCGCTGGGCACTCAGCCCAGCCCTGAAGAGCTGAATCAGCGCATGGTGCAACTTATCACCTCGGACGCGAAGCCAGAAGTTTATCCACAGATCAAAATAGTGATAACAGCGCATACACAATGAGGAAGCGCCAACAATGTCATATAAATGTTCGAGTTGCGCTGCAATTCACATCGAATTGTTTATCGTTATTTCAATTTCAAAATTGTTTAAACCTACTACTATAATTGTGGCTAGTTTTATTTCGGCCTCTGATTCGAATCCCAAAAGCAAAAACAACAACAACAACAACAAAGAAAAACACACAAAAAAGAAAAAACGAAAAATCATTTTTTAACTTTTATCGAAGCATTTGCAATTCGATTAGCATACAAGCGAAATTAAATTCCCCGTCGAATTGTTTTTCCTGAATTGATATGCGCGAAATGGTTCTATGTTTAAGAGATGGTTTTTTTTTTTTTTTCCTTTTTGTCAAACCAACCTTGTGACAAATGTAGATTTAAGTGTTTTATTGAGCGAAAGAAAGAGAAAGAGAAAGGAAAATGAAAATTGTGGTTATTATTGGTTGTTTATTTAAAAATCGGATGACCAATTTGGGACTTATAGTCTTATTAATGAGAGATCACAGTTACTTAACTGCGAATCCGAACTATCATTGTTTAACTGTTAGCTGTAGCATATACCAAATAAGCCATAGCCATAGCCATAGCCATTGAATACTATGTCCTTTGAAAATATGCCAGAATATAACTGTAATGGAGCTTGTTTTCATTTCATCAAGGACATTTTTGTGTAGCCAAATCTTGGCCATATTTTGAACTTTTGCACAACATACGTTAGCAAATATCGGGCAAATATCTGACTGTCTGTAAAAACACATGCCAGTTGCCCTTGCCGGACATCTCGGCCAACATCTCATCGATTAAGTTTGAATGGCAATATGCTGACCATTCCCCGCCAGAGACGTCTGTGTTGGAATTTTTCAGCTAGAAACGATGGCCAAATATGATCTTAACTAAATGTGTATAAATGGATGTATATATACATAAGCTAACATTATTATATTAATTCGCATTATGTATATGTATATATAATCAGGTATTTTTATCTCCATACATATTCATACCTTCATTATGTGAACATATATATACAAATTTGTATTGATATTGATATTTTTCCTTCACAGTGCTACGAAACTAAGCTATTATTTAAGATACTAGTCACTAATGAATAATCAGTTTTATTAAAGGTAAATAGATGTTTTTAATAATATATACATAGATATTAAACATTGACGAATAGAATTTAAAATGCAATCTTTTTCCTATGTCATACTTAACATTAGCTATTTTAAATTAGATATTTACTTAGTTGATTTAATTTAATTTAATATTCCTATTCTTATCATTTATGTATTTTCCTTAAGCTGTGCTTTAAGTTGCATTTTTTTCAATTATGCTTAAATTGTTTTCAGATACGAACAGCGTAAATGAAGCAATGATTTTCAGAATTTAGAGTCTTCTGGCTGAAATGGACAATTTTGTTAGTTCTTGTGGATGTAGTAAATCGTAGTTACTTGTAAATCGTAGTTACAAGAGTCTGTGTATGAAAGTCAGTGTTTTGTCGACTCATTTCAAGCGAAACTATTGTAACGAAGTGTTGCCAGTCTGCGCACTGGCTGCAGCGTTGCCACTGGAAAGAAAATACACATGAGTCGCTCGGCAACAAATACAAAAATGATGTGGCAGCATTGCCAGCGTTTGTAAACCGATCTTTGTTCACCCCAATAGGATAAGCAAAAGATGGATTTGTAGCATTGGGTCTAATGGTTCTGAGCATCTGGAACTGGGATCTGATTGCAGCTTTGTGTTGAAGTCTTAAGTGACCGCAGATAGCGAGGGATCACAATTAGAGAGTGGGTTATGTGTGTGGGTGCTGGCAAGGTACTCGTATCCAGTCATACTCTTAAACTGATTGGAAAGGCTTTTTATAATAACGCCCGATGCTGGCGTTATGGCGGCTATATGGCTGTGGAACGGTGAATAAAATGCTAACATTGTCGTAAGGAGAACAGAACAAATTATTATGCTTACTCCCCCTTTCGTAAGCGAATCGTATTTTTGCGCAGCTCTAACGAATTTCAGAATTTGATTAATTAATCCATTGAAATGGACAATTTCGGTATTAGCCTGGTTATTTATTTCTTATAAATTAATTAAGCATGGCGAACGTTGAAGAATTGTTATAATTTTACTATTTGGTTTTTTATAATCCGCTACAAAATCCAGAATGAAATGATTGATTTTATGTAGTTAACATAGCTATGCTTTCCTTCAAGTATGTTATTTTCTTGATTACTACAGTCACTAAGTATAATTCGACAGTTTTCCTTATAATTGAATGATTATGGAATGACCAAATTAATTCTGTTTATGTGTGTTAGGGCATAATGTCAGTGTATACAGATTCACTCTCACAATAAATATGTAGATTCAAATGTTTACTTTTTGAATGAACGTATATAGTAGATTGGGTATTGTAATTTAGGTATATATTTTGTCTATTATGTTTGCCAAGTCGTCTAATATATATTTTATAACAGATCTGTTTTTGTCATTTATACATTTACATGATCAACAGTTAAGTGCTCAAATATCTGCCCCTTGGAGCTTCATCAGGTATAAAATTGTGTGGCATTTTTATTTGAGTTTACTTGTATTGTAAATGTGTATTAAATCCATAAATATTTGAATTAATAAAAATTAAAAAACTTGTGATAAATAGTGTTAATTAGTTTTACAATTGTCAACTGCATCTGAACACTTCTCAATAAATTCAATTGAAACTCGTGCATTTCAAGTCGTGCACTATTAAAAATAATTCAAGCAAATTGTGATGAATAATAATATATAAGTAATAATAATTTAGTGTTAAGGCAAGCTACAAATTAAATGTGTGAAGTTATGATTTGAAAATGTGTGCTTAAGTTTATGGTGATGGAGGCGGAATCAAAAGGAAAGTAGTTTCCGAGCAATCCTGGATTTTGTGCTTTTGGCCCGCTTCCCACTCACTAACATTTTCCAAGTGTTTCGTTCTTAACTGATAACGTTAAATGCCAACCGATGCAGTAGGTCCTTCTAATCCTTTTAAGGACGTGGCCGAGTTTGAGTTATTTAACTGAATAATGTAAATGCTTGTAGTTTTAGATAATATTGTTCATCCCAAAAATATGCTTTAAAATTTTAAAGTCTCTCAAACGAGTTTCCATATTCATTTCATTTTGCAGCCTGAAAGTATGCTATCTTGTTGGTAATTTTCGTGTGTGCAGAAAATTGTAAGTTGGACAAACGAGAAATGTGTGAAAAACCAACGGAATTTTCTTTTAACTATTTGATTATAATATATGAAGCGTGGCTTACATTGAAAGTAAAATTCAGCTGAATTAGCTTGCGATGCTGATTGATGAATGATGATGAATGTACAGATTCAGATTTAAATGGGGTATATTTTCGTTGAATACTCTCGCCTAGACCATTGTCATTTGTTTCAGCTTATGCGATTTTATCTTATAGATATTGATGGAAATACATTTTATGCATTCTTGCATGGCACGCAACATTTCATTGAGATTCCATTTGAAATTGCACACACATGTGTATATAGCAAAATATACATACAAATGAGAGGCAGATATTGTGTGTGTGTGTGTGTGTGAGTGTTTCTGTGATGGTGTCTATCGCATCTAATATGAATAACTGTATGCATTTTAATTTGATCACGTTATGTAATCAGATTACAAGTATCGTTGCTTATGTTGACTGCCCCACTCGGCACTCATTTTTGCATGAAAAATTATAATTGAGTCAAAAATGCAAAGCGCACAAGTGCGTCAGACTTTCCATTTGTATATATATGTGTGTGTGTTTGTGTGTGTGTTAGCTCGTGCGTTGTGCACGGAAATGAAATGCATTGAAACGGAAAAGAAATTATAATCCCGTCGTCTTTCACAACAACATTGCTATTTTTGCTGCCTTTTGCCTTGAATTACAAATGGCGCACATGCCTGGGGGATTACAACTGCAACGGATGGGGTGGGGTGAGGTGTGAGGGGCGTGCCACTGATGCCATATCAACAATCAAATCAAAAGGCGTCAAAGCGTAAGTCCTATATCATAATGCATGCCATCTCATTTACACCCACACAGCAACAAGCAAATGATTCGTAGCATACTCATAAGGACGACGACGCCATTTCCGTTTCGGCTCCCGACACACACACACAAACACACACAGACACACACACACACGCACACACACTCATCATGAACTCTGCCCCAATGGCAACAAGGCGCTGGCAAACGTTTCATGTAACAACGTGCTGGAAAATTGCATTTGCCTATTCAACAACAACCAATATCAACAACATTCGCCATCTTCATTACAAAATTTGTTGTTGCCATCTCGGTTGCTTTAAAATTCAGAATATGATTTGATTCCGCAGCAACAGTCGTCTTTGCCCTTTTGCACCCATTGCCAATGCGGCAATGTCCTGCAGTCATCAAATTCCTTAGTTTGCTTGGGGGCCTGGAGCCGGTTGCCTGGCACGGGCCTATTTGTTATTCATAGATTGGGAATTACAAGCACCCATTGGCAATTGTCGACATATTTTACACGTGCACATATCCACCCACCATCCACCACCCACCACCCCCATTCCCGCACACACACACACACACACACATGCAGTCAGACTGCGACAGGCACGTGTTGATGGCAACTTGTTACATGACCATTTCTGTTGATTTGTTTGTTTTTTTTTCAGTTAAGTGATAAATTGTGAGGAGACTGGTACATAAAATGGCAAACAGGAGAATATTACTCCAAAAAAAGCTAATAACCTTTATATACAATATATATACATATACAGTGAGCCACTGCTTATTCCGATCAGTGTCAAAGAAAAAAAGTAATTGCCTGCCATAAACTAATCATTCTTTATTTTTCAAAAATTCCAAAGACCGATGGTAGGTATATATATTAACCACCAAAATTAATATATGACCCCAATAAACTGGGGTTTCCCCACCTGCTAGGTAGGATTATGTAAAAAAGTACCCTATTTCGAGGGGAAATTGTTTTGGATCAGTCTAAATAAAATAATATATTTTGAGTATAAAAACATAAATAAGGATGTTAATACTTAGTATGATATCCTTTGGCCTTAAGAACATCCCTTAACCTAATATTCATGGAAGATACCAGCTTCCTGGTAGCTTCTGGGCTGATTCTGCTCCACTCATCCCGCAGAGCATTTTTGAGGTCTTCTTTGCTGGATATGCTGTGCTTCCGGATGTTATTTTCCAGCAGAGCCCACAAATTCTCAATAACATTTAAATCTTGAGACTGGGCCGGCGGAATTATCATGTGGGGGCAGTTCCTGATGAGCCAGGACTGCACTATCTTGGCCTTATGCTTGGGATCGTTGTCCTGGTTGAACCGGAAAGTACGTCGGATTCCTACCTTCCCGGCAGTTTGGAGTAAATTTTCCTTTAGTATGTTGAAGTACACATTCTTGTCCCTTGTTGTTTCAAAAATCACAAAATTCCGGAATCCGGCTGCCGAGATACATACCCATGCAATGTCACTTCCTCCACCATGCTTGACTGTTGTTTTTACGTGTTTGGGATTCAGGTCAGTATTGGACTGTCGCCACACATAATTCCGTCTGTCCGAGTCAAAAATGGTGAATTTGGACTCATTTGCAAATATGACTGTGTTCCAGATCTCCAAATCCATGTCCAAGTGGTTTTTGGCGAACGTCATCCAAGTCCCTCTATTTTGTACGCTTATAAAGATATTTTTTCGTGGTACTCGGGCATTAAAGTCATGTTTGCGCAGAAAACCTGCGCACAGTTTCCACACAGCACTTTTTCCCCATTTCATCCTCCACCTGTTGAGCCACTTTTGGAGCCGATAGCTTGGGATTTCCCTTTATTTTCCTGGTGATCCTTCGCTCCTCCTCTTCGGTGAAAATCTTGTTTGGTGCAATCCTCAATCCGATTTGCGTCGACGAAGCGCCGAATGATGTTATACACAGTTGAGTAACTCAGATTGACCATTTCAGCTATTTGGAGATGTGAATATCCGTTTTTGTGGTGTTCCAGGATGAGTTTCCGTTGAGAAATGGTAGTCTGTTTGTCCATAGTCCTTGTTGGCTTATTGCACCCAAGATGCAGGATAAAACTAAACTGACTACGAAGGATTGGTCTATTTATACCGGAAATACTCAACTTTAGGTAAAAAATCCGGGTTTTATGGCACCCAGGTGTCCACAATGTACCTGATCCAAATGAAAACTATACCTTGAAGTATGCTACATTTTTTAAATCCTACCTAGCAGGTGGGGAAACCCCAGTTTATTGGGGTCATATATTAATTTTGGTGGTTAATATATATACCTACCATCGGTCTTTGGAATTTTTGAAAAATAATGAATGATTAGTTTATGGCAGGCAATTACTTTTTTTCTTTGACACTGATCGGAATAAGCAGTGGCTCACTGTATATTGGGAGGCATCATCATACAGAAATACTGATCTTCCATGGGAAACACAAAAGAAAAATAAATAAAGCACAATTTTGCTCAAGTCAAGTTGCATAAATGTTCAAAAGCAGAGGTCAAAGACAATATTTCAAAAATCTTAAACTTCGATTTGCCCAATATATGATATTTGAATGATCCCACTTACGATCGATTGATGTTAACTGTTCATTTCAAGAAGATAGCTCAACTTTTGATATGAGACTCAAGACTCCTGATGAACATTGAAAGACTTGTGCATTTTGGCATTATATTTGAAATCTGCCTATTTAATCTTTCGACTCCATTAAGAGTTGTGTTAGCTGTTTCTTTCACTTTCACTTTCACTTGCAATGATAGAATCCAACTTCAAATTCAAAATTGGTCAATTCGAGTTGAGTTTTAGTTTCTGACAAGCCATTTTATCAAGCGCATTTCAATTATTTTATTTCTTCTATTTTTAATAATTAATTAATTAATTAAATTTCTTTTTTTCGTATGTTTATAAACAATGTATAAAATCAGGAAAATCTAGATAGTTTTCAGTGCATTTTTCTAAATATCTGGGTGATTTGTACTTCTGAGCCCATATAGCTGGGATATTGGCCAATCTATCACATGATACTTCATATAGAATCTCTGCAATCTTAATACTTTGATGCCGAAGTTACTTATCGAAGCTCAAAGGCAATCCAGTTGTTTTGAAAATTACATTTTTTTTGTTTTTCATTTCATTTTCATTAGTTTTCCTGAAATAAAAGCGACAACTTTTGATAAATGCAAATGTTGAACTAAACAAAGCAGCAGCTAAATAAATAAACATCTTTTTTGTAATTAATAAATAAATAACTATTTGAAATGCAATTTATTGATAGCCTCATCACATAATACAAATAGTAAATAGTTTTCTTCAAAAATATTGACCATTTTTTATTGTGTACAATAATTTATTCACAAAAATGGACGATTATATAAAGTGCACTAAGTGATAAGTTGGGATACTGCTTCAAATCGAGTTCTCTAGTCGTGAATGGGGCCATAATCTTTTATATTTATTTTGCCTGATTTTATTGATGTTACTTATGAGCTTTAATGAAAAATTTGTAATAGTGGGTTGGGTTAATCGATATATGTATACATATATACATATTTATATACATATATATTTTATGTCCACAGTGTTTTGACAATGCAAATTTTGTAGATTGCATTTGGGATTTTATTTTTATTTTTTTTGCGTCAAAGAACTTAGACACAACTGTGTCGGACAATGGACTCCTCCACTTTGGACGCTGATCTTAGGGCAACTGGACATGGTTGGTAGTCTGGGACGTGTTCGGTCAGTCTGCTCCGTCCGGGGCACATTAAATGCATGAAACAATGGCAGACAGTTTGACGCTGTTGGGCAGCAGTTGGGCAACTTGGCAAACTTGGCTAACTTACCAAGTTGTCCGGCTGTCCAGTTTGGTGGTCGATTTTTATGAGCGCCGTCGTTGACAGCTTAAAAGTCTTTTAGCATGAAAAATATTGTCGAGTGGAGGCTTTTG
This sequence comes from Drosophila nr. perissopoda 5 BK-2023a, assembly GCA_035044105.1. Classification (NCBI taxonomy): domain Eukaryota; kingdom Metazoa; phylum Arthropoda; class Insecta; order Diptera; family Drosophilidae; genus Drosophila; species Drosophila nr. perissopoda 5 BK-2023a. The sequence continues at coordinate 5,136,513 of JAWNMK010000121.1, forward strand.
TTGGTGCTGTTGTTGTTGTTGTTGTAGATGTTGTTGTTGTTGCTATTGTTGTTGCTGGTGCCGTGTTGCTGTTAAGCAAAAACTTTGACTTTTGATGTGTTCTGGCGATAAGATTTTGAGCGAGTGCTGCGATTTATGCAGCAGCTTGTTTTGTGGCAAGAGGAGAGTTGCACTTTTAACTTATCTGTTGCATGTGACAATCAACTCATTTTAGTGGGTGGCATGTGAAGGGGTGGAGTATGTGTGTGTCTCCTTTAGATTGGTGCTTAGTTGCGTTGTTGTCGTTGTCATTTGGACATAATTAGCGCTGCTTGACGCGTTTTATGCGCATTTTAAGTGCAGTTCGCGAAACTCGACTCCAAGTTGTAAATTAATATCACAAATTGTGCAGCGAATGTGGCAATTGCGGCGGCTTACTGTGCCGATAAATATAAACTCAATTCATTTCAAATCAATTCGCCTTATCTCACCGATATAGAGCAAGATTGAGGCAAAGAGAGGAAGGAAGACTGTCTACTCTTCATAGCAAACATTTCAACAGACGGAAGAGAAAATTCCAATCCGGCCAGTCCGCACCCGACTGAAATTTATATATATATATATATATATATAATTTGTGTATAATAATAATTTTGAATGCTAGTTATTATAAGTCAAAATTTTCAGATTCATCAAGTTTTTATGCACTAAGCCCATTAAAAATGGACATAAAGTGTATAAGGAAGGTGTGCAATGTATGTAACAGGCAGAAGTAGGCATCTCCGACCGTTATAGGTATACATATATATATATATATTCTTGATCAGGATTAGTGGATATATCCAAGTCCACCTCTTTTTCCTTTTAAAATACCTTGCCATATTATTGATCGTCTGCACACATTTCAACATTTTTTTCATTTTCATTTAATTTTTATACAGTTATACAGTTATATTTATATCTCAACATAATTAATTTTTTTAATTTGCGAACCTACAGTGTCTCACACTTCAAGTTGACCATCGTCAAAGAAAAAAAGTAATTGCCTGCCATAAACTAATCATTCATTATTTTTCAGAAATTCCAAAGACCGATGGTAGGTATATATGTAGGTCAATTTAATTTGAAGAGATTGTAAAGCTGAAATGGTTGTAGCTGCCACAAGCCCACACCAAACATGCCCAAAAGTGCGCCACGTCCCAAATATATGGCCAATCCAACCATTCATTTTGCCTTCGCCGCTTCTTGTGTCCCTTTTTATTTTTGTGCTCTAACCCTCAAACGTTCTCAATTGAATAGAAAAATCTTTTTGTGTTTGGGGTAGAAACTTAACGAAGGAAAACCGAGATATGTGTTTAAGATATGCCCCATATTTTCAGTGATTTTCACCGACTTTCAACTTCCTTTGCGATACACTTACGTTTTGTATTCTGTTTTGCAAAAAGCTGCCATGGCATATGAACATGTTTTTTATACTCTATACATCTATGCATCCATCTTATATCATATCATTCCTCCTTTAAGAATCAATTACGAATCGGAGGCATATTTATAAGAATATGAGAATGGAACTTGCATCAATATGAATTTTTATTTAATTATTCAAAATAAACAATTGTATTTTTTTTTTGTTGGTTTTTCTTCCACAGCTATGAAGACAACGCCAAATGACTGGTTCCAACTGAGTCTAAGGGCATTCTTCTTCTTCTTTTTAATAATGCTTATAAGTGCACTCAGAAAAAATACAGAATTCAGGTAATTGGATATATGTATATTGTGTGTGTATTTTAGAAACGAGAAGTATGCAGCCGATGCCCTCGCATTGAAGTGTATTGTGAGTGTGAGTTGACCTTGTTGATGTTGCTGTTGTTGCTGTTGTTGTTGTTTTTGCTGCTGTCAACTTGTGTCCTGTTTTGCATGCTGTGTTTAGTTTTGTAAGCTTTTAATTAATACAGAAAGAAGACAGATGAGGGGCTTCAATGGCACTTTACCAATCATATTTTGCGGCATGTCCACAGGCCGAGGCAGTGACCGAAAGAGAGAGAGAGAGAGTGAGTGAGAGATAGTTATAGAGAGGAGCTCAGAGTTTAAGTTGAGGCCGAGGTCGAGGCCTGCCTGCCTTCCTGACTGCCTGTCATCACTTGCATGTCTCATGGGAGCAGAGAGTACAATTTAGAGCAGTTAGTTGACAGTCGACAGTTAGCAGTCGACAGTTGGCAGTCGACAGTTGGCAGTGAGCCGTGTCCAGTTAGCAGTCGTGGCTGTCACACGCAGTGCGCCATCATTCACAGCAGTCGACTCGTTCCTCGGTCGACATCATCTAAACTAGTTAAACCAACCAAAAATCAAAATGGCTTCCTTCCATTTTGTGCGTTTTGTATGGCTGTTAACTGCAATCTTTGCATGTGGTATCAAATCATCTTAGCTAGATCTTCTGCTGTCTTCTTTAATTACACGTAGGAATTGGGACTCCACTCGATCACTATTCCTCTTGCAATTAAGATGTCAGTCTTTGCTCCTCTTGTGAATTTTATACTGTTGCTTCTCTTCACTCTCTACTGTCTACAGACGTAGAAATTGTGGATCGCTTTGTTATCCGTCCTTGTTCTTCTTGTGCTTGTGATTCTTGTGCCTTTTCTTGTGCTTCTTCTTCTTGACTATATCATAGCCTTCATCGTAGTTGTGGTCAGCCCCAGAATGGTAACTTTGTTCTTTCTCTATGATCATAGATCCCTCAACGAAATCCTCCCCCTCCTGCAGTTCCATGAGCTGATAATCCAAAGGATTTCGCTCCGTTGGATCAATCTCAGGAAATTCAATCGGTTCCGGGAACTTCTCCTGCTGATTTTCCTCCTCCATTTCCATGAATTGATTGTCACTCATTTCAAATGTGGAAATGTGGGTTTCATTCGATAGCGAGTAACTTGGACGCTCATGGCCATACAGTTCATAATAGAGATCCACCATGTAGCAACGGAGTTTCGTGTGTAATTGGCTATTCATGTTCCTCCAGATATGATCACTGAGCTTGCCTTGATCCAACTGATTGTGTGAATCTCTTGTATCGTGTATTGGCGGATTATCAATGAGCAACTGGATGAGTCCATAACGTGCCGCCAGATCTGGATCGGTTTCCAGCATCTGCAATAAATGCTCCAAATCCTCGCCACTCTTTTCCAACCGCACAAAGTCCACCAGACACTCCAAGGCCGCCAGACGCACATCCAAATAGCCCCCATACTGTGCATAGTTGCGATAAACGTGCGACAGCGAGGGAAGATGCCCCAATTTCTGTAGAAGCCGGATGACCTTCAAGCTGGCCGCCAAAACCACGTACTTATAGGAGCGTATATGATGTTCACCGTGAATGCAACGGATTACGGCGGACAGCACTAGTTTGGCATCTGGGGAGATGCAGCTGATGCTGCCCGTGGTCAGCGTTTGATGACACGGTGAGAGGGTCTCCCCCAGAGCTGTGACTATTGCCGCCCTATAATACGAATCCGTGTAGGGATTATACAAGTTGTGATTGTATTTGAGCAGATCGAGCAGGAAGCGTATCACATCTGGCGGACAGTTGCCGTGCAGGGTGCGCAACCCAGCCATCGCTACGGGTAACGTCTTTTGCAGGTAATACAATTGATAGTTGGAAAAATCATTGAACCGTACAATGTGTGAACCAAACATCTTCTTAAAGATGTCCAGCATGGGTGGTGGTCCGCTCCACGAGTCTACCATTTGATTGGCCACCTTGGTGAGGCAATGTGCCGCCTCGCAGCGCACCCGGTAGAAACAACGCTCATTCTCAATGGTGTCCTTCAGTGCGGATAGTGTTGCACTCGTCGCATACATTTCCAGCGCTCCGATTGCCTGAAATTGGGCGGTGACATCGCGCTCGTGACGCAGTTGATATTGCCACTGGAAGTCCGTCTGCTCAACAATCAAATCTCGCAGCAGAATCATCTCCGGATCAAAGCGTATCCACAGCACAGGTGAGTCACTAAAAATGAACAGATTTAAAGATTAGTCTTCTGGATCGGGTGGAAAGATGGACATGGCGATATTAATTCGGCTCTTGATGCTGATCAAGAATATATATAATTTATGCCTTCTGTTTTCTGGCAATTTAAGGATACCCCCTCAAACTTACTTCATGGCCGACAGGTCCATGTCGATCTCCTCTCCCGTCCACAGTGGAATCTTCTTCTTCTTGTTACGCCTCCTCTTCGAGTGGCACGAGATGGCCGATACGGTCAGCGTATCCTCAATGTGCAGCGTATGCTTAAAAGTGCCATCTAATTCCTGCAGCTGCACCATCAACGGACCATTATACTGCCTAACGCCCCGTTCCCCAACGTAATCCTGACGAATATTCAGCTCGATGGTATTCCGCTTGCAATTGAACACGGAAATGACAGAGAACTTGGCATGTTCCCCAGTGCGCACCCATTGATCCATAAACAAGGACATATCGCTGCCGGTGACCGCAAAAATGGACTTCATGAAACTGTTCGTCGAGATGAGCAACTGGGACCATAAACCAGCCTCAATTTGCGTGGCTGCCGCTCTTGTAGCCAGCGCCATTTGATTGCTAAACACCCGAAATAACATCTGTTGTCCAATGCGATGCTCCAGCATCCGGATGACCAAATGCGACTTACGACGCAGTGCCTCCACATATTTGGGGGAGACCGTGTGCGCACTCTCGATGGGAAAATTATGCTGATGATGGCTTAGCTTGGGAACTGCTGCTGCCGCCACAGGCTGACTGCAATCGAGTACAATGCCTCCATAGCGTTCCTCATATTTAACGACTTGGGACAGCTCAGACTGCACCCATTCCCGGTACGGGTTATCGCCAAAACATTCCCGTGAATGGAGGCCACATAGATACTTGGCTATGCCCTTTGCCAGCCACGTGTCCGACCAGCGATGTGAGCTGATGAAACACCCAAAAAACTGTTCGGCCACAGCACGGGTCATCTTGATGCGTGAGGTATAAGTCTGTTCAATGATCTTCTTGGAGTGCAACAGATTAACCGAAGCTATAGTCATGGAAGAATACGCGCTAATCTCCGTGTCCAGTTCGTTGACAAAGACTTGCTTATAGCTGGCGAATGGAAAACGGGTCTCAAGCATCTCCTCAAAGAAATCAAAGGCATCATGCAGATATTGAACCGTATGCTTTAAAACGGGCAACATGCCCGGCAAACAAAAATGGGTCACTTCGTGCGTTGTCTGCGGATCTGCATAGATCTCAAAGCGACCCACGGCGAGTGCAATATTTGGTGCAGACACCGGTGTTTTGAGAGCATAGTAAAAGGTCTTCTTGTTCGAATCGGATGAGGTGATGACTTGGACAAGTTCTCCACACGAGACGGCCGTAAAATGTTTGTCCACGGTGAATTCCAGCTGCCAGGTGCACGGAACAGCATAGCTATCGATGCAGGGGAACCACAAACGCGATGAGTTCTCATAGCAATTCGTGTACATGTGCGCCCATTTCCAGTATGATGAGGATGGATCCCAAAATACGAAGTGAATGCCACTCGTTGGATTATCGAGATTAAATTCGATGCGTATACGCAAATTGAGACCTGCTTGAATCATTGCATAACCATCGGGCGGCACTTTAATGTTCAGTTCACCATTATTGAGATCGGGATCGGTTATATTGACGGCCTCTAAATGTTTCTTTGCATAGATTTCCAGCGAGCGATCTTCAGTCTCGCACAAATTGGGGAATGAATCAAAATAGTCGAATTCCGCTTCGCAAACATCGTTGAGGAGAACACGCTCAATATTCAATTGTTTCGCATTAACGCGAATAAAACGCAAGCTGTCCTTACTTGGCACTATTGTCAACTCCACCATACCCTGTGAAATATTATTAAATTTAAATTTTTCTTTTCAAAATTGTGCGTTTTCCTACCTGAATTCTGCAATCCGACGAACTAATTTCGGTTAGTCTCAAAACTTGATGCGACAATTTGAAGGGAGTTTCATTTCGAGTTTCCATTGATTATTATGCACAATTTGCTGACGATTATTCCTACAGTTAATAATGGTGTCGTTCCACTGAGCTCCAGGCAACTGCCAGTCATGGTCAATGACAACTAACGATTTATGACAACATCGCAGCATTTACATATCGATATCTACTACAGACCTGGCTTTCGATAGATACTATTGTTTTCTATTTTTTGCTATTATAACGGAACTGCTAATTTTAAGCGTGCTACTTTTGTCTTTGCACAATTCCTCTTCAAATTATTATTGATAAAAAAATATATTAAAAAATCGCACAATTCGAATTTAACGCCTAAAGCACAGCTTACAGGGGTTGCGAAATATTTTCTTGCGGAATTTTGACGGCCGCAAAAATAAAATCCACAATGTTAACTCATCGATACTCTGTGTCGATTCGGTTCAATGATGTCAAAATAATTTTGATATTTTTGACGACGGCTATCGGCAAACCACCATAGAAACCACAAGTGCATCGAAATGCAAATAGTAAATTATGAATAAAAAATGATTTTAATTTAAAGGCGAGAAATTAGTTCGTTACATTTTTGCCTTTCAGCAGACCTTTATGTTTTTAGGTTCCACAAACGAAATATATAGCAAATTTCGGTCGCGGAATTTTTCGCCGATCTGTAAGCTCAGCTTAAAAATAATTTCTTACATTTGTAATTTTAAAATGAGTGCTCGCTGTTAATAACAGCTTAGCAGAACTTAAAGTTTATGGCATTGTACTTATATCTTTGCAAAATTATTCTTTCATATTTTGGAAAATGTTATTGATTTATAAAATAAAGTAGGGGCACAATAGACCTGTTAGGTCGCAGTGCTAATTCTCCCCCAATTATAATAATAATAAAATAAAGTAAAAAATTCAATTATTACATTTGTGGATAAAATGAGTGCTCGCTGTTAATAACAGCTTAGCAGCATGTTAAGTCTCCGACTTTTTAACATGTGTCTATATAAATATACACAATATAACCAAGTAAATTTAATTTAATAATTATGCTATGATTCTAGCGATTTTTTCTTTGCAAATAAATGGATGAGCAAGCGCAACACAAGGAAAATGGCAGCCAAGCAAAGAAAATAGCTGCCATAGACAATATACTGATCCTTTGGCGGTAAACCATAACCCGTATCTAAATAAAGAATTTCAAATATTTATAATATATATATTTAGGTTATATGTATAATGTACTTACCCGTGACAACAACAATGGTCGGTATGGTTTGCAGGCCGAGTGCGACAAGCATATTGATGCCAAAGACCAAACCGAAACTGTCATCCACAAGATTCTCGGCAACAATCGCAGCCGCCACCGTAATGATGAAGAAAAACACGGCACAAAAGATGGCATATCCAATGTAGGCCAACCACACGCTATCACAAAGTGCGGCCAGCAGTAGAAGGCCACCAAGCAGAGCCACACACAAGGAGTTCATCAACATATAGAAATTTCTTCTTATATTGCTGTTGAGCATGCCGGCAAGGATGGCTCCAATTGCGCCCAGCAAAGTGGCGACTGCCTCAACGCCACCATTATATTTACTCTCATTGTCCGGCGCCAGATCCTTCCACAAAAACTGTATGTAGGTAATGACTTGGACTTGTCCGCAAGTCGCCAATGTCCACCAGATGCTCCACGTTAAAACAATCGGATTCGTATACGACGAGATCAGATGAAACCACAACAACCGTCCAGCATTTTGCAAGGACCCTGTATTAATTAAACCTAAATATTTTGTATTATCGGCCTGCAAAACATTCTTATCATTATTGTATTATTTTCTCAAGCGACCTCTTTAAGGACATTTTTCTAACACTAAAGCTTTTTACATGTCAGTAATTAAATAATACCCATTTAAAATTGTAATTTACATCTAGTGCTTTCTGTACTCTGAACAGGGTATCTCTTAGTCTAAATTCAATAAGCTGCTCAAACATTTGTCAGCATTCTTCAACTGATTCAATTGGGTGTCGAATTGATTGGATTGTTTTAATTTCTTTTTATTGAGTATAGCAATTTGTTCATTATGTTTGCAACATCAAATTAATAACACATTTATGGTAAAATATAGCAACAGAGAGATATGTTATCAATTTGGTAATATTCATATTTACTGCTTGGCACTTATCTGTTTGATTGTATGATGACTAATCAAGCTAATCAACCGCTCACCTGAGATTGGAGAGAGTGAAGGGTGATCGTAAAAATAAATCTCTGCAATGTTCATAAAATCTAACTCATTGCAAACTAGGCAAAAATAGGAAAAATTTAAATTTTAGAAATATTTCTGGAGTAGGCGAAAAATATAGAAAAATATAAATATAACTGTATAACTGTATAAAAATTAAATGAAAATGAAAAAAATGTTGAAATGTGTGCAGACGATCAATAATATGCCAAGGTATTTTAAAAGGAAAAAGAGGTGGACTTGGATATATCCACTAATCCTGATCAAGAATATATATATATACATATATGTATACCTATAACGGTCGGAGATGCCTACTTCTGCCTGTTACATACATTGCACACCTTCCTTATACACTTTATGTCCATTTTTAATGGGCTTAGTGTATAAAAACTTGATGAATCTGAAAATTTTGACTTATAATAACTAGCATTCAAAATTATTATTATTGGGGGCTTCATGCATATACAGTGACCGACAGCTTATTAGGCACAGAGTCAAAGAAAATGGGCTACTTTTTTACATAATCCTACCTAGCAGGTGGGGAAACCCCAGTATATTGGGGTCATATATTAATTTTGGTGGTTAATATACATATGTTTGAATAGGGTTCGTAATAGCTCAAAGTCGAGTGTCCTAGTCTAGGCCATTCTTGTTTGTTTCATCAAGGCGCCGCTTCAAATTGAAAATTACTTAAAAAACCAAATACGAAACTTTCATTTAAGTGTTAGCTATATAATAGAAATATCTATCTAATAATCGGCTTTTTTCCGACCTCATCAGTGAAGATTACCAACTCTCTTTCTAATTTGCATTTGTTGTCGCCTTTTAGACAAACATGATTTTGTACTCTTATTTAAATTGATTACATTTGATTTCTATTTGTTTGCTTGTCGCATCATTCGGTTCAGTTTTTATCCATCCCATATATCTATCTATCGTATCTATCGGCTCTTCCACACATCACATAGAAATAAGGCCCAAAATTAGCATAAAACTTGGCACATTTATCGTGTTGAACTCAGCGCCTGATGCTCTTATTACTGTTATTGCTGTTGCTGTCATTGGTCTCGGCCCATTTGGCTGATAGAGGAGAGCAGCGACAACAAAAAGCCACAAGAGATGAACAACTTTGTGTGTGTGTGTGTGTGTGTGTGTGTGTGTGTGTGTGTGTGTGTGTGTGTGTGTGCGTGTGTGCTATGGCTTTTGTTATTGTTATTGCTGTTAAAGTTTGTACGATTTTGTCTTCGTCTTTGTTGGTCGCTCTTTGTTTTGTCATCGTGATATATAACTAGCGATAAGGTATAGTCGAATCGCTTCCAACGCACACGCATAAATAAATTCACAAAACTTTGTAAAGAAATGAAAAACGTTTGAATTTCAATTTGGATTCAACGTAGGACTTGATTTTTATTTTTTAACATAAGTTTTATGGCATCCACTTAGTAAATCTGTTTGTCAGTTATTTACACTAATTTTGCACTTTAATTTTCAACGTTTTGCTTGCTTTCCATTATACGTCATTAATTAGCATAGCTGAATATTTACATTATTTCGTATTCGTATTGTTTGTTTGAATTCGGAAAGTTTTTTACGAGTAATTTCTAATATTCCTAAGTAAGTATTTCAATCGAATTTCTGAAGCCAGCAAATACTTTTGTGCCCCTTCTGAGACTTAAACACTTGCATCAATCCCAATTCTTGGTTGAAAGCATATATCTCTGTCGGTGTTGCGTGGGTTCGTATATTTGCCGAACTTTTAACATCTTTCCTAAAAAAAAACTTCTTGAAACCTATAAAATCGCACACATATTTTTCGAAATATCAGAAAAATATCACCTGGAATTAAGAACGGAAAAACCCTGATTTTTATAGAGACCTAACTTTACGTATTAGAAATATACGTTCCGAATAATAAAGTCGCTAAAATTCAGGACTATTTTCAATCTTATTCTGACTAAGCTGGTACAAAATGCTCTGATGAAATGGCAAATTCGGCAAATTGTCAATTTGCCAATTGTACGACAAGTTATGGCAAACAAACAAAGTTTCTTAAGCAACCAAGAAATTGTCCAAGATCCAACTGTCAATGAATTGATTGATATGGATAAACAGACATACCAGATGATATTTCGCCTTCAAATTTGGAATGAATATTAAAAATGCAGAAGAAATCCAATTTTCGTGAAAGCATTAATAAATTTCATTAGATGAACATTTTTGATTCTAACGAGGGTCAAACGTCAATATTATTAAATGTAAACAGAATATGAGATTCAGCAACAACACGAACAGCAACAGCAGCAACAGCAACAACAGCAGCAACAGCAACAGCAATAGCAACAACAGCAGCAACAGCAACAGCAACAACAGCAGCAACAACAACAACAACAACAATCGACGAATGCTGATGAAAAGAGCCGCGTTCGCTGTTAAAAACGCAGTCGCGACATTGCGTGATAAACATTTCTGAATGGGTATCAGAATTGGGGAGAACCGGGGCCGATGCCGGGGCCGGGGCCGGGGCCCGGTCGTTGATGTATATTTGTGGATGAAGAATGGCTTAGGGGGACGTTGCATAGAGTGAAACACTGCCCAAGACCCTGGCCGAAAATGAAATGACATGACGTGTTGTTATTAAGCCGAATCCGAAGCCAAAAACACAAATAGAAACAAAAACCCAAAAGCCGAAATTGAAACAGAAAACAGGAAAACACAGAGCGCGATTTTTATGAATGAAATCACGTTCAGGGAGGGTTTCATTTGGCTTGTTTTGTTTTCGGGACGGTCACCTAGATCTGAAGCTGAGGCTGTAGGTGAATTTCGAAACTGGACAGCCACACCTCGACTTTGTCGGCGATGGCGTCGTCGGCGTCGTCGGCGTCGGCGGCGGCGACGGCAACGGCGGCGGCTTCAAGGCGATTAGCAAAAAGCGGTAAATGTTGTGTTAAACCTCAATTAAGCAGCAGGGCCCCAAACCGAAGCCGAAAACAGGATGTTAACTTGGGCAATTTGAATTCGCTTTGACTGACGCCACACGCCAACCCAGAGTTTCCAAATTTACGGGCTCAGAGCTGCAGTAGCAGCAGCAGCAACAGCGCAGCAGCAGCAGCAGCAGCGGCACAGATCGCCACTATGCCGCTCGCGGCGTTGACAGCGCCTCTAAATGATCTTCAGCTTTGCTGGCAGCTCACGCAAATCGGCAAAGTGACATAGTGGCAGAGCGGCATCAGCATCGGCGCCTATCAGGAGCAGGAGTCGCTGCCCAGCCCTCTCCTCGCCTTGCCTCGTCTCGCCCCTCATCTGCTGCTGCTCGCTGTGTCTGTTAAGTGCTTTTTAATTTGTTTGTGTTGGAGCGTTTCCCTTTGATTTCCTCTTCCTTTTGCTCTTCCCCTTTCCTTCGTCCTTCTCTCTTACCTCATTCCCCATGGCCACGCAGCATTGAGCTGGCTTTTATCGAGAATCAGGCGAGCTGAGTGCAGTTACGACACCTTCAAAGCCTATCCATGCCCATCCCACAGCCACTTATACGCATCCCCGAGAGGGTTGTACCACCCCGCACCCCGCACCCCTCACACCCGGGGCAAATTGTGGGTGGCTTTGCTGTGGACTTGGCGGGTGGTTTTCAGTTTCTCTGCGTCGACTGAGTGTGGCAGAAACCTAATTAAAATAACTTGGTCAACAGTGTGAAAATTTACACGCAACTAACCAACCAAGCATCAATCCCTGCCTGCCATCATCACATTAATGGCCAGTTGGGCATTTCTGTAGCCCACTTTAATGAGTCGACGCAATCAGTGGCCAAACAGTCGCACCACCACCACCACCACCATCCGCACCCACATGCCTTCGTCGCTCATGTGTCACTTTTAATGTCTTTTTAAATCATTTGAGCACTTTTTCAGCTTTTGTTTTTTGGTTTTCAAATTTTTAATGAACTACCCGAAAAAGAAGATGTACGGTTTTGGATCTTGATGAGAGAGTACCACAACAAAATGGCGGCAGTCGCCAGTCGCCAGAGAAAGTTAAGCTTGGTGTCAAAAACAAGAAGAAGAAAAGCTAGAAAAGCCACCCATTTTCATATGTATTAGAACTATAAGTTAGATTAAATTAAATTCAATTCTATATACTTAATGCCACCAGCAATTAATATAATTATATTCAAGTAATTTTCTTCAATTCAAGTTAAGATTGAAAACCTTCGCCGAACATATTTTCTGTATGTGTTAACATAACTTTGCGATTTTGTTTACAATCGATTTTTATTTAGTGGGCTTTAAAGAACTTACTATTATTATAATTGGGGAAAAGTTAGCACTGCGACATATCAGGTCTATTGTGCCCCCTTACTGAGCCTACAGCTCTTCCATCAGTCCCAACTACTGCACGAATGGTAGAATCTTTGTTGGGTTGAGGGTTTCTATGTCCCTTGGCCTCATGATATGCTGCCCTAGGATGTTGCATCTTTTCCTGGTTAAGGCGACGCATTCTGTTTTTAAAGACCTTATTTAATAATAAATTCATCTTGTTTTGGACTTTTTTTAATGGACTTCAAAAACTTGATTTATGAATTCTCGCGGAGCTTACAAGATACGCAACTTGAACTAAAATAAAATTGGAAATTTAATATTTTCGCTTTATATTTGAAATCTTTTCGATAATTAATTCGACAATTCTTTCAAGATCGAACGAATTATAATAGTTTCGCTGTCTGATTTGGAAGAAATCTTATTCTCCGTCATTTTAAGTCAAATTGTTGGAATTATATATTACAGAGGAAAAAAGACTGCTTCTGTAGAAATGGAGTTGTAAGTGAGTAAAATAAAGTTACAATTTAGTGGTAAACATTTATTTTTGATCATTGTTTGGAGACCTCTTTTCATATTTGCAATATGCCTTTCGCTGGCGCCAGGTCAATTATCCATTGGCGTTGCAAAACATATTTAAGTTTTTCTTCTTCTTTTATTTCGAAATTGTATTTAAAATGCAGAGTAATTAATGTCTCGAAGACGCGTAGCTTAATAACTCCAATCCGATACCTTTTTTTTTTTAAAGGTATTATTAAGTACAAAGAGCCGGGAGATTTCTTGGGCAAAGCTTAAGATTTCGAATAGCTTAACATATGTACATATGTATATAAGATTGAATGTCCTTCGTCACCAAATTTGGTAACAGATATTATTGAGCTTGAATATGATATAGTTGCCTCGTATAGAGATTTTCATATTTCATTTCAGAAATAGTAAACGTTAATTAAATTATAAATTTTGTTTTTTATATCAGTTATAAGTAGCGCTAGCTTCTAAATTTTAGAGTTACTGACACACAAATGTACAAGACTGTTAATAACAAAATTTAAAATTTTTCTTTAAAATAACAAAATAACTTAAAAAGTAATAAAAAAGAAAAGAAATACATATAAAAAGAAATCACAATTTTTAAATGCAATACAACAGGGATAACTCACCAGATATTACTGCATATATACTGATATATACTGATATATACATATATACACATATATATATATATATATATAACAATGTGCATTTATATGAAAAGCAAAAATAAATGTAATCCGCATCAGCAGCGTGAGCAGTAAGAACAACAGAAACAACAACAACAATTGCAATTGTCAATTGCTGTCATTTGTAATGAAGCCATTTTTAAAAGTAACTACACACACACACACACACACACACACACACACACACACACACAAACACAGAAACACACAAACACATATAAAACAACTGCAGTTGCCTGAAGCAAAAACTCCATCATCAAAACAACAGCAGCGACAACAACAGCGACAACAACAGCAACAACAACAGCAACAACAACAACAACATCAGCAGCAGCCTCCGCCCCGAACGTCTGGCTCGGCTCCAGTTAAGGGGGCTACCCACTGGGTAGGTGGAAACTCTTCGCTCCCAGCTGGCTCCTTCCTTTGCTACCATATTATGTAGCCGATCCAGTTGCCAGAGTCATTCACTTGCACATTAGGCAGCAAATTGACATCGATACTAAGCAACAACTACAACTACAACTACAGCTACATACGTACATATGTGTATGTGTTTCGCTATTAGACAGTGAGAGAGAATGGGTGGGAAATAGTGTGCAAGGGAGAGAGAGAGAGAGAGAGAGTCAAGAGAGAGGGCATCATTTAACTGCTGCCAATTTACTGTTTAAATGCCAAACAAAAAGTGTTAACAAGCGCAAAAATAACAAAAGACACCAACACACATGCACACGCACACACACGCACACACGCACACAGATAAATAAGAGAGCCTGTGGCAAGAGTGTCGGCATGAGTTAGAGCAGGCGCGCTATATGCACCCAAGTCTCTCAGTGTATGCGTGTGCGTGTGAGTGTGTCTGTTAACCAGTTTATTGGGGCGGAGCTTACAGATGCTGAATTGTTCTTGCTTCTGCTGGTCACAATGGGGTTGCAGCATCCCAGCGACAGCAAGCTGTGCTCTGAGTGTTGAGTTCAGGCAGTAGCCATAAAAAGTTGCATATGTATACAAATAATATTGATATCCAATTTTTATGGCAAACACATTGAGCATCGAGCATTGAGCGTGTATGGCTTAAATACGATCGGCAGCTAGCAGCAACAATAACAAATAAGAAGAGCAGCAACAACAGCTTTCAAGTTGCCATAAACATTTTATGGCACATCAACTAACCGTTATGTGGACTATCGCGTCGCGGCCATTGCCAAAGGTACTCAACTCACCACACTCGCAGCACCATAACCATAACCAGCTGGGAGAGAGAGAGAGAGAGAGAAAGAGAGAGAGAGAGAGTGAGAGCGCGCTGGCGTTGATTGAAACCTAATGAATGACAATTGCTGGCAATTACGACCAATAAATGTAGGCAATGCATGGCAACAACAACAACAATAGCAACAACACAATGAGCGAAACTCACCACGACGGCGAGAGCAGAGCACGCGGCATGCGGATGTGTGTGAGCGAGACGACGACAGGTGCGCCGCTTAGCCCTCGACTGGTTTGTTTTTGTTTATTTATTGCTGTCTTCTCTCTCTCTCCCTTTCTCTCTCTCTCTCTCTCTCTGTCTGTCTCTCCCCACGCTTTCAACTGTTTTTGTTTTGGCCGCTAACAGCCAGAAGCAGCACAAGCAGCAGCAGCAGCAGTTGCCCGCTTTGGCATAGCTCAGTTTCGGTTGAAAGCCAAAGGCGAGCGGTTGTCTTACGGCTTTTGTTGGACCCGTTTCGGCTCGTCTCGTCTCATCGCGTCTCATCGCGTCTCATCGCGTCTCGTTTCGTCTTGTCGAATAAAAGCAACCGTTCATTTCAAGTACAACGAATAATTATAATAATAATAATAATCACAATAAGAAGAAGCAGAAATACGCGCGAGTTCCAAAGCACAAATTGACACAAAAATTATTCGTGAAATTTTGCTACTATATTTTTTTGTTGTTGTTCTTGTTGTTGTTTGATTATTTTGATTTTGTGCCGTCGGCAAAGGGGCTTTGAAAGGCTTTTGGCCAAGAGCTCAGTGCGCAAGAGAGGCAAGTGGAGTGAAGAGAGAGGAGTCTGTGCCACCACATACATGACCACAATGCCACCGGAAATGTCCACAACTACGGCAGCCGTTGGGGACACACCGGGCACCCTTACGCCATCGCCATCATCCACGCAGACGCCACGTTCCCGTTTCATGATCACCGATATTTTGGCTGGCAGTGCAGCGGCTGCTGCGGCAGCTGCTGCCGCTGCCGCAGCGGCAATGGCAGCCGCCGCCGGACGGAGCTCGGCCAGCCCATCTGAAGATTGCTATGCACCGCCGCCGCCGCTGCAGCACCACCAGCACCAGCAGCAACAGACACAGCAGCAGCAGCAGCAACAGACACAGCAGCAGCAACACCAACAGCAGCAGCAAGTTGCTCTGCAACATTATTTGGCACAGCAGCAGCAGCTGTTGCGCTTTGAGCGTGAACGGGAGAGGGAAAGGGAGCGCGAGCGGGAGAGGGAACGGGAGCAGTACCATCATGTGGCGCCACTGCTGGCCCATTTTCCGCCCAGCCACTATGCAGTGTTGCAGCAGCAACAACAACAACAGCAGCAGCAGCATCCACACGCCCATCTACATCGGTTTGGGCGGCAGGCGGGTCGCGAAGGATCGCCACCTCTGGCCAAGGATTGCCATGGAACAGCCCCATGGAGTACGGTAAGTCAGGGGGAATTGTGTTTAGAAAAATCGGTGTTAATAATAATCACCTTAACATTCAAAGATTTGCTTTGAGTCAACAATAAAATGAACAAACGCAGTTTTCGACCTGAGGCATTTTCATAAGCGACAGATTATTATAAATTTATTTTGATTTCTTGAGTTTTGAGCCAGTCATAATTAGAGCCACAAATATATTAATTTTATTTATTTATTTTTATAAATTTACGATTATGAATCAATCATGAAAATCAATAATGATAAGTTATTAATGTTTCTTTGCCTTTAGTCAACGATCAGTGCCATTAAAGAGTTGGATTGGTAGCTTGTAGCTGTAATCCAAACAATTTGATAACAGCCATTATTAACACGTTAATAATCCGACATAAATGAATCTTGCTTAAGCACAGCAAACATTTTGAAACTGTAGCTGAATGTAGTTCAGCAATTTGTGGCATGGAAGATGTTGACTATTTCTACTTGTCCACATTATTCCGCACTGGGTAAATGTAGTCGAATTTCTTTCATTTTTCTCTAGGGATTCAAGAATCAATTCACAAATATTTCCTATTGTCATTTTTAATAAGAAAAACAAATTATCAAAAATGAATATATGTAAATAGCTTTCTCATTGGTGCTACTTTCCAACTTCTTGATTCTAGTTGATACGATTTGGCTGTAGGCATGAATTTCAGTTGGTATCATGATATCTCGAAGATATACTGCAGTGATTAGGAATAGCTGTGGCTATCTTAACATATTTTCTGATGTATCTAAGTTTATTTGGGGGCACCTTCGAAGTATATGGGACTTAGTGTATTTCGGTTTTAGCATTAATTTGATTTGATATACATATTTTGACTTTTTTTTTCTCTTTTTTTGCTCGTTCCAATCGGCAGCAACTCCCACATTCGCAACATCCGCTTGCCCATCATCCGCATCCGCATCCACATGCGCATCCGCATCATCATCAGCTGCAGTTGGAGCGGGAACGCCTCGAGGCACTGCATCGTCATGGCGCCAATGTGCCGCTTGGGACCGCTGCTGCTGGCCACAACGAGAGTCAGGACGAACGATCGCGTTCGCCGCTTGTGCTGCATTCGCTGAGCGGCAACAGCAGCAGCAGCAACAACAACAACAACAACAACAATATAAGTGGGAGCAGCAACAGCAATGGCAACAACAACAACAACAACAACAGCAGCAGCAATAATAACGGCAATACAAGTGGATTGCTGCTGGGCGGCACCGGGAGCAGCATCAGCGGGGATCAGGCGAGCACAATTGACGACAGCGACAGCGACGATTGCGGTAAGTTAAAGTTCTCAATGTGGGCACAATGAGAGAGAATCCAATTTCTCCATTTCTCTTTATATTTCGCTCTCGTTCTCCACACTCTCAATTCAGTAATCAGTGCTCTCATTTAAAGAAAAAATATACCCAAATTGAACTTCATCCTGGCGTTCACAAATGTTTTTGGCCTATGAAATAGTCTGATCAAAGAAAACTTTCTGTTTTTTAGTAGGCAATCTTTTCGAAGAAATTAAAAAAAGCTTTTCAAAATTGAAAAAATCTTTAATAAGTTCGGATATAGAAATTGTGGAATTGTTCAGCTTCTTATAGGGATTCTGGGTTTTGTGTGTTTTAGTTAGCATAACTATTCTTAGTCCACAACTATTACATTAATATAAAATATTTAATAACTGTATATATAACTTTTTGATTACAAGCTACAATTTTGTTGTTGTTGTTTTTGAATTTTTATCATTCTCTTGCTCTCAATTTCGGCTTAGCGGCTCTGCTAATTGTCAACACATGCAGTTAGGTCTTAACATAAAACCTAATACAATATAATAACAATAACAACAACAACAACAACAACAACAAATGTGGCTTGTGGCCCAAGTTGAGAATATAAAAAAATATATATAAAACATAACAAAAAAGTAAAAACAAAAAAAAAGCGAGAGTTATCGCAGCTAAGCAGCTGAGCAGCAGGCTCAGCCCGGTGAGCAGTGACAGACAGACAGATAGATACACTCAGAAAAATTGGTGAATTTTCTTAAATAAATATTTATGTTATAAAAAGAGTTAACCAAACAATCAAAAGTAATAATAATATCTTATACACATACATTTTGTATATCTCTCTGAGGGTGGCAGCGAGTCAGCTACAAAGTAGTACTAAGTGTTTATTAATTTGGCCATTTTTCGAGCATGTATGGGGCACAATTAGTAGCACGGACAGCTTTTCAGCGTTGTTCGTATGTATGTATGTATGTATGTATGTTTGTATGTATGTAGTATGTATGTATGTATGTATATATCTAACTTTTTATATGCATTGCGATTTTAACGGCTCAACTTGATTCCCTTGACTAGAGAGATCGCCCCAAGTAGATCGCCCCTATGCTGCCCCTCCGCTCCCTTTACCCTGTCGCTTAGTCACCCTGTCATCGTATCTCCCGCCCCATGTCAAATTTTTGCATGCAACAATTTAATTGATTTTAATGACTTTTAATGCTGTGGTTGTTATTGTTAGTGCTGCTACTATTAGCAGTGCTTCAATTTGAAATGTTGCCTGTTGTTGTTGCTGCTGCTGCTGTATGAATTTTTTTTCCATTTTCATTATTATTATTTATTTGTTAAGCGCTTTTAAACGTTATGCAAATTATGACAAATTACTATTAAATAGTCGTAAACGTGCGTTGGAAATTGATTTCGCGATTTATGTGAGTTGTGTGTGTTGTTGTTGCAAACCACACCATAAACAATGTTTGAACAATGCCAGGCAGCGGGAAAGAACATGAGAAGAGCGAGAGAGAGAGAGAGAGCATAACCAATAGACAGTTAATTAGTCTGCGATTAAAACAGCGAGTGACAAGTGCTGATAATACCATAATACCATACAGTATAATTTGCTTTACTATCCTGATACTTGGCTGCAACGGCAACTTAAGAGCACCAAATTTAGTTTAGCCAGTACTTCATATGAATTGGCTTGTGTAAGCACCATTGTTAAGTTCGCGTCAAAAATATAGTCAGTTATTTATTTAATTGTGCGTAGGAAAAATGAAAAAAACCTTGCTTACGATCTAAAATATTTTTCTATTCACTTTGATGTACTTGAAGACAAATATGCATAATAATTGAATCAATTATCAATTGAATTTTTGTTTAAATACAAATATTAATTGATTTTTAATTAAGGTTTTAGTATTATTGTTGGTTTGATAATTCCAAATGACTTAATTCCTTCAATTGCTCTAATAACAATTTCGCTCGATATTTTAGCAAAACTACAATCAGAAATTCCTTATACAAAATGTTTAATAACAGACATGATGACATTTCAGTAATAACCATTTTGTTGATCAGCTTTACTTACATTTTTTGTTCTTCAAATATGCATATATATAGAAAGCGGCATAGCCAATCTTAAGATACGATATTCGTTAGAGTTAAAGCTTGAAATAATTATGAATTCGTTTCGATAAATTAAATTCTCAACAAATTTTGTGAATCTTCTGCAATTTCACGCACATTTCTAATTTCGTTAGACTTGTGCCAAAATCAATTAAAATTAATCAAAGACACACACATATATAAAAGCATATATATATATGTATGTATGTATATATATATGTATGTATCTAAATATATGTGTATGTATAAATTGACAGGGAGAAAGAGAGAGAGAAATGCACCCCGCGTTGCTGTCAATTCAACAAATTTTGTTTTGATTTGAGACACAAGCCAAATGAATGAAATTTAAAATCCATAAATGTGTTGGCCACAGCAACACCAATAATAACAACAGCACACATCACACAGCCCACACACACGCACACGCAGACACACACTCTTACAATCAGCTGGGTATCGATTCTCTTTCACCATTGAGGCGAGATTTTAGCCCACGCTGCGAGCGTCGATTTCGAGGCAGTCAAAAAACAAAAAAAAGTCAAAAAAAAAGAAAAACCAACGAAAGAAAAAAAACTCTGATTATTTTTCCCTTTATTTTATATTTATTTTTTAACGCTGCAAAAAAAAAAAGAAACGTAGCTTTTAACGGCTTAATCGAAGCCCAAAAGCAAGAATAAGAATGCGCTTCGTGTTGTTGTTGTTGTTGTTGTTCATAACTCAAATTTGTTGCTCATCTTTGGGCTTTGGTGACACTCGCGTGTCACTTGAGACGCGTGCGATCGACAGTTGCCAGGATCGATCAGGATGCGATGAAGAAAGACGACGATGAGGACGACGGCGAGGAGCGCCTCGAATCTTGCCGTCGCGCAGCGCGTTTGAAATTGAGCCTAAGCTTGATTCGAGTCGCTACTCAGCTGAGTCTACATCTGTCAAATGAACTGTGTGCTGATCCGCTACGACATGCAGACACTCGCTCACACTCACACTTCCCTCTCCTCCTATTCTCGCCTTGCCTTGCCATGCCATGCCATGCCTTGCCTTGCCTTGCCTCACCTCACATTCCACTTCGTTCGCTTCGTTTTTTTCTTGTTGTTTTTTACCTGATTGAAATTAATATTTTGTTGCGTTTCGTTTCGTTTCTTAAACTTCAATGTGGCTTCCAAGCGAAGCGTGTGGGCCCTAAAATTAGCAGCAACAGCAGCAACAACAACAATAATTAGAACTGCATGTACAAAGTGCAAAAAACACACACACACACACAAACACTAACACACACATATGCATACATATTCTCAGCAACAAGTTCGTTGCCTAAGTCTTTCGTTTGCTTTTGCGATTTTTGTTGTTTTTCGGAAACGTAACGCAAGAAAAGCGAAGAAGAAAATCCTAGTCGTAATGCATTGTTATATATACATATATGTTAATGCATACAATCGCGTTACCGTTATGCAAGCATTATAGTAGCATTTACATTTTCGTTGCCGTTGTTGTTGTTGTTGTTGTTGCTGACTGCATTTAAGCGCGCACATTATCAAAATGCTGATAAACGTTTAGCAACAAAAAACTAAAGAAAGCTAAGCCAAAGCAATCACGTTGTTGTTGTTGTTGTTGTTTTGCTGTTGTTGCAGTTGTTGCAGTTGTTGCTGTTGCTTTAATTAAAATGCAAAAAGGCCAATTGTAAATGAGTTGCTGCCATGCGCAATTAAATGCAGACGAAGGCAACAGCAACAACAAGTGCAACTCCAGCAACAACAACAGAAACTTGGCCAACACACTCAGTCAGTGAGGCAGTCAGAAAGACAGAAGGAAGTTGCCACCGACGTTGTTGTTGTTACTGTTGTTGTTGTTGTTGTCTGCACACTTAAGCATGTTTAATACAGTTTAGCCACAAGCACTTAATTACTAATGCAAAAAGTGCAGGTTGGTTGCGAGGGCGGGGGAGAGGACGCGGAGTAGTTATGAGAGGGTTTCAGATATTGCGGAAATGTTTTGCTGGCTGACTTTTGACTAGCGCAAGTCGGAACAACAACAACAACAACGGCAGCAGCAGCAGCAGCAGGGGGAACAGCTGTTGACTGGTTTTATATACCCTGTAGCAGAAAATATGTGTAAAAAGGGTATACAAAATAACACTTAAAATATATATATGTATATATGAAATGGACTAAATATTTGTGACAATTTTGTTGCTAAATTTGTATAAATCCATTAAAATGAATTCAGTGATTGAGACAAACGAATTTTATGAATTGCAGTCAAATTCTTGTAAAATAATAAATCTCAACTGAAAATATTGTAGAAAAATATTTACTTATATTTACGTGGACCTCGGGTCGACTAACCTAATACAAAGTTTCTTCAAGTCGGACCAAAACTCGACTGGAGAATATTCTTCTTTTTTTTTCGTGATAAGAGTCAACACAGATTGGCGTAGGGAGCGGTGAACGGACACAGACAGCAGACAGCGGCTGTGGCAAAGAGGATTGCATTGACGTGAAAAGATGCATTTGATGGCAGCCGGTTTCGTCCAAATGGTCAAGTGTTTGTGGGGCCGATAATGGCTAAAGCAAATAGTAATAATGTCAAGAAGAACGTTATGCCGCAGAGAGAGAGAGAGAGAGAAAGAGAGAGAGAGAGAGAGTCTGAAAGAGAGGCAGAGAGAGACTGAGAAAGAAAGAGGGAGAGAAAGATGGGAGCATGGAAGATTTTACATGCAGATATTTGTAATTTATTCAAAATGGCAGGCGAAAGGGGAACTGAACATTTGTAAAGAAGGATTGCCTTAAAAGAATGCATGTAAGAATACACTAACTAAGCAATACCTTGTAACAAACACTTTTAATTACGATTCTATAAATAGTTATTTGATTAACTTTCAATTTGATTAACTCACAAAATATCTAAGATAAACAAACAAGTTTTTTTTACTTTCGATTCAAACTTGATTTGTCTTCTTAAGAAAACTTCAACAAAACATCAGTCATAAACAGTTTAATGCGGTTGACAAGATTTGATCAATCATCAATATATATATTTGTATATATAACTTTTGCATCGAAAATGCAGTTGACCTATAGGAAAGATGTTGGCTTAGATCGTTTTTGCAGTGTTGACAAAGTGTTCATTTTTATCTTAGTTTTTGCGAGAGGATCTCAAAGACTCGAATTATATAATTAATTTGATACGAGTAGAATTTTAAGTAATTAAGTTTTGAGTAATTCGTTTTGCGATTTGTTGAGCTTCGCTTCACACACAACAATGCTAAGAGCTAAGTCTGGCTGTTGTTGTTTTTGTTGTTGTTGTTGTTGTAATTTGTGCTCATAAAGTATTTAATTGCAAATTAGCAATGGCATGCCACCAGGCGAAATAACAAACTTGAAAGCAAGTTTATTATTGTTCTTGTATTGTTGTTATCTCATGTTGCATGTGCCCATGCCATAAAGTAAAGTGCTCTAGAAATTAAGGGTGTGTGAGAGGCAGAGAGACAGATTGTAAGAGATATGATTGACTACTGAATTAAAATTGAAATATTGTTTGATATAAATATCTATATATATGTTTTTTTTTGCTTTTCTTGGCCCAACAGGTGGCAAGGACGATGACGGTGAGGACAGCCTCAAGAATGGCAACAGCGACTCGCACTTGAGTATGAGCCTGAGCAAGAAGCAGCGCAAGGCGCGCACCGCCTTCACGGATCATCAGCTGCAGACGCTGGAAAAATCGTTTGAGCGGCAAAAATATCTGAGTGTTCAGGATCGCATGGAGCTGGCCAATAAACTGGAGCTGAGTGATTGTCAGGTGAAGACCTGGTACCAGAATCGCAGGTGAGTTGCGGTCTCTTTCAAGCGTGCCTAATTTACCACAAGCAGTTGCGGTGGGGGGAATTGGTTGGAGATTAGTAGAACTGACTGTGTGTTGCT
Source organism: Drosophila nr. perissopoda 5 BK-2023a (assembly GCA_035044105.1). NCBI lineage: Eukaryota > Metazoa > Arthropoda > Insecta > Diptera > Drosophilidae > Drosophila > Drosophila nr. perissopoda 5 BK-2023a. Next base: position 5,160,270 of record JAWNMK010000121.1, read on the forward strand.
AATCAGCGCCTTTTATGGAACCGCCCATTTCTTCGCGCACTTTTCCAATAAAATTCGGCTTAATGGCCTATCTTCGCAAACGTTCCCCCCCGCCAATGCCCCAAAGACCGGTTCGGAATCAACGCTGGCGCGGTTTATGCGTTTTGTTTTTATGCTGATTGCTTAATTTGCTGCATTTTGCGCAAGAGTCGTAAAATGCTTTTGCTGTTTATTAAATGAGTTGTTTACTTTGTTTTTTGTTTTTTTCTTATTTGTTTTTTGTTTTTTTTTTTTTGTATTTTGTGTGCGCACCTCTCAAGTCGCAAGTTTGTTGCCTAAGTCTTTCGTATATCGTTTACTCGCCAGCTTCCTATCAGGGGCACTACTCGGCGTCATCCGCTATTCAATCGCTTCGATTTCTAATAGCATTTGCCGCGACCGCTGCTGTCGTAGCTGCTGCTGTTTAAAAATAGCTGACAAAGCCGCTGCCTTATTACGTTTAATAGCTTTTTATTTTATTTTCCCATTTTTTTTTTTTAATTGTTGCCCAATGACTTGTCACATTTGGTCGGGCATTAAAAATAGCAGCAGCAGCAGCAGCAGCACCACCACCACAAGCAGCAGCAACTCGACCAAGAAACTCAAGCAGCGACACAAACTCATTCCAAAGAGTCGTCGGCATCTTCCAGGCCGCTCACTGGACCGGATATTGAGAACGGTTCGCATGCTGTAGTTGGTGCATAACGACTAGCGAATACTCTGCACTGCTCAACTAATTTGTAGAACATTTGTTATTCTATTTGGAAATGATTTCTAAATTAAAAATATGAAATAACTTTCTAGTCTACGGGGCGATTTTTATTTCAAATTTTTTATAGTTCAGGTTGTTGTTTTTTTCTCTGTTTACTCCACACGTCGTTTTGAGTCACGTTTATGAATATTTATGAAAATAAATTGTGAGAGTTGATTTGCTTTGAACTACATATTAACATATACAACAAAGAATTGGTGTTTGCAAGTTGAAGATACGCAAAACTAGACCCAAGCCAATGTGCTTAGTTGCCAGAGAGTATTTGCGTCAATTTTGAAAAATGTTCACAGCTGCATGCGATGAATGTGCGAAAATTGCAGCTCAGCTCAGCTCCGATCGGGGTCGGGATCGTTATAGGGATCGGGGTCGATGTTTCGCATATATCTTCCTCTTTTTTTTTTTTGGTTCTTTGGGCTGTGTCTGGCGCCTATGTGCAATTAAAGGATTTGCCAAAGATACTCTCGCTTCCATTGCACAGGCGTGCCCTTGCCAATTAGGCCGCAACCTGGACTCTCTCTTTTTCCGTTTGACTCCTACGGCGCTTCGGTGGGCGTGTGAGCGTTCGGGACTGCAAGATAAATGACAAAACAATTAAGTGCGAAATATAAACAGCAATAATAGCAAAGAGCGTCGAGCGGCAGTCGTCTCGGCTGCGCCACTCAGCAGGCGGCCAGGACACGCGCAGTCAGCGGCATGAGTCGGCATATTTTGAGCAATGATTAATAGCAACAATAGTTGGCAGCCATTGCGGATTAGTCTGGCTTAGATCAATTCCTCATAGTTCCTTATATTATTATTGTATTTTATTTAATTTTTTTTTTTAGCATTCGTCGCGCTTTCTCACACGCAACTAATCGAGTGGTTTTTTTACATTTTCATTTTCGTCCTTTTCGCGTGCACAGAACCAAATGGAAGCGCCAAACGGCTGTTGGCCTGGAGCTGCTGGCCGAGGCTGGCAACTATGCGGCGTTTCAGCGTCTGTACGGCAGTGCCACGCCCTATTTGAGCGCCTGGCCGTATGCGGCAGCAGCCGCTGCCCAATCGCCACACGGTGCACCGCCCTCGGCAATTGATATTTATTATCGGCAGGCGGCCGCAGCCGCCGCGTTGCAGAAGCCAGCGCTGCCAGCGAGCTATATGTACCCCAGCCGGATGCCGCCGGGCATGGGTCTGCCGGGCATGCCGCCGCCGCCCGGTGGAGCGCCCATGCTGGGCGGCTATTATGCGCCGCCGTCGCTGCCACTACGTGAACGCTCACCGGCGACCAGCCAGAGCGCCAACAGCGAAGCGGATTACGAGCGCAGCAGCAGCAGTCGACAGCGCTTGCAGACGCCAAGTCCGCCACTGAATCCGGGCAGTCCGCCGCCTAGACGGGAGCATGCGACAGAGGAGGCGGCACCACAACAAGAACAACAACCACCACCATCACTGCCACTGACAGCTGTTGCGGCCAAAACGCTGGAACGCGCTGGGACTCCAACAGTCGGCGTGGAGGTGGACGAGGCTGAGGGTGAGGGTGACGAGGAGGAGGATGTTGATGATGAGGATGATGAAGAGCTGGCGCTGGATGTATGAGCGCCTTGTGTGCGTTAAGCTGGATCTCAGACGGCGATTACGACGGGACAAAGTGTGTGGACAAAGTGACTGAACTGAGAAGATTGGGAGACGACTCTCCTGGCATCCAAGCACACATTTTTAGCTGCCCCACGTAAATGTCTCGCATTAAACAAATATACAATACATATGTATATCTTATATATATCTATATATATAAATATATATATATAATTTTTTTTTCATAACTATAACTATTTAAAAATGTAGCTTAATGAATTTTTGTAAATTTTTGTAAATGTTTTTTTGTAAATAGTAAGCAGCAATTTTTTTTCCCAAATGAAATTTTTTTTTTTATTTTTCGTCTTGAAAAACTTTTTTGTGCCTAGTCTTAAGACGTCTATTGTGTGTGTTGTAATAAATAAAAGAGAACAATATGAACAAGAAAAAGAGCAATCGATAAAAAAAATGTGCAAGATCTATTGTTTTTCCAACTGTGTTTGCCGAGGAGCAGTCGAGTGATTGCGCGAGTGGTTTCCCAAGTGGTTTCACAGCCTCAAGTTGAGCGCTGAGCCTAATGCAAGCCGACACACGAGGCCTTGCTGCTACTGCTGCCTGCCTGCCTGCCTGCCTGCTCCAGGATATCAATGGGCCACTTGAAGAACTGTTGCATTTTGGCCGCAACGTGCTTTAAACTGTGCCACTTACAAATTGTTAACATTTGCCAATCTCAAAACCGAACGTGAAGTTCTCAGCTCTTAACCCGGCCCGGCAAAATTAAATCACATAAATCACACAATTGCCAGCTAAGACGGCGCTGTGAGCTCTTCGAGTGTCCGTCGCCGAAACGTTTCTAATTGACTTGCAGCAACCCTCGCAAAAGGGTGATTTTCAGATTTGAATACGAATTACGAATTACGGACTACGGATACGGATACGGATACGGTGGCATCTACCCCGCTGTTTGTTTTGGCTGTTTACATGCCGCTTGCCATTTTTTCGCTACTTTTATGACAATCACATTTTGCAAGCCGCATGCCTCGGCTCTTAATTTATGGGGTTGCGGCTAAGCGAATGCAATTTGCGCTGCCTCTCAACGCGCTCAACCCCCAAACAGTTAGAGTCAATTCACAAACACACACACACACACACACACGCACTCATAGCTGATGCCACTCAATCGACTGACTTTGGCTGCGTGAAGTGGCAAACGCAACTTGGCAACTTTGCGACGTCCTCCAAAGCTGTTGTCAAGTGTGTTGTGTTGTGTGAAAGAGGGTTCGATTTTTGTGCGTAGAACTTACGAACTAGGTCTGTGATCCTTGGCCCTGGGAGTAGTTCGGTCGTTCGGTCGTTCGGTCGTTCGGTGCATAACGCCTCTGTAACAAATTGATTATTTGTTGCGGTTCTTATTTTCTTGCCAGCGATTTGAATTTTTATGAGTGGCACTCATAAATTTATGAGTGCCGCACGACCGTGCGAAACTTTTCACAGACATTACAATTCGTTAGCCATCCGCGCTGATCAGAAGCTGCAGCGCAGCTTAGCACCAGATCATTGAGAATACATGCGTAATACATGCAACATGCAGCAGTCTCTGCCACTAATTAAGATAGTTAATGTGTTAGTTTAAAAGCTTGATTTTTTACGTACATTTCAAGTGGCTAAATAGCCTGCAAATGAGTCTGAAATACCACTTCGTTAATTGTCAATAAATTTATTAATTCTGCTACGATCACTATCAATCTTTTTCAGTCAGATAAATACATTATTACAGCTTAATTACAATTTGTTGGAATGTCATGAATTTTGTATGATTTTTAAAGCATTTATTTCTTTCTCTTTTAATGAAAAATGCAAGAAGTTCAAATAAAATGAGAAATAAAATGTAATATTTAACTTTTAAATACAAAGTTCGAATAAAGTAGAATTGTTTTGCACTTTAAAACTTTATATTCCAACAGAGCTTGGTTCTTGGTTCTTGCCAGATGAAAAATATGATAGTAGATAAATTTAACGGTTCCTATTCAGATAATTGGCTTACAATGTTCCTTAAATTGAATTCTCTTTTGACAAGATTAATCTTAACTTATTTTTTTTGTTTAATATTGTGAAAAGTATTTCAATAAGGCTTTGTGTTTGAGTAGACAATTTTTATTATCATTATTATTTTTAAAAATCAATAATTTGCTGAATTTTTTTGTAAACTTATATCTCAATAAATTTTTGGTTCTCAATAACTTTGAATCTGACTGTCAAAATGAAAAGTTGAAGCTCGGTAGTTAGAAAAGGTTAACTTTTACTTTGGTGCAAGTTATTTGTTAGTAGAGCATTTTAACTTGATTTCAATGCAGTCAAGAATGCTTAAATGTCCCGTTTGAATTATTTGCGACAATAATATACGACGCATCAGCAATTGAAACTACAAATTATCTCAGCCAAGCATCGTATTCTTCTGCTTGAGACACTGTAATTGCCTACAAGTTAGAAACTTTGTGCATAATTCAGTTGTCATATCACAGTTCATTGAATATTTAGTTCGCATTAGCATAATGAATGGGCAAACGGCAGCATCGAAATTGTGATAGCTAAACAGTTCGTAGAAATTCGCATAGAAATCAATTTCAGCAACTTTGGACAGTATTTATTTGCTTGGGCTTCTCTGTGTCCTGCGTATGTAGTATATCTTCGCATAAAATGTGTGATGCTCCCCTTGAGCCATTGTGGGCCAACTTGTGACCAGAGACGACGGTGAATTCTGTGAACTTCTTCTTTGTGTGCGTTCGAGCTGACAAAATGCTTTCACACCGGAAGCTGCTGCAATGCGTTCAGCGTCGTCGCATCTTTTCCTGGCTAATTGACAACTTTTGTTATGCTCCTCAGTTCCTTTGCGTTTTTTATGTTGCTGATGCTGCTGCTGCTGCTGCTGCTGTTTCTTTGTCAAGCTAATTTGTCACAGGACACGAGCCGTCTAACAACTGCATACTAAGCACTAAAAAAAAAATGGGGGGAAGGAGGTGAAATGGGAGCGTTGCTGCTCCTGCTCCTGTTCCTGCTGCTGCTGCTGCTGCTTTTCATTACACACACAATTTGTTGCGCACAATGGCGCAAGTTGTGGATGTTCCCGTTCCAGTTCCCGTTCCCGTTTCCGTTATCAATAAATTTGTGCTTGCTTAAATGCGTGTTTATCAAATTAGATGACACAACTGGCCAAAGACATCCCTCGATCAATGGCCGGAAGGCAGCAGCTCTCTCCTCCCCCCTCGAACCTCAAGCTTTCAATACAAACTGCAAACGGAAGCCGTGCGAAATTGATGTAGCTGAAGGTCAAGGGTTCATTTGCTGCGACGGGGCCTGCGGGGCGCTGCGACAAGGTTAACTTTGAATCAATATTGAGTCACAGTTGTAGCTGTGCCGCCTACTCCACATACATACATACACACACAAAATACATAGCTGCCTTTAAATTATTGTAAATGGCTTTGTGGCGCCAGCAGCTGCAGAAATCGATTTGCCGGTGGCCCTCGTCGGCAGTTAAACGCTGCAAATTACTCAGACTGACTGCGTCTGCGGCTTACAGCGGCAACAACAACACTAACAGTAACAGCAACAGCCACAACAACGGCAACAGCGGCTTTTGGCGGCTACTGGTTTTGAACCTGCGGCCCAATTTGCATGCGTTTGTTTACACGGCAAAAAAAGAAAAATGCTGGATTCATTTTTAATAGTTTTTCGTGTCTACATAAAACGATACAAAGCGTAAAATCAAAATTAAAAAATTGAGAACAGAAGCAAGTGAAAACATGAAAAATTAATTAGTCTTTAATTAATTATTAATTATTATTAATCAAAGAAAAGTTTCACTTTCTTACAAATTTTAAAAAATTGCCAATTATATCTAAGATCTTTCGCTTGCTAGGACTAAACTTATTCCTATAAAGCCTGAGTGAGTTGCAGTGAAGAAAGAGAGAGAATGAGAGAGAGAGAGAGAGAGAGAGAGAGAGAGAGAGAGAGAGAGAGAGAGAGAGAGAGACAGAGACAGATATAGTAGGAGCAATTAACATTCATGTCCATGAGCACATTAAGGAATTGTTTGCGGTTAAATAATAAAGGGAATGTGAATTGTAAATTTTTATTACAATTTTATTATAATATTTGAAGCAGAAAAAAAACAAAATAAAATAAATTAAAATAAATACGTAAATGAAAAACCCAAATTGTTTTATTTTCTTAAACTTTTTCTTTTAACGATTTCAGAAATATTTGTGCAATGCAAAAAATATTTAATTTTTATCGAATTTCATAATAAAAATGATATAAAATAAATGTTTACTCTTAAGTATATTATTGCATAATATATTTAATGAAACAAATAAAATATTAGTATGTGGAATATAATTTTTTGTTGCTGTGCAGCTTTGGATGCAGAGCTAAAGAAATTCAGTTTCGGCATCATCATCATCGATTTGCAATTCGCTTCGCAATTGCATTTGCGGTTTACCAATTTTCAATCAATTCTAACTGTGCAGCGCAATCAGAGCCCCAATGCCTGAATTCATCTGCCATATGGCATATGGTATATGGCACATAGTGTATGCCATATGGCATGTGGCATATGCCATTTGGTGGAGTCGTTGGCCCGGGCACACGCCAATGCCAAAGGTTCTCACCGAGGCTGCGTAAGCCGATACTCTTTGGTTTTCAGGGGGCGCCAGGGCCAAGTGCCGTTAGTCAAGTGTCTCTGCGTGCGTGTATGTGTGTGTTTGTGTGTGTGGTCTACCCCCTTGGGTAGTGAGTGTGCCGTTGTGAGAGCGCCAAAAGTCAAGCCTTTTGTTTAGTTGCGGCACGTGGCAAGACTTTTGTAACGGACTGTGACTGTAACTGTGACTATGATGGCAAATGCGGCAACTGGCAACTGGCAACTTGCAACTGGCAACTGGCAACTGGCAACTTGCAACTGTCGACGGGCAACTGGCGAGTTGGCAACTGAAGTGTGACTAAACTGCGCCTACGGCTACATGACTTTCCAATCGAGGGCTGTCAAGGGTTCCATCCGACCAGGTTCCCCTCAACGTGCCGTGTTGTCCGCATGCGCATATGGACCGCAAGCTGTGCGAGGTGCCAGCGGCGCATTCGCTACTCCGACGAGTGCAACTATAACTTGTGCCCAAAATCCAGCAAGGCGCATTTGCGCACTCGTTAATGGCCAAACAAAAGGCAACAAAAGGCCCAGGACAAAAAGAAAACAAACAGTTGCACATGAGATCCAATTACCCAAAGCTTCAAGTCGCCTTCGACTTCGATTCGCTCGACTCTCGAGCTGAGCCAATTTTCAATTGTGCCACAGCCCAAATGGCAACAGCAGGCGATGCGATGCGATCCGATGCGATGCGATGCGTTGGCAATGAAAGCATCGATTCAGCCTGCCTGCCACACAGTCTCTTTGACACGAAATCCTTCCCCGTTCCCTGCCTCGTCCGCAGCAGCATCGGGGGATGAATAGCGAGGGTTGTACGAAGCTGTTCACTGAATATTTGCATAGCTATTAGCTTCACTAGAGTTCCTGTATCATAACATTTAATATCTCTTATACATATGTATATACATAATTATTTATAAAAATATTTGAGTTATCGGCCATTAACAATGTAAATATAAACCGCTTGTGTTGCATGTTTGTTGAAGGTGTTGATAAGTAAACACACTTACATTCGAAATTTCCTTTCCATGCACTGATCGTATTTTTGATTTCATTTATGATAAAATGTTCGATCACTTTTACAGCACTTTTGTACAAATTTTGGAGTATTTAAAAAAACTGGTTTTTTAAGTAGTTTTTAATACACTTTTACAGTTGTTTTGAGATTAAAATTCTTATTACTTGATGCCAGTTTATAGCTTAAATGATTTATAAATGTTGACATTCAAGCGCCTTTCAGCACCTTTTCAATCACTTTTAAAAAAAAGTTAAAAATTTTTTTTTTTCAAATTCTTAAATTTATTTATTAAAGCAGTGTTGATAGGCAAACCAATATCATAAGAAATTGTGGCCTCTCACCTGATATATTTTCGAAATGATGATTCTGAATTATTTGTTATTAAGTTCAGTTTAGCCGAGGAAAAGACGAGGCAACCCTCGTGGGCATCGGAGTTGAACATGTTCACAATTTGAATATTGTAAGCACCGTCCAGGGCGTCCTTGGCTCGTGCTGCTGTTTTGTCCTCTCGGTTTTGACAGGCTCTGTTGTACGTTGAATGTAATTTTTGGCCTTAATTCCTTTTGTGTTTGGCTGCTCGTTTGCTCGGTTGCTAATTTGACAGTTGTCAGCCGAATTTTCGACGTCAGTTGGCCAATCCACATTCACAGCGCCATGGCCATAGCCATAGCCAGAGCAACATCCACATGTTCACTTCTATTCCCATTCCCATTCCCATTCCCAATTCTATTTCCATTTCCACATCCATTTTCATTTCCATTTCCATTCATCAAAATTGGCTTTGGGTGCGAGTGCTTGGTTGGCTCATAATGATTTGTCATCAATTAGCCGAGGGTGTTGATGTGCGCGGTAAACCAAGTGGAAGGCGCAGCAGTCGGGGGGCAGCAGCAGCCGCTCAGGAGCACCCCGTCGGCGTATAGCATACGCTATGTGACCAGAGCAACCCGCCCGCTGCCAGCACTTGCCGGGATATGAATGTGGCTTTGTGAATGGGTATGAGACCTATGATGATGATGATGAGGATGAGGATGGGGATGGGGATATGACTCTAATGCCTATTTTGGTTCAAGTGCCGTCGTTGTCGCATTCGTTTGTTCCTGCTGTCGCAAATTACTTTTGATTATTATTTTGATGTACATTTCATTTACAATTTACAATGTCGAGCGGGTGTCACGGCATTGCTAGCCGGATACCCCGCTGCACCCCTACTCTACTATTCAGCAAACTGAAACTTTGTAACCATCTCGAATTACCAGCGAATTAAGGCAATTGTTGCATACACTTGAATCCATATACAGATTTGATTACATGGCCTTGATAAAATTGATGATTGAAATCGGCGAACGAAAGAGAAATTAAGCAATATTAAGAGAGTGAAAGAGTAAAAGAGAAAAAGTAGAGCCAAAAAAATGGATGACAACCCGTTCAATCAACCAATTCAAATGGAATGCCTTAAGTGCCTTTTTCAGACAATATAAGTTTAATAAAATGGCTTTATGAGCTTTAGGCACTAAATCACTTGACGTCTGAATACAGGATATCTGCAGGTCGAGCACTCGTTTTGCTTTGTCTGATCAGTCAAACTGGAGCTCACCGAAAAACAACAAACAAATCAATAATCATAATGCGGCACAAAACCCAAACTTATGGCAACACAGCGATCACAGTATAATTTAAATAAGAGCAGCACAAAATATAATCGGCAACAATATTTATTTTAGGTGGCGTTTTAGCAAATTTCATAAAAATGCATTTTAAAAAAAAAAACCTAAAAACGCGAATAAAATGAATCTCGGCAGGCCGAAGATTAAATACTCTTGCGGCTTATTGAAATCTATCTAAAGGGTCAAGACTAATATACTCGATTGGCAGAAACTGGTTTCCAACCATAAACTAAAAGCTGAAAACCAGCATCTGTGCCAAGTTTCATAGAATTACTTGTAATACTCAGAGTCAGAGCATGCGGCTATGAAATGCCATAAATAAGAGAGAGAACGTGGATGGAGAGGTATTGGGAAAAACAAATACACGAGCCGAGATATATGTGTGTATATTGAAAATGAAAAATAAATAATTTAGCACTTATCTTTAAGCAAAATGTTAACTTAATTAGATAATTACTTAAATGTCATTTTAAACAAAACAACAAAGACTGTCGTCAAATTTGTTGGATCCCCACAACTTGTATTCGAATGCGAGCCATTAACGCCAATTCACATTAAGACTCGTGAGTGGTTTTTTTTAGTGAATGAATTGTGAAACAACAACAACAACAACAACAAGCTGAGAATGAGCAGATATCTATGCTTGCTCATTTATATAGTTTGTGGAGTGTGTTTGTGTGTGTGTGTGAAATGAAATCAAATCGAATTAAAAAGAATTCGAGTCGAAAACAAAACGTGGAGGGCACCACATTTAATGAACGCACAATCTTTTATATGTTGAAAATTGACTTAAATTATTTATTAGCGAATAAAATTAAAAACTTAACGCTATAAAAGTGTTAAAACCACTTAGCAAGCCATTTGCCAGACCTGAACACAGATACACCAACACAAACGCAAAGGCAGAGCCACTGGCAGTGGCAGAGACAGTAACAGCAACGGCAGCAGCCAGAGTAGCGGTGCCAGCGGCAGAGGGGCAGGTGAGTGCGAACTGAGGCTTTTAGATCGACTAATTTAGCAATGCGAAATAAAATCGAACCAAACCAAAGTCAGACATATGGCTTTATATTTTTATAAACTAAAATTGAAATCCAAATTCACCTGACGATGGGTGTTTTTTTTTTTTTTCATTTATTTATTTATTTTTTTTAAGGCTATTTGACCACGTTTGGGCCTTAACAAATTTCAAACGTTTTGAACAGCGTTTGTCGTGCGCTTTGATTTTGTCATTTTTTTTCTCTTGTTATAGTAGGTATAAACATATGCGACGATTAACATAAAAAAGCAGTTAACAATTTGTACAACATTTATCTAGTTTTCCATTTGAGACCCCCTCTCTGCTCTCTCTCTCTCTCTCGCTCTCTCTCCCTCTCTCTCTCCATCGCCATCGACATCACCATCGCCATCTCTGTCTATAATTTTATAAGTGTGCCTTTAATATAAATTCGTATTGGCATCGATTTTAAGTGGTCTTTTGTATGGCAACCGAATCGAGACTGACATTTAGAAAAATACTTTTTAGATAAATAGTTGAACGAACAGACAGACGGAAATGGAAACAATATTGTGTAGGATATGAATGGCATTGATAATGACAGTGTATTAGGTCTTTTGGGCATTGTGTGCACACATTTAAGCTTTGCCTACATTTTGTAGTTAGCATTAATATCAGTCTAAATTATTCATTTTGTTTTCTTTATTAGACATTCTAGAACAAAGTTAACTGAGAGCTAATGGAAAGCTTGTAGCTCTGGCTCCTAACTAATGACAATTTTGGGGGTGAGTTAACATCTAGTGGATTACAAAGTGGTTAGGGTGTATATTTACATTTCCAATATTATATATTCATGATCAGTCCAGATATATAGCTACTACTTACAGAAATTGATGTTAGTACAGGTTTTGAAAATTGCTTTGCAATTCTCCGGTTAAAAACAGGTACAAAAAAAAAAAAAACAAATAAATAAATTGAATAAAAAATAAAAAGTTTTTTTTAAAGCTAACTTAACTAAAAAATAAAATACATATTTAAGATTTCTGGTTACATTTAAATGCAACATTTTTGCAACATTTTGTGGATGAATTATGGAATTCATGAAAAAGAAATAATTTGATTTTCAATTAAAATTAAATAAACCGATTTCGATAGGAAATAAATTATATATTCATTTTAAAATTTCGAATTTAAATATCAAATTAAATAATAGTCGAAAAGCAAGCAAATAGTGAAATATAAACAGGTATAAACACATATTTGCCAATCGTATGGCTCTGAAAGGCTCTGTTTCCTGCTTTTGAATGTCCGCATTCCGTATTTGATTCCACAGGCGCTTTTTACAGAACATAAATCAAATAGTTGCCGCACAAATTGATGCATTAGCCAGCCCAGAAAGTGTCTCTGTGTGTGTGTGTGTGTGTGCGTTGTGTGTCTGTGCGTATGTGTCGACTGTTGAGGCTGGAGCTTTAGCTGGAGCCATGGGCTGGAGGCTGGCGCGTTGACAACGTGCAACTTTATGACGCCCCAACTTTGGGCGCGATAAGCCCACGCGCCAACGTCCAATGTCCGGTCGTCCGGCCGTTTGGCGTCTGATGTCCGATGTCCGACGTCCGATGTACGACGAAGTGCAACGTGCAACGTGCGTCAGGCCCTGGCCATGAGATGGCACATCAATTAGCACACCTACCTTCAGCCGAAGATCGGGACTCGGACCAAGACTGGGACAGAGACTTTAACTGGAACTGGAATTGGTCATTCATTAAAGCGCTGCTCGTCTCGGCCAGCGACTATCAGTTGTGCGCTGTGATGAATATATTTTAGCGGAGACAACAACCAGCAACACCATAAATGGTGGGGGGAGGGGGAGGGAGTAGGGGGGGACAAGAGGGGCCAAAGGTTTGGACTAACAGGAACAAGAGTTGAGCTTATCGCACAAGATGTATTCAAAGTGCATAATGTAAAAGTTGTACGCGAGTGCTCCAAATACTCCACAAGATGCCAACAAGCCACTTCAGCTGGTTGTTGTTGTTGTCGTTGTTGTTGTTGTTGTTGCTGGTGGTGTTATCTCAAGTGCTGCGATGCTTATCGTCGAGTTGTAAACGTGAGCTAAAAATACTCACTCCAGCTCTACAATTTCTCTCGGCTCTTTAGGCTCTGCCATAAAAGTTGCATCAATTAGCCGGGCTCACAGCTAAAGTTGATCTTTATTTTAATTTTTGTTTTTTTTTTTTTTTTGGTTTCTTGTTTGTTTTTATTTTTATTTATTTTATTTTTTTGTTTTGTTTTTTTTTTTTTTTGGGTTTAACGTTTGGGCTTGGGCCGCTTTTGTTGTTGCTGCCACTAAACTATAACGATAAGGAGAAACAATGTTAAACTTAAACATCAACACCTTTTAAGATCCAGCCGAGAGTCGAGTTTCGAGAGTCGAGAGTCGAGAATCAAGAGACCTGAGACGTGCCCAGACTGAATGTCGACTGTTGCTCCTCGATACTCCATACTCATTTCAATTCCCATTCCTATTTCCAATATATATATATATATATAAACATACACACACACACACACACAGTGCCCATTCCCTGTGATATATTAAAATGGATCCGGGTTCGGGTTCGGGTTCGAGCTCAGCTTCGCCGCTGACTCGTTTGCGTTCTCGTTTTTTATGGCACAGTTTAGGAGATAACAAATTTTTGTTACAAGCAAATTAAAAGGTTTTTCTTGACGTTTAATGCAATGGCTTTTAAACTGGCAACGAGCCAGTCCCAGTTCAGCGCATCCTCCAAGCGTCGCTTCGAGCCGGCTAAAAGAATTCACTTTTATCGATTGTTTTTGCTTGCATCGTTTAGTCGATAATTTTGGTAATAAATTTTAAAATAAACAGCGCTCGGTTTTCGGGCTCATTTCAGGCCAGTTTCAGCTCAAGTTGGTTATGTTCTGCTCTGGAACCCTTTAAGATCTGTCGGCCCCGCTAGCTGCGCGTGGCATTAATGCGACTTTGACTTTGCGATGCGCTGTTGCGTTGGAGACGCCGCCTTAAATTCCTCGGCCGCATATAAATTCAGAACATCAGATTAAGAAAGTGTTAATGTCGCAGCAATTTCCTTTTATCTCAACATAATTGAGCGATAGAATTTGAATTTAGCTAAAAGCCAAACATAAATTTAACACCCAAAACACAAAACACACTTCAACAAAGGGCCCCAAAGCCGAAACTAAAGTTCAGCTTGAAGCAATCGCATCTGAGCGTCTCGTTCTCCATCTGCTGCTCCCTTTCTCCCTTCCCTTCTCTCTCCTTTCCCGTCCCTCTCGGTCTCCGTTGCACTGCTGGCAGTGCTCGTGCGGGTAATTCAATAGACCCATACCTTTGTGGCCCCGAAAAAGTTTTCATTGTCACAACACAGGCCAAGTGATTTCTTGGGGATCGCCGTCTCATAAATTTGTCACATTGCCCATATACCATGTGGAGTCATTTTGGACTGCGGCTTGCTTTGAGCAGCGCCTGCGCACATTTTAAATCAAAATTATTAAGTTCCCTCCTTAGGGGCATGCGTTGGGCATTCCAGTTAATTGATCAAACTTGTGATACAAGCTCTTCCACATCATATAACAATATTTAATATTTGTTCTCAACAACTCGTGCAAAAAATACAATTTTATTACTATATTTTAAGAAACTGACTAGAAACAATGTTATATGATATAGAATAATATAGAACAGACTTATTCATTTTATTTGATTTATTTAATCTCTAAACTTATATTTGATTTATGTTATTGTGGTATTATATTCAATTTTATCTCTAGCTCACTGTGCACTTAATAGGAATAATTCAGTAAGTGAATATGTAATTTTGAAAGCTAACCATTATAGTAGATTTGTAATTTTGCATGCCATCTGCCATATAAACATATATTTACAAATTATTGATCTATCTAGTTTAAAGAGTATTTCAGCCACGGCAATAAAAAGTTTGACGTCAAATATTTCTTGGCTTACGGCATAAATAATGTGCACTGTTTAGGAAGATGATATATGTGAATATTTGGATCTGCCTGCCTGTAATTTGAGCATGCCAGATGCTTTTCGTGTATCTCTGTGTGTGTCTGTCAAGTGAAAGTCATAGTTCATAGCACGGCAAATCTAAACAATATGTATGTTTGATAATCCACACATTTATTTCTATATACGTATGTACATATGTATTTATGTAGTATGTAAGCTGCGTCATCGCCTAACCCTTTTGCGAGCTGAGAGCGGAAGTATCTAACACGCACTCTCAGGGTCTCCGGGTCTGCAGCTCTTGAGGTTTGCAGTCTGCGTTCGGTTAGCCAACTCTCAACTCTCAACTCTGAACGCGATGCTCGTCTATCGGGCGACGCTTAATGATTAATGAATGAAATCAATTATGTTTCATTAATGAACAATTTTCGGTAGCTTGGGCACGAAAATGAGTTGAATACAAGCAGCTGAGTGTTCAGGCACTGCTATCCTCTATGCCCTATACTCTGCCCTGCCCTCTGGCTCTGACGATGAATATGGCCCTTCGTTTGTCTCACCTCAAGTGTCAATAATTTGGATTTCGATTTTCTATCCGTCGCTGTTCCATTTGTGCTACTGTGCTGCAGCAGCAGCAGCACCGGTCCCCGTCTTGCCCCCGGGGCAGACCACAGTTGAGCTGTTGAACAGTTGAATGAACTTCACGGCTGCCCTCTCGCTATGCAAACTCTTTGAATGACTCTGTGCTCTTGGCGAATATGCAAAATCATCATCGCATTTTAAAGCGAAAGCCAAACAACAATAGAGCGCTAAATAATATTTATATCAAAATATATTAAAATGCTCTCAGGCCACCCATGTGGTCTAAGAGGCCTCAGCCCGAGCCAGTCCTTAGTTTGATCGGTATTCTTTTATACCCTACCCAAGATAGTTATTGGCATTTTGCTGTAAAATGTTTCTTAAACATATTTAATATATGCAGAAACTGTAAAGCTTGAAATCGAAATATGTAATTTGATATAAAAACTCACACAAATATTGATAAAAATAATTTAAATAAATTGATATACAATATTTAAGATACAAAATGTTAAATGTCTGCGGATTTTGCATCTGTAGACAGAATTATTTCACATATGCATATTAATTCGATCCGGTTGAATCTGACCGCTATTTATTATAATGATAGTCAATATATTCATAGTTATTTTGTTTAGAACTTATGTTCCAATACCAAGTTTGGTATGAAGCAAATGTAAACATTTATTGCAAGAATTATGGAAATTCAGTAAAACTGAAATACAACAAATTATTTAACATTAATTAATCATTAACAAAATGAAGACATGGGCAAATATGTGAACATCTAGAGTATGATATTAGATTTAAATAATGTATTTAAATATTTGATTATAAAATAACTCTAATTGGATGACGTTGACAAGCGTCTGCCTGAGCTCAAATTATCATATTTGATCTTTATATGAATATAGAGCAAGGGTGTTAAGTCTTCTTAAGCAGTTTTTGATTTTGGATTTCTTCTTGTTTTTTTTATTTATGCTTTTTTTTTTTTTTGCAACTCACATTCATTCACATTCACATTCACATTTGCTTCATGTGAACGCACTTGGCTCTCGGGCTTTGGGCTTTGGGCTTCGTGGCTTTGGGCCTGGTGTGGTAATTTAATAACAATTAAAGGCATTCGGTGCATGGCTTTTGAAGCCAATCTCCGTGTTACGCATTAATGAGCACTTAACTTGGTCAAAAAGCCTTGTCAGTGCCTTTGCTGCTCCACATACTCCACACAGTTAACCCCTCTCCTCGTCACACACACACACCACACACACACACCACACACACACACACACACACAAACATCACAGTGCTGATCGGTTTCAATTACATTGTATGCATCTCCCGCATTGATTACATTTTGAACGTTCGCCAATTTGGCATTAATACGCAGAGCACTCGGCTTCCCACTGTGTAGCCAAACTCCATAACATGCCATTCACTTGGCTACTTGGCCACTTGGCTAGTTGGTCACTTGCCACTTGGCACTGTCTCAAATTGATTAAAACTACTCAGTCGTTAAGCGTGCGAAAGTCATTCAAGCCCAAGGCGTGGCAATCTCGAGGACACTCAACAACCAACACTCAACAAACCCATACCTCAAAACTCAAAACTCAAAACACAAACCTTAAAACTCGACCCACGCATTGCGCTCAGTGTGA
Source organism: Drosophila nr. perissopoda 5 BK-2023a (assembly GCA_035044105.1). NCBI lineage: Eukaryota > Metazoa > Arthropoda > Insecta > Diptera > Drosophilidae > Drosophila > Drosophila nr. perissopoda 5 BK-2023a. Next base: position 5,177,223 of record JAWNMK010000121.1, read on the forward strand.
TTGATGATCATTTGTCACACGGCCCAGCCATCAAATTGGTTAAAGGATGCGGCGACTGCTCTCTAATGTTACCCCCATGACAGCTTGAAGGCCAGACGAGTAGCTACAGTCCAAATATATGTTTATATATGTATAGGAGGGTATAGATCTTTATACCTAACTAAACTTAAGTATCGATGCACAATCAATTGTGGCACTATGGAATTAAATGCCAGCAAGCAAGTTAAATTGGAGATTGTCAATGCAGTTGATTAAAGAGTCTTTTACAATATTATCCGATGTATCCGGGATAAGTGAGTTAATTATTATACGGATTACTTGGTGATATTTCATTGATTTTTTGTAGAAAAAAAGTTCTATAAAAAATACATATATAAATATATATATTTAAATATCTATATACTATTTAACTGACTGCCAATTTGATGTCAACATAATTCTTATGATAACTGTGTGTTCCGTCTAAATAATTGATCAAATTAAACATGACAATCTCGCGATTGACAATATTATATATTATATTATATTCTGTTCAATCGAAAGTTTTCAATATTCAATTTAAAAACAAAATGTTGAAAATTTCTTCTTTTAAATAAATGCGATATGGACAGAACTTTGGAACTCTAGCAAAAAGTCCTCATTTTAGAATAAATATATATGTATATAGATATATAAATATCCGATTCTGGTGGCATACCGTTCCACTGTACAGTGTGCATTTGGTTAGTCGAACTGATACAGTCCGGTCCGGTCAAGTGTGCATGATTGATGAATTATTTTGTTTTGCGGTGAATCAAAACTACACCATTTTTTTTCTCTCTCTCTCTCTATATATATATATATATATATTTATCTCGTTCACATTTTGATGACATATTTGTGTTGTCCTCTCCGGCACCGCCACCCGCGCCAACGCCCCCCACTTGTTACCGTCTCTATTACCGCCACCGCCTCAGAGTAAATTGATACGACTCGACGACGACGATGACGATGACGATGACGCGACAATGAGGCTAACCGTCAGTCAATCGGTTGAAGCGGTTGGACCGAAGGCTTCTCTAATTGTTGAGCCGCTTGAAAAAGGTTTGGCCGGCTCGTATCATTAAAAAGGATATCAATAGGTGATAACACGGCCGCAACAGCAACAACAACAACAACAGCAACAACAACAGCAACAACAAGCGTTTCAAGTAAGCCACAATTGATTGAATTGTTTTGTCGTTGTCGTCTCTGGCTTTGTTTTTGTTTTAGTGTGTTTGCTGTCGTTTTCCAGCTGTCCGACGAACCAAATTGAATTGTACAACACAGGGGATGGGGTAGGAGATGGTGGTTGGGGCAGGGGCAGGGGCATAGGCTGGGGCAGAGGCAAGAGCAGTGACAGTTGTAAGGACAGCCACTCAATAGAGAAAAAGTAATTAAGATAAATACGCAACGATAAAAATAAATAAATATAATTGTTTTTCTTTCTCGTGTATTTTTGTTTATTTTTTTTTGGTTTTTTTTTTCGGTTTTTTTTTTTTTTGTTTTTTTTTTTTGCCTGAGCATTTGACAATCGATTGGCCCGACCCAGGTTAATGGTATGTGATTAATGAAGTGATAGAACGGTCATGGGGCATAATTAGAAAGGGGTTCACAGGTGCGTTCCCCATTACGCGATGAGTGTCACATACGTGTATATGGTGTTACTGGGGTATAGCACATAATGACATGTAATTCGCAACTTGTTACAGCGCAAACCCAACTTTAAGTGAGCGGTTAATGTTGCTCGCTCGGAGCAAACAAAAAAGAAAATGAAAGAAAAAAACGTGAGTACATCAAGGGACCACAACGTAATTATGCTCCATTAACAGCTTTACAACCGACTCCAAGAGATTGCCGCTTAAGTATAACAATAACAACGGAACGCTATCATATTTTATAGCCACTTGCCAGGCGCACAATGAGCTATGGTCAATGTGTTTACGTGCTTACTGCGTAATTGCAGCTAGATGCATTTTTAATGCTTGCGGCATTACATTATATATATTTGTATATAAATACGTACCCAACTTGGCTCGCTATACTGACCCTATGGCTATTGCTATTATGAGTCTTTCTCACAGCTACCCGTCCAAATAAAAACACTTGTTAAACTTTTTCTTCAGCAGCTTTAACATCTTAAAATAGGCCACATTTTAACCGACCCGTAATTTAAACAATGGCGCTTGTTAACAAAAAAAACCAAAAAAAGAAAATACAGTTTATCCAAACGAACTTTTATTTATCATCCAATTTTGTTTATATATATTTTATTTAATACCGACTAAATGTAGTTCACAAATTTTTAAAGACTGCAATTTAAAAATATAAATAATTGGTTTAGAATTAAAAAGAAAAAAAATGAAAGAAATAAAACAAAATGTGAAATTCAAAATATCCGAGCAACTAAAATGTGAAATGCTGCAAAACTTATTGCAAGGATTGGAATATCCACAAAATATCCCAATCAGATAAAAAGTGTTAATGATTGGAGATGCGTAATATACAGAAATAATAAAAATTCATTTTATTTATAAGTCCACATCCTTGAATCGAAGTTCATTATATGGCCGAACGTTCATTGTCTTTAAGTTCATTTAGTATGCTCTATAAGGAATTGCTAGAAATGTTATTAGTAACGAATTTCCGTAAATCTTTCCACAAACTGGGAAAAATGGTCCACAAATTGTGCAACATTTTTCATTCGATTGACTTTCAAGCTTCAATTATTATTTGAATCGTTGTTTACCAATAATATTCAAAACCTATTTAAGGAAAACTCAACTCATAATCTTGAAAATTCATACTTATTCATTATTTACATTTTGTGTAAGTAAACTAAATCATTTTTTATAGTTGAAAATAAATTTGGTTTTAAGTTCAAATAACTCGCGTTTGTACAAACTGTTTAATGTAGGCCGAGTTGTACATTAACATAACTATGTATATCTGTGCATAGTTTAAGTACAATAGAAATATATAGCCCCCCCCTTCCATTTCCAGAACAATTTCCATAACTTGAAAAACGCCACTTTTCATGGCGCATTTCCGCTGCTGACGCCATTTTGCACTCAATTGCGACTGTTATTTTTTCATTGTAACATTTTTGTTTGCAGTTGTCGTTGAGCCAGATGATTTTTAATAAAGCCAACTAAAATGTAATTAAACTTAATTTATGTGCTAATGAAGAAATTTTCATAAAATGAAAAAGAAACAGAAACAACTAAACAAAATAGAAAAGGCCAAAATTAACAAATAAACACGAGACACCCAAATGAAATGGTATCAAATGAATATAATGAGCACTTCACTAACCATTTGTTTGTTTGTATATGCGTGGATAGATAGATTTCCAGGTAGGTGACATTTCGGTACAGAGGGTCCCAGCGTGGCACAGCGGCGCAGAGGTACAGAGGGGCACAGCGGACGTGCGCATTCATTAGCATTTTTTGGGTGACAAAAGTTTCCGGTTCGCCACGGCTATGAACTAATGGGCAACCCGGCCACATAAAAATCACATAACAAAAGACATTTTAATTGAAATTTAAGTTAATTAGTGTGGGTTGCTCTCTCTCATCCTCTCTCTCTGTCTTTATCTCTCTCTCTCTCTCTCTGTCTCTCTTGACTAAAGAAATTTACGCTTGGAGAGAGGCACAAAGCAAACGGAGTCCAAGTTGAGTTTGAAGTCTGAAGCTGCGGTTTCTCTAATTGACACATACAAATTATAACGACTGGAGGCCGTAATACTCGTAAAAGCCCAGCCCCAGGTCGGGAGACTTACGAGTCTAACGGCAACAGTTTCGGTTCGTTGTAAGTAATGGCAGCATGGCTAATGAGACACCATTTTTATGACTCTTATTGTTATCCATTTTGAAATTATGATTTAAAACCGCAAGAATAAAATTTATGTACGTACAAATACCTATTCGTACATACGAATATATATCTACATATATATGTATATATGAATAAATATATACATAAATCTCGATCTTTCCGGTGTGTAGTGCATTTTCAACTCGTTTCTCTATTTTGTTTTCAATGGCATAAATTGTCATTAGATAAAGTTTATGACTCAATTATCGTTAGAGGTTGACAAGTTTTGTTGCCCGTTGCTTTTAATGCTGGCATTGAGCATGTCTAGGCCCACTTTTAATCCCCTTCCCCTCTCTTACGCCACGCTCACTCCCTTTCTCTCTCGCTCTCTCCATCTCGCTCACATTATTATTTTTCATTATGCCTTTGTTTATGCTTTTGTCTCTGGGGCGTGGCAATTTATTGCTGTATCCCCACAGCCAACACCCCGTCCAACTATCCAACCGTTCATCCATCCATCCATCCATCCATCCATCCACTCATCCATCTATCTACCTGCTCAATCTCTGCACCTACTCGCTGTAGGTGTTAAACAATATTGCATTTTGACTGGCCAGCGAATGAGTCTTGTTAAATAATGTTAGATTTATTTTAATTTGAGTTTTTTTTTTTTTTGAGCAGTGATTTAATTAAAATGAAAATTTTTCAGACTCTGTTTTATGAAAGTTGAAAACCCAACAGTTAGAAATAATTATTGTCAATGGTATCTCCTGAAAGCAGTCATTGTGGTATTTAAGAATGGCCTGCTAAAGTTGATGTCGAAGCTTCCTTTGGGTTAGTTAGTAAATGTTTGCAAGTCGGAACGAAAGTAGCTTAAGCCAGCAGCCAACAGAAATAGTTAAGTTTGTTTTATCAAATTTGCTTGCATTATTTCTGAAATTAATAAATTGTATTGTAAATTTGAGAAGGATAATCAGCGGCCGACCAAACAATGCCTGCATATCTATATTTTGGCGAACTTTAGTGAATAATTATGATTTCATAGTTTTGTTAAGACTTAACCAATTTTCAGTAGAAATGCTTATTCATTCTTCAATATTAGTACTATATTTATGTTAGTTTCTTCTATTGGTTTCTTATTGGAATATTTGGGCATACATTAATTGATTGCTGTTTGTGCTGCACTCCTTCCTTCAATCCTTGCTTCAATCACATGTGGCTCGTTAAGTGTCTCTGCTCTAATTTGTTAAAATGCTGAAAGCATCAAAGGCAGCGAAAATCTGAAAACTGACTGAGAACTGTATAAAAAGTGCGCATAGCGGGAGAGAGAGACAGAGAGATACAGAGAGAGAGAGAGAGAGTGAGAGATAGAGAGAGAGAGTGTGAGATAGAAAGAGATAGCGAAGAGCATTAACATATTTTAACAGGCAAACGGCATTTGCATAATTTTGTGACATGCTCGCACCACACCCACACACCCACACACACACACACACACATAGCTGGGCATTTTGGGGGGTTTTCTTTCTTTCGGCTTGCTGGCGATGACAGCTTTTGTAGGTTCCATTAAAAAGTTCAGAAAACGCTGCAAAATGGCTCGCACTTATGGCAAATTAAACTTTTCCAACATGGCGCTCGGCTCGCTTCCTGTCTCTCTGCTGTCTCCTGTCCTCTGACCGCCGTCTCCCGCTCCCCAACAGCATCTCAATGCTGCAACTGGAGCTGGAGCTGGAGCACCATTATGTAACAAATTACTTTGGCAAAGTGCTCGTGTATTCGCTTTTTAAATATGCAAAAAGAGCGCAATTTGCATAAATTTGCCTCAGCATTAAAACAATTTTAACTCGCAACACCAACGCGCACAACAACAACAACAACAGCAGCAACAACAACACCAAGCTACAAAAAAAATATATATATACCCAAAACCTGCAACCCTCCAACTCCCCCTTAACCAACCCCGCCATGCCTCACCCCTTGCTGCTCCTGAGGGGGAGGCATGTAAGTGCGACTATTGCCTGTTGCTGGAACGTGGAACGTGGTTGGGTGGTGCTTACTGAGTGGGTGGCTGGTTGGTTGGTTGCTCTCCTGCTTTTGCTTTGGTTGTCATCGGTGCCAAATTAACAAATTTACGCCAACATCTCCGGCTCAAAAGTGCTGCCAACAGGCAAACTGCGTGGACTGCGTGTCGGGTAAGTGCCACAAGATATGAGAGTAAGTGCGAGAGAGAGAGAGAGAGGGAGAGAGAGAATGTGTTAGAAGAGGTCATGGGACATTGGGAGTGGTGGGTTGTGTTCACATTTGACATGTTTTGCGGTGTACTTTTGCCCGGTTCGCTGTTGTTGCTCTTGTTCCATCCACCTGCCAGTCAGTTGGTCTGTTTCTGTTTCTGCTTCTGCTTCTCTTAATGTGCTTTCGGGCAGTCGCTTTTGAACGGTTCTTTTTGGCCAACACCCGCACCGGCACCGGCAGCGGCACCCGCAACCCACGGCACTTGCGTTTGGTTTTGCCAAATTAAATATTCCGGCACCATTAGTGTTAAAAGTGTTCGCATTAAAAACATTTTGCATTTTTTTTTTGTCCTTCCTTCTTTAGCGCCACTTTTTTTTTAGCGTCCGTGAAATGCACTTCGGCAACAGCGAAAAACAACAACAGTAACAAAACGTTCAGTCGGTAGTGCCAGACTAGCAGATACCCTGTGCGCTAAGGGATTGACATTCGTAAGATTATTTATTTCAAATATTTTTATAATATATCAAGCGCTGCATTTTAATTTAAGCCTAATCCCCATGTAAATTCTAGATTGTGATATAGTTTTTTAAAATTGCTGCATGCCCCCAGCTCTACTGTACTTGCCTCACTCACATTGGCCTGGGTAAGGGGTATATAACTGAGGCTGAAACCGTCGCAACTTTGTTTTTAAGCACGGTCAAGTTTTCGGGGTGCTCGACTGTATTTTTTCATGCTTTGTTCACAGGACACACAACAACTTTGTCATTAGTCAGCTGTCAGTTTAAACAACGGTGGGGGTTGAACAGGAGTGCGTAGCGTGAGAAAGAGCGAAGGGGAGGGGCAAGGGGTGGTGGTGTTGGTAAGTCAGCAAAGTGCCTCTTAAAAGTTAACTGAAGTGGCACTCAATTTGCCATCAACTAGTTAACCATTAGTTAAGCTGCGGCTAAAGTCGGCTATGTTGCCTCTGAGAAGCTCATTTTCAAACTTAAATATAAGTTTGATCGATGTATCCAAGCTACATTTTTCTTTAGATGTATGTAAGAGCGGATGAGTTGAGCATTGTACAGAAGTCTTGATTTCCACAAACATCTAAACTACAAGAAGTAATTCGCACAAAGCTGGAAAATGGGTGGAAAAAATACTATGATTTGAACAAAAATATTCTACTGATATTGGGATATTTTCCTTTTAGTTGGGCTACAGCCATTAAAATGTTCGTGGATTAAAAATGTGCGGAAAATGCAGTGATTTTTGTGATTTATGAAATACTAAATATTCTACTAATAGTAGAAATATCTTCTTTTTCTGGATGCAAAAGAAATGAGTCGATTTTTAGGTTAAATGAAGAGCAGTATGCTTTAGAAAGTACAAAGTAAAAACGAATTGATTATTTGAAAGTTAGACTAATATTAATTAGGACACTCTTGTCTTAGAGGAGTTATCTTCTATATCTTATCTTAAAACTATCTTAGCTAATTTAACATATAAAATCTAACAGTAAATGAGTTACGTGACAAGATAGAATGCTATAGTTGAGGTAGCTCGACTAGGTGATAATCAGAGTACTTCTTTTAAATATATGGTATTCCTGCTACAATATTCTGGTTAACAAAATCTGTGATTCTTATCCGGTCTGGGTATATTATACATAGATATTGCTTGGCTAATTTGACAAATTGATTTGTGGAGCTGCGACACTCTTTAATCAACATCATCATCATCATTAGCAAGTACAGTCTGCAATGGGAAATTGAACGATTGTTAAAGAAAATATCAGCTGAAAACGGCGTAAAACAGACGGCTGCAAAATTAGAAGCTAGGCAACACTTGCTAATGATTAGCGTCTCCGCCTCCGCCTTCGCCTACGGTTCCTGCCCCTACCCCCTCTGCTGCTCCTGCTGCTGTTTTTGTTGCTCCCGATTCAGAATGTGTTGCACGTTGATCGAATGTTAATTTGAAAATAAATGAACGTTAATTATACGCTTCACAATTTGGCAGCAGCGACTTCCTTTCGGGTGTGAGAGCTGTTGCACTTGATGAGTGGCTGCCACTGCCACTACTGCTGTTGCTGTTGCTGACCTCTTAGCCGCGTATGTGTCTGACAAATCATGTCTAGCCTTTTGATGTTATCGCACTCATTAATGCCACAACGAGTGCAGCAACGAGGCGTGGAGGCGTGGCAGCGACGCCAGCTTACCATTTGTTGACAGCTGGTAGCACTTGAATTCCTCTAACAAGGCCAAGACGAAACATGGCTTGCTGTTGTTGGCATTGTTGTTGTTTTTTTACTTTTTATTATTATTTGCGCAGACTCGGCTAGGTGACAGCTGCCTGCCCGCTCGCCCGCTCGCCTGCCTGCCAGCCGGCCTGAGTCAGAGGCTCTGTGCGTCCTGACACACTCAGAAAAAAATATGACATAGAATTCGGAAAATTCTCATTGATAAATAAAACCTTAAGACGAAAAATATTTCAGAATTATCTATATAGATATAAATATGACTTGCACAACTTTAAGATATAGAAAATTTAAAATAAGTTATTGGGAAAATTGTTGTTAATAATTGTTGTCTAGTTACAAGACGAAATAAAATTTCTGAAATATCTCTATCAAAATTCTTTAACAACTTTTCGGAATTTTTACAAATAAATTTCTTAAAATTATAAATATAATGTACAAATATTTAATAAACATGGCAATTTTTGAATTAATGATTATCTATCTATGAGAAGTATATTTCACAAATTTCAAAAATGTTTTCTTGTGTTCAGGATACACATTTTTGCTGAGTGCACTCACTTAGCCAGGCACAAAAACAAATGCACGCACACACACACAAACACACACTTACACACAGTTAGAGGCTATTACGCACAGTTCACACACACACACACACACACACACACACATAGGGACAACTTTTCACACCTTGCGGTTGGTTGGCTGGTAGGTGTGAAGCGGAATTTCGAGTGTGCGTCGTCGGAACCTTCGCATCGGGCTTATCTAAATTGCTTTTCGAGTATCAATTTTTTAGCTCAAGTGTAAATTATAACGCCCCGTGTCTGTATGCAGCACACACACACATATAAATACATACATATGAACGCAGGATTCGTGGAGAGTCGCAGTTTATTTAGTGCTAGGCCATAGATAAATCTAAAAGCCTTGGCGATCCAACAATCACCGCCACCAATTAGCCGAGCCAAGAGTCGACTCGACTCGACTCGTCTCGTCTCGTCTCGTCTCGATTCAAGTCTCAAGTCGAACCGAGCCATTTTGAACGGCATAAATTACGCACGCCAACGTATTCATAATTCTATTTCCGGCACATTAACTCAACCCCGACCAAAGTCAAAGCCACAGTCAAAAATGAAACCACGCATTCCCATGCCCATTCGCAGGGGTCAGCCTGTGACTGCAAGCACTCCCCCTCTCCACTTTCCCCTGTCCCCCCTTTGGATATAGCTTGAAGATTTGTCGCTGACACGCGATCCAAGAGCCAACGGGATGTGCTTCATTAATTGGCGTCCAAGTCATAAAAAATATGTATCTTTGACTTTGTTTCCAGCATCCGAAAACCAAAGTCAGGTAAAAGTTGTTAATAAAACGAAAACTAAACTAAATGAAAACAAAATAAAACGAACGATATAAAAAAGCACATACACACACACACACACGTGTCTATATAAACAGAATGGAGAAGAAGAAAAAAAAACAAGCTAAATCAGAGCCAAACTGAGCGCATTATAATCAGATTATGAGCACTAATGATCCTTTAATGATCGGCGTTTAGGTCTGGGCCTCAAGATTGGTTTTAAATTGAAAGCCTGAGCCACAGCCAGAGTCCGACCATAAAACGAAATCAAATCAAATCGAATCGAATCGAATCAAGTCATATCAATTTTAAGCGTAACACATTTCCCGTTCGCTCCACAAAACATAGCCAAGCAAAAGGTGGCCAAAAAAGAATAGATAAAAAAAGGAAATATTAAATTAAATCTAATGCAAGTTCTTTTTGAGTTAACACGGACTACCTAAACAAAACTGAAAAACTGGAAAATTACAAAAATATCATTATTTAGAGAAGAATTGGCATTATTGTAAACGTTATTCATTTTTGGGAATTACATTTGTGAAAATCTGCAACAATGAGCATTCGCATAAGCAATTACTGACCTAAGTATGAATAAATTGATATGTACTTACATTTATGTATATATGTATTATATCAAGCTAATTTTGGAAATTCGCACCGAGTATTTCGTTCTTTTTGCGATGATTTATCAAATTTCGTACACATTTTTGAAAATGAGGCAATATCATAATCACAAGCAGCTAATATTTGAAGCAAGTAAAGCGGTTTTATTTGTTAAACACAATTCGAATTTAATTAGTTTCAATTATTTTTTATAATTTATTATATTTAAATACTTTTTAATTTTTTCATATGTTCTTTTTTTTCAATTAATTAATTTATTTATTATATATCCAATTCGAATTCCAATATGAATTTCAGAAATGAAACTATGAATTTTTGTCCTAGCGTTTTTAAATACAGTTCGCTTGGCTCCTTGGCAGAGTTGGTGTAGGTAGTGCATGTGTGTAAATGTGTGTGTGTGTGTGTGTGTTTTTCTCATTAACCCGTTCGATCTACTTCTACTTCTACATCTACTTCTACTTATACTTCTGCTTCTCCATCCCGTTCTCGGTTTTCATGTTTTATCAATGGCAATCGCTGACGCTGTGGGGCGTATGCCTTCGGGGCATGCAACGCGGCTACTGTAAATGCTTGTTGTTGTAGCCTGGGCTAATTATTATCAGATATGCAGCTAAATATGTATGCATATACATATGTGCATATGTATGTGTGGATATACACACACATCGAGTGAGAGGGTTTTAGCGAGACCAGACTAGTGACTAGGGATATCATTTCCGGTAAGCGCTCTCAGCTCCCTCTCTTTCTCTCTCTCTTTGTCTCTCTCTCTCTCTCCGAGTTTGGTGAGTTGCACAGCCGCAACAACATTAATGAACTTTTAAGCGTTGCTACTGTGTTGCGCTTGCGCAAGGGGCAAGGTGCCAGCGAATAGGTGAATAGGGACAGGTGTAATTTAATTATGAGCAGCAGCCACAGCAGCAACAGCAGAGTTTTTGTCCTGGCTGCGTCCAATTTTAATGACACATAAAATTGGTCACTTATGTTTGCCACAATGAAAACAAAACTGGTCAGGACATGACACAACAGGACACATCGGCAGCAGCAGCAGCAGCAACAGCAGCAGCAGCAGCAGTCATAGAGCTGCACACATGTGGTGCACGAAGTGTTTTCTGTGGCGTCATTGTCCCTGCCCGCAGTCGGGCTAGGTAAACACAAACTTGTCCGTGTTCCTTTCCTTGACCCTGTCCGTGTCCCTGTCCATGTTGGCGTCTAAGGCCGAGTCCTTAAAAGCCGCTTAGCGCAATGAGCACACCAGGGTAATGTAAACCTATTAACGGTCAGCGACGCGAACCTTGCCTGCATTTCATTTTATTTTTGTTGTTGTTTTTGGCTCAGGTGTTTTTCGTAGTCCACTCGTAGTCCTGTCGTTTTCCTATCGTCCTTTTGTGGCTACGCGACAGGCGTTAAAATCATGTATCGCTGACTCGTTTAATTACAGTTACACGTTATTACGTCCCTCCGTCCGTCCGTCCATCGACCCTCAGCACTTTGTTTGCTTTTTTGGGTTTATGGTTTCATTTCGTTTTTGGTTTTGTTTTTCTTTTCTATTTTTTTTTTAGATTTTCGGCACTCAATTCGGTTTTTTTCTAGGCCACTTTAAGCGGCGAAGTGAAGTGTTGATCAACATATTTCCGTTTCCAATTATGGACTCCAGTATTTAACTAACAGTTATGTGCTGCAACTGATTGGCATGAAATCGTATCAAGTCCAAGACCTTCCATCACCTACCATATCATTCTACAAAATATAAATGGCTATACTCAGGATTTTAGAACTCTCTTTATTATTCAGAAAGTAATTTTTTTTAATAAGGCAAACTGTGTCTTTCGAAAAATTGGAGCATTTTTAAAAGCATTTTTCAATAATTCAGAAAAAAGATGTCTAATTTCCAGGGTGTAATTTTATATAACATCAACGTGAAGATTTGACATTTTGAAAACATTACAAAATTCATGCATCTTAATTCAAAAATGCATACAATTTGTAGGCAACTTAAGTGACGAGGTCAAATTTCATTGCTTCTTTCGGAATTTTTAACAGTACTTTTTCTGAGAGAAGGTTTTCTATTTAAAATTTGCCGAAATTTTAAGAAGTTTCTCCTAGAATTTTCTAATTTTCATGGTGATTTTCCTAAATTCATGGCGCTCTTTTCCTGAGTGTTATGTTAAAAGTGTACATTTGATTGAAGTTTCATTAGTTTCTTTGCAACAAAGATACAATGACATTAATTCAAATATTCGAATCAATGTTTGCTAAGGAAACTGTTTATCTAAGCTAGTCCAGCGTTTGTTTTTTTTGTGCAAGTGAAAATAAAATTATTAATGCATTAAAGTCCAGAAATTAATTAAAATATAATGAACATTACGTGTGCGGCATGGCGTGACAGCAAATTATATTTAATAATAGCGACATTATATTTATTCGACGGAGAGTTTTTGTGAGGAGGGGCGGGATGGGCTAGCGGGCTTAAGTTGAATGTTACCCCAGCCATTTAGCTCGTTGAGTTGCTGCAGTCGCAACTGGGGCGAAAAGTCAACAAACAATTTGGCAACACACACACCAAAAAGCAACAACAACAACAACAACAATTGTCAAGGCTGCAACGCCCACAGTCGGTTCGAACCAGATTGTTGCATGTTGCTGCCTGGCTGCAAACAAAACAAATAAGAACAAAATTGTAAAAAAATAAATAAAAATAAAAGAGAAAAAATTAATTGCACTTAAATTGTCACTGCCGCAACAACTTTGGTGTTGTCGTTGTGGTTGTTGTTTGCTTATCGTTTTATCGTTTGTGGTTATTTCATTAGTTGACGTTGTTGTTGTTGTTGTTGTTGTTCTTCGTGTTGCCGTTGCTGTTTTAAACGCAACTAATTAATGGTAATGGGTCATTTTGCATGGCCATTGCATGGATATCGCTTGTTTGTTGATATTGTAAGCAATTTTTATGGTCCCAGAATGTGTTTTAGTTATCGATTTTTTATTATTCACAACGTCCGCACGACACATTTGTTAGCCAACAACACAGTTTGGCCAATTACCGAATCATTTCAATTATGAGCTCAATTCCAAAAACTCAAATATTATAAACAAGAAAATCTTATCTTACGCATGCCGATATGTTCGAAATATTCGAACTTTTAAACAAATTTTATTTATTTGTTTGCTGTCTTACAATTTTTAATTTTTTAAAATTTTTGTTTTTTCAGTGTATCATAGAATATGTTAGCTGTATGGTACAGGGGTGCTATGATGATTTTTATTTTTGGCCAAATGTGAGGAATATCTTAACACGCCTATTTTTGTGAGTTTAGTCTGGTTATCTTTGCATACGAGCACAAATCCTGTTCTTCGAACGCAGAAGAAGGCAAATGTATGCCAAGTTTCAACTAGATAAAGGTTAGGTTATGGGAGGCTATGCTAGGGTGGTTGTCAGCAAGATATCCAGTCAAGCAGGGAATATGGATAGTTTCCTAGGTTAGCTATCGGAGAGGAGATCCTAGGAACTTAAGTCTTCCTCCCGAGAGATAGGCGGTGTCAGAAGAAGTGCTAGTGATGCTGATGAAAAAAAATATATATGTATGTATAAAATACATATATAATAAATATATATAAATATAAATATATATAAGTTCATAGTGTGGGGCGTAGACGTAGCGTAGACGTTTACTTCAAACTCCACTACAAAATAATCATTGCACTAAGATTCCACAATTCACTATTAATTATTATTTACTTATGTTACTATTCAAATATCAATTTATATATGTATTATAAACTATATATGTATATACATACATACAAACACGGCAATAGTGAAAATAGTTCTCATAGGCATATTTGAACTCTACTTTTACTATGATTGGCAAAACAATTCACAGCTTTTAAACACAAATTAAAATTACAAAACTTACAATTTTGTTGAATGTATTATAATGAAATGCATTATGCACTAAAAGAAGTATATTTAAATTGAAGTTTATTCTGCTACCATTTAAAATACTGTTGTAAAATATTTTCATTTTGATTTCTATAAGTAAAATGTGAAATAAATGTGAAATATTTATGGTTCGTATAATTTTCTCATTAGTCTTTGCTAATTATAATTGATAAATACTTGGGAATATGATGAGCCTCAATCAATCAATTTACTTTCCCCTTTTATCAAAGATATTTTGCTATTTTTTTTCCCTTAAATTACACTTGGCTTTAGCTAAAAGATTCTCTTTACTACAACTACTAATACTTTTCTTTCCCTTTCATCAAAGATATTTTTCTATTTTCCCTTATATGACACTCGGCTATGGCTAAAAGATTCTCTTTAGTAATGCGTATTTAATGTCATGTTTGAGCCGTAAAGCTTGCCAATTCAATCGGATGAGAAGTGTACTTTATATATATAGATACATTTATATCTATATAATCGCTTAATCGGCATGAAGAGCTAGTCAGGCTACGGTCACAACTTCAGGCTGCCTGCCACTGATACTTAATCCTTGCCACGTACTCTTATCTAATTGTATAAAGCGTTTCTGTTACGTACGCCATTTTCACATACACACACACACATACACACACACATACACGCACACACACACAGATAGAGAGTAGAGAGAAACTGCTTAGTCCTCGCCAGAAGAAGACAGACTACACGCATCCATCTCCCTTTCCCTCTTTCTCTCTCTCTCTCTATCTCACACACACTTTCTGTCTCTGTCTCCCTCTCTCCCGTCTGTACAAACTTCAAGTCAAAGTATCTAAACGCACAGTTTTTCTGTATCCAAAACTGCATTAAATGCCATAAAATAACTTTTAAAATGCTTTTTACTTAACATCCTGCTAGCTTTAGCAGGCAATTGTAGAGGCAGAGGCAGAAGCAGAAGCAGAAGCAGAGGCTGAGGCTGAGGCACAGCAACGCCAACGCCAACGTCAACGCCAACGCCAGCGTCAACGCCAGACGCGTGAGGTGTCAAAATTGTAATGGCAAGGCAGCAAGCAGGCCAACCACCCACTGAGGAGAGCAGGCGAACGAATTCCTTTGCTTACCACCCACCCACGCAGAGGGAAATATAGAGAGAGAGAGAGAGAGAGAGAGACAGAGTGAGAGTGAGAGAGAGAGATTCAGAGAGCAAGATACAGACACAAAGTCAGAGAGAGAGCGAGACAAAGGCGTTGGGCGAGTGGAAGCGTGAAGCGGGTGGCGCGTAGCGTGGCCACCTTAAAGATTAATTAACAATTTGCTGTAAAAAGGCAGCCAAGCGAGTATTTTTTTTTTTGTTTTTTTTTTTTTTGCTTTTTGGCAGTCGTCAACATTGCTGCCGTCGCGGCTGCTTATTGGTGCGAAAGTTCAGCTAGCGATTGATGAGTGCGCCAGAGCGAGACGACGCGTCTGTCATGCGACAACGATGGCCAAGCGTCAGCGTGAGTGAGTGCAAGCGAGATATCGAAGGCAGCAGCGCCGCCGCTGCTCTCACGCTGGCTGGACCAAAATTATCGACAGCGGAAGTCAACACACTTTAAATCAATTAGAAAATAAAAGGCGGAGTTTAAACGAGCCAGCTTAGCAGACAAAGAAGACGTCGCGTCAGCGACAACCACAGCGAGCAGCGCTCACAGCTAGTACCCCCCTCCCATCCCGTCAATCCGAAAGCAACAAGAACAACAACACCAACAACAACAACAGCAGAGTTCGGGTTAAGTGACATGCGTGCGCAGAGAGTTGTTGTTGTAGTTGGTTGTTGTTGTCTTTCGATTTGCCTGCCAACTGGTTTGTTTCGGCAGTTCACCCTACTTCCCCCCCCCCCCCCCCACCCAACACACACACATACAAACATTGAGCGTGACTGTGGTGAGTTTCTGTCTCTTTTGATTTTTATGGCATGTCTCTTTCAGCTTTGCCCTTAGTCTGTGGCTGCGATTATAATTTGTAATTTGTGCGAGGCGTTCGGCAAAGCTGCCGGAAGGTGTTTGGATTATGGCATGAACGTGGGGAGGGGAGGGTGATGAGTGAAGGGGTGGCGTTTGTTGATAGTAGTTGGAACAGTAGCCAAGTTGGCCCCATTGCCTTGGGCATCCATCGGCCAGATCCATTCGTAGGTCAGCTGTGTGTGACAAAACTGTGGGTCAACAAAAACAATGAGAGTGCACTTTGTGTTTAATTCGTTTGTCTGAATCAATGAATGAATGAAGCGAATGAAATTGAATGAACGCATGACTGAATGAATAACCAACTAGAGATACATGCACACACACACCCACACATGTGTACCCATCAATGTTTTCTTCACTTCTTTTTTGATTACTCAAAAGTCTCAAAAATGTTCGACAGCAATTGATAATATCACTCAATTTATAGTCCGAGTACGGACAAGGTCGAAAATCCCGGGCCTGAGAATGAAAATCTTTGAAGTGATTCCAAAGTTTCTAAGCGTAAAAGTGCTTTGGAATAAATTAAATGGGATTAAGGTAGGATCAACAACTTAGTTAATATGAAGCTGTTTTTTACTTACTTTTTAATTTGTTAATATTGATATCCGCTTAAAATACAACCATATACAACACCAATCTGATATCAATTTAAAGTATAACTATAAGAAGAAGAACTTGGTTGAGCAAATATTGAAATGTAATTGTTTAATAGATGTAATCTTTCCACTATAATATATGTAATATGGGCATATACTACTCAATTAGTTTATCAAATTATACTTTAAGTAGCCTGAAATTTATAAATTATGAAATTAGTTGGGTTTTGTACACATAGTACATATAACAACAGCCAACTATATTTATCATTAAGTTGACAAGGACTCACAAGTCTGAACTCTTAACTAAGTAATAGTATAAGCATAATGCATTTAATTTGTAGTTTCCAATTCTATGTAGACTGACTTCTTGAAAAACACAGAACTACTAAAAATATTGAAAAACCAATTTTACTTGAAGACTGTTGAAATGAATTCCAATTAATGCCATAGGAAAAGTGTGTGTTATGTGTTTGATTATGAATGGTTAATTGGATATGAAATGAAACGATTTTGAATCATTTGGGCGATTCCTCGCTGCACTTTCAATCTGCACACTTTGACAAATTTCGTGTGACACTTTGATGGCAATTGACTGACCGCCAGACAAAGGTGTGGCATTATTAACGCTTTGCTGATTTCTGCTGATTGAGCGTCAAAACTTTGCGGCCGGATCCAAGGACGGAGGCAGAAGCGTATGCAGAGGAAGACGAAGATGTGCACACTGATCAAGGATTAGAAGATGTCTGAAAAATAAAACAAAAATAACAAAAAAAAAACGGCACAATTCACAGCAATGTGTCGAAAACTTCAAACTATATATATTAATATTGATATTGAACATCTGCAAATGAAATACGCCTCGACGATGAGCGTTAATAAAATGCGTAAAATTGGGCAACGCTATGGATTTTTGTTAACTAACTTTTGTGGTACTTGTTTTTGAGCTGGTTTGTTTGTTTATTTTGTATATACCCTATGTCTATTCAAAAAGAAAATATAAAAAGTAGGCATTACAAAATGGAGCAAATGTAAGCTGAATACCGAATTGTAATACATTGATGTATTTAACAAACATTTTTATGATTATTGCTAGTCTTTACTAGTTTATATAGCTTATGTGTGTGTGTGTGTGTGTGTGTCAACAGGGTATCTGTGGGTCGAGCACACTCGACTCTATCTTTGGTCTTCTTATTTTACAATTTTTTGCTGGCGTCATCGCCTCATGCTATTATTATGGCTTTTTAAAGTATTAAACTAAGTAGCATTTGTTGTCTGTCCAATTTGATGTTTGTCTGGCCTGTCAGTTTTTTTCTTTGCTCAGCTCTCGACTCTCGCTTCGCATTTTCTGCGTCTTTTTGGTTAATTGGCTAAAAATTTTCTACCAAATTACTTTAATTATGACAGTTACACAGACCCCAACATATATATTTATATATATATATATGTATATATAAATACAAGCTTTTTTCTCGACTGTTTAGTTGCGCTTATTGCTTTGACCGGTCTTCATCTGTCATTGCCCATTCCCCAATTCATTCGCTGTCATCTTTCGGATGCTGCTGTTTTTTATTTTTTCCTTTTATATATTTATTATTTGCTGCTGCAGCATTACAAAATGTGTTAAATAATTGCTGATATTATTGTTGTTGAGCGTCGCTGTGATTAGGAGTAGAGCTGAAGGTGCTACTTACTCTCCTCAATAGTGGGTCAGCCAGTAGACTTGCCAATTGTTGCGCTGATTGCGTAACAAGCCCTTAAATGCGGGCCACAATCAATGCTTGCCTCCGTTTCCTTTCTCAGGAACTGCAGATATGTCATTATGATGCTGGGAGACTCACACTTGTGAAATGTGTTGCAGCTATTTGGGACTTCAATTTGTTAATAACATTAAACATTTAACATTATTGTGCTCTCTGATTATTTGCCAATTAATAGTTAGGGAATAACTAAAAAGCAGTTGTAATTAAGTACTTAAACAGTTTAGTTTGTGCATCAGAGTCATCTTTCGTGTGTGGGCTTGAGGCACTCAACTAAACGGAATACATAAATATTTGTGCATATATATCGAGTATATACACACACACATACATTAGTACATACATATATCTGTGTAAATCCATGATTAAGGCATTGCATAAGCTGCGGCAGTGCTTTAATTGCTGCAGCAAGCATGTTGCATGTGGCACGAATTGGCTGCCTGGTGAATGGATTGCGTGTGGAGTGGGTGTGTATACAGGCGGGTGAGGATACATAGGGGTGCGGACTGTGGCAACTTTTATGTGTGTTTTGTGGCCAAAATAAGGAAAAACAAAAGAAAAAGAAAAACGAAAAAATTGAAGCGCACTTCCGCGTAGCGAGTGAGCGATAAGCGAAATTGAAACGTTTTTGCAGTCAGTGTGGCACGAGAGCAGCAGCGTTAACAGAAAAATTAACATTACGCATACGCCGCTTTGTACAGCACCAAAAAAAAAAAAAAAAAAATAGCAAAAACAAAATAATATTGGCGAATTGGCAAAACTGAAACAACTTCAGTTGAATTGAAAGCTTGAACGCATTACAAACGTTATGCTTGGCCGAGCGCAAAACATTAATAAATACCTGCGGTTTAATTCAAAATAATTTGTTTAAACATTTCCTTTTGTTTAGCGCTGCCCGTTGCCAATTACCCGTTGCGACGTGCACCACAACATTCTCAGACAATCGCCCCATAGCCCCCTGCCGCCCCCCGCCTCTCCCGCCATCTTCTGCAGTTTTAATTGCAGCCCCACACACACTCACACACTCACACCTTTATATATGTATATATTGTGTATTTACTGGGAAGCTGGGCATTGTTCAACGGAATGCAATACATAAATTGCACGATGAGTGAAGTGATATACATCACCAAATCGAATTGCAAATTGCCAGAGGAGCCACGTGTCGCCCCAAGGTCAGTCAGGGCCAATCTACTTAAACATATGCATACTCTGTGCGCTTGTCTTGAGTACCTCTGGGACCAGACAAAGAGTAACCAAAATAATTGGTAGTCGATAACTAGCCGAGTTTGTCTAATAACGCTTTAATGTTCGGCAATATGACTTGGCATTAATATTGATCAACTCTAGAAATTGTACACAAGGTTTTTAAGAAATCGTATATTCATTTTATGCAAGGCACACAACAAACCGACTGAATTCTTTGCCGATTGTAGTAATTCACATTAGAAAAGCGTTTCATTCAGGATGGATGGATTATCTGCCAGGCGGGCACTCTCACTTGTATTTGTCGAGATTTAGCTGTTGTTTAACGGTGGTGCTTGATGAGCATTTAAGTTATTGTTCATAGTTGAGCAACGTCAGCTCTCTGGTATTAAGCGAGCTGATTAAGTAGCTTTCACACGCACACAACTCACCTACACCAAAGCTTAGCATGGGTCGCCAAATGCTTCAAGCGAAAGCTCAGCTCACGCACACCGTCGCAGTTGCAGTCGCAGTTGCTGTCGCAGTTGCAGTTGCAGTCGCAGTCGCAGTCACACTTAAAGTCACAGCTCACACATTTAGGCTAATCTATTGCGTTGAGTCATTTCGCAGCAACTGCATTTAATGTCATTTAGAGTGAAATAATGTTAATCGCATGTCCAATTTAATGACTTTTAGCATACCGCTCACGACTCGCAGCGATTTGCATGCATTTGGCTTGAGATCAGCAAACAAAATAAACACCAAATTCAAAACAGAGCTCGAACTTGGCATACTCTATCAGTATTCGTATTTTTGACGGCATAACGAGTACTCAACGGCTTGGCCAAGTTGTTATGCCCACTCTTTCAAGTGGCTGCAATGAAGAAACAAAAAAGAAAAACTTTAATTAAATTGCCTTGAATTGAAAATCGGTTTTGTTGCGCTTTTTTATGTCATGATTAGCGCGACTCTTTGCCAACTGCTACGGCAACAAAAACAAAAAAAAAAAGACAAAAACACACACACACAACAAGATCTGTTTTGACTTTGCGCAAATAAGCATTAAATCTCACAGTTTTGGGCCAACACCAACCATGCCTCCAAGATCCCAGGCACAAAACCGAAACTGAAAACAAATCCCAACAGCCCTAAACCGAATGCCATTGTATCCAATGCAAACTGTAGGAAAAAATTGAATTTTTTCTGTAAAAAAAATTGCACTTTTTATTTTTTTAGTTTTCTATTTAAATAGAGTTTATATTTGCAACTTTGATCATTAAGAAACATTGATTTGAAAATTACATTTTAAATGCCGATCTTTTAATATTAAATGTTAGATACTTGAAATTCAGGAAAGAAATCGCATTTAATTTTAGAAAATCGCACTATAAAGATTTCTTGCTCTTAAGAATAATTTTTAAATATGCGAAAAAAAAATCATAAATTTAAACATACACTTTTCTAGCTTGCAAAACATAATTCTGAATAGTAGAATATATTTTAATATATGTATAAGCCTTATTCTTAGAATAAATTGTGTTTGTGTGTAATAATGAAACAAGTTGTTAATCGTTTCAATATCGTGTTTAAAGTTAAATTTACGTGAATTTATATATATTTAAATATTTTGAGAAAGTGTACCCTGAAATGGAATGGAGAAACCATAGAACACAGATCTATCTGATTAATAACAATTAATACAAGCTTACAGTTATAAAAAAAGTTATTATTAATTTGTGCCCGAAAATGTGTACATTTTGCCCATAGTGGCAAGCAGAGGTCCATTGCTATGGAAACGCTGACCGAGTCATAGCTGGAGTTGCGACTCCGAATCGGAATCGGAGTTGAAGTTGAAGACGGAGTTGGAAATGGGGATGGAGTTGGAGCCGCAGCTAGTTGCGCTTTGATGTTCGCCTTGTTATTATTATTGTTGTTATTGTTGTTGTTGTTGCTGTTGTAGTTGCTGTTGTTGTTGCTGTTATTGCCCGCTGCGGCGGCGGCTCTCATTTGAATTTTTATGCATTTTGACAAGGTTGGGGCTCCAGCCTGAAGCGGCGTGTGGCCAACGTCGATGTCGTAGTGACTGGTGTTGTTGTTGTTTGTCGTTGTTGCTCGTGTTGTCATTGGGGTTGGTTGTTTTGCCAGTTTATAGAACGTTTCATTTGTCTCAATCAGCAATCAGAAATGAATGTTTTTGGCTGCGCGCCTTTTTGATCTTTGGCTTAACATGGTTTTTCAATTTTCGAGCATGACTTTTTATGGCTCTATTCATTCCGCTCTTTCACACCCCATCTATCTTTGTCTGCGCCCATTTTATTATTATTATTATTACGTATGTATCTATGTGTATACATGTACATATGTAGTTGTGTTGTATAATTAAATACGCTAATTAATTTGCCATTTGTATTTTTGTTATTTGCTGTTGGCTGTTTGCTGTTTGCGTGTTTTGAACATTTCCCACGAATGCGAAACGCGCTCGGCTCGCCAATCCAATCAAGAGTCAAAAGCCAAAAGCGAGTGTCACATTTAACTTGTGGCTCAAACATTAAAGATGACAAAAAGCCAACAAGTTCGCTTTGCACTTAAGAAATCTGATAAAAACTAAGGAAAGCAAAACAAAAAAATGAAAAACAATCATAAAAAATAAGGAATAAGAGGAAGCAGCATTTCAGCCACTTCTCTGCAGCTTCCACTCCTGCTGCTCCTGTTGCCTCTCCATCTTCGCTCTTCTTTCTCAATGCACTCGTCACGTGAGTTTTAGCGCAAAATGCTTTGAACGATTGAATGCATCTCGTATGCAGAAACGATCGCGAAACGAGTACCCAGACTTAAGTCGCAGTCGCAGTCGCAGTCAACATTCAACATTCAACATTGAAGACTCGAGACTTTTGTCCTCAAATTTTATTTTATATATTTTCTTCTTTTTTTTGCCTCTGGGCACCTCTCGAAGAAGTGTCACACACAATCCGCTTGCATTTTGGCATTTGTCAACTTTCATGCGCTGCGCTGCGCATGCCCAACAAAAACAACAACAGCAACAACAGCAACAACAGCAATGACAACAACAAAAACTGGAAACAGTGGCGGCATCGACTGTCTTAAGCCGCTTCTGGCTCCGGTTCTACGGCTCGGAGCTGCTCACTTTTGTGTCCTTTATCTAAAATGCTTTCTGCGTAAATTGCGTATTGAGTTTAAATTAAATTTGCCAAGATTAAGATAAGGAATTGCAGTTTTCATCTCACAACAGCAGCAGCAGCAGCCGCAGTCGCAGCCGCAGTTGATCCCAATCCCGAGGCTGCAGTGCGTCGCGGACTTTTAGCTGCATTGCTGCGCATTGGCGCGTAACCAAAAAGGTGTCTTAAACGTTTCTTTCCAACAGCCACCGAGAGGGTAGACAGTGGCACAGTGGCAGGGGCACAGGTAGAGACGTAAGCAGTGCCAGTGGCAGGGGCAGGGGCAGAGGCAGAGGCAGAGGTAGCAAAAGTTGCTCTGTGGTCGGTTTAGAAAAGATCGATGGGAAAAATGCATGCGGTAAATGAGTGTGTGAATGAGTTCAGTGTTCAGTGTGAGTGCATTCGTGCCAAAGACAAGTGAATCAATTCGTTAAGCAGTCTGTCATTCACTTACACTCTGTTGCAAATATTCACTTATTTATATTGCATTAAATGTCATGTCAATTCTCAAAGTTTGAAGAACCTTTTACAAATCGAAATGTAAAATTAATAATTAATCTTCGTGTTTGTATAATTTGAATATGCTTTCAAATGTATTACTATCAACTCAAGAAACGTCATTATTCTAGTTTTTAGTCCGTCTATATATCTCGGACCGCAATATATTTCTCTCTGACAAGATCAGCTATAACTAAGATTTTCCCGTAGTCATTTCATACATTATATCTGTAGTAAATGCAGCCAAAAGCTATTCAAAGCAGCAGATGTTTTCATTTAAGACAAAAACACACACAGCGAGAAAGAGAGAAAGAAAAAGAGAGAAAGAGAGGGAGAGTGCGAGTGCGAGAGAAGAAAAGGCGCTCCTTCTAATTACTGTGACCCTGTTTAGAGGGTTCGGACCGTGGGCTCTTTGCTGCAAGCTACTTGAGTTTTGTTCGCATTCATTGGATACATTTCTTAAGCGGCGCGACGCACTTCCTTTCTGGGGCAGTTGCCACTCGCTCGCTCGTTTGTTTATTTGACTATATAGACCAAGTGTGTGTACAAGTTTGTGTGTGTGTGTGTGTGCAACGTTAACGTGTCAAATGTCTCAAAACACTAATCCCCTAAGCAGCTTAAAGATCGCGATGCGTTGCGCTGCGCTGCGTCTTAAACGTGGCTGGAAGGAAGACTCCGAACGCTGAAGACGGTGACGGTAGATGCTACACAGGGAAAAACGAAATGATTCCATTTAAAACTGATGTGCTTAATATTACATATAAAGCTAATGAAAATCGATGACTCTCTTTCTACATACTTAGTATAAATGCCAGGCTTAAAATGAAAACGTATTTAAATCAATTATTTTGTGCCGCTTTTAGGAATATTCAAATTTGTCTTACTTCTCATAGTAAATTTTTCTTAATTTTTTTCAGTGTACATATATATGAAGGACGAGGGGAGGGTGGCGGTTGCTGCCTGGCTGTCTGCTTGACCGAAGCGATCGAGTCGGCATACGATCGTTTGTCAGTTTGTCAGATAGTCATCCAGTCAGTCAGTCAGTCATCCAGTCAGGCAGTCAGTCAGTCAGTCAGTCATTCAGTCAGCTTGTCAGTTCGTCTGTTGCGTACCTTTTCGACAATTTCTTACACGTTCATTCATCAGTTTGATATGTGTGTCTGTGTTGGTATTTGGCTTTTGGGTTTTCTTTTTGCTTTCTCTTAACAGTTTTACACGACGGCTCGTTGATCTCTTTATTGATATCACTTTTGATTTTCTGTCGTTCGATTTGATAAGTTGTCAGAAATCATAACAGGCCGGTAAATAAGCCAGCAAGTAAGTAGCAGTCTCCGGATTGCGATTAAAAAAAATACAAAAAAAAATAAATAAAAAAAAAAAACAGTTGTTGGTAATTGAAAAATGATTTCTAATATGCACGAAATTAATCACATTTTGGATTTGCTGCCTCGCATCGCCTCGCACGGCATTGATCGCCACTTTGAGCGACAGCTAACACAGTAGCCGGAGAGAACGGACAGTGTACGGAGTACGATGGAGTATACGGTGCACCAACTCAACGTCGAGTGCTTTTTTGCAGCCACTGTCTCTCTGGCCGTATGAAGCCTACTTTGTGCGCTTAACGCTTAACTGTTTGTGTCTTGGCTGGAAAATTAACTCGCTCATTGGTGTCTGTCAATTGAAATGTCAGAAACGATTTATAATTTCTGTTTCTTTGGCTGCTGTGGTCTTTTTTTTTTTATTATTTATTTTTTGTGAGTCTCTTTTTTTTTTGAACAGCAAACAGTTGTTGTTGCTGCTGTGATGCCAACAAGTTTATTAAAGCGCTTGGCTAGGGGTAACATTCGCTGCTCGCGGCTGTGGGGGGAGTGCGGGTGAACGAGTATCCCTGGATTGCGTTGGGTGGGGTGTTGTGGGGTGGGGTGGTGTGTGGATTGGGATTGAGGTCTGCAACGAGGCGCAACTTTAGCGAAAACATAATGCTGATAATTGCAAAGGAGAAAAAGCGTCAACTTGATTTTGTGTTCATAATTTGCATACACTGAACGAAATCAATTGAATTCCAATTAACAGCACAATAATTTAAATAAATATTTTATGTTTTCTCTTCTCTTCTAACATTTAGAACCAACTAGCAGATAAATGCCAGTCATTTAATTTCAAATGATTTTTGTATTCACGCCAACCATAGTCATATTAACAACTTGATTTTGCATTCATTCATTTTTTAATTGAATTACATTTATAATTTACATATTATTTAATTTTTGCATTTTTATAGACAGATAAAATAATAAAAAGAAATATGCTTAAAAGCGATTATTCAATTATTATTGCTCACTTACCAATTTTGTATATACTTGTTTAAATATTATTGTCCACTTACCAATTTCTTAAGTACTTGTTTAATTATTATTGCAAGCTTACTAATTACTTAAATACTTGTTTAACTTTAAGTGTTCACATACAAATTTCTTACATATTTGTTTAATTATAATTGTTCATTTACTTGATTTATAATTACTTGTTTAATTATTGTTTTCCACCTACCATTGACTTTCTACCAGTAAGGTTTAAGCTCATTCATTTTGCCAAGTGAATGCATATCCAGAGAGAAAAAGAGAAGGATAAAAAGAAATAGTGATAGAGAGAGAGAGAGAGAGAGGGAAAGAGACTGAGAGATCATTAAGCAAAAGTCGGGACTGTTGTCAGGTTTGACACTTTAGCACACAAACGACATATGAAATGGCTTAACGAATATTGACAGGCAGCCTAAAAGTGGCCATTTGAAGAGCGCAAGACACCGATTCGTATTCAGATACAGATACAGATACAGATTCAGATACAGATACAGATTCGGATTGCGGATGCATGCAGCGAATTACAATCAGGCAGCTTAAGAGCTTGAAAGGGGCTGGAGAGGGGAGGGAGGCGTGGCGAGTCGAGGCGAGACGAGACGAGACGAGGCGCAAAGCTGGCGACTTGAGGCGCAAACTGTGTTACGGTGTTAATGCCAGTGCTCAATTATAGCCAGCGATAAAATCGATTGGTTCATTTAAATTGGCTGATTTGATGGCCGCGACGCAAAGTATGCAATGCTTTTGCGGGAAGCAGAGAAAGAGTATTTGGCATTTCTGCACAGCAGCATTTCTCCTAGTAAGCCATTTACGAGTATCTACGATAGTATAAATCATAATGTGACTGTGTCACTATTTCCAATCAAAATAATACCAACACATATAAGTATATGGTAATAAGGATATAAGATGCAATTATGGAGAAGTGAAAATAACGAAAGAATTAGCAAGTGCATTCTAAAAGCAAAACATTCCCGGATGGGCAAGAAGGAAGAACTAAGAATAACATTTACATGTTGCATAGATGCGAAAAAAGTATATTCTTGGAGTTGGCAAAGCAGAAGCACATTCAACAGAGATAGTAAGCTAGAGAACGAAAACGTTTCCAAATGAGCAAGAAAGTGGAATTGAAATTTGTAGCCTAAGTAGCCTAAAGAGTGTGAGAGGATACGAACTAAATACATGTTTAATATAATTCTCATCTCCTTAGAGTGTAAAGAGAGTAAGAGGAGCTACAATATTTTGAATATACATATGTTTATGCAGATAAATGTATCTCTTTCCAGACGGCAACTTGAAGCAATCAATCTGACAAGCTTGTGGATAATTGTTGGATCGATTGCGTCAGCAGCAGACACAGTGGGGAGGCAGCTACTATTTATCTATGTATTTATGCCAAGCACAATAGCAACAAGAACAAAACAACAACTGGAGTCATGGGGTTAAGCGAGTCTCAGCACAACTTTAATAGTGATTATGAGTTGTGTGTGCGAGTGGCAAATTGTATCTCAGAGATGCGCTCGTGCGCTTTAGTAAAACTGGTGTAAACTGTTATGCAAACAATTTACAAACAATTGTGGGCACTGCGCAAAAGGCGGGGACAATAAAAAAAAAGAAAACTAAAAAAAAAACGGCATTTACATTTTGTATTGTTGCAAAAAGCCGCAAGCTGCAACAGAAATTAACAGGAAATTAAGCGTTTTCCTTGGCCCAACGAATGCCGCTTAATTAGTTACAATAGATTAAATTTCAAAGGAAATTAACAACCGCAGCAACAACAATTACAACAACAATTACAACAACAACAAAGCAAGGCCGTGCTCTTCTCTATACTCTACAAAGTACACACATACACTTACACATAAGTGCATCGATACATTGTATGCATATACATATACATATGTACATATGTATATGTATGTATATGTATGACTATGACTAATTAAGAACGCTTGCGTCCACAACCCCAACCACATTCGTATCCACATCCACATCCCCAACCACATGCACATCCAGAAGCATATGGGGAACCGCTCTCGCTCCGCTCATTAGTGGAGCATACAGTTTTGCACCGCTGCCAACTGAGAGCAGAGAGTTGAGTGGCAAAACTTTAGAAACGGCTCTGACCATTTGGCATGCTTCGGGATTCGATCACCGTTGGGATTCCAGGTCCAAGCTTAGCTCCGATTTGCATCAACTCAAAACTGGAGTAGAGTCAAGTGGACTGCAATCGACTGCAGTAGTGGTGCGCTGTGCTGTGCTGTGTTGCAGTGTGGTGCAGAGTGAATTAAATTGCGGTGGCGTCAGTTCATTACAGGTGGTTGACTTTTATGCTCTGTTCGCTTCTCGCTTCTTGCTGCTCGCTTCTCGCCGCTCGCTTCTAGTGAACTGCGCCCCAGCGACGCCTTACTTTGCCTCTGGTTGCGTTGGCTTGTTAAAGTCTTGACTCAGTTTTTCTTTTTGCCCGCTTTTGTTGCTTTTTATTTCTTATTTTGTTGTTGTTTTTCTGAAAAATTTACGAAGCGTTAACGAAGCATTAAAGCGCGCATTTAACAAATTTACTTAAAACTGCATAAATTTTCAGACTCCAGCGGAAGTTGCCAGCGTCGTCGTCGTCGTTGGCGTCGCTGCTGACGTCGCTGTTGTCGTTTTGCGCATGCGCAGCAGCAGCAGCAGCAGTTGGAAAAGCGTATGCTTTCAGCTCTATGAGTATGTTTCCGTCCTGCCAATTTTGTCGGTCAGCATCAGGTGCAAAATATTCCATGTCAGCCGCTGACTCCGAATCTGTGGGTCATTTGTGTAATTTTGTTTTCTGCCCACAATTAAATCAGTCGATTAATCAGAAATTTTGACTTTTATAATGGCAATCGGCGATTGTTTGTCCAATTGCTGCCTATATACATAATAATCATTTTTCTACTAAACTATTAAAATCATATTTGTTATCTTTGTATGTATGGAATGTATTGTTGATCAGCATCTTGTGTGTAATAAAGTCGATTTAAGAGACGCTAAGAGGTAAAAAGTGAAGAATTTTTAATGTAAGTTTCTATAGAAAATGCGGGGATAAATAATAATAATAACGAGATAACCTCCCCCCGTTTAGCGATTATCAAAGGAAACCGATTTTCTACAGCAAAAAAAAAAAAAACACAAAACTATTTTATTATATACCCTGAACCTAGACGAACTGTAAAAATTAACTCAAGATCGAAAAAGACACACAGATTTTGTTAAGCAAAACGTATTTTCATATTGGAAAAACCAATATTTTGAAAAGTTTTTACACAATTTAAGAAGCGCATTGTAAACTAATTTCTACTAGCTCTGCTGGTCTGTCGAATAATACTTGATATTCAAAACCAAATTCTGTTATAAGACCACGCATATTTGACCAAACAATAATATTATGTTAAAATTTTGACTAATTGCAATGCATAAGCAATTATTGTACAGCAACAATGATAAGATACAAAATACTTACGGATCTCACGGAAAGTGTGCATAATTATCAACAGCGATCTCTGATTACAAATTGAACCATCTATTTAACTAGTTGCTTATCTTAAGACAAATGTTAATATGCACACGTGTGTGTCTGTGTGCCTGTGTGTGTTTGTGTGTGTATTGGTGAACATTTTCGTGTGTCTTGACAATTTGGCTACATGATTAATTGTCTAGCGAGAAGATGTGGACAAAAGTTCGCTGAGGCGGAAAAAATGAGCAGCGAGCAAATACTACATAAGAATAACCAAAATTCAAAATTCAAAATTCAAATGCGTCCCAGAAACTACAACGGTTCGTTACACGTTAAATGCTGTTGCTAAAAACTAATTTATAGGGTCAAGAGCAAAGAGCAAGTGTTCATCGAGTCAGGCAGTTAGATAAACGAGAAACCGAAAACTCAAAGACTAACAAAAAAAAAAACAACAACAACAACAAAAAACCCCCAAGAGCCACAAGACTTGCTGCTTAGCGCTCATTACATCAACTGAAGCGCGTCTATTATTACCACATTATTCAAATTTGAGTGGTTACCTGGTTATCTGTGGGCACTGGCTATTAACTGCTGCCCAGTGGCCAGTAGGTGAAAAGTGGAATTTCTGTGAATGATTTATTGTAATTTGCTTTAAGAGTTATGTTCACACCATCCCCGAGAGAGAGACGGAGAGAGATACAGAGAGAGATGGAGAGAGAGAGAGAGAGAGAAGGAGAGAGTTGGCCGAGCATTGCATTTAATCTAATCTACTAAACACATTGTTTGTGTTTTTTATTTTTCCTTTTTGGGGGCGAGGTGCGGCTGCTTCGCTGCGTGGGGGTGGATCCCGTTGCTGCCCCCGGCATCGTCATTGGCATCGGCAGCGTCTTCGGCTATGCCAAATATGCAAATTAATGACAAAATAAGGTGTGTGTTTTGCAGCGGCCTCCGCGGCGCGTTAATGAGCCATTTTCGGCTGGACGGGGGTGTGGCAAGATGATACATACACACACACATATATATGTATATACACATATGTATATGAGTATGAGTACACTCATAAAAAAATATGACAAAGAATCTAGAAAATAGCATTTTATTTTTTAAGTTGAATAGCCAAATCTATAATCTAATTCATTATAATTATTTAATAATTAAAACATTATTTTAGCAATATGTTTTTCATAAGTAAGAAAAGTGAAGTTGAGAGAATTTTTGAAGTTAAATTTTAATTTTCCATTCATATTATTATTATATTATTATATATTTATATTTTATAGTTTTTGTAGCACGAAATAGTAAATGGCGATTTCGAAATTCTATTGCATACTTGGACATATTTAGTTTCCAGTGTAACGGGGCAGTCGAAAACGTAGCTCATCAAAAGCCGGCCCCTTATCTAGTCAGCGAGCTCAAATTGGGTGTGAGAATAAATTTCTCAGTTTTATGAGTCGCTCGCTTCGGCGTTAATAATGGGCACTCAATTGGTTTTAAGACCTCTGCAGAACTGAGCAGTAGAAATAAGCCGAACTCGAGGCGACCATAGACCAGAGAGCTGTGAGACGGTCCCTGTCCGTTTCTATGGTTTGTGGCCGTTAGATGTTTTATTCAAGATTAATTGTTAATTTTTTATTGCTGGTCTCATTTTCGTTTGGTGCTGGCCAAGAAATTAAGTTGAGCTTAAGTAGTTTCGGCTTTTTCGTTGCTTGTAAACGGGGCGAACGAACGGAAATGTTATCGCCCAATAAAGTACCATAATTTGTAGTCATAAATCTTTTAATCTAAACACCAAATAAGATACAATTTCGTTATAATAAAAGCCTATATATACACAGTGTGAGTGAGAAAGAAAGAGAGAAAGAGCGAGAGAGAGAGAGAGAAAGAGAGAGAGAGAGAAAGATGGAACAACCTACTTACAATCTAAACAATGCGCTCTCCAAAGT
Source organism: Drosophila nr. perissopoda 5 BK-2023a (assembly GCA_035044105.1). Taxonomy (NCBI): domain Eukaryota; kingdom Metazoa; phylum Arthropoda; class Insecta; order Diptera; family Drosophilidae; genus Drosophila; species Drosophila nr. perissopoda 5 BK-2023a. The sequence continues at coordinate 5,208,424 of JAWNMK010000121.1, forward strand.
GTTCCATTAAAAAAGATTCGAGATTTGAGATTGGATTGGATTGGAATGAAGAACTGTAGTAGTCGTAGCTAGTGGCAGCTAACCTCAATCGCATGCCAATTCAAAATGGCAACAAGAACTTAGCTAAGCCCAACAAGCCATCAAATTAAAGTTAAGAAAAAAAAATGAAAAAAAAAACGGTGCGATTATTAAAAAACTTTTTAATTACTGTATGCCGTGTCGAGATTGCTACAACAACAACAACAACAACAACAAACACCATCGAAATGCAGCCATAGCATTAATAATAATAAAAACAACAAAAGCACGCAAAGCTCGGGGACTGCCTTGAACGGTCCGAACATTTTTGTGTTAAATGCGATTAATTGCGATATTATATTCTTATGTAATCGTAAACGTAATAATAGTATGTAGTTAAAAAAACCAACAAAAAATAGAAAAACGCTTCACAAAACGCAATAGAAGCACCGATGCCTGATCAGAAGGCGGGCTTGGGGCAGGTGCGCAGTGCAGCCGAACAGCTGAGAATCGCCAAGTGAAAGGAAGTGCGGCAAAATGAAGGTCGCGCTTCAGCAGCAGTCCAGCCACTTCGTGGGCAACCGAACTATATGTGCATCTACATGTGTGTGTGTGTGTGTGTGTGTGCGTGTGTGTGTGTGTGTGTGTGTGTGTGTGTTTGTGTGTATACGCTACATTTTTACCAAGCCATCCACATATTAACAGAAACCTGCAGAAAGCGGAAGAAAGATCGACAGAGAGAGAGAGAGAGAGAGAGAGAGAGAGGGGCAGGTTGGGGAATCATTTATATGCGCATCAATATAACTAAATACATACATACATATACATATATATATGCATCTTTAAACCTAGTAAGGAATCAATTTCGATTAGTTGAACATATAATTTTCAGTTGTTTGAAATTTGCAATCGTATTTGGTTTCATTAACTATTAAAAAAAGAAAAAGAAAAAATAAATGTCATTTCCGATTATATTTGACATCTAATTTGACATTCGTTTGAAATTTGCAATAATTTAATTTCGATAATTGTTTTTTTGTAGATTGCGCAATTTGAAATGAATTTGTTTCTTTTAATTGTTCGATTTGTATGTGAACAAATTGAATTAAATTGAAGTCAATTTTATTTATCTCTTTTTAGGTCATTTAAGTGTTAAGAGATATCAAACTTGGAGCTTCTCATAAATGAGTATAACATTTTTAGAGTATTCGTCTGTCGTTGTTTTGCAATCCGAATACAAATTTGCACTTCCTTCTCTTGCATTTGGTTGTTGTTTCGTTTTTTGCACTGTTTGCATTTTTATTTTCTAATTTAATTTTAAGCTGCGACTTTCAATAAAACTTTGCTGCCGTGTTGCTGTTGTTGCTGTTGTTGCTGTTGCTGTTGTTGTGGACTGGCCTGAGAGCTGCACATGCAACTTTGCTTTATGACTCATGACAACATGCAACATGATGTCATGTTTCGTTTCGTTTCGTTTTGTGCCTCTAGTCGGACTAACTAACTAACTGATGGACTAAGTAAATCTATTTTGTTGCTGTTGGCATTGTTTATGTTTTTCTTTTTGGCTTAAAGCTTTTCTTAAGTATGCGATAGCTTAAACTCTGCATTTATTTAATGGCCTTCTAAAGAAACAGAGAACAACCGTTAGCAGACAGACAGACTGACTGACTGAGTGACTGACGATCTTTTGCGGCTGTGGCGCTTTTCCTCTTTCCATCTGTCTGGCTGTGGGCCGAGGTTCGTTGACTCTTTTGCTGCTCGCTGTTATAATTGCCACTAAAAATGTCAGGTGCTAAACGCTATCAACCAAGTAGAACAACCAGCTACAACACAATAACAACAGCAACAGCAACATCAACATCAACAGCAACAGCAATAACACGTCCAACAAAATTATAATGACAATAAAAACAAATTTACAGATTTCCATTTAAAATGCAGGAGGTACACACATAGACGCACACACACACACACCCATGCACACACATAGTTAGGGAACGACACACAAAATAGTGAAATTAAGTGTAGGTACCAAAAATTAGTATCGCGTTTTTCTATCTCGCAACAGCCACAGAGAACAGAACAAAAGAGATAGACGAATTTTTATGGCCAATGCCCAGGGGCGTACGAGGTGCCACAGACCCCATTTGATACACACCACTAACCGCAACAAGAGCAACAGCAACAACAACAACAACAACAACAAAAACAATGGCAACACCAACGTCAGCCAACGAGACCGGAAGAGATGCTTATCGGTCAGTCCAGTCCAGTCCAGCCCAGTCCCGTCCAGTCCCGTTCAGTCCCGTCCAATTCAGTCCGCGGCTGGACAGGTTCCAAGTTGTATGTGTGCTCAAAAATGCAAACCATTTGGGGATTTGCCAAAAGACTGTAACTCACTTGTCAGTCTTGTACGAGTAATACACTTGAATTCCAGGGTATATTTGCTTTGCCATTGGCCTATCAACATACAAATGCCCAGAAAGAAACAAGATCAGCTTTTAAATACCACTCTCAGAAAAAGAAAATCGCCCTGAATTGTAGAAGATCGCCATATTTTTGGCGTCAAGGGTTACCCACCCTTATGTTCAGGAAGCATATTTCTAAGACGAAGGATTGTTTCTTCCTAAAATCAGCGTATATCTTTTTAAAATTTAAAATTTCTGATTTTCTTTCATATCTGTGCATAAAACTCTCACATTAGCTTAATTATACATATATATTAATTATTAAACATTTTTGTTTAAGGATTTCGCATACACAAACGCATTTTAGATAGTTAAGAAATTCATGCAAAAGATTACGTAGCCAATTGCATTATTCTTTTCTGAATCTCAGCATTTTTTCTAATATTTTTTGGAAATATATTGTATCATTAAGAAAAATAATTATTAAAAATAGAAGACGAGCCTTTCTTATTTTAAGAACTTTAATTTAGTTCAATCAAAAATGATTTCTGAAAATAAGAAAAACTTTCGAGTTTTCATGGCGATACTCTAAAATTCAGATCTACTTTTTTCTGACTAAATATTAACCAGCAGACAAAAAAATGCACTTTCAGGAGCACTATAAGAAATTCAAGTGCCTTGAAAGAATTCAAGAAGTGTCATTTTTGGATCTACAACTTTTCTATTGTCAAATGCTTTTCCATATCTAGGAGTATCTAGGGTTATTTCTCTCCATAAAACTTTTATCCCTCCAAGTACTACTATTATGAAAGTGGTATACAATTTAAACTAGATATAAATTATTTATTCTCTCTCTTAAACTCTTAAACATTATTTTGGATATTCTAAATATTCAATTGTCCGAATAAAATCGTAATGAAACAGGTTAGTTTCTGCAGGTGGACTTCAAATTGTAGTTTGCCACTCAGATCAATTCTCCCGACAATAGGATTCATAGCTGAGCAAGGGCATTTCATATTTGGTGTTTAAGCAACTCATTTTACTATTTTGTGTTCCTGTGGCCGTAATTATTGTTGTTGTGGCTGCCCTGTTAAGCAATGCGATTAAAATATTTAAATTCAGTTTGGCGAGTGCGAGAAATGTTCCTAAACTGCGCCTGCGCGCCTGATAAATGGGACAAGTCCACTGCGACGGCATTGCATTAGCATATAGAACGAATGCTGGGAGAGAGTGCCAAAGGTTAAAGGGGAACAGGCGGGCTGGTGAGGGAGGGAGGTAGGGAAGTAGGGAAGTAAGGCGACAGAGGTTGGTTGTTACGTAGATGCAGAGAGGGGAAGGGAAGAGTAGTTATATGAGCGTTGCGCTTCGTCGCTTGTTTAATTGTTCCTGTCGCGCAAATTGTGGTTCCTTGAGTTGATCACTTCCCAGTTCCCATTTCCCTCTCCCCTCCTCACCGTTCTTCGTTCCCAATTTCCCAATTTCAACTACCCTTTCCATTTGCACTCTGTGTGCGTGTCATGCGCCAAGCAGCGACCCAGCGTTGTAGTCGCAGTTGCAGTTGGAGTCGCTGTTGATGATGGCATTGACTGGCATTGCGCACTTATTTAAATCACTAAGCCAAACTTAACCAACTGTTAAAATACAAACTAAAATGCATTTAACTGTTTTGGGCTGTTTTGTCAACAAAGTGCTGTCATCATCATCATCATCATCACTGAAATCATCATCAACGTCGCTTCTCGCTCACGTACACCTCTTCCTGTCACTGTCACTGTCACTGTTTCTGTTGTTGTTTTGATGTTGTTATTGCTGTTGTTGTTGTTGTTGTTGTTACTGCTGTTTTCGTTGTCGTGCTGTTGCGTCTGTCAGCACTTTTGACGCAATTACCTCTCAAAACCCACACACACACATGCGTATATACATACATACAATTATGAACAAGTTTCAAAATTTGCCCCAAAATTCGCCCCAATTACTAGAACTATGATCAAAAAACCTTCGCTTTTGAAGATGAGTTGCGTTTTGACGAAGTTATGGCATTTTGAAGTTTCGACCTATGCCCATACACCGATATATCGATTTTCGGGCTATAATTTTTACTTGTCCTCCGACCTCAAATTTCGTTTTCAACTTGAAATGTACGATTGATTAAGGGGCAAAACTATGATCAAAAAGCCTTCGCTTTTGAAGATGACGTTGAGTTTTGACGAAGTTATGGCATTTTGAAGTTTCGACCTATGCCCATACACCGATATATCGATTTTCGGGCTATAATTTTTACTTGTCCTCCGACCTCAAATTTCGTTTTCAACTTGAAATGTACGATTGATTAAGGGGCAAAACTATGATCAAAAAGCCTTCGCTTTTGAAGATGACGTTGAGTTTTGACGAAGTTATGGCATTTTGAAGTTTCGACCTATGCCCATACACCGATATATCGATTTTCGGGCTATAATTTTTACTTGTCCTCCGACCTCAAATTTCGTTTTCAACTTGAAATGTACGATTGATTAAGAGGCAAAACTATGATCAAAAAGCCTTCGCTTTTGAAAATGACGTTGAGTTTTGACGAAGTTATGGCATTTTGAAGTTTCGACCTATGCCCATACACCGATATATCAATTTTCGGGCTATAATTTTTACTTGTCTTCCAACCTAAAATTTCGTTTTCAACTTTAAATGTACGATTGATTTAGGGGCAAAACTATGATCAAAAAGCCTTCGCTTTTGAAAATGACGTTGAGTTTTGACGAAGTTATGGCATTTTGAAGTTTCGACCTATGCCCATACACCGATATATCGATTTTCGGGCTATAATTTTTACTTGTCTTCCGACCTCAAATTTCGTTTTCAACTTTAAATGCACAATTGATTTAGGGGCAAAACTATGATCAAAAAGCCCTCGCTTTTGAAGATGACGTTGAGTTTTGACGAAGTTATGGCATTTTGAAGTTTCGACCTATGCCCATACACCGATATATCGATTTTCAGGCTATAATTTTTACTTGTCTTCCGACCTCAAATTTCGTTTTCAACTTTAACTGCACGATTGATTTAGGGGCAAAACTATGATCAAAAAGCCTTCGCTTTTGAAAATGACGTTGAGTTTTGACGAAGTTATGGCATTTTGAAGTTTCGATCTATGCCCATACACCGATATATCGATTTTCAGGCTATAATTTTTACTTGTCTTCCGACCTCAAATTACGTTTTCAACTTTAAATGTACAATTGATTTAGGGGCAAAACTATGATCAAAAAGCCCTCGCTTTTGAAGATGACGTTGAGTTTTGACGAAGTTATGGCATTTTGAAGTTTCGATCTATGCCCATACACCGATATATCGATTTTCGGGCTATAATTTTTACTTGTCCTCCGACCTCAAATTTCGTTTTCAACTTTAAATGTACGATTGATTTAGGGGCAAAACTATGATCAAAAAGCCTTCGCTTTTGAAAATGACGTTGAGTTTTGACGAAGTTATGGCATTTTGAAGTTTCGACCTATGCCCATACACCGATATATCGATTTTCGGGCTATAATTTTTACTTGTCTTCCGACCTCAAATTTCGTTTTCAACTTTAAATGCACGATTGATTTAGGGGCAAAACTATGATCAAAAAGCCTTCGCTTTTGAAGATGACGTTGAGTTTTGACGAAGTTATGGCATTTTGAAGTTTCGACCTATGCCCATACACCGATATATCGATTTTCGGGCTATAATTTTTACTTGTCTTCCGACCTCAAATTTCGTTTTCAACTTTAAATGCACAATTGATTTAGGGGCAAAACTATGATCAAAAAGCCCTCGCTTTTGAAGATGACGTTGAGTTTTGACGAAGTTATGGCATTTTGAAGTTTCGATCTATGCCCATACACCGATATATCGATTTTCGGGCTATAATTTTTACTTGTCCTCCGACCTCAAATTTCGTTTTCAACTTTAAATGTACGATTGATTTAGGGGCAAAACTATGATCAAAAAGCCTTCGCTTTTGAAGATGACGTTGAGTTTTGACGAAGTTATGGCATTTTGAAGTTTCGACCTATGCCCATACACCGATATATCGATTTTCGGGCTATAATTTTTACTTGTCCTCCGACCTCAAATTTCGTTTTCAACTTTAAATGTACGATTGATTTAGGGGCAAAACTATGATCAAAAAGCCTTCGCTTTTGAAGATAAGTTGAGTTTTGACGAAGTTATGGCATTTTGAAGTTTCGACCTATGCCCATACACCGATATATCGATTTTCGGGCTTTAATTTTTACTTGTCCTCCGACCTCAAATTTCGTTTTCAACTTTAAATGTACGATTGATTTAGGGGCAAAACTATGATCAAAAAGCCTTCGCTTTTGAAGATAAGTTGAGTTTTGACGAAGTTATGGCATTTTGAAGTTTCGACCTATGCCCATACACCGATATATCGATTTTCGGGCTATAATTTTTACTTGTCCTCCGACCTCAAATTTCGTTTTTAACTTTAAATGTACGATTGATTTAGGGGCAAAACTATGATCAAAAAGCCTTCGCTTTTGAAGATAAGTTGAGTTTTGACGAAGTTATGGCATTTTGAAGTTTCGACCTATGCCCATACACCGATATATCGATTTTCGGGCTATAATTTTTACTTGTCCTCCGACCTCAAATTTCGTTTTTAACTTTAAATGTACGATTGATTTAGGGGCAAAACTATGATCAAAAAGCCTTCGCTTTTGAAGATAAGTTGAGTTTTGACGAAGTTATGGCATTTTGAAGTTTCGACCTATGCCCATACACCGATATATCGATTTTCGGGCTATAATTTTTACTAGTCTTCCGACCTCAAATTTTGTTTTCAACTTTAAATGTACGATTGAGTTAGGGGCAAAACTATGATCAAAAAGCCTTCGAGGTACAGGAAACTGAGGCATTTTTAAGTGCAGATCTCGATCCTGTGCAACCGATCACACCTATCGCCCCTAATGAGGTCCGCTTGCAGATTCGCAGGCTAAAGTCCACTAAAGCCCCTGGATATGATGGCGTCGACGGCAGAGTTGCTAAGGCCCTCCCCGAGAAGGGAGTGATGTTCTTGGTGCTACTTTTTAACTCCATGGTACGCATCCACCACTTCCCCACTCCGTGGAAGTGTGCTGTGATTGCGATGATTCCGAAACCTTGCAAGCCGGATAATCTTGTCTCGTCATATCGACCGATAAGCTTGCTGTCCACTTTCTCCAAAATATTTGAAAAAATATTTCTTGGAAGATTGTCGGCAGTAAGTGGCTTCCAGAGTGCAATTCCTGATCATCAGTTTGGCTTTAGGCATCACCATGGTACACCAGAGCAAGTTCATCGAGTAGTTCAGCATGTCCTCGACGCCTTGGAAAATAAGCAGTACAGCTCTGCTGTCTTCCTGGATATTCAGCAAGCGTTTGATCGCGTATGGCATGATGGCCTGCTTTTTAAGCTTAAGTCCCTACTACCTTCGGAGCATTTACTGCTCAGGTCCTACCTGCTTGGCCGTTCTTTTATGGTGGAAGTTAGGGGCGAGCGATCAAACATCCGCCGCATCGGAGCGGGTGTACCGCAGGGTAGTGTCCTTGGACCTGCCCTGTACACATTGTACACTGCGGACTTGCCGATTCCGGTAGCCAGAAACACGCTGCTTGCCACATACGCAGATGACACTGTGTTCCTCGCTAACTCCTCCACTGCTTGGAGAGCAGCAGCGGTTACGCAAAGATTCTTGGATGATTTTAGTACCTGGGCCAACCGGTGGAACATCTGTGTCAATGAGAACAAGTCTCAGCACTGTACGTTTGCGCTCAGGAGTGGTAACTGTCCACCCGTCCGACGCAACAACACGATCATACCTCAGGGGAACCATGTTCGCTACCTGGGTATGCATCTGGTCAGGAAACTTACCTGGCGCAAACACATACAGATCACGGCAGCAGCGTGTAGATCCAAGAGGGCGAAACTCAACTGGTTGCTGAAGTCATCCAGCAAACTCAGCTTGAGCAACAAGCTGCTGGTGTATAGGAGCATCATCGTGCCCACATGGACATATGGGAATCCATTTTGGGGCACAGCAGCAAAATCGTGGATTAATCAAATTCAAGTTCTGCAGAACAAGGTCCTAAGAGACATCTCTGGTGCTCCACCCTATGTCGAATACAACCCGCAGACGCTTAAAGCGCCTCCACACCAGCAACGTCTGGACAGTTGGGCGTTAATAGTATCGTTAATGTGCAATAAATGTTATATTTAATCTTACATTTGATGTTACTTAATATTGTAATATGTTAAAACCAATTATTTGTTTATGTTATTAATTTAAATTCCCCTTTATTATGTATTCAATCTTCAAAACAATATTTTATAACCTTTCAGTAGGTTGATCAATATTAAATTAAATTGCTAAATAAAAAAAAAAAAAAAAAATTTATTTACAAATAAGAATTCTCGACTTTCTTTACATTTAAATTGGATTATCGGCTCTATTCGGCATATGTGTATACCCTGAAAAGTATTCAAAATCCAATATTAATGAGTTTTGTTCGTTAAAACCCCAATTTATCTTGTGATTATATAAATCTTTTTATGATATTCTCTCTGTCCCTCTCTCTGTCTGATTGTAAGGTTCCTTTCCGCCCGCCCATTAAGAGCTCTTATGAATGGCCCTCAACAAATTTTCGGGCACTTTTCATTTCTCGGCCTCTTTAACAAACCAGCCTCTAAATAATTGAACAACAGCAGTAACAATTTCACGTAATTATTCTTGGTCAGCTATTTGTCTCTTTTCTCCTTGAGACCTACGATTTTTGGATTTCAACTTGCTCTCGGTTTTTTTTTTTTTTATTTGTTTTTTTGTATTTTGAAGTTTTAGTTTTGGCTGCGGCGCGTTTAATGCGTTTTAAATGGTAGCAAAATTTGATATAATTATAATTATGCTACTCAGTGTTGCCGTCGCATTGTTCCATCTGTTCGTTAGCTCGCTCGATGGTTGGGTTTCAGTTGGAGGCGGAGATGCCAAACAGCGATAAAAGTTTTGACGCAATAATAGACACCGCAACAACAACAACAACAACAATAGATACAACACCGCAACGATGTTCATAACAAGCCAAATACAACAGCAACAACAAAAAAATGTTTTTAATGAGACACCAGCGACGCAATTATTTAGATAGAGGCTGAGTGAGAGGGAGAGAGTGATGGAGTTAGGAATAGAGATAGATAGAGACAGCGATCGGTCGCACACATTCTATATGTATGCATATATATATATATAAATATATGTAAATTAACGCTAATGCAACAATTGTCGAATATGTTCATTGTGGTTGTTGCTATTTCAATTAATTGCCAACAAATAGCTTGTGGAATCTAAAAATTTGCCAGAAAATCAAAGTTGGTAACGAATCAGTCACAAATAAAAAATATAAAACTATTTCCGATCATGTCAATTTTACTGTGCCCAAAATTTCGTACGTTCACATTTGAAACATTTCGCGATTCCATTATGATTATCTGTTAAATAAATCAAATGATTGCCCTAATTTAATTTTTTCTTGCGAAATGGATAATAAAACAAATAATTAACTTAGAAAACCGGCTAAGAACCTTTTCAGCAGGCAGTCCAATAAGTCAGCGTCCGTTCTTTAAATATTTTGATATTGCTATCCTTTTCGTAACATCGATTCGACATTCGATAATTCATCGCAAAATAGAAGCAATACTCGGAGCGAATTTCTAAAATTCTAAAAGCTTATGACCCAAATTTCTGAACAACAATTCCAAACACAATTAAATTTGTCCACACGCTGAAGGACCACTTTACATATTTTTTTAAAAAAGTGGAACTACAGACTCTCTTTCGAAATTTTATGTCATGGAGACAGGGAAAACGGCATTCATCATTCTCCGCATTTTTCTACTTGAGTGCTCAATTAGCCAAGTCCAATTGCAATTGTCGCATTGTTGCTTTGTCGTTTTGTCGCATTGCGGCTGCACTTTATGCGTTTTTTATGCAAATCTACGGCACCGTTAAAAAAGGACATCAGCCAGCGTCCGTGTGCTGGGCATCATTATCGCAATAGGCAATAAGCAATAAGCGTAGCTCTCTAATTGTTCTCACGAACGAGTTACGAATGAAAAATCAAATGATAAATTATCACGCAGTTGACGTCGCTGTCGGCGTCGCTGCTGCTGTCGCCGCCACGCAGTCAGCCAATGTCAAATGTAAATGATTATTATTATAATTGTCTCTTTGCATATGTGTGATTGTGTGTGTGTGAGTGTGTGTGTGTGTGTGTGTGTGTGTGTGAGTGTGTGTCTCTCTCGCTTTCGCCTGTCGCTGTCTGTTTGGCTTAACCAAGCGTGAAATTTATTTAAATTCATTTTTAAGTGTGCTCAAGTTGAGAAAAAAATATGCATACAAAAATATAAGTGTGTAAATGTATGTGCGTATCATGTATGAATAAAAAATAATAAAAATAAAAACAACAACAATAGTACAGTGCACAAATTGTGCTAACAACCACTGCACATATTCAAATTTAAAATTCAAATAAATTGAGTAATTTAACAAATTTTTCTGATTTATGCATTGGCAGCAAGATAGCAATCATACTTACTTAGAATATAATAACCCTATATGAGAGGGAGGTAATCATCCATAAATAAGGAACGTTCAAGAATTTATTCAGTCTATTTTGTTGTTCGCTAGATTATTACAATATATTTTAAACTAAATTCATTTCAATTATTTGTTAAGGCTCTGCAACTTACAACTATACATACAACTATATTATATAGGAACATTCAGACGAAAGATGATTTTTAAATTACATCTATCGAAATATCCGTGGCCTTATAGTTCAACTTTTCTGAAACAATATTGATAACACAAATATTTCTCTTTTTTAAATATTTGTTACAAAAAAATACTTTTTTTTATTATTAATCTCCTACGCGTCGACCGGTATTTCATCTGCGGATTGACTGGAAAAATCGTTCTTTCTTGTTTTTAATTAGTTTTAGTAATGTTCCTTTTTACACTAAACCCAAACTCCACCACCTGATGCTCAACCCCCCCAGCAAATTGATTGCTGATCCTTGATCCACGATACACGATCCCCGATCAGCAATCATTCTCTTGAGCTCCGCACACAGTAATTACAGCATGGGCAGCAGCGACTCCACTTAAGCCGGAAATGGTAAAACCTCCGTCGGATCTCATTGTAGGGTTTCCAAATTGTCATTCACCGAACGTTCGGCGCTAAGCTTTGTCGGAAAGCATTTTTTTTGTTTTTTTTTGTTTTACTGCGATGGGACGTGTTGCGAAAATTGTATTGTTGGTAACATCATTAAAAGGCCATAGTAGCAAAACGGCAAAACGGCAAAAAGTGCTTATGAAAAGTCTTAAAACGTTTTCGTTTACCAGAGGAGTTGATCAAAATGGACGTGTACAGGGCCTTCATTAGTGCCGACAGACACACAAGTACAAACATACGCGACACACAATCGCTTCTGGGGCAGCCATGGTGGCCAATTACAATAACAATTGCAAAATATGCAAAATAACAGCAACAACAACAACAACAACAACAGCGTCGACGATCGGCATATAATTGGGCTAACAACTGCGGTTGCTGCTGTTGCTGATAAATGCAACTGCGTGATTGGATTAAAGCCAACACAAGAACCGAACCCAAATCCGAAAAAAAAAAACAAAATAAAAGTAAAAATAAACAACAACGCCGAGCTGCCATTTCGATCGCTAATTTTTCGCGTTTATCTCATTATTCCACAGATTTTGAGTATTTATCTGTGGGGGCTGAGCGCCCGCACTCAACTCCCTGAATCCCCTGAGCCCAACACCCATACAAAGGATCTGCGTTCAATGCATCCAATTAGAGAGCTCTACGTTCATCTTGCTTCTTTGGCTGTTTGGCTTCTTTGGCTTCTTTGGCATCGTTGGCATCTCTTTGGGGAATGATCGTGCTAAACTTCATTAAATCTTTTTTCTCGAAATCGCTTTTCAACTCGTTTCGTTCGCTGGACCGACTGACTGACTGGCTGACTGGTTGGCAATCAACGTGGCCAGTCCCTTGATTATTGGTTGTGAAAACGTCTTTTTCAAAAATTTATGCAAAATTGTTGAAAAATGGTTGCTACTGTAAGTGAGCTCTCATCTCCGACTCTCAGTAATCCCGTGCCTCTTACCTTATGCCTACCCTTATGCCTCCTGTCTTCAATGTCTTTTTGCCTTTTGCCTCTTGTCTTTTGCATATGCCGCTGGCACATTTTCTATCTTTCGCTCAATTAAATGAAGGAACGCCTCAAAGGGCCATTTCGCTTAGTTAAATGTTAGCTACTGGTTTTCTGGAAACAAGTTTTAACAGAGTCAACCGTCGCTAGGGCTAATACTAATTACATTGTCATGGATCTGAAGAGGTTAAGCAAAATATCCCAAGGCATTCCAATAATTTCCAATAATCATCTGCATATGCATAAGCGCATTATCGATAAGAATACTCAATAAATGAATAGTTCGCAAAACAATAAATATCTTAGGTGAGATCTTCTTCAGTTTCTCTTCGACCTCAATTTTCATGTAAATGGCAAATCTTGTTTAAAAGAATCGAACAAAATCATTATCATAAATAATAGTTCCTATGTTGCCTTGGGCCCAGTTAGCTAGCAGTCACATAATTACTTCAAGTTAGTTATGAATTAAATCTGGCTTTGAGTACCCATTAAATAAATAAATTAAATTCAATAAGTGAGTCAAATATCATTTTCAAAATATTATTTTGTCATATTTCATTGTTGTTCAGATTAGTTTAGTTTTAGATCAGAATTTGTAGTAATTTTTATATTAAAATAAATATTGCACATTTATTGTTGAAAAAAAACTACTTAAATATTTATAAATTTACGGCTTTTAAATGGTAAAGTTTTTCTGCAGTTTTGGTCTGATTTTGGATGGTAAATATATATTATATATTAGTCTTAATTTTGAATTCAATTTTATTTCGAATCCGAAGATGAGTCAAAAGTAAACCGCAAAGCTAACTCTGAACTGGAATTCACAAATCACAATTCACAAATGATCGGATGCAATCAATTAATGATCTATCTCAGGCAAAAGTGTCTCACTCTCGGAGTGTGTGCGAGAATCTGTGTGTGTGTGTGTGTGTGTGTGTGTGTGTGTATGGTGTGTGTGCCTAAATGCTTCAACAAAGAATAACTAACGAGGTGTTATAATTATAAAGAGACACATAAACGTGTCCATATCGATCGTGAAGCGTTAATCTTGTCTAAGGGCTACCAAAATGCTGAGGCGCTTGTCATTAGAATATATTGTTCGAATTTCACGTTGGATATCGATTCGATTGGTTTTGTTGTTGTTGACTTTATTACTCGTGTATCTGTTAGATACTCGCGTCATTTTGCCATTTCATTGATGCTGTCGTAGACTTTTCCAGTCTCTCAATGAACGAATGCGCCGCGATCCATGAATGGGCCACCAAATCTGAAACACCATTCGAAGTGGCTTCGAGAATGGGTATACATATATGGATGTATGTGTGTATGTATGTATGTATGTATGCATGTATGCACATACATATATTGTGCCTGGGCCACTCTCGCTGAGTTTTTCATTGATCATTTTCAACGTTTCAATTCGTTTCGACATTTTGCTGCGTAATTTGTGTTAAGTGGTTTCAGCCCACTTCAGATACTTCATCTTTGGTGAGGAGATTTCGTTTGCTTCCGCGTGAGCTCTCTGAATATTATGTGCTTGTATATATCTATGTTTGTATGTATACATACATCTGAGACTCGAATGTATATGTTTAATTTTGTTTTATCGATTGAAAACAAACAGCACACACACACACACACACAAGCAACACACACATGGATATATCGAAAGAAAGCCACGGAAATTAAAATGCGGCAAACTGTGCATTTATCTCGTCATGACACGCCCCCTTCCCCTACCCCTGCCTCTTGCCGCTCGCCCTTGCACAGCCCTCTATAAACAATTTCAAGTTGAGCTTGACCAACGCTTTGATCTGCGCCGAGTGATTTTGTTTATTTTTGTTCATAATCGACACAAACGCTGACCACCTTCGCCTCCTTCTCCCGCTGCTCCTCCTCCTCCTCCTGATCCAGCAATGTTGATCCCATCTCGCTGCCTTTTGATCGGGGCGCGAAAATTGTGCGCCTAACCCGCCTGGCGACGACCTCATCTCCGACTCCAACTCCAACTCCAACTGCAGACATCAGACTCAAAGCGTCAGCCGGTAGTTGCTACCGACAATGACGAGGGCGTTTGTTGCTTCTGCTTCTGCTTCTGCTGCTGCTGTTTGTGGTGCTTATGATGATGATGATGATGATGATGATTAGATGATTATGATGATGACGTGGCATAGCCATAGATAGACCTGGCCAAGATGGGCTGTCAGGCGGACAATGGCCAATCGGTTCGCTTTGGCTATGAAATATGCGCTCAACAGCACATGTGCAATGAGCTGACGGATTGACGATGCTGTGGAGATCAAGAGCAGATCCAGCGCTCTTTGTATGCCGCAAGATCATCATCAGAGAACGCTGATGAGCAGCCACAAGATTTGCCAGCCAGCTAGCAGCCAGTTGGTTCATTAGCCTAAATGGTAGCTGGAATGTGTGAAACTACTTGTGCTAATAGATCACTTATCGATCATATTCAGGCAGAGAATACATTGCTCGGCTCTAATTGTATTTCATTATAATTTTACGATTGTTTGGCCAGCTTAAACTATATTGTTAAAAGGCATAGCAATGCGTAAAATGTGTGGGTTATAATCTAGCTGAACGGTTTTAAAGCAAAGTGGTGGAAAGTAGAGGAAAGTATTTGTGAATCCCAAACAAAAGTTACTTCAACTTTGGGAAACAACTGAAAATTACATTAAATGTTTTTTTTTTTTATTATTCTTAAAAGCATTTAAAGGTGCGGATTGACAGAGCGAGAGAGTGCAAGAGAGTGAGACTGAATGAAACAATTAAATTAATAAAACAAAACTTAAAAATAATATGAAATGCTTTAACATTACAATTGTTTCTTTTATTGTGTATTAATAGTTGTCGAGTGCAGGAAATGATTTCTTCTGCTTGTGACATACTTTTGCACAAATTCATGCAGCACTTTTCCCCATTTTTAATGGGTTCAAGGTATACTAATAAAAATCTGTAAGTGAATCCACTAGAAAAATAGCGAAATTTATATATTATTTTGTGAGAATATGCCCACTCACACATAGATATATATTGACAGTGTAAGTGATCAAGGCAATGTCGATGTCGACCTTACAAGTCAACTACTGTTCAAGTTCAACTTTGACTCCGATTTCAGCAACTAACTGTGGACCTGACTTGGGCTTTGACTTTGAGTACCAGTGCGATTACTATTCTCTGCTGGTCCTTTACGCATCACTGTGCTGAGAAATTGCCCATTTATTTAAGAAATGGCAAAACAAAAAATTAGTTTTAAACATTTTTCCAGCGAATTGTTCCGTTTCACCTTCGGCTTCCACTCTATGTTTCACTCACTTTTGCGATGTGTGTGGTTTTGTCTAATGAAGTTTCTGTCGTATGCGGCTGGCTTGCAAAAACTATTTTCTCCCCCATTTACCGAGTCGAGAGCTTTTACGAACGGAAACTGGCAATTTGCAAAAAAAAAAAAATAAAATAAAATTACAAATGTCTATATGTATAAAAATAATACATGCCTATAAACAGCGACCGGCCTCACGCACTCCGGCACCCCGATCTTCTAGAGCGATATTTGCGGGGCTTGGCCGGATGGACGGCACATTGGCATTATGCATTTAGTTACGCACTTATTTGTTTGGCATTCTGATGCGCAAAGTACACAATTTAGGGTCCTGTCTGTTTAGCAGACGCAATTTGCGTTAGCTAAACAGGCACTTAAGGGACGGAACTTTTTTTTTACGCAATGCGTCAGTGCGTCCATAGATTAGTGCGTCTAACCATCTGGGCAGTTACTGTGCCACTTTTATGACACTTTGCAATCAGCCCAGCATTAAGCTGTCTGCGTTGCGGAAAAATGATTCAGCATCTATAATTTAGGAACACGAACGAGAATATTCAGTCAGTACACATTTTATTGCTATATTTTTAAAAACTTTTAAAAATGTTATTGATCGCGAGCGAATCGACTTGTTGAAGTCTTGCGAACTTTGTTACATAATGCTTAATCTCTGTCTCAAAAAAGGTTTCATTTTACATGAAATTAATATTGTTTTATAGTTATTATTTAATTATTATATATTATGAATATTATTATAATTTTAATTATTATTATTATTGTTGCTATTATTATTTTTATGATTATTATTACGATTACGATTACCAAAATGAATATTTTTATTTTTCTCGTTATTGTGTTGCATGTATAATTGCCCGAATGACTTTTCAAAAATACTTTACTCTATGAGTATTTATAAACTGATTAATTATGTAAAGGGGCTTCCTGTCTTGAGCAAATATTTCAGCTTCTCTATTGTCTAGCCTAAGTTTCTTTGTCTGTGCTTCTGGCTGCTGGCATTTCAAAGTCAGCCTCGCGACGTTGAGGCCTGAATTTTGATATGGCATACAAACATTGGTATAGCAATCGATTTTTGCCGACAGTCACGACACGTTTTCACCAGAGACACAGCTACAGCAGGCCAGAAAGAGAGAGCGAGAGAGAGAGTGACGGAGGGAGAGAGAGAGAGAGAAAGCCTCTTGGGGAGGACAATGGAGCCAGCTCGATCAGTTGATCGGCCGATCAGTCGCTATTATAAGATCGTTAATAAGCGCTTGTCAATTTTCGGTAAAGTGTACAAAAAACGTTTATAATCATTAATAATAGCAATTTTTTAATTTTGTATAGATAACCAAAGTCTCAGTTTAGACCCGGGGCAACGGGACTGGCCAAGTCGGCGGCTATGGTGGTTGCCTTTTTTGGTTTCTCGAGTGCGTCAAACAGTAGCTAACAATTTTTTAAAAGCTCATTTAAATATTTCAGGCCCAAATGCGACGCCAGAAAGAGAAGATGGAAAACAACAGATAATGAGCGACGACTATCAGCAAAAGAGCACATGGCATCAGAGATTATCATTATTATACAAATCAAAATGAGCGCCGAATAGAGGTCAAAGTAAAGAACAACTACAGCCCCAATCGGAATTATTTATTGGTACAAACTAAAGGGATTCGGCGTCCAATACGCAAACAAAAGATTGTCGAGTTGTCGCAGAAGTAGTCGGAAAGATGTATCTAAAGTATCCTCTGGTTGAGTGTATGAAGTTAGCATTTCATATGGACTTGGGAAGGAGAGGATTTGTCGTATAACGCAGTTACACATGTCTGTCGGATCTCCACAAAATCCGCTTCTCCAAGTCAGATTGGAAACAGTACAAAGGAAATTCTTACATTTTGTCTCCGTAAGTCGATTGGGTCCTTCTGATTGACCTTCCCTCTCCAATTAATTGTCGTGAAATCGATTCTGTTGCTCTAATGAGCCAAATTCATTTTTTTTTTTGTTCTCTCTTGACCCATTCGCTACTTTTTCCTACTTTCTCTTAAACAATTACAATGGCCTTACCATGATACCAATTTTAGAATGCTCCATTTCTATCATTAAATCTTGTCTTTGGCTTGCCATCTTAACTAATTCATTTTAGCTTTTGTCATTTTTATTTTTGATCTGATTGGGTTTGTCCAGGTTTCTCCCTATCCGTGTTGGACCCATTTTAAAATTAATTATACCATGGATCTTAATAGTAACGACAAATTTTTAATTTAAATTTAAAAAGCGTAAATATTAATATCGGAATGGATTATCGAGCTTATTGCAATTCTAATTGCGATTTTGTGGCAATTAAAATGTGTATCCCAAAATGTTGTTCGGTATATTGTATGCTATACTAGAAGAGTGTAAATTTGCAATTTGCGATATTGCAGTAGGAGAGCTCTTAGCACATGCGGCCAAGTCAATGCAACAAAAGGTTGCAAGCAGCATCAAGGGAAAATGGATCAATGAACCTCAGCTCAATTCCAATTTCGAGACCGAGTCCCAGTTTAAGTTTGAGGTGCTTGGGGCGTCGCTGTCGGCGAGAGCAAAGCCAAACAAAACGCAGGCCGGTAGTCGGCAGCGACGACGTCGGCGTCAGCGTCAGCATCAGCGTCGACTGCAGCGCCCATTTAAAAACCTTTTAAGTCATCAGGCACGCCCACATTTTTAAATGCCGTGCGCAGGCGCCACCCTGACGCCAGCCGGAAATGGGTAAACTCAGAGCCAGAAGACAGAAGCGGAGACGGAGTACGTGGTGCATGGTGCATGGTGCATGGTGCGGGGTGCGGGGTGCTAAGGTCTTGTGGTTAAGTTGACTTGACTTGCTTTTCCACAAGCATTTCCATTTCAATTTCTATTTTCAGTGAGCCGGGAAAAGTTGCTGAGCTCCTTGACTAATTCGATTGCAATTAGTTGCACGCCGGGAAAAGGCTCGCTCTCACACTCTCTTTCTCTCTCTCTCTCTCTCTCTGTCTCTGTCACTCTCTGCTCGTCTCGTGTCATGTCGTGGGTGCGTCATAGTTGTGTGCTGTGACAGGATTTGGCTCATAATCCAATTAAATGCATAGCAGCAGTTGCGGTTCGTTTCCTGCTCGCACCTGTGCGGCATCTCTCGTCTCGTATCATTTTTTGTTGGTTTTGGTTTTGGGTTTGGGTTTAGGTCTTGGTGTTTGGCTTTTGGCAAGCGGACGCGGAACGGGAACGGGGACGCAGAACGCGGAAAGGGGGCGGCAGGCAAGGGGCAAGAGGCAAGAGGCGACGGCCATTGATCGATCGGCCAATGATTTTGCATAAATTATAAGCCACAAAACAGAAACGTTAACTTTTGGACTACAAAAGCCAAAACGCCGCCAAATGAAAACATAAAAAACAAATTCAGGAAACAAACGAAACAGCTAAATAAAAAAGAAGCCGAAGCTCAGATGCTCTAGCGTCTGTGCATTGCATTTGATATATATATTGTGATTATACATAGACAACAAAAACGAATGTGGAATATTTTATATATATTTTTATTTACTGCTAAAGATCTTTAGCATTGATTTACTTCTCATATTTTATGCTATTAAAATTCATAATATTTTTTATACCATGGCTAGAAAATGATTTGCATATCGAATGCAAGTGCGGCTTTGGCCAAAAGTAGGTCTGGAGGAAAGTCAGCAGCCTTATGCCTTATGGATGCCACCCAGGCTGGCGTGAATAGATACAGAAACAGTTACAGCATCAGATACAGATACAGAAACAGCTTCGATTTGGTTGCGTTACTAATTTTTGTAGCGTTTTGCATGCGACAAAAGCATTCAAAGCGGGCATTTCAAGAGTCAATTGTGCGTCAGCATGAGTCAGCAGATGCGGGAGGTGGAGTGGAGTGGAGATTGAGAATGGTGAATGGGGCAAGCGGGTAAAGGGTATGCGGCAAGGGGAATGAGAATGCAGTCAGTTGGATTTTTTTTACTTTTTTGTTGGCCACTGTCCGTTAACAAGCGACTATCAGCCGTTGCAGATCTGCAGCTTTTGTGGCCTTAATTACAATCTTTTGAATACATTTGGCGCTTAATCACATGGCCATGATCCCATCCCCCACCCGCTCCCGAGACGCTCTCTCTCTCTCTCTCACTCTCACTCCCTCTCTCATCATTAACAGCACCTGCGACTCAAAGCAATTTAATTTTGCTCGTTGTTTATTTGCTGAGTTCTTTTTTGTTGTTGTCGTTTTGGCCGACGCACAGTTGAAAGGCAGCTTGAGTGAGAGTCAGTGACAGAGTCCAAGTTCAAGTCGCAGTCCAAGTCGAAGTCGAAGTCCAAGCTTATGTCCAAGTGCCGCCGCAGTCGGAGCCCTGAGCTGCAATCATCAATCAAAGAGTGCCGGATTGTGCGGCTTTCAACACGTTTAGCTGCGCTCCAGCGGTTTGAAATTTTAACTGGCACTCTCTCGCCGGCAGCAGAAGAGCTCTGCAAAAGGGAATCTCCTTTACTTTTAACAGACTCTAAATGCTTGACCACTGTCCATAATAGTTCAAGTTGTTGCCGTTTTATAACCGCTCCCTATGATTGCTCAGTCAGCTCCGATGACATCGTCCAAGTCTCCACTTCGTATTCGCTTTCGGCTTCGATTTCGTCTTCGTTTTCGCCTTGTGCCTGGCTGCCTTTTGTGGCTTCTTCTTTCGCGTTGTCAAGTGGAAAATGTTGTAGAAATGTGTGGTACTTAAGTCCATCACCACCGCAAAAACCGCACAATTTAATATCGAATACCAAAAAATGCTAAAAAAAAAAAAAACTGAAAAAAAGCTAAACAAAAACTCATATGAAACTTAACTAACTATATACAAGTTATCGTAGCTGCCAGCTATATTTCGAACGACGCGTCCAACCGGTGGACGATGATCTATTGATATACGTATCTGCTGGAGGAGCTGTGTCTGTGGCATCGCTTCGAAATCCGCTACTTAGCACACGAGAGCATTAACCCAGATTGAGCGGTTTGCCAGGGGTCAGAAGACAATCAGATATAAGACCAGCGATAGGGGCGTGTGGAGGGTGGCTTGCTAATAGGGAATATTTGTATTTTATTCATAGGATCCATCAATCAATTCATTAAATTTGTAATCATATTTTGAGACTTAACCTTAAAGTATGCCCCAAACCATCTTCATTCAAATACATAGAACATCATTACACAATGTGCGCATGACTTCAATCACTGTCAATCACTCACAATCGCTTTCAATCGAAAGCCTTCACTCTGAATTCCTTCCCTTGTTGGTGACAACCAGCATCCAGATACCTTTTATCGTTGACAAAGTGCCAAACACTCTCCCCCAATGTGTATATATGTATATATATATATGTATACATACATATATATTTATATATATCTGTATGTATGAATATGTATATTTTTCAGCTCACCCTTTGGTCACCGCAAACCGCATACATCAACACACTAGCAGTTTCAGTCGCAGCTTGAGTTTGAGTTCAATTTGCAATCAAGCTGCACCCCACTCCGCTCTCTTCTCGTCGTCATTTCACTTGTCAATTGAATTTTGCCCCTCCCGCTAGCCACGATACTAAATTGGTAACTAAATACTTAAACTAATTTTAAGGTTTAACAAAGTCCAAGACGTTGTCGCGTTGACAAGCGGGCGGTCACTTCACCAATGCGATGGAGTGAGGGAGGCAGCTCGGGGGGTAGACAGGGGCAGCCGCGTTGACCGCAAGCAATGAAGTGTGTGCCAGCCAGCAAGAGAAACAGAAACAGAACCAGAGACGAAGCCGAAGTTGAGGCCGAAGCATGAGACTAGGGTGGGGATGAGGGCATTGGGATGGGGCATGCCTGTGGTTAGAGCCAGGGCAGGGACTGTAAGTGCGACTCGAACTGGCACTGGCACTGGCACTGGCACTGGTACTGGTACTGGAACTGGAACTGCTCAACGGTGGGGGTGCCAGGCACTTAAGTAGCTACTAACTGTTATTTACATTATTTGCTAATTTCGTAGGCCCAAGAGTACCGCTCAAGTGCCTCATGCGATGAAAATTTCTAAGGTTTCGCTGCGGGGCCAAAAAAAAAAAAAATAAATAAGAAAACGAACAAAACCAAAACCAAAAAAAAAAAATAAAAAACTGTAAAAGCTACAACAAAAAAGTGAGATTTTTAAATTTAAATATGAAACTCAATAGGGCGGCCAAAAAAGCGCAGCGCAGCGTGAAAGTTGCACAAATTAGAAGACTGAGAATGTAAGCAAAGCGCTGCCTCGACTCCATATTGAATGCTAATGAAGCTAGCGATGACCCCAGCTCAAGAAATTGCACTGAGCGATCAGCTGACTTAGCACCACTATACCAATGAAATCGTGATCCATAATTTCGTGGGCCCAAATCTATATTCAGATATACACTCGAAAATTACAACTGCAATCAAATTCAAATTGGCTTTTCTTTTTCTCAATATTATGAGAATTTCCAAAATCAGATCTTTAAAATACTTCCATCCAAATTACACAAATCGATGTAAAAATAGACGTTGCTTAACTAGAAGTCAAAACGGTTTTTCTAGAACAAAATCTAAACTGCTCAAAGAAAATTTCCTTTTTTTTATCATTTTTTTTTTTTTTTTGAGTGTATCTATGTACATATATTCGTCTGCCTGTTGCTGGTATCTGTATCTTTGTATCTGCTAATTATTTGCGAGGTTCGTGTGAACTCGGTTTGTAGGTTTGTAGCTGTACGTAGATTTTTTACCGCAAATGTCTAATGAAGTTGGCCCGCTTTGATTGAGTGGGCGCAATTAAGCAGGCAAGCAGGCGACGCTGGGATGGCAGGAGGAGGGGGCGGCGGCAGGTGGCAGCGGGGCACGCGGTGGTGGGGTGGGTTTGCCGGCAGCTACCCACATGTACTGACAGTTAAATACAGTTGAGATTTGCGACGTTGCCGCGCATATTTCTCACTCATAATTAAGTCGTTTTGAGCGCGTTTAGAAATTGTTTTCGCTGCGTGTTTAGTTTTTTTTTCAGTTTTTTTTTTTTTTATATATATAAAGCGAGCAGCTAATTGCAACAGATTTTCCCATGGAACGCTTGCGCCCACCCTGACACCACCCCCGGCCACCGGTCCAGCGAAAGTCAGCATCAGCATCAGCTTCGGCTTTGGTTTTGGTTTTCGTTTTGGCTTTGGCGGCAATGTCTCAAATTGGGTTATTATGTGCATAGTTAAGACCATCGCATGCGACATTTAATTGCAATGGAATATGCCCTAAGCCTGAGATCTGGGTCAGTTAAGTGGCACAGATCTCGGTTGGCCGCACGGGCTCAAAACTGATTCGATTTGGATAACATTTGTGGCGCAAATGTTCGCATAATTTATAATTACGTATACGATGCGTATGCGGCGCATAATTATGCACGGCATTTGCGGCTTTGTCGCTGCCACAAAGCCAACACGCAAAAGATACAGATACAAAGCCAATACCAGTTACAGATACAGATACAAACAGTTTCTGGTTTTTTCGGCTGCTTGTCTGTATTATTATTGGGTGCCAGCCATTTTTTGGTAGCCATTGAAATTGTTGGACAAAAGCGGAAATATGTTGAAATTTCAAATTAATTTCCTAATTTACGCGATATGTATGCTATTTGAGTGCGAAAGAGATAGCGCGCATTTGGGCTAGTTACATTTTTGGACACTCAGAAAAAACGGATCAATAGAAATTCAAAATTCGATTTAGTAAAGATTATTTTTTCTTATTTTTAGATGTTAGTTCTTTAGAAGGTTTCAAAATAATATTTTAAGGATACATTTTTTATATATGAAAATTGAATAAGGATACAAATTATTTTTGCAAATTACTTTTAAGAACCGTTAAATTTGATTGCGATTTTGGTTTGTTCAGTTTTCTTCTGTTTTTTTTTAATACGTTAATACGTTTTTTCGCTGAGTGCAGTTAAATCTAGCTTAAAGTTGCACACAAACTGTTGGTTTTCAAAACTTTAGCCATACTTCATCCTGTTCGTTCTTGTTCTGGCTACAATTTCCATTTCCATTTCCATATTCAGTCGGCTTCTGTTAAGCGCACGCATCAGTTCCTGCCGCATTTCACAAAAAAGAGCTGAACGCATAAATTGTTATGGCTCATAAAAATACAAAATAACAAAACAAACAGCAGCAGCAGCAGCAGCAGCAGCAGCAGCAGCAGCTCTAAAAATAATAAAAACAACAACAAACGCGCAGCGTCAAGTAAATTGAAGCATTTCGTGACCAAATATGCTAAACAGTGACAATTTCACAAATGTCTATTGTGCGATACAATATAATTACGCGTCAGATACGGCAACAGATACTTATGTACACACACACAAATACATATACATGAACACACACATATATACATGAATACATTTGTATCTACAGCTGTGCAACTTTGCCAATTAATTTGTGAAAATGCGCTAAACAAAAGACGACAGAGATAGAGCAAGAACAGACAGAGAGATAAAGAGAGAGAGAGAAAGAGGGAGAGGGAGAGAACAGAGAGAGAGAGAGATGGATATTGCGATCGGTATCACTTAGGTAAAACTTTGCGCACATGAATCTAATTGAGTTCGTCGCTCAAACTCAATCCAAATTATGCATGCACACCCACCGCAGCACAACCAACCACCCAACCACCCACTCACATCACCTGAGTGGTGGCTCCGCCGCCCATTGTTGTAATGCGCCACTTTATCCGCTTTAATTAGTTTTCGCCACTTGAATACCTTTTGCCGTTGTGCCCATTGTGATGCAGATGCTGCAAATGCTTCCCCTTCCAATTGCACTTGCAGCGAGTATCTGTTAGATTCACATTTAAATATCGTGTACACATAGATACATAAATAAGCAACGGCGTCATCGTTTGGATTTTGAAAGCAATTCGGTTTGTTGGCATGTTATACCAAAATTATTTCATTATATACGGCCTGGAAATGACTTCCGTTTATGGCTTCGACTTTTGTTTTAATTTACCAACTCTCACACTCAGCATCTCGCATCACTCTCCATCCCATCAGCTCTGTCCCTCTCCATCTCCCTCTTCGCCGTAGCTGTAGCTACGCTCTGCGGAAATCTGAAATGCTTGTAATAACCATAGATCGGAAATAGAGACGAGTGAAAAAGGGTTAATTGCATTTTGATGGCATTATAAAGTCCGACGATTGTTGCTGTTCATTTTCTCAACTTGGTTCCGTTTGTTGCCAACTGAAACTATTTACATTGTAACGACCATGACATGTGTGATATGTGCGTGTGTGTGTGTCCGAGTGTGTGTGTGTGTGAGTGTGTGTGTGTGTGTACGTTTTTCTTTCCCATGTGCGTATCAAATCCCACATGAATTGCTGATAAAATACTCTGCTTTGCTAAGCACTTAACTGAAAATTTTATTTTTAATGTTACTCTAATGCTCGATAAATCATTGCCAATACAAGCAGAGAAAAAGAGAGAGAGAGAGACACACAAAGAGAGAGCGAGAGAGAGAGATGAGAGATTTTGCGACAGATAGTTGGCTGGCGCATCCGCCAAACTGGGTCCTGAGCCACAGGCCAGTCTCTCTATCTCCATCCATATCTATGGCACATCAATTGAATTTTAATGGAAATCGACGATGAATAAAAGAGACTAAAACGCTGCAAAAGGAATGACAAAAAAAAAAAACCAGGGCAAAAAAAATAAAAAAAATTGGTAAGCTGGCAAACAGTTGGAAAAAGGGAAAATCGTACGAGGAAATAAAATGAAAATGGCAATGAGCAAACGGTTTTAAAGACTGTGCAGCGGGTCCTGAACAATCAGACGATGCCCTACGGTAGCCAACATTGGTAGTATCAGGCCCAGTTTTATAAAGGCCTTATCAGCAATATTAAGCAACTATTGTTAAGCGACTTGGAATAATGTTAGCAGCTGAAAAAGATATAGCAATAGATTTGATTAACCAGTACAAATAATTGAATATCGCCTGGTTAACTCTTTGTAGAACAGTATGCCTAACACCTTTTATAGGACTGTATTTTGTAAAACAGTTAGTCTAACAGTTAAATGTTCCCATTATGATATTCTCTCATCAGGTCAACTTGTGTGGCCAAACTGAAATGCCCCAAGCCTGGCTGCTATCCTAAGCATCGAGTTATTCATTGTAACGCATATTTACATAGAAAAATTCGACTCGTTCAGCTGTTCAACTGTCGATGACTTATTTTTTCCAGCCGCTCAGCGGCTGCGTTCTGCTTCAACGCAGCCAAATTCTGTTATACTACAGGCATAGAGCCTGCCGCCAAACGGTCCCAAAGCATTGGCCGCCCAACAACTGGCAACGAACCCAACGAACCCAACCCAAGTGCCCAGCGTAACCAAAAATCTAAAATGGCCAATTTTACAATATCAAGTCTGATGTTGTCCTTGTTGTTGTGCGCGACAATTTTTCTACACAATTTTGGTCCTTCCTTTTTTTTTTGGTTGGTTTTTGGTTTTGGCAAAGGCAGTGGTTGTCCACCAGAGGAGAGATGGATTGGGGATGGAGGGATTGGGCTCAATTCGCGCCGCTTCGTCTGTTTTGCCTTTTTTGCCGATTTTAAATGGGCTTTTTATGCGCGGCAGATCAATAATACATACTTTATATAAAATAGAGACACATGGCTAGTAAGGGGGGCAACAGCGGACAGCGGGCGGGGTAGGGGGACAGGGAGGGGGTCAGACTCGTTGGCTGGCTGGCTGGCTGGGTAGGAAGCGCGGACAGGATATGCGCGCCAAACGGAAATGTGCACATTTATTTATCCTGTTTCGATTTCGCTTTGATTTTTCAACAATTTTGTGTGTGTTTTTTTTTGTACATTTCGCTGTTTTTGTTGATTGTTGTTGTATTTTTATTTTATTGGAGAGACTGCTAAACGAAATTTTCAAATGGTTTACCAGGAACAGGAACAGCATCCAGGGACAGATATAAGAGGGCTGAAAAGCCGTCTGGCACAGGGCGCAGTTTAGTGGCTTGTGACTGGGCCCTGTTGCTTAAAAGGATACACAATATACACACTCATCCGAAAACACACACAGACAGACAGACAGAGAGAGAGAGAGATAGAGAGAGAGAGAGAGAGAGGCAGACAGCCTGGTGGCCAAAGGCTTCTGTTTAGGCAGGCACAAAAAATGTTGTAAAATATTTGAACACGAGATTTTTCACGGCTGGTAGTTTGAATGTTCAGCACCGTTACAGTCGGTGCTCGGCCCATTTGCATAAAGGAATATCTAGGCGCCAGGAAATACAGCAGACTCATGCATTTATGCAATCAAAAACTCGACCCCAAAAGCCACCCATTAATTGTGTTTTAAAGTTCAATGGGTCTACGAATACTCACACATACGCAGCACATTGAATCGAATCTATCTTGTGTAGAAGTGGCAGAACAGTAGTACAGATTAAGACTAGGTTTAACTATTAACTTACTTATTAATTAACTCAATCATTTGCTTAACACAAAAAAGAAAAAACACATACAGCAAATGCTGGGTTTGTTAGTCAAATTGTTAGTTGCAAACTTTTTACAGACAATAAATAAATGGCAAAATAAAATCGAATTCAATTTGAAAATGTATTTACTTATGTACAAGAAACCATTGCAGACAAGAATCCAGCAGCTATCTATCTTTACGATAAGCTTTTCAGAACCGAGCGAATGTTCCCATTGCAGCCATCTAATAAACGATATTTTGGTGAATGAAAAAGTTGATTCAAAATGATTACTTTGGCAGCTAGATGATTTTATGAATGAAGACGACTTTAAAACAGAGAAATGAATTCGCACAGAAATAGATAGACAGTCCGGGCTATATCCACTCCACTTGTATTGCTGATCAATTATATATATACATTATAATTTGTGAGATCGAAGATGTTCCCTTCCTGCTCGACAAGTTTCGACATGAAAATTATTACAAGCTGACTGCAGTTCAGGCAAGATTCTTCAGAAAATTATGTTGAATGATATCTTACTGGTCTAATCATGTTTTCAAAAAGTACATTACAGGGTATCAGGCCACCTAAACAGCTTCGGTTCAGGCATAATATCGTATCGCTATTTGAGATTAATGCTATAGTGCAGTTGGGGTCAGTCATATGGATTGTTTATATCGGCTCTGTTTTCTGATGATGCTGATCAAGATTATATTTGGTTACCATGCACGTTGCATGTTGAAGGGTTGCAGAGTCGCCTCCTCCTGCTGTATATATATATTTAGTTTGCCCTTTTTCATCCACTGATTATTTGTATTTTTTTGGGTAGGCTGCTATCGTGGCTAATTGAGTGCACTAGCGAGCTTCGATTCGAGCACAACTTGTGGCCGCAACTGCAATTGCGTTTTGTTCGTTGGCTGCTACCGGGTTTTGGGAGCTGCTTGGCCATGTACCATGTACCATGTACATAGCTCTGTCCTGAAGGACGATTAATGAAACGGCCTGCCGTTGAAAAATTAATGATCAATGCGCAAGTTATAAATGAATGCGCTTGACTCTCATTCTGGCTGCGGTGGTGGAGTGCTAGTGGTGCAGCTATTGCTGCTGGTGGTTGCTGGCTGTTTCCATCTGGCGATGGCATCTTCCATCTTCATCTGGCTGGTCGACTCTCGTGCCGGTTATTATCGAAATCTTTTAGCCAAAAGTGGCTACTGTGCGTCCAATTCTACCGCCTTTGTTGCAGTCGCTGAGACAACTGCTGTTTGTTGTGTTGCCGCAGTTGCTCTTTGCCACTGCTGGTTGCATGATAGCATCACCCATCGACCATTAAAAATGTTGCCATCTTCAATACGCTGGAGCGCACACAGGAAACCAACAGCACCACCCTGAAATGCCATTCGCTCTATGATCAATTTAAGCCAAAAATGCAATTAGTTGGGGGCGTCGAGATTGTGGGTGGCCAGCCAACAATTGTCAGCGGGAAAATTATAACAATTAATGGTAACAATGCTTGCCTCACTATGTGTGTGTGTGTGTGTGCAATGCCCCTTAATTGATGAAGACTCTCTTCATTTTATTAATGATTCTATTAAATTCAACTTAACAACTTAAGCACAAGAGCCACAAAACTTGAAATAGTAATAATAAAAATATATACTCGGAATATATACGGAATTCAATTAAATACACATGCTTTTTTCCTTATAAAATGGTAAATATAATTTGCAAAATTGTCTTCTGTTGCCCATTAGTTAGCTATACTTAAAACAAATTAAATAAAAAGAATTCCATTTTAAACTAGTGCGGTTAAAGTGTGAAAATCCATAAAAGGCATTCAATTAAGAGGAGAAAAGCTTGGAAACTCAACGCAAATAGCTTTTCAGCATTCAGCATCGCCCATTAACTAAAAAAATCGATTTGGTCTCGAATCATCAACTTCTGAGACCCCAGAGGATGGAACTTGAGATCATGCTCTTCGTAGCTCCCCAACGGCCAGAAACTAAATCTGAACCCTAATGTGAAATGTTCCCACATGTATTCTCTACTGAATTTAAGTACGCTGATCATGTTTCAATATGATGATTATTATTATTATTATTATTATTATTATTAGTAGTAGTAGTATTATTACTATTATTACTATTATTTATATTAATTTTGTTAGTTTGAAATGAATCAATAATTCATCAAGGAATATTGACATACGTTAAGTATTTTGTATGTATTATAATATGACTAAGCTGAAGTACTTAAACATTTATGGAATAATTTTTTTCTTGGTTCAATCCCCTTGCTCTTTCGGCTTAAACTTACATATATTCAATAGCTGACAGAAAAGCTGACAAATGAATTTATTTTGAGTACATATTTGGCATTAAATTGAATTTAACTTGGACTGTATTATTCTTGGCACATTTTGAGTGTATAATCGAAATGCATTTTTTAAATGTTTTTTTATTTGTTCGTTGCAGCATCGTTTTGTAATCAATATATTGGCAATGGCAAAACGCGAGTTTAATAATAATAACTGGCGCATTCGAGGCATTTAAGCGCTCAATTGTGAGGCATTAGCCGCAAAAGGGGCTCAATGCACCCAAGCACCCAACCCAGCCACCCACTCACCCACCAAGCGATCCGGTTCCGATTACGGATTACTGGCTGGCCGTGCTATTATTAGCTTGTTGTTGTTGTTGTTGCTGTTGATGTTTGCCGCAAATGGTGTAAATGAATGCAAGTTTGTTAATAATAAATGTTTAGGCGCTTGATTACATAAAATTGCAATTTGTCGCCACGGCTGCTGAGAGTCGACCACAAAAGTTGCTTTAACCATCAAGTGAGACGTAACTAATAATAACAATAACGATAATGCCCTTACACTTACACACACACACACAGTCGTTCAGCATCCGTTCATTGGAGTATCCACAGTAATGAGCTGCTATCGATTTACAGAGCGAACGATCATTATATGGCCCAGAGTCTGACTGCGAGTCAGACTCGCGGCATTATTAATAAGCCACAACAACAATTACAACAATAAGAGCTGTCCAGCAGCCGTTTGCTTGTTGTAAGTAGCCCGAAACAATTTTGCGGCCTAAACTGCCGAGGCGCTGTTCGAAGCCAAAAAATACGGAGACAGAGACGGAAGTGGAGACGCAGCTAAAGCTGAAGTTGAAGCTGAAGTTGATGTTGAAGTTGGAAGCGCGCTCGCGCCTAGCAAAAAGGTGGAACCACTGCCTGGCTGGCTGGCTAGCTGGCTGGCTGGCTGGCTGGTGTTGGATGATTAATGTAAGGCAATCAGAGCCTTTGACTTTTGGTGTGACTACTGCGTGGCCGCCTCCACTCGACTACATTCGACTCCACTCGACTCCACTCCACTCGACTCGCATCGCAGCTCCATTACAAATGAAGCCAGTTGACTTGGTTTTGTTTGGCGACTGATGAATGCAGATAAAGAGAGAACTGGAATGCCTTTGAAGCGAGCGCGCCTCCAGCCACCGTAGGACAAAATGCAACAATAAACCAAACAGTTGACGAGCTGGCCGAGCTGTTTGGCCTGTTAATGAAACCGACGTGGATCCGACTCAGTCTCGAGCTGATGGTGATTGATGAACTGCCTCGCACTTTGGCCAAGACTGCGGCGGACTGCGGAGTGCGGACGTTCAGACTGACACACGATTGCAGCGCTAAATTAAATTGAAATTAAATTAACGCCTGAATCGTTGAAAATGCGATCAAAGTGTGAAATTAACATTCTGCGCTAATCAGGCCGTGAGCAGCACGCGTTGCAGATCGCCGATCAACGCTGCTGGAGATTCAGCTTCTTTTGGGCCACTCTCTGGGCCACCCGGCCAACTCCAGCTGAGCTCAACTGTACTGCACACAGCTAAGAGCGGCTGCCACTAGAACAAATCAGCCAGCTTGGTTATTGATAAGCATCACAATTGCCCACTCTGCTTGCCTACAGACAGAGTCGTCTCTCAACCCTTGCGGCAGCGGCGGTGTCGTCTGTCAAATGGCAGCAGTTGCCGACACCACCCAGCCCAGTAATCGAGTACATTTTCATATATAAATATATATATGTATATACGTATGTATATTCCCATACTCATATTCATATTCCTATTCCATGTGGCGTTGCGCTTTTTGTGGTAATTTACATTTGGTTGCGGCCTTATCATTTGTTTAGCATCTTCAACGCTTCTCGTTTTGGGTGTGGGGTGGTTTCGGGCTCTAGCCCAGGGTAGGGCTAGTTAGCTACCCTGTCAGCTAAGTTATTCTAATTTCATCGCTGCCAAATGCTCATAACTCATTTCAAGTGGGCCAATTGATTTCGTTTTTTTTTTCTTGATGCTGATCTTTAGCTTGATGTTGTTCATTTGAAGTATAATTGTTGAAGTATTTAGGGTTTCAGCTAGATTTACAGTAAGGAAACCGTGATAACGAATTTATAATAATAGATACAAATATATCTTCTGCTCAAAACAAGCATAATTTTATTCTATTAATAAAGCTTATACGTGGCTGATTCAATTTTAGTACGCTTCCACATCTCAGAAGCATATAAATCGAATTTGACAGGTGTGGTGCCTATATATATAGATAAATATATTTCCAAATATTTGTATTTTAATAGACATGAGAAAAATAAAAACTGAGCGAGCGGATAACCCTGACAGCATTTACTCCTATAATTTAGCAGTAGGTTAATAATATATTTGTTAACTTTCCCTTTAATAAATAAACAACATAAGAGGTACAAAATTAATCAATGTAAATTTTGTTTGTATAATTTGATATCTGCCTTTATTCAGCAAAAGCTGAAGCGAATATATATATATTCCATTATTTCAATTTATTTTGATATGGCAACATGACTCAAATCATAAATCTAAAATTGATTTGTGAAATCACAAATAAATTTGTGTATTTAAATGTAATTGAAGATGAAGGTCTGTTTGCAAGTTTTATTATTATTTGAAATATTGTTTTGTGTATGTATTATATGTATTATAGTTAAGATTAACATATAAATTGAAATAAATGATTATTACTTTAACAGGAATAGTAAATACATACAATAAATATTATATTTTCATCAAGATATGGTAGATAGACATGGTCCAGACAGCTCTTACAGCGTATGTGGGTCTATTTTATATCAATTATAAAGTTATATTTATACGGAAACGGTCTCCAAATGAAGCCTTTAGCACGTTTAGTCGGCGACAGATCGTCTTCTTCATACAGACAGACATGGCTAAGTCGACTCGGCTGTTAAAGAATTTATAGATTCTTTGGTATCGATGATACTTTTCGACAAACAAATAAATAAGTTTATGTAGACAAATTTGAGTTATAATATGCATTAATTCATAGGAAGAGTGGTGCTGAAGAACAAATGAGGAAGAGGAAGAGGTGCACGTCTATAACAATGTACAATATATATTATGATAGGTAAGTACATGTTTCAGTTTCGCTTCCCGATCCGAATGATCAAGTCAAATCTCCCAGGCATTGATTGCACCATAGACAAACCGACCGCTAACAATTCAGCAGTTACACTCCAACTATGCCAACACTCACACACGAATACAAATAGTAGTACTCAGTTTGCTGGTATTCACACTTGCGGGTACTCACTGCTGCTACTCATACCCATTCAAGTGCCTAATCATTGCGCTTGCACTCATTTTGCTGGGCATTGTTTGCAAAACTGAATGGCGCCTTCCTTTCGGTTCGGGCGTTGCTGTTGTTCACACAATTAAATTCATTTAAGTGCTTCATTATGAGCATTTCTTGATGCTCCACTAAGTAAATCTCGTTTGTGGATTGCATCCATCCATTGCTTGCTGCTTAGCAAAGTCGAATGCAACTCTGCCACTGCAACTGCAACTCTGCAATTCTGCAACTGGCAACTGGCAGCTGGCAACTGAGTTTGCTAATTGCTGCAACGAGTTTCACCTAACAATCGCTGTGTGGCATTCTCCTCCTCCTCCTCCTCCTCCTCGCCACATCCCCGACACTTGGCCGATTTTCCAGTTGTTGTTTGCATTTTCAATCACAATTTACTTTGCAGCTCGTCTCCATTCATAATTAAATTTTATCAGACGCAGATCTGGCCGGGAACAGACATAGACTCCACTCTGAGAGCATAGCTCTTGCTGGCTGGAAACGATGTCAGTCGCAATTGTAGCTATAGCTGCTGCCATAGAAACAACATTTGCAACGCTAACAGCCAACAATCATCAGGGCATTCATTTTGCCAACGTCTCGATGATGCATCCCTTCATCATTTTTGGCCATTTAATTTTCACATAAAATTCCTTGTCGTATCGCGGTAATCGCCAGTCCTAACATTCGAGTCCGGCTCTCGAGCATGTTCCAGCAATTTAATTTTTGCTAAGTTTTCTCATAAAAATGCTCGAAAATCGAAATTACAGGCTGCGCAAATAAAAACAACTATGGCCGATCTGGCCGGTTCCAGCTTGTGGATTGATGGCCAGTTGCGTTTGATTGTTTGATTGATTGCCGGCTAGCTGGCTTGCTGGCTGGCTGGCTGACTGGCTGACTGGCTGGTTGCCTGAATGCCAGCTACGATGCTGAAGCTCGAAATGAGGCACCAGGCATTTAATTTGCAACATTACAACCGATAATCAATACAATGAAGAAATATTGCAGCATTCGAATCCGGCGACCCTCGCTCTGCCCCTCCCCCTCGTCGTATTCCGCTTCTGTCCCTACCCCTAGCCGCCAAACATGTACATTTCAAAATTGTTGCATTTGCGTCGTTGATGGCTAAAACGTGATTTCTATGTTTCCCAGTCTGCAGCAGAGTTGATGACGACGATGATGATGATGATCTGGCTTATAGCAGGTCAGCTTTCATAGGGGCTGTCAAAGGCGATGCGGCTAGTCAGGCTGCCAAATGGTTCTACAATGTTTTAAGCAAGTTAAATCAGACCAAGTGACAAGCAAAAACTAAGTATTTGATCTAAAATATATTTCTATATCTATCAGCTAAAAAATTCATATTAAATATACATATTTCCTCTTTATAGCACTGTTTGAAAAGTTTGAATTGAATTTGATCTATTTCAGTTTCATAAAACCAAGAAATGAGAAACGAAAATCAAATTCAATTTAAACTGGAAACTATTTAGAAAAATTTAAGAAATAAAATAGCGCCATCATAATCATAGCATTTGGATAGAGCTGGTGAGGTGTGCT
Organism: Drosophila nr. perissopoda 5 BK-2023a; assembly: GCA_035044105.1. Classification (NCBI taxonomy): domain Eukaryota; kingdom Metazoa; phylum Arthropoda; class Insecta; order Diptera; family Drosophilidae; genus Drosophila; species Drosophila nr. perissopoda 5 BK-2023a. Next base: position 5,243,162 of record JAWNMK010000121.1, read on the forward strand.
AGTTTTACAATTTTAATTTTGATATTCTACACACTTTCGGTGCAGCTAAATTTGGATATAAAATGAATTGATTTTGAAAAAGCCTAAAAAAAAAATATAATTTGTAGCATTTAATTTTGTTAGTTTTTTATCATATCAAATGGCTTGAAGGAAGTAAAATGCCGACAAGATGTAGTGTAGGAAACCAAAAAATAATTTTTGTATTTTACTCAATTTTTGCGATATTTTGTTGATGTTCGCTTTTGCTGTTTTGCAGCATTTGTGCTTTTCCTTCATTTCTCTAAATTGCAATTTGGCCAAATTATATGGCAGACAAAGAGCCGCAAATGCTGCTGAAGCCCCCCGCACGACACGGACAGGGAGCAGACCCCATTGAACGTGCAAGGAAAATGCATTTTATTTAGACGACGATGAAGACAACTACGACGACGACGACGACGACGACAGTGAAGCATCCAGCGAAAACAATTGTAATTGAGTCGAAGACCTGCAGACCCTGAGGAAACCGGAGCCCACAAAATTACTGCTTTAAGTAGTGCACAAAATGTCTGTCAAAATGTCTGCAAAACGTGGCCCATACTGCGCCGGGGGAGAACTTAAAAAGTCCATGATACACTGTTGCAGCCAACGATCGATCAATCGGCCATCATGACGTTGGTCAGGTGGGGGAAGTGGCAGTAGAAGGGGAGTCAGAAAGCAACTTGCTGGTGACTGCAATTGCCAACTGCCAACTGCCAACTGCCAACTGCCAATTGCCAACTGCCAAACGGCAAATGGCAATTTGAGGAGGCCAAAACGTTGGACGGCTATAACGCGATTGGTGCATTTAGTTGCCAACTGTTGCCAGTCCCCGGTCAACTCAGTTGTCCACGCGGCGGCCATTTTGAAATTGCCATCAGGTTGCCATCATCTGCCACAAGCAGCTGCATCAGCTGCATCATCACTTGCAACTACAGATTGAGCTGCAGCTGAGAGTAGAGCAGAGAGTCTTGGGCAGTCAGCTCCATCCAGCTGGCCAGAGCGACGGATATAGCCGGCAATAAAATGAACAATTTCCGCGCATTTAAAATCGAATACAAAGCACACAATGGGCCACAGACCCAAATTAGTGGGGGAGTAAGTTCTTCCAACCCTTCAAAATTGCATTATTCAATGGCAATGCCGGCAGGGCACAGTGGAACATCGCTATGCTCAACTCGCATTGTCATTATTTATATATTTGAATATTGCGCGTTAGCCAAACTTAGTCTTATATATTACATTAATACAAGCGAAGTGTCATCATCACAATCATATTGCTGATTCCGGTCACCAAGTATATTCCATTTACACAAAGTAAGATGGTTGAAAAACAATTTTCCAATTTTCATTAAATTAAAGACTCTTATAATCTACCTTTTTTTTGGAATGAAAATGATTTTAATTACATATAAAATCAGTTAAAATATTAAAGGCTCAAAGGCATGATATGTTTAGTATTGATTTGATTGCAGTATCAGTTGAGTATTGATTTTGTTGAGTGTGGCAAGTGTAGCATGTAGAATTTTCTTTCGGTTCGACTATCTCGTAGCTGTCCCGTATGTGTGCCAAAGTCTTTTAGAAACTTTTCCTCCACAAATATCAATTTCCGCTGGCGACGTTTTGCCCATAAAAAAGAGCAGCATAAATTGTTGCCATTGAGAAGACAGTAAATTGTATGTGAAAGCAGCTAAAAGCGCCACATTATACAAGCCAAGACTGCCAAAGAATACACACTGCAAGAGCGAGAGAGACAGAGAGAGAGAGAGGGAGAGAGAGAGAAAGAGAGGGTAGCAGGGGGTAGATAAGCGTTAGGCAAAAGACGCCAGTTGACAGGGACCGGAAATGTGCGCTAAAGCGAGATGGCGCTGTCATTGCCAGGACTTGACTGGTTTGGGCAGAGTGTGGGAGGGGGGAGGGTGGGGGATATGTGGGTGGTTTTTACTGGGGCTGAGGAGGGGTGGTTTTGGCTGCTGCTGCTGCTTGGGGTGTGTGCGTGCGTAAAACACGAATGCCGCCGCCATTGAGCGACTATCGAAGCATGGAGCTAGAGGCAAGGACTGCCCCAACCCTACCACCACCCACCCCCTTGGGTTCTGACGTCAGATGCATGCGCAACAAACTAACCGAAAACTTTCTATCAAACTTTGTGTCTGCCTGTGTGTGTGTGTAGTGGGTGCGTGGCGGTATGTGTGTGTGTGTGTGTGGCTGTATGTGTGTATGGCTGTGTGTGTGTGTGTGTGCACATAAGCGTTATTTTTCTGCGCTAGAAAATCGGCATAATAAACGTAAATGTTTGCCGAAAGACGTAAAAACAAACTGCCAAATGCAAATTTATATGTAAGTGCATATATGTATGTGTGTATGCGAGTGTATGTATAGTGTGTGTGTGTGTATGTATAGTGTGTGTTTGTGCGTATGCCATGCCAAGCAAATAAAACTAAATCAGTGGCACTTTGTGCAATTTATATGTTAATATCATTTGCCTTTGTAGTCAATTTGGCCGACGGGCGCTTGTAATTGGCTTGGGGTTAAGGAAACAGAAAATAAAAAATTTAGCAAGGGGTGAGCACATGTGTGTGTATGTGTATATGTGTGTGTGTGTGTGAGTGAGTGTGGGCTTGGGTGTGCAAACTTACTGAACTAGAAGATAATGCTGCCAAGCCAGCGACTGCGACAAATTTGCGTCATAAAGAACAAAGACAAACTGAGTGGCGAAATCAACACACACACATACACTCTTACACACACACAGACACATACACACACACATGCATTTAGAAGTTTGTTAGCCGAAAATTGAATTATGAAACAAGCAAAAATGGAACGGAGTGCTCTTTTCCAAAGTGCCTGACAGAGCATATTCGACTGAAAGATATCCTGTTCGCAGCTAAACTCAACAAATTTCAAAGAATTTCGCACTTATTTTAAGTATTAAACTTATTATGAGCACTTTAATATTGCTTTGAGAATCAAATGTTCTTTGATCATTGATATTAATGAGCAATTCAATATCTGTAGAATATCAGCAAAAAAAACAAAGTATGAATTCTACAGTTATGAAGTGGGTTTGACTAGGAGACTGAACCCAGCTGTTAATCAAATTTTTTCATTTTTTTTTTTATCAAATTTCCATTTAAAAAACTTTTCACACTCAAATGTAAGCAGGTGTGCAAGAGTTCTCATATCTGAAGGAAAAGAAAAAATATGAGCTGAAATCCGAAAGATTATATTCAAAATTCTCGAGTCTCTAGCTATAAGGACACTTATTCCTTATTATCCGCAGTTGATGCTCATCAAGAATATATATTTCTAACAAAAATAAATATGTAAAATATATATGGGATCGAAGATGTTTCTTTTTGAATGCTAAACAAAATATATCAAATTGCTGACTAATAATCGGAGTTGTGCTAAAAAATATCGAAGAAAAAACCGTGCTATGCCAGTTTTGACACCACTTGACACCTGTATCCTTAAACTGTGATTGGCCGCAGAATTTGATTATATGTTTGAACACTTCCACTCGACATTCTCTCTCGTTCTCTCTCCCTCTCTGTCGCTGTCTCGCTGTCTCTTTCGCTGGCTAAATGTGTTGTGAATCAATTTGAATAGGAGTGGAATACAAGCCGTGCTGACGCTAATTGCCATGTAGGCAGTCAAAGTGGCACAAACAAACAATTCAACAGCCAAGCAAATAATCCAAATGCAAAAGGCAAAACTGGGCAGGGGGCGAAAGTCAAACGGATGTTGCGTATGCGCCGTGTGGCCGACGACCAACGCCCACGATGACTAGGACGAGTGCGAGTGGAGTGCGAGTGCGAGAACTTGGAGAACGTGTGGGGCATTAAATGTCACACACAGCGCCACACACGTGCCAGGAAGTCAAGTGGTTGGTCATAATACGGCTGACACTCATAAATCTAAACAAATGGCAAGGCAAATAAACGCGCACAACGCCACAAGGATAAGGGCAAGGACAAGGGCGCTGGTTGGCTACGGCTGCGGCTGTGGCTGAGGGGTGGCGGGTTGGCGGGGTGGATTGCCTTTGCATATGCGTTGGCCATGACTAATTTGCATTATGATCCATCCGAAGGACGTTGAGGACGACGTCGCCGGTTGCCATAATCTGCCTCAAATCGTTTTTATTGTTCGCACTTAAGTTGCGTAAAATAAAAATCATGTTTCTAACGCCACACACAACCTGCCTCTCTGCCACACCACCCCCCGTTCCCCGATTCCCGTTCTCCTTCGCATTCGCATTCCCATTCCATTTCCCCTTCCCATTCCCGTTGCCAGTGCACGTTGAGCTCAAGAAAAGCCACAGCATGTGAGTCTTTGCTGGTGGCCTGCCCCAGATCCCCATACTAAGCTCCATTTGCCCTGAATGCCATAATTTTTATGTGAAAGCATCACGCATGAACTTCCCCCTCCCACACTCCCACACTCCCCTCCCCTCCCCATTCCATTGGAGCTTTATCAGACTTAGCCTTGTGTGTTACGGCGCTGCTTTTGTTCAAGAAAATCTGCGCCACAAATCTGTGATTTTTTTTCCGTTCTTTTTTTTTGTTTCTGTTTCATTTTTTTTTTATATTTTGGGTGGGCGTGCATTGGGGCACATTTTATGACTGTGTTTTTCTTTGCATCGCTTTTCGGGGCACAAAGTATTTTTATAGCTCAATTAGCATATGCAAAGAGGGTTGCCGCCCACGCTGGCATACAGTACGCCCCGAAAGGGTTGTCGACTCCAACATTCTGCCAGATAATTAATCAAAATAAAATTGTTTTCCTCAACATTGCCACATAAAAATGGAGACATTTTCTTGCTCAAATTCAAACTGAACGCCACATTAAATCGAGTAAATAACATGAATAACTCAATAGACTCGAGTTGCGAAGCTCGGTGCTCGAAATGTGCACAGTAAAAAACAAAATATTTTCATAAATGTTAAGCAAATAAATATAATTTTATTTAATATAAATATCAATTTAACAATTTAACTTTTAATGAACAAATGTATTTGTATAATTGGTATAGCCGCGACTGCTGACACCAATTTAATCCATACTCGTTAACATTGCTATTTCTAAATTTCTTTAATCAATAAAATTAATTATTGCTAGTATAATAATTACATTAATTTTTACAATTAGCATAAATTAATACAAAATTTTAAATTAATAATTAAATTTACATTTAAATTGTAGTTATTTGTTCTACTTTTTACTTCGCAATGACAAACATAATTAAGCCAATAATGAGTCCGAATGAATGGAGTCCGGCAAATGTAAAAAAATGTTTTAAGCATGATTTTAAATAGAAGAGTTTTATAATATAATCCATGTTACTTGTTAACCCCTTAAATACATGTGTATGCATATGTAAAGGTGTGTGTGGTTGCCTACTTTTGTGCGCAATTGGAAATTAATTTTAGCAAAGTTTGGCCGGCCGCGTGTTCAGAGTGGGTTAAATGACTTTAATCACTTCCCATGGAACCAACAAGCCAACAACCACCACGAAAGTCAAGTGGCCCGGACCCACTCATTGTGGTGTGGGCTCACGTGTGCCGCTAAACCCTCCCGTTAGCCAGGACTAAGGTCCCCGGGCCCAAATACGAGTGAGTCGATGGCGGCAGGCATGATTTATGCTCGCCAGTGGCAACAATAACAAATCAACGGCAAGCGACGTCAGCAAAAAAAAAAAAAAAAAAAAAACTACAAACGGAAACAAAATACCGTTGGAAAGCACTTAAGGACCTTTTCATTAAGTGCGCAGCGCCGAAGCCGACGCCGACGACGGCGTTCATTGGCGGTCGACGGTAGCGTAAAATTTACTCTCGAGCTGATTTGACATGTTCACAGGCAAATTAGTGTCGCCCTTTGCTGGCGGCACATTAATTTCAACGCTAGCCAGCAATGCCACACCACCGCACCACAGCACCACCGCACAATCCTCTGCACCCCTGCGTGTTAAGCAACAAATTTTCGTCGACTGGCACCTAAAATGTTATTTAGCGCATGTTTTAGCCTTATTTATTAAAGCGAAATTATTGTTAATGAGCCGGGCGGAAAACTAACCACCCAACCACCCCACCACCCAACCACCCAACCACCCCCACCAGCAACACCCACAGAGTTGACTTCAACGCAAAACCAAAAATCAGGCAAACGAAATTCCGACGCCTTTTCGACATTAACGTGAAGTAAAACTGGCAAACTAATTGCGTGAATTTCGTCGAGCAGTCCGGGAAACTGTTTCGCCTTCGCTATCGCGCATTTAAACGAAGGCATTTGATTCTTGTGCCGATAGTGCCACAAAATGATTTAAGGCACCCACAAAATACATAGGCCGAGAACAGTGCGAAACAAAAACAATAATCACAACTGTCGTTATAAGCGCTCCTGCGAGGACTGCAAGAAATGGGCGATGGGTGGAGGTGGGTTTGTGGGGTGGATTGTAGACTGTTTGGCCTGGTAAAATGGCGTAAATATTATTTGGTTAGAGGAGAACCTATAAAATGTGTAACAAAAGGAAACTCATTTAAGATATTTATGAAGTACTTTGCCAAAGATTTGTAACGACCCAGCGACTTGTTTAGCTTGTATTTGTGTATATTTATGTGTTTGTGTCTGCGCGTGTGTGTGTGTGTGTGTGTGGGCTGAGTATTGTAATGAAGGCTGGCTAAACTGGCTGGGTGGAGTTGTGGCCAATGTCTGGGCCTAATGAGCTTGAAATTGTGGTTATTGCGGTACATATGAGCAAGAAAACACGCATCGCAACGCTAATAACAATAGAAGTCTGTCAAACTCAGTTGGAATGTTTGAATAAATCGGACAAGCTGATAATAAATTGTAATATATGCAAAAGTTATCGTACTTTGTTAGTCTTGTCTTGATGATTGTTTTGTGCAAAACTTAAGATTAGCACTTGAATTTTAAGATCGTCTAATACATTCAAGATCATCTCTTTCCTATTCATTCAAAATAACCCATTTATATTTGAAATGCTATGAGATAATTGGTATAGTTCAAAGCAGGCGAATTTCTAGAAATTCAAAGTATTAAACTACTGGGCAGAGGCACCAGATCTTACGTCTTTATTCAGCTACAATTTAAAGATAAATAATAACAGCAAGTAATGAGGAGCAATCGAGCTGGAATACTTAATGGTCTCCTGACAGGACATTATTGACTATGACGCACTAGACTAGGTGTAGTCTGTAGTGAACTTTGCCGATTTTCTGATAGTGAGGGGCATCCTGAAAAGCGCATCATAGCAAACTGTGTCGACTTAGCTTGGCCTACAAACTCTCAACCCAACAAAGATGGAAGAGTTATGGGCTCAATAAATGCTTGCAAATGAATACAGATCGGAATTTCTCTGCTAGAATTCGCAGCAGTAGCAAAAGCAGAGCAATATTTCCATTGCTTTTACTGCTAATCGGTTGAATCGCTGATAATAAATATAAAAAGAAAATAAACCTCAAGTGAAATATGTATTTGGCACTAGAGAAAATAAGACTATTAGAACATTGGGCTGTCATGGCTAAGTGCATTATTTTTGGCTTGCTGTTCAATTGCTCATCGAGAGACCCTTGACAAAGGAAGGCAACTGTTGGTTGTTCTTCAGTTCCACGTTGAAAAGTGGCTGGCTTTTGTTTGGGCCAAGTTGCGTGCTTGTTACATGTACTTTCCCACAAAACATACCCCGCCTTGCAATCATATTGAAGCGCATTTCCGCACACCCAAAGACAATGGACACACACACACACACACACACACACACGCGCTGAGCCACACACGGCGCTCAAAGAGTAACAGAAAATTGTTTTGGCAATTAAAAAAAAAATTCGGTCGGCGAACAAGCTGGAAAATATGTATGTACGAAAAGATGATGGCGAATAACTCAAAAAACTACATAGGAAAAAAAAAAATTGCCGCATCATTTGAAATTCATTAGGTCGTAGGTTGAATATGTTTTTTCGGGTTGGGGTGTGGGGAATTGGGAGTATTTGGAGGAGGGGGGGTGAGGCAGTTCAGTTCCTTTCTTGTTGCTCTGAAGGGTATAAATAAATCAACAGCCTCGCGTGCTTGACAGTTGGCCATGAGTAATAGAGATGAAACACTGAGAGAATTATACCAAAATCGAGAGAGGGTGAAACGGATAGACAGAGAGAGAGAGAGAGTGTGAGAGACAGAGATAGAGAGAGACTTGGTGAGAAGTCGTCAATCATGACAGTGAAATGTGTCAACAAACGTCAAACAACAGTGGCCACAGTGCGGTCACAGCTTCATCAGCTGTCAGGCAAGGATGCGAGGATGCGATGATGAGACTGTGACCAGGCACTGGGCTCAGGATAAGCGCGCCTCTACATCAAATTGAGTGATGATCTCACAATGATTTGGCACAAAACATAAAAACAACTGCAACAACTCTCTCAAAGCGACAAAAATACAATTGAAATGCATACAATAATAATAAAAAAAATTCCCCAACCTATAAATATATTTAACTTAATATTTTATTTCTCTTTTTTGAATGATTAGAACATAAATTATTAATTTGATTTATTAATTTTTAAGTAAATGCGACACAAGAGTACTCTATCTCTGCAAGCGGTCGACTTTAATATACCCAGCAACATCCAATATTCAGCATCGAATTGGAAGATATGATATATAGATTAACTAATCAATGCTAAATAAAGGTGTATTTCCGCCAAAATTAAAATTCAAAGTTGTATTTAGGATGTCAACCTGATGAATTTAAAAATATATAATAATATTTGTTTATAGTATTTGAACCCATTGAAGGGCAGTGAAGTTGTGAAAAAGTATGTGAAAGGCAATAGAAAGCATCTCCGAACCCATAAGGTATATATGTATTTGATCAGGATCAAGAATCAAGTCGATCTAGCCATGTTCGTCGATCTCAGTTCTCGTGTATCATATTCCATAGTATCAGTTCCGGTTTTGGCTTTTACAAACACTTTTAAGCTATATTCCGATTTCGATTCTGAACTGCGATTTCGTTAAACATCCGGTTCCGGTTCCGATTCAGATTCCAATTCCGGTTGGACACACTCGATGTAATTTTTTGTCATGCGACCTGTAAAGAAAACGGTTTTTAAAAAGGCCGGCAACTGATAAAAAATAGTTGAAGAGGCTAGGCAGGCAGACCCCAATGTACACGTGATAATGCAGTGCGATTCATATTTTTTGTAAAGTGCATAATTTGTAGTTAACAACATTTCTGTGTCGCTTTCGACGTATTCTCATTTGCTTAATGCGTTTATCGCACCTCTTTATAATACTTGCATACCTAGCCCGAGGCATTGCAACAATTAACAGGTTGGGAACTGTACGCCCAAGGACCTGTTCTAGTCCTTCGTGTTGTCTGATATATACACACACACACACAAATACATATAAATGAACATTTTCATGCATATTTCATCTCGATATTATTCCAGCGTTTTATGCATTTATGAGAAAGAAAGAAAAAACACAACGCAACGAAACATTTTTAATGCGTTTTATGCGTGCGCGCATTTTAAGTGACTAAAAATGCTAATCGGACAAATTAAATGCCCCCCTTCCCACTCCCTCTTGTTCCTCTGCAAGTCTCCCACACTGCTCGAGCTTCTTATCTTTATCAATGTGTGCGTTTGTGTGTTTGTGTGTTTGTGTGTCTGTTAGTTAGGGCTTCTGGTCAGCGTCCGCTAAACGACGGTTTGTTTGGCTAACAACAAATGAGGTTTTGGCCCTGGGTGTTGCTGTTGTAGTTTTACGCTAATGTGAAAGCAAAGTAATGCAAACGACCAAACGCAGGGCAGGTGCTGTTGGCTGGAGTGGGTTGGGATGGAGAGGGTGTTTTTCTTTTGCATGACCAACAAACAGTTTGCTGTTGTTGGTGTGTGAATTATTTTATGTGAATTTGATTGCGAGCGTTTATGCCGGAAAACACGCGGCCCATTCCCCAAAACGCTTCAAACTCCGACTCGGTGTAGGGAGTAGGGAGTAGCCTGTAGGCTGTAGGGTAACGCTTGTCGGGAGCCGGCAGTATAAGTTGTTTTGTTAACAGGAACCCCATAGAGTTCGCATGTGCGGAAATGGAATTGGCATAAGCCAAGCCTTGAGCTGAGAGCGAGGCACAAAATTGAAAGCGTTGACGCTTTTGGGCAGAGACCGCTCAGTTTCCGAATGCATTTAAAATTCAATGCTATGCCCAAACTCAATGCTCAATGCCCGTGCCTCCTCTCCTCTCCTCTCCTGTCCTCTCCTCTCCTCCCTCCCATTCGAACAGTTCCCCCCACGTCGATCTTACACACTTGCGCTCTCCCGTATTAATCATAATTATGTAAATTTCTTGCCACTGTGCCGGGGCCTTTGGTGGGCATTTTCTTATTTTTTTTTCGTGATTGTAGAGGAATGGAGGCAGGGGGGGGGGGGGGAGATGTGTGTGTGTGTGTGCTCTTTTTGTAGGTTGTTTGCACAATTTTCCACCTTTTATAGTACAGTTAATTTTCGTGCTCGTTGCGGGTTCGCGTTTTGCCCTTGCCTTTTTGCATAATACATGACTGCCTGTAATAAAAAGTAAAATAATAAATAAATATATACATACATATATATATATATATATATTCAAGCTGAGGAGGTGAAAATAGAGAGCGAGCGAGGAAGGGAAATGTCAAGAATTTCCCAGTTCGTTTTGGAAACGTTTTTATGCAATTTATTTGTGTTGCGATTAACGCCAACGTTTCCACTGCTTTTCATATTTGCTGGCACACACCAATATACAGTTACTTATGAATGTTTGTGTGTGCGTGTGTGTGTGTGCGTCTGTGTGTGTGTCTGTGTGTGTGTGTCTGTGTGTGTGTCTCTGTCAAGCTGGTCTAAGAGTGGCTAAATTTAAACGTTAAGTCACTGTTTGACTTGTAAGTGACCTGAGCGCCCCTTTAAATCGTCGCATCAGATTCTGAATCGATTTTATATGAACACTTCAAGATAGTTTAATCCGATGTGTTCAAACTGCTAAAGCGTTTTTTTTAGTCGATTTTGAGCTGCTTGGGGTATTATTAAGACATGTATTACATTTGCAAAATGGGGCTCGATAATATCGAGAGACCTGCTGCGGATCGTTTTGGATTGATACTTAATTATTATTCCACTTCAAAATTACTTTCAAATGCGCGTATGCAGCGAAAGTTGCCGTGAGTGGAGATCCATTGTTACAGTTTGGCATTAGCCCAAAACAAGAGAATCTCTGTTAGCAGGTAATACAGCTCATTAACGTTTTCGATCATAAAGTAAAAATTGCACATATTAACGAATTGTGTGACTAAAGGAAATGTCCGTGCAAGGGAACTGTCCGTTAATGGGAGCTTTCACTGCATATATAATTTGTAGAGTGTGGAGACAAAAATGTGGGTGGGAAGCGAAGCTAAGAAGCAGGCCTTAAAAGGCACCTTGGCGTAGTTCAGGCCCGTCTAACTGCACCGGCAATAACATCAAATAATTAACTAATTAAAACCCAAGCAACAACCTACGACTACCAGCAACAGCAACAACAACAACAGCAACTGGCAGTAATCGCAAATTATGAGTGCGCGCTTTTTCCCGGGTTTGGGATCCAGTTACTAACTAACTTTAGTATCGCATATCAGCTAGCTAGCTGGCTGCGGCAGAGGGCGGGGACGGAAAACATTTGCCAAAACAGAGCCAGCGATGCCTGTGAAAAACCGCAACAAGCTCAGCGAGCAATTTTCACACAATTTGCAATGCGAACGAGATGGAAACAAATACCGCAAACCAAAGCCGAAGCTGAAGCTAAAACTAAACTCGCAAGCAGCTTTAACTAGTTCAGTTGATAGAGGGATTGTTGTAGTTGATGCTACTATAATTAAAACAGTTGGCTTGTTGTCTTGCTGCCAGACTCCAAATTCAAATCGAAACAGCAGCAAACAGCCAACGATGAACAACAAAGGCCAATTAAACATTTAGTTGTTACCGACCAGCTAAGAGAAATGCATTTTCATTATTGTAGGACTTGAACTTCCTCCTATGCATCCACAAAATGATCGAAAGTCTTCTTTTCTGTGAAGCCGCATTGGTTTCCGGCTTGGTACAACTTACTACAGCAATATCTCGAGAAACGTTTTAGTTCGTTCCCCAAAAATAGCAACCAAAACTATTCTTCGATTATCAAGTCAGATTTATTTATACTATATATACAAATAGTATAAATAAATATACACATTTCTTGACTATATGTCTGTATTTAACTTCCGTGTTTCGCTTTTCTTGAATGCCAATTAAATACTGAATTAAATGTATGCAAGTGAATAAATTGATCAAAAGACACATTTATAGATATATTTTGAATAGGTTTTGCTGCTGCTGAACTGTGCTGATTTTCACAAACTTTAGTTTTTGGAATACTCAAGATAAAGGTGCTTTATTCGCTTTGAATACACAACGACCTGAACTGCTTACTGAACCGAACCCAATTTACAATTCCCAAATGTTTTGGACTGATTGAACTGGTTAACAGTCGTGTCGCAAAAGCAATTTCTTCGGAAGCTAAATAAACATTGGCAGTGCTGTTTCAGGTAAAGTGAGCAAAAAGCCCACACAACTCAAGTTCTACAATGCCATTAACTTTGTTGTACTTTCATTAATCATACGCAGTGTGTGACGCATAGAAGGCAATTGAAAATGATGAAAATGGGGGAAATGGTCAAAAAGTGTTGCCGTCCAATTGATTGATTGATTGACTGCGCAACAAACTGGCTAAGTGCGTTTTGGTCATTTGTCACGAAAGCGAAACGAAAGTGTCCAATGGATGTTAAACGCCATACTCAGGGGTTGCTGCCACAGCACAGCACAGCACAACCCACCCACCTGGCTGGCTGGCTGGCTGGCTGCATATGCAAAGCACAACTAAACAGCGCTAAAGAGTACAAAGTGTTGTTGGGGTTACCCCCTTGGAATTTGCACGCGTTCACGTTAAACGCTGAAAATTAAAAGGCAGCAACATTGCCAGCCAACCAGCCCCTTAACCGCTCAATACCGCCCAACTGCCCAACCACCCCACCACACAACCTCGCCGCTAATCGCACTGCCGGACTTGCATTCAATGCAGTTTCGTGACTCGTTTCGTCTTTGACACCAAAAGTCTGCCCGTACTTAGAACAACAACAGCAACGAGTCGAAGGCTCTAAAAGGCTCTTTTGTAAAACCAACCCAAACTTCAGCCACCCCAACCCCAACCCCAATTCAGCCCCTAACCCCGCGTGGTGTTGAAGCTGACCAATTGTTACGATTGCATGCTAACATTGTAATTGATTGCCTCAGCTCAATTTTGGGGGGGAGGCGTGCTGTGGGTGAGGGGATGTTGTTGCTGTTGGTAATTTGATTGCGCAATTTGCGCGCATTGTGTTGCATAGTTTTTGGCGCGCGAGCCAGCTTGTCGCATGCCACAAGCTGCCCCGTAGTGACCAGGCCTGGGCCCCGATGAGGATTTGGGTTCGGTTTGGGTTTGGGGCAACAAGAACGCACGAAACCGCCAACGAACATGACATGCATTTATGTCACGTCACATGTGGAACACGCATGGCCAACACCAACACCAACACACACTAACACACACACACCAAGACACGAGTGCAACTATTTTAATTGGCGGCATTCCGCAATTTTATGACTTTTAAAATTCTACATATATTTCATGCCTTTGCATGGCAAATGGCAAACATGCAACGTTGCCACACTTCAATTGGCTTTTGAAGGACACACATACAAGTGCAATGCAATGCGCAAGGATATGCCTGAGTGAGGCGAATGCTCTTTTACTGGGTGTACAGGAGGGGAGGGAGGGGCAAACGCTCGCTTGTCCGCCCGGTTTGTTCTTGTTGTTGTAATTAGTGAGCTGCATTTCTTTGCCACTTTTGGCCGTGGCAATTAAGCAAACTGGCAGCGAGCACACACACACACACACACACTTAAATATATACAGAGTCACAGTCACACACACTTACACACACAGCCAGCAACTATATGAACAAGAATAAATCTCCCCCGCACCGTGCCCTCCCTCAAGAGGGCTGCTCCAAAAGGCTATGCAAAACCCGAATATGAAATTATGCAATTAAGCAGTGGAAAGGCGCGGGGCGGGCAGGAAAAACTTGAGCATGTATGCATGTATATATGTATGTGTATGAATGTATAAACAGAGCAGACCTTTAGAACAGAAAATGAATGGAGAGGTAGCACTGCAAGTGAGGCCAAGGGCAGTGCTAGGCTAGCAACCTTGTACGTTAACAATCGATTAATTGTTATCGATTATGTCAATGTTGCGTGTGTGTGTGTAAATGCACATCTAAAATAATCATTTAATTAGGGATAAATGATTGAGTATATTCGATAATTGAGCGACAATCGACAAGTTATCGATTGCATAATTATAATTACACTTTAATGCATAGCCATTTAAAATGTATCGCATTTGAAGATACATCGATAGGTTTCTAGAGTTTCTTAATGAATATCGGATAATACAAATTTCGATCAATATATGCACATACACTTAAATAGATTACCGAGTGGCATCAGTTCTAATGTTTTCACTCACAGCTCCAAAGTCGTCGACAGATCCAACAGTTTATCGGCCTAAGCAGAGCCCAGCGGGACGCAACTCATTCAACCCAAGTTGGAGTCCGAGTCCAATCTGAACCTTTATTTTATTGTTTTTTATTCTTCTTTTTTTGCCACTGACAATAAGCGTTGTGCAGCTGCTGCAGTTGCAGCTTCAGCTTGAGCCAGAGCCACAAACACCTTTTATGGGGTGTCATTAAACGTGGACGGTGGAAACAAAGACGCAGTTGGGAGATGGGAATGGGTCGTGCGGGGGCCAAGGGGACATCTCACAATGTTGCTGAGCGGTGTGTTTTTTTTTATGGCTGCAACTTGGGCCCATTTTGCATTTCACTTTAATTCAATACGACTTAATTTCTTTTCGGATGACGACCGGCGAATGCAACCCGCAGCGACCATTCTTGGTGCCGAGAAAGGTGGCGAGATAGCCGAGGAGCGAGTGGACAGAGCAGAGTGGACGCAAAGCGAGAAATGCTTATAAATGCCCAAATGCGCGTAGCCGATTAATTGCACATAAAAATTAACAATAATCAGCAACAGCAGCAGCAGAAGCAGCACCTTGCTATTGTTAAGCTAAAGTTGCAGCAGCAGCAGCAGCGGCAGCCTGAGCCAGAGACGCAGCCGCAGCTACAACCTCATAGTTATCACACCTTTTGTGGTAGTCAACGTGGGCTCAACAATGTTGCACTTTGAATGCCGGGCAACAGCATTTTTTATGTGCACCAAATTGAGTCATAAAATGCATTTTCACCTCCGCTGACTACAACAACAATAAAATACAAAAAAAAAACTGGAATCCCGAACTTAAAAGTGCAACTGGCGAATGGCGACCAGCGGGTCTTAAGCGATGCATTTGAAATTCGCTTAGTTGATTTTAATGGGAACATGCAAATAATTACTGTCACAGGGGGCAAGGTGGCAAGGTTGCCACGTTTAGCGAGGCATCAGGTGCGCCTAAGCACAATGAGGAACACATAAAAGTCAAACTTACTTAACTCAAACCAACAGCTGCAAAGAGAATAAAGAAAGGGAAAAAAGAAGCAATTATTTCCGCTTAGAGCTGGACAGCAATTTTTAAATAAATAACAAGGGTATTAAATTGTTGTCACGAAAGATATAAAACATCAATATCACAAAGGAATTTAATTGGTTGAAAGATTTTTCCAATGTCAAATTTCCACAATCTTAAAAATAATCCAACAATTTTCGATTAATTCATTTTAATTTTTCACAAAATTCAAGCTGTGGATAATTAATACTAAATAAAATTTGTCCTGAATCTCTCAAATTGAATGTGCGAGTCTAAAAGGTTTTAATCTACATTTAAATTTATTATCGTATGCCTAAGGATCATTAAGGATCATGTTGTGATCAGTAAGAGATGACATTCAGGACTCAAGCACTTGGGCATATAAAATATTCGATAGCAATTTAATACAATATGTCCTAATTTGTATTTAAATCTAAAATTAACTGGGTGAGCACAATTGTCGTTTGATTATTTATCGATTGCGATTAATTATCGAATATGCATAGCCGGATGATAGATATAGGCATTAAGTATTCGTTGATAAGTCTGCGGCACAATTATCACTTTAAATTTATGGCAAGTGGTAACTGGAATCAAAACTGGAACTGGAACAGCGGCTGGCACCGACTGGAGGAGCACAAGACAAAATTTCAGATGTTTTATGGGCGACTAAAAATTTGCCCAACCTGGCCGATAAGAGGAGCCCAGCAACACAGCAACTTAATGACTAACGACGACAGACTGCAAGAAAGGCAGCAGGCAACGACTTGGCAAACACCCTAACATTGCCCAGCCAACCAGCCACAAATGGGAGTGGACAAGTGACAGGCTGGATGGGAAATGAGCAGTGCCGGTTGCCGTCCAAGTTAGCAGCGGCGCAAGGAGGTGTTGATTGTGGCCTTTTGTGAACCTCTCAGCATCTCAGCCAAGTTGGCAACTCAGCTTCTCGTTGTGACCATAAAATGTTTGCACAGGTGCCAAAATCATTTTCGTAGCCGGCAGTTCAGTTCCTCAGCTAGATGCGTAGAATTTATAGGCTGGCGCGGGCACTAAAAATTTAAATTGCGGCCATTTAGTGGCCAACACAAACAACAACAATTGCAACAACAGCCACAACAACAACAATAACAGCAACAACTCCTAAGAGCCAAGCATCAAACGACATCAATTTAAACGAGCGCCGTTCAAAGGAGCGTTCCTTATTTATTCATCTGCATACGCTTTCAATGGGTATTCGGATATTTGAACGACGTGTGTAACGCACTTGAGTAGGATATTATGTGTATTCTGGATGGGAGAATGGGAAAAAGTGTTACAACTAAGATTTAGTTTACAATCAAAAGTTAAAACAGACAACAGATTCTGTATTGTCAATTCTTTAAGCCATAATAAAATTACTTCTATGTTTAATAACATATTTGATGAACTATGCCTGCTAGGGTATTAAATCTCCGCTCACACCGAAGATTGCTCTTCTTTCTTGTTTGCCCTGGTACACTGAGAAAATAAGATAGATAATCTTGTACTTGCCGTCATAGAAAAAAAAATACAATGATAAGATCAAAGGTGCAGTGTTCATCATGAATTAAGAACTTGATTACTTTAGATTTAATCATTTTTTGATGTAGAAATTCTGTGCTGGTTTCTTAGCGTGCAGTTTTTTGTTTTTGGCTTGAGCTGTCCTTTATCTCAGTTCATTTTGTTGTTGTTGTTATTGTTGTTGTTGACTTGCTGGCTGATCTGGAGCAACGATAAATTGGAGCCACCTTTGTTGGCCCCTTGTACGTTGTTGTTGTTGACAAATCAGTTGACGTCGCGACGGCACACGCGCTGCCCAGTTCGACGTTCTCGGAGTCTGTTTTATTCGGCAGACCCGTTGTCACCTACAAAACCCATTTACCCCCACGTCGCGACTGTCACACTGTCGCATCCCAATGGTCCATCGTCATCGTCATCGTCGTTGTCGTTGTCGTCTGCGAAGGGCAACACATTAAAAGTAAATTAACTTATCAGCGACAAAGATCAGTTATTTTATTACGTTTGTCCACGCAGTAACACGAACATTATAATATCAAAGATGCCGATTAAGATTCTCAATGAAACTGAGCGAGATGCAGCCACATCCACAGCGATAAGGACAGAGATATCGAGCAAGGCAATAAAGAGCAAAAGGGATGGAGAGGGACGGTGAGAAATAGGGGTAGATAGTTAGTAGTTAAATCACTCAGTTGCCCAGTTGCTGCGAATATTTATGCTTTGTGTGGACAACTTGCTGGAAATACATCTAGTTCTATATATATAGATCACTAGAGATCTATCGAGGTCTACAAATCTAGATCAGCTAACGAGTTTGCAGTCTCTGCAAAAGACAAATGCATTTCAGCTTTTATCTGCTATCCAAATGAGCATTAGATGATTGTAAGAAATTCCCAAGCAACTCAAATATTTGACTGAATCTTTTACACTTAAAGTCCTTAACGAAGTGTTCTGACTGAAGAGTGAATCACACACATCTAACAAAATAGAATATTATATTATAAATATAAATATATTATAAATATAATATAATATATTTCGTGCTCATTTTTAAAGTGTCAATAAACTGAAACTGAAATCCTTGAGCTCAACGATCGGCGCAACAGGAGTCTCTGAGACACAAGCCACAATTCAGAAAGACCGCCGGCAACGCATAGTATATATCTCTCTCTCGCTATATATATATATATATATTTAAATATTTTTATACATATACCTTGCTCTCGTTGACTCTGTCTTATCTGGCTTGCTGGTGGGCTTTTTCTTTATTTTTGGGTAGGAGGGCGGGGCATCTACTCGCCTGGTTGGCTGACCAACTGACTGACTGGCTGGTTGGTTGGTTGGCTGCTTGGTTGGCTTGCTGGCTTGCCGCCTGTGTTGCGGATGTTGTTAACAGCAGAGCAAACACATTGATAAGGCAGTAGAGTCAATAAATTAGTGAACATTAACTGGCAAACAAACACGCTAATTAGATAGTTAGATAGCCAAGTTAGCAAGTCAGACGGCTGCCAGCAGCCGCAAAATTCGCAGAACACTTTGGACAAAGGGGGGTGAGCAGGGGCAGGGAGTTTTCTCAGTTAGAGAGGATGGCAAAGGCCTCCTGTGGCTGCGCTTGCGAATGCACAAAATTACGACCGGAAAAACTGGCAAGTATCCAGTTTGCACACCAAAAGCAACAGGGTGAGGATCGTGGGGAGAGGCTGAGTGGTTGTGTGGGGGGAGGGGGGGGGGGGAAGAGGGTGACAGACAAACTGACAACTGGCAACTGCGCATTGCGCATTGCGGTTGGCGACTTTTATACAAAAGTATATAGTTTTGTACAATTATTTTAAGCATTCAATTGGAATTCGACCGCAGCAGGCAGAAGGAGGCGACCGCAGGATACTTTTGCCTGCCGCTGGCAATTACATGCATTTAAATGCAATAACCGTCATCAGCCGGAATGAGCACCAGAATGAATGAGCAGCCAGTCAGTCCATCAGTCAGTCATTCAGTCAGTCGCAAAGTAATTTTTGTGTGCATTGAGACTAATTATTTAAAATGCGCTATCCGGCAATTGAAGTGTGCGCATGCGTTCCAGTTGCGAGTTGCCAGTTGTCAGTTGCCAGTATCCTGTGTTATCCTGTCGCCCTGTCCTCCTGTCAGTTGGCTGCTCTAATTTCGTTGCGCCTTTTGCCACTAACCGCACTAACAAACGACTAATGACCTGACCTGAGCACAATTCCAATTCCAATTTCCCAGTCCGAATCAATATCAATCAAACGTTTGCCGCTCGACAAATTGCATTTTTTCTGTTTTCTGTTCTTATTTTTCGGGTTTTTTTCGGCTTGAGCTCGGAACTGGTACACATCCGCTGTAAGAAGTAATTAGTGTACTAGGCTAATGCTGCTCCGGGGGCAACATGTGGCCCGAGTTTTGTGCGTCTCTGAGGCTGAGCTATTGGCGTGAAATTTTAATTGGCGCCCATGCTCAGCCACTTGAACCACAAGCAGGCAACAGAAGCTGCCAACTGGTCAACTAGTGTGTGTGTGTATGTGTGTGTTTGTGTGTGTGTTCGAGGGAGAAGTAGCTGTTTGCCAGCCAAAATTTGAACTTAAATAATGTTGACATTCCATGTAAACTAAATGCGCCAAGATCACAATCGAATTTTGTATTACTTTTGCAATATTTCACATACGAAATTGACAATTCTTTTTGCTTAATTATTATTTATATTTAGAGATGATGTTACGTGAGAAAACCTACGTTGTGAATGACAATCTTATTCTTCTTGAAAGAAACTTTGAATTTGACAGTGTTCAGCAGTCATTTGAGTGATAAAGTTTCCGTGGCACACATTTAAATAGGAAGCCAGACAAATTAGTAATCAATTATCTCTCCAAAGTCACATGTTAAACTGCCAATTTTAAATGCTAATGTTATATAATAAAAAAATGCACAAAATTTAATCAAAGGAGCCGTCAACAAGCAAGTAAGATAAGAAAATAAGAGGAGTGGGAAATACAGGTATACGCAAAATTGAGTAAATTCAAATTATATAAACATTTATTCGACACATAAATTAAGAAAAAAATATACACACTTTTTTTCGTTGAAAATGCCAATTTATTTTTATTGTTCTACTTTAAGAAACCTATTTACTCCACTAGTTCCTAATGGGCTCTGCAGAATTTTATTATAAGTGTACATTGAAATGGAAACTTTACTGATATTTTTATATTAAAACAACCTCACAGAAGTGAGTAACTATGAATTGGGAAATCGCAAAAATTGTAGTACTTAATATAATTTTCCTACTTTAATTTTTTTTTTTTTTGTGTTGATCATTACTTAGAGTTAGACATAAAGCATTGCCCATAACGAAAATGTTATTACCATAACTATTATGAATCAATTGGAGCACTAGAAGAGAAAAACATCAAATTAAAAGCGTAGTCGGCACCAGATATTATTAGTATTTTTACTCAAAAATCAGTGGACTGCCGATAATTGATCCTTTTGCCGTAGCAACATAAGCGCCATTTTGTGGAGCCTTAAGGCGCTACCAACTTGCCCGCTGCTCTGCGCTGCCCACTTGCGAGAGGCGAATAACAAACAAAAAATAAAAATAAAAATAAAAAAATAGAGAAAGACGCGTTCCTTGGCCCTTTGCCTCGCCTGTGCCCGTGTTTTTTGACCGACATTCGCTTGGCTGCTGGCTACGAGCAGTTTGCTCTCTGCGCTCTCTTTTTGTTTGCCGCTCAGCAGAGTTGCCATAAAAACTGGACGGGAAACTCACCACAGACATGAGCTGAGTGCATGTTGAGTTCGCGTTCGCCTACCAACATGGCGCTGTGCAGGAGCGGGACAGCAAGAGTGGAACAGCGACAGAACACGAACAGCAACACCACACAGGGTGTGTGTGTGTGCGAGAGCGAGAGAGAGAGTGAGAGTGAGAGCGAGATGCTGTGAGAGAGGCAGCGCAGTCGGAGTCGAGTACAATTCGCAGCGTTCTCGCTTGCGCGCTAAACCACCACCACCACCACCAACACCACTGCCACGAGCAGCAGCAGCAGCAGCAGCAGCAACAACAGGCAACAAGCAACAAACCACCACCTATGACAAAGTGGCAAAAAATTTGCTGCCGCCGCTGCGACTGCGAGTGACTGTGTGAGTTTTGTGCGGCAAGAGCGCTGCAGGTGCGTTTAGTCTCGTTTTGGCAGCCACAGCGCGACGACGTCCACAGCGCAGGCAAGAAACGCTCAAGCTTAAGCTCTGCTGATCTTTCAAAAAGTCGAACTTCAAATTGGAAACCGAAAGCGAAGCAGTGTCAAGCACTTGGTTTATTCTCATCTTTTTTTGTTTGTTGCAACTGTGTGAAACTGTGAAGTGACGCGAGTGCGAAAGTGAATTCAAATTGAAAGAAACAGAAAGCGAAAAACAAAACAAATCATTTTGCGGCCGTTGCTGGCAATGAAAGACTCAATGAGCATTTTAACCCAAACGCTGCCGACAACAACAGCGAACAGCGAGCCGTCGCCTCATCATAATCATCATTCGCACCACTCGCACCACCACCATCATCATCATCATATGTATCCGCTGCAGCAGCAGCAGCAGCAGCCGCCGCCGGTCAACATGTCCATGTCCAGCTCATCGAACCTGAAGCCAAATCGTTCCCGTTTCATGATCAATGATATTCTTGCGGGCAGCGCGGCAGCCGCCAGCGCAGCGGCTTTTTACAAGCAACAGCACAACAACAACAACAACAACAATACTACTATTAATAACAACAACAGCAGCAACAACAATAATAATATCAATAACAATAGTAACAGTAATAACAACAATAATAGCGAGCATTTGGAAACGGAATCGGAGCCAACAACGCCGCCTAGTTCAGTTTTGGGACTTGCACCGCCGCCGCCACCACATCAGTTGGCGCATCAGGCGCACCCACATGCGCTCCATGTCCATCACCAGCAGTCACATCCACATCCGCATCCGCATCCACATCAGCATACGCATTCGCTTCCGCACGCCAAGCTGACCCACTTTGGAGGCACTGCACAGCTGGCCACCAACGGCCTAAGTGTGGCACATTATGCAGCGGCCATGCAACAGCATTATGCAGCAGCCGCCGCAGCAGCAGCGGCGCGAAACAATGCAGCCGCAGCAGCCGCAGCGGCAGCAGCGGCGGCCGTGGCAGCAGCAACTGGCACCGGTGATGCGCCGACGCCGTCGGCTGATCTTGATGATAGCAGCGACTATCACGAGGAGAACGAGGATTGCGACAGTGATGAGGCGGGCAGCGGAGGCGGCGGTGGCGGTGGTGGTGGAGGAGGCGGAGGCGGTCACATGGATGATCACAGCGTTTGTAGTAATGGTGAGGTGAGCTTCTGTATTATTTTGGGGAGGGGGGTGGGTGCCAGAGAAATCCATTGATAGATCAGCATTGAGAGAACAACAAAAAAGGAGAGAGAGAAAAATTGGAAAAACGTTTTGAGGATGCTGTAATTAAAAACAATTGTTTGCTAAAGTTAGTTAGTTATGATAAGTTGAGTTTGCTGATTCATCTATATATAGTATATATATATATATATATATATAGTGAGGTATTTCAAAGTAATTGCAACTGAAAGTCTTGTCATGCCCGAGAGCTGATTAGATCACCATTGAAAAGAAATGACAAATGCTTTCGATTTAGTGAACGGCTAGAACAGAAACATAAATGAATTTATAATCTAAATAAACGTTGATCATTAATTATTAACTGATATTGTGCATGTACAATGACATAACTGTTAAAATAGAACAGCTTTTGATTCATAATTCAATTAATAACTTAAGTTAAACTGTAACAGGTAATTGGCAATCAGATCGGCTGTGAATCGTTTGCCAATAAATTAAACTGTTAAGTAAGCCAAGTAAATGTAATGCGATTACTTAAATGTAAAATGTATATTATGGTTATCGGATATACTGAGTACTTAATTGAGAGTACGACAAATGCATGCATTTCATGGAATATATCAAGGGTAGGAAGACAACAAACAAGCTAAGAACTTGTTCACTTTATAAACTCACTTTCGACTTTAAGGTCTCTTCTGCTTGGGATCTGTACACATAAGTATCAAGCGATTCTATAAACTAGGCGTTATGATATGAATATTAATAGATTTTGGACTTGATTTCAATGCGAAAGCATTTACCATGACATATGGGATGGTAAAATGTGTGCTATTTCATGGCATTTGTCTATCTGCACAGCGATAACCAATCGCAGTTCAAATCCCCACCCTCTCGCTCTCCCTCTCTATCTCTTTCTCTCTTTCTATGTTTACACTTGTCTGCTTCTCTCTCTCCCTCTGTCTGTCTCTTTATATATCCGTGCAGCTGTCTGGCTGTCTGAGTGAATGTCATGCCCAAGTTCGTTGCCAGAGTCTTTTGTTTGTGTGGACGCAGCCGCTTTGCAAAACAAACTGTAAAAATTGCCATGAGCATGCCATATTCTAGTTGTTGTCGGAGGTGTTGTTGTTGGGCGCCGGGAGGGGGGGTATAGGCGAGGGCGGCTTTTGGATACACCTGAAAAATTGCATTTTCACGCTTTGTTTGCTTTTGCCAGTGCTTTTTGCCTCTTTGCTGGTGCATTCTCCATTTCCTAAATGTGCATTTGTCTGCCAGCAAAATTGTTTAAACAGTTAACAATAACAACAACAACAACCACAGCCACAACTCCAAATGATAATGGCACAGCTTGGGGGCGTGGCTGCTTGTTGGTTGGCAGCGAGAGGGTGAAGTCCAAACGCAGCTTACACATATAATTTTTGTGTTTTATTTCTTTTTCCGTTTTTGTCATTTTTTTATTTTTTGTTTTTAGTTGCTGCATGCCACTCAGAACTAATAAACGGTTGTCTCTTCTGCTGTTACTTCCATTTCTCTGTG
This sequence comes from Drosophila nr. perissopoda 5 BK-2023a, assembly GCA_035044105.1. NCBI lineage: Eukaryota > Metazoa > Arthropoda > Insecta > Diptera > Drosophilidae > Drosophila > Drosophila nr. perissopoda 5 BK-2023a. The sequence continues at coordinate 5,267,325 of JAWNMK010000121.1, forward strand.
CCGGCAAATGCTAGAAAAAAAATGCATTAAAGGCCAGATCAATGTATGTGTGTGTGTGTGTGTGTGTGTGTGTGTGTGTGCGAGTTATGCGTGCCAGATGAATCTGCAACTCTCGTCAACCATTTATTACAGCAATTTCCTGTGTGCAATTGCAATTTTATAAACGGTAGTCGAGTCTTGTTGGCCCATAGGCATTGGGCTCAACGCCCAGTTGCGTCTCTCTTAAGCATCTGCCTCTTATTTTTTCTGTTAATGTGAATTCACTGCAATTCTGTTTTCAAAAATATAACTTGGTAATTGCGAGCAGCAGCTTGTTTTTTTTTTTTTGTTTTTTTTGGTTTCTTTTGTTCAGTTGCGAGCTTAAGGGCAGCAGTTAACATTTTTCTCATTCTAGTTGCCTGGTGAGCGGGGCGCGTTTTGTAAATAAAGTTGCTCAGTTTTTCTTGTTTTCAATTTCAAGTTTACTTTGGCCTAAACGCGTACGCGGCAAATTTGCGCTTTAACTAATTTAACGCTAGTGAGCTCGCGTTCTGGCCAGGCAAAAAGTGGCCCTGGACTTGGCCCTGGACAGAGCCCAGACGCTTATCGCCTAACCGCAATCAGATAAATTTACATAAATTTTATGTACTAAATGGAAAACGGGTAGGCAACAAACCAGAAAGGGGTGGAAATGGCTAATGCGAAAGGGCCACAAGGTATAAGCAACTCAGCCAAGTTTAGACATGTTGCAACACATTTTCACTACACTTACACAGACAGGCTGGGCAGAGAATGGCCAAGCAGAGAGCCGGAATGCGTTGAGAACGGAAACGGGCCTAAACTGTGAACTGTTAACTGTTAACTCTTAACTGCTGCTGAGTTTATCGACTCTTTTAGCCATGCAAATTGTTGCAGCTATCGCAGATACAGTTAGAATCGTTTGCAGCTCAACATTTAGCAATCTAGCACTAAGATATTAGATTGAATCTACCTTAGCACAGCTTAATTGTTCATTGCCTTCCCTTTTTGTAGGTGGCAAGGATGACGATGGCAACAGCATCAAGAGCGGCTCCACCAACGACATGAGCGGGCTGAGCAAGAAGCAGCGCAAGGCGCGCACCGCCTTCACCGATCATCAACTGCAGACGCTGGAGAAGTCCTTCGAGCGGCAGAAGTATCTCAGCGTCCAGGAGCGACAGGAGCTGGCGCACAAGCTCGAACTGAGCGATTGCCAGGTGAAGACCTGGTATCAAAACCGAAGGTGAGTCAAATCATAATCAATTTTTTCTAAATCTAAGTCACTTCACACAAGCTTGTTCAAAGATTCACTTTCAATCATAACTAAATTCTAGAAAGACCACTTGATACACAGTAGAGTATGTAAATGCAAATATTTATTTACATACTAAGGGTTGATGAAGTGAAAGGATTATAATAAATTGGCATAAGCAAACCCAAGAGAGAAATGAATAAATATTTATGTCACTGTTATAATGGGGGTATTTGGATTACCTCAGGAACTTTTTACTAATATGGTTTACTGCTAGAACTATGCTTAAGATATTGAAAAGCTGCTTTGTGTAGAAAAGAATTGACCTTTTTCTGATTGACATTTTCAACCGAACTTTTCACATTTTCCTCCTCTTTGCAGAACCAAGTGGAAGCGACAAACTGCCGTGGGTCTCGAGCTGCTCGCCGAAGCGGGCAACTTTGCGGCGTTTCAGCGTTTGTACGGCGGCTCTCCGTATTTGGGCGCATGGCCGTATGCGGCTGCTGCCGGCGCCGGCGTCGCAGCAGCTGCTGCTGCTCATGGCGGACCGTCGCACTCGAGCATCGACATCTACTATCGGCAGGCGGCGGCGGCAGCCGCAATGCAGAAGCCATTGCCCTACAATCTGTATGCGGGCGTGCCGAGCGTCAGCGTTGGTCCGATGGGCGCAGCAGCCGCGCCCTTTTCCCATCTATCCGCCTCCAGTTCGCTGTCCTCGCTGAGCAGCTACTATCAGAGCGCAGCGGCGGCCGCAGCGGCAGCCAATGGTGCTGGCAGTGTCGGTGGTGGTGGTGGTGGTGGTGCGGTAGGTCCGCCACCGGCAACGGCGCCAACTGCTGGCATGGGCATCATACATAAGCCACAGCCGCTGGTGACCGGATCACCAGCTCGTCCGTCGGCAGCCAGTCCGGGCCATCCCCCGTCGACGCCCAGTCCGACATTGAATCCGGGCAGTCCGCCAGGCCGATCCGTGGACAGCTCTCAGGCGCAGTCCGATGATGAGGATCAGCTGCAGGTGTAAAAAGCTAAATAACAAAAAAGAAAACAAAAAAAAAAACAAAAACAAATCAAGCCATTTTCAAGCATTTGTTTCCAAAACACTAAATGGCAAGTTGGACGAGCGTGTATTTATGTGTGTGTTTGTTAGCGTGTGTGTGTGTGTGTGAGGGGGGAATGTATATACATGTGTGTGCGAGTGTGTGTGTGTCTTTATTTATTTTTTGCTTCTAGTAATTTATTCAATAAAATAACTAACTAAAGATATATACATATATAAATCAATTTTTTTTTTGAGGTTAGCTTTAAGATTAACGATGTATTAATATTTATTTAAATGTTGTAAAAATTAGCCGCCAAACAATTAAATATAATTAAAGAATGAGAACAACAACAGTGTTAAGCTAACCACAACATGTATTATCGCAAACGAAAACACTTTTTTGTTACAATTATTTTTTTTTTTTTAATTAGATTAAACGTGCTCGTTGTATTTGTAATGTAAATGTAATTCAATCCAAACATTTTTTTGTCTAAATAAATATGATAGAAATATAAACATAAATTTGTTGAACCGAAAGAGGGTGCAAGTGCGATGGGAATACGATTGCGAGGATAAGATCGAGGACGAGAATGAGAAAGAGGACGAGAATGAGGACGAGAAAGAGGACGAGAATGTGGACGAGAATGAGGACAAGAATGAGGACGAGAATGAGGACGATAATGATGACGATGTGCGGGCCAACCCCTAATGATAAGAATTGCATGTAAATTGCATTTAACCGCAATTAGTGCATTTATTGGGCCAAAAGCAGAAGCGAACGTCTCGCATATTGAATAATACCAGCGACTAGTTGGCCAGTTGGCAATAACAGCACTAGCTGCAACTGCCACTGCCACTGCCACTGCTACAGTTATGACCATGTCCAGTCTGCTTTTGGCCAGGCTGCATTGCGTTGCGTGCAACGGTGCCAACATGCAAGTAAGTGCTGCAGGCTACGCCGAGGCAAGCCTTCCAGTTTAGCTAAGCACACCTGACAAGCTCACAAGCTCAACAGCTCCTGATCCACAAGAGCACATTCAATTCAGCATATGAGCCAACAAAAAACACACATAATGGTTCACAAATTACAGTTTTAATATTAATAAAAAAGGAGAAACTTTTTGTTGAACTGAAATTTAATTAATAACATTTTGAATATTAATTAATTTAAGGCAATTCAATTCAAGCCGAAATATTGAAAATGTTAGTCATGGTTATGAGAGTAATTGGCAGGGCATTGGCCAGTCGGTATGGCCGTCACTCATCAGAGCTGGCGCTGTTGCCCTAACCAAAACTTTTCTGCTGCACGCTTCTTGGTAGCACACACTCACACTGTAGAGAGTGAGAGAGGGAGAGGGAGAGAGAGCGAGAGCGAGAGGGAGAGGGACACGGAGTGAGAAGAGGGGAGTGGGGGGAGACTAGCGCGTTTCTCTGTTTTGCGCCTTCGTCGACAAATTGGCCGCAATGTTAATGTTGGTTTAAAACAAAAGCGACGCTTGGTAGGACAATAAATGCAACGGCCAAGAACAGCAGCAATAATAACAATACCAATGCTACAATGCCCGCAAGGGGGAGTTGGGCAACCGTTCATTAAAGACAAATGACATAAAACCTGCACCATGGATGCGTCCTCTCGGTTCCCCTCTTCAGCTCTTCCCCTCAGCCGCTGCACGCTCAATTAAACATGAGCGCTGTCGGTAGCCAAATGTTGCTAATTACTGCAATGGTAACAGCAATTGGCGAAAGTGCCCGTCCAAAGAGCTGGCTGAGTGCAACCAGTGTTGGTCAACAGCACATTCGTAAAACCCACACAATTTTATTTAAAAACTCAGTCCGGTCTAGTTTATCACCAAAACAAAATCAATAGCTACATCAGTACACATGTGCAAATACATACTTATCCATCAGCTATTTCATTAATTATTAATTTAACTTTTAATTATAACCTCTATTGGGTCTATCACATCGGGTATCATTCACACGCTCTATTGGCTGAGTTAATTTGTTATTATCTGTATTGAGGGGATGTATCAAAAACCTTGTTGTTTGTTTCAGATACGATAATTATATTATTTATTTTATTTGAATAGATGTTGAATAAAAACTATCCACAAATAAAAAAAATTTAATCATTTTTAAATTAAAGCTAAATTAAATGATTTCGAGTTAATAATTAAACGTGAATTTGAAATGCAAAAATTCAATTAACAAATGAAATGATATAAAAGTAGAAATTAACGATTCAACACAATAAATAATTTAAGCTAAATTAAAAAATTAAATTATATAACATAAGAAGTGAATAGTTACATACAAATTTATAATAATAAATAAACTAAAAATAAATGAAACTACAAATGTAAAAATGAATTAAATGCAAACTTAATGGATTAGTAAATATTAATTAAATAAAGGATAGAATAACTGTTTCATATTCCAAATTTAAAATAATAACACATTTTCGAGTATTACTTTATCATATTTGTTATTCTGGCTGCCACTTTACTCAGTTACTAATTTGTATATACATTTGTTAAGGTTATCATTTTCAATTGTTGGATTATCTCATAATCTGTATTTGACAACGATTTCGAGTAAATGTTAAATTCGTTTATCTTTTAACCAAAGACTTTTCGTAGAAGATTATTACAACTTTGGTTTATAAAGGGGATATTTGTAATAATAATTTGGAACTTTTCTTTACTCTGGCACAAAGTAACAAATTTTTCGAATATATCCAATTGATTAAACATTAATTATTACTGATATTATTGTAATTATATTATTATACATTTTTAAGAATATAAAAAATAAATAAATAATATTTTTGATTACTGACAGAAACAGAATCGTCGAAAGTAACTCGAGTAATCAGATTGTATTGGTCCTGACCAAATGAGGGGAAAACAAATGCTGCGTAATTGGATAAATTTCATGCATAAATTAAAGGTGCGAACTAAAATAAACGAGAATCTTGCGGATATTGTGGGGAGAGCAGGAAGGGAGGGAGAAGCTTATCAACGTATTTGTTTACACACACACACGCATATACGTTTACACACATACACATATATATCTGTGGCGTTCGTTTGATATGCAAACTTTGTCATCTGATGGATAGATGGGCGCCTCGCACCCCCACCCCTCCGGGAATTGTGACGCTGATTGGGGAATTCGCCCGGCGCATTTATGAAATGAAGCTGAAATGCTCGTATTGGCTGCTTACTGTGCTGTAACATCAATTTGCATGGAAATCAGCAAAAACAAACCGCCGTCTGTCAAAGTATCTGATGCTGTTGTACACCCACCCACCCAACACCCCAACTGCACCACTTTCCCACCCCGCCACTCAGCCGCCAAGGCCCAATATAATTGCCTGCTACACACACGGCTGGCGTTAAAAACCGAAACCGAATGGGAATATGGATGAGAATGTGCCAAACTGAAATATTCAGTCAAAGGTTGTAGGGAGTATGAAATCTTGGCAGCGACACGACACTCACCAAAAATGTCGCCTAATTTCTAACCTGATCAGATTTCAATACTATTTTCAGAATTTTAGAAAAGATATTTTCTAAAAATAATAGTTTGCATTTCTACTTCGGAAAAATACAAAATACAAATATAGATTTAGAATATTTTGTTTAAAACCAGAAAAACTTTTTTTCTTACAGGCCAGTGTATGCACTGGGAAACCCAGCATTTCATAATTTTCGGCATATTCTCGCGACTTCAACTGTTTTCTTAAAGTCTTGCAGTCTTTACAATGAAACAATGGAATGTTGAATATAGACAAGCATTTTATTGGAAAAGTCGAAAGTTGTTTTTTCATGAAATCGATCAGCAAAGTCAAAAGTGTCTATATGCATTTTATTTTGTGGAATCAAGGGAAATTTTGGGTTATGCGCCATGTGGTCTAGATTCCAATCGGAAAGCATTTACCCGGTAAATGGAGGGAATACGAGTTGCTTGCAAAATTTTTTGGGGGCTGAACGAGCGAACCGGAACAACGCCCACGATTCGGGATTCCTATCTTTGCGACCAGAGAGCCACCAAATTGCAAACGGAAGAACAAACTCCACACTGACCATGCCGTGTTGCTTTCTACTCTGCTCTGCTCTACATGCAGTCAAATTAAACGTTTACTCAACAACAACAAAAATAATAATAATAATAGCAATATAAAACCAAAGAAAATATGTAAAAAAACAAAAAACTGAAAAAAGAGAAAAAAGAGAAAAAAGAGAAAAACAATTTATTGAATAGTTTATTATGGGAACAAATTAATTCTTGATTCGCATTTAATTTTGCTCGCCTTTTTTTCTGTTTCTGTTTCGATTGCATTTCCGCTGACACTTGCCATATGCTACTTATCAGGGGAGCAGCGGCAGCAGAGCTGTTGGGCGTGTCAAGTGGGCGGCATTATTAATGATAGTTTTCAATGTGTCGCTAGCTGATGCATCTTGTAGCAAGAGAGAGAGAGAAAGAGATAGAGAGAGAGAGAGAGAGAGAGAGAGAGAGAGCGAAAGAGAGTTTTAATCGCATATCTCCCCTTCAATTTTTGTCACATTTTGCACAAATTATATACATATATGTATTTATATATATGTATGTATAATACATATGTGCATTTGTAATAATGAAGCCATTTGGCAATAAGCGGAAATTGCGCTTAATTGCCGCAGTGAAGCGCAAAGTTTGCCTTTTAATAATAATTTGTTGAAATTGTTTTATTTGATTGCACAGATGTCTTTAGTTTTGGCCACTTTTTGGCAATATCTAGTCAAGGCATAATCCCGTTAAGACAGACAAATATAGAAGGGTTTAATAAGGTGAGAGTATTTGAGTTTCGCTGTTGAGGGCAGCCTGTGGCACATTAAAATACAAAACATGCAAACAATGAGTGTGTGGTGAATGAAGCGCAGCAACGCTTAAGGGGCGGCACATGCAAATTTCACGTGTTTGTTTTCTACAGCGATTATATTCAATAATTGTGTGCATTTAGATAAGTTACAAGCCTCGTGGCAGCAACGGCAACGGCAACGGCAATAGCAATAGCAATAGCAACAGCCACAATAAATGCAACTGCAACAGCACAGCACAGACAATGCCCCAGACGCTGGCCACTTCAGGCGCCGTCCAAATGGATGCCAGTCACGCCATCGCACCCTCCCCAAGCCCAAATCTGGTCTTGACTGGACTGGACTACAGCACCATGCCAAGCAAGTGACCCGGGTGACTGTGTGTAGGTGTTGAAAGTAGCTGCAGGCAGGTGCACCCCCACCCACTACTCCTCCGCAGCACACGCTCCTCTCTACTACTCAGTGCGGACCCCTTGAGCACATTCCTTTTGGACCGCTCAGCTGAGCTACCCCAGGAGGAAAATTGAGCACCGTATTCGCCATAGTCGTCGGCTCTGAAATGTGTCGGAAGTCTTTAGTAAAAGTTAAATAGAAAGCATATAAAAGATTTATATGCAGTTCCCCCGTTATATTTATGCAAATTCGCCAAAGCCACACTCTACACTCTCTGATATCTGCTCAGGCTTTGCATAGTTTCGCACAAGGCACAAGGCACAAGACACATGCCACATGACTTGTTAGTTGTTCATTTCTTCAGTAAATATTCCAAAATTAAATTCAACAACTTACAACTGGAATGCATGTAAATAAATTGCTTTTTTCAATCTAGTAGATTATTCTTCCTTTTTGGATAATATCGGTCATTAACAGTGTAAACACACGCTAACTTAATTATCAATGATTGTATTCCTGATACCACTTCTTTATCTAATTCAAAAATTATTCATTTCAATATTATTTAGTACAATTATACAGTGTAAATCTCTTATCTATAAATCTAATATGACCCTGGCAACAAAAGCCAATTATATTTTTACTTATTATTTATTATTAGAATAATAAGTGAAATCTAACCATTGTTATATTTTCTTTATAAGGTTATTTGTATTTTTTTGTTGGCTTGCCTAAATGTATTATTTATTTTCAAAATTTCTCTTTCCATTTAGTAAATAGTATTATACTATTTGGTGGACTTTATTTGCATACAGCTGCTACAACTAATCGTGAAACCCATATTAAGAAATATTAAATATTAAAAGATTTCTAATAGAGATAAAGGAAAAATTACAAATATGACATTAGAGTATTATTTCGAAAGTTATCGTGATTCGAATTCCCCGTTCGGCATTTAATCCAAACGCCTTGTAGTGAAAATTAAAACATTTGTTGCCATTTTCTATCACAGCCCAAAGATCTCGGCAATTTGTACAGGAGCGGGAGATTAAAATGCGGAAAAAAAATATATATATATGGATATACCACTACTTATATGGGAAATAATAAATAAAACGCACGAACAAATTATGAAAGCAATCGGCGGACAGAGATGCAATGGGGATTGGACTGGGATTTGCCGCTTTGTGTTTTTTTTTTTCGCCCCGGTTTCGGTTTGGGTTCGGGGTTTATGTCTTATCAGCGATGTGAATTTGAGCGTCGCTTGAAAAGGACATCGCCGAGCCGGCAGAGGACAACTCAACTAAACTCAAATCAAACTCGATGGAATGGATGAATTTGTCACATTAGAAGCATTAACCGGGGCCGGCATATGTGAAGGAGCTGATAAGATCCAATGCCGATTACGGGCCGAGGCCAATGCAGCAGAAAATCTGGACAAGGGCTGGGGCGGGTGGCTGCCACTGTTGTTGTTGTTATTGTTATTGTTGTTGTTGTTATTGTTGTTCCAAGTAGTGGTGGTGGTGGTGGTTGTACTGTTTCTAATGCAATTTTTAAAAATATTGTTGTTGCCAGTGTAATTGCCAAGATATTAACAGGGGTTGTCCATGCGTTGTAGACGGATTACGCTGGGCATTATGAGCAAATTAAGTGTGAAGTGGCATTTGGGATTTATTTATACACATACACACACAAATACACGCACACACACATGTTTAGAGAGACTAATACAGACACGCAGGCATAAAGTCGACAAGGATGCCAAAGGATCGCTGCTCTTAAGCGCTTTACGGACAACAACAAACAAAAGGCGTGCTCCGTTGACACTCGGCAACAAAAGGTGTCACATGTCAAGGCAGAGACTCCCAAAATATACCCAATGTCATTTTTTGCCTTCTTCTATTTTTTTTTTTTTTTTTTGGTTACACTTTTGAAAAACAAACTAACAAAACAAATGCGCTGCCTATTGGCTCCGTCGGCGTTGCGCATTTAACCCCAAATATTTATGAGGTAGCCTCTACTTTCCAAGCATCTCTCTCTCTCTCTCTCTCTGACTCTCTGTCTCTATTTCTATAGCTCTCCCGGCTTATCATTTACACTTAACGGCTCAGTGAGGGCGGCGGCACGTGCCTGCCTGACGCATCCAGCGATTCATGAGCCTGGCCAGTTGAGGTTGAGACCCTGACCCGGGCAAAAAGGGGAAACATTTGAAGTATTATTAACCGCAAAATGCTCATAAAGGATCAATTTGTGCGCACACGTGTCCAGGATAATGCCTAGCCACTGTGCTTGTGGATGGGAGGAGGCGTGGGGCGTGGCATTCACCATCATAGCAACATCATTGCGACAAAGCGTGAAGTGCACATAAATCAAAGAAACGTCTGCCAAATGGACACAATTTTTGATGACAGCATTGAAAGCTGGAAACGGCTGGAGGAGAAGGAAGCAGTGGACAACTTGACGCCTTGCCTTGGACATCAATTGCATTTTCGATTACCCACACACACGCAGTTAAACTGCACTGTTCCATCAACTCCATTTGATAATTTCTACCTGTCTTCTACTTATAAATTGGCTAAAGCTCTGTGTCCAGTGCTAGCCAAAAAGTCATGAAACTCCTGCTCTTGTAGGCCTCACGTAGCGTCTTCCATCATTTTCAAGTTGTTCTCATATTGTGGGTAACGATTAGTCCTTTCCATTCTAATTGTTTACTATTCGTAATCCACTGCTTCGCTTTTGCACTCGAACTCACTGCTCCAAACTACCATTAATTCTGATAGTCTCGCATTCATTTATATATGAAGCCTGTGCACCTTTTATAGAATATTACAGGTAATTGAATTACCTTTCCAAAACTATAGGCTTGCATGTATAATTAAATAAAAGCTTCAGAAAAATGTTTGGATTCTACACACTAATTCATTTTAATCGTTTTAACTTTACGCCCAACAATGAAAAATGATTGCGAAGACTGGGCAACATTTGCAATTGCACTTAATTAAATGGTCAAAATAATTTTGTATTCATTCCACACTTCTCTCTAGAAAACTATGTTTAGCATGTCGCCTGAAAGGCAGCAGCAAATGTCAGACAGCTATTGGACATTTTCGCAATTGCCAGTGGACCTCAGCTGGCTGACTTTAATGACCTTTTTATGACAGCAGCTATTTTATTTTTTTGATACCTTCCTGAGCACAAGCTCAATCGGCACGAACGATGCTACACTAAGAAAAATCAAATTGAATTATGTGCTAAAAAGAAAACAGTTGTTCTTGTTTTAAGACATAATTACTCAAATTACAAAACCAAATTTCATAAAATAAGAAAACCTTTTATATTTTTCAAAAAAATATTTCATAATAAGTCGTAGTCGTAGTCAGAAAATAATAATGCAATTTTGTTCGCTTGGGAAAACATGGCTTATCAGCCTGTCAGGAATTCAAATTCATTATGCATTATATAACAGAAATTGATTTCGAAACGATTTCCGAATGCATTGCCTTGCTTATCGAGCACTTTCTCTCTCTCTCTCTGAGAGTGTGAGTGTGTTTGCCCAGCTCTCTTTTTAGAATCCCCACACCGACTTTGCTTCTTTTGCTGTTACGGTCGTGCGTTCCACTGCGCCAGCTGCTGTTAAAAGACAATTAATTAAAGAACGCTTTTGTTCAGTGCAGGTCAGCACCTTTTAGCCAGTACCAGTTGCAGTTGCAGTCGCAGTTCCAATTTGGTGCCAGTTTGGAAACCGCGTAAGGCCTCAGCCATCATTCACCTGACCTCCAAGAGGAGCGTCGGTGGCAGGCGGCGCCCACTCACAGCTCAGCCCCAAGAAGCCCCCCACACACAGAAATTGCTTGCAATTTAGTTGAAGTCGCGCCTCTTGGCCAAATTGACTTTAAATTGGCAGTTGGCGCAGCGCATCATAAATCCAAGCGGCACCAACTCTAACTCCAGCTCGAGCTCCATTCAAAGGCAGCTGAAGCATTTCCATTTCCATTTATGGAGTAGCGGAAGTATCGCTTGTCCCACCGATCTCCTCAGCTGCCGGCCAATGCTGGCCGTGGGGCATCGTTGGCGGTCAGCGGCGGCGGTCGCAAATTATCAACAAATTAGACTTTTCGTCGAAGTGATCGCTGGAGCTGGAGCTGGAGCTGAAGTTGAAGTTGACTTAAGTCGGACTCAGAGCAGGCATCATTTTATTTCATTTGTTTGCATGTCTCGTTGTCATTTCGTTGATTTTGGCGGCGTCTCCTTTGGCCTGTCATTTCTCAACCCTCATCTCTCAGAGCTGAAAGCAGCTCGTTTTTATAGCTGCCGCCGTCGTCGTCGTCGTCATCGTCTCCGTCGCCGCTGGTAAAGTGATTTCTTCAACGCTTTGTTAGCGCACAGGATTGATGCAGCTGTCATTAGGCGTTTTCGGCTTAAACGGATCCAATCCAAGTGACTGCAGCAGCAGCCGAAGTTTGCTAAATGCGTTTTTAACGTGCTTTTAATTGTCAGCTTTGCTTTGTGGTTGCCCACATATGCCAGCCACATACACCCACCACCACACACCCCACACACACATACACACACGCACACACACACACACACTGGAGCTGTTGAGCGCAAATTAAATCAAATTGAAACTAATTAGCATAAATAAATTTACACAAAATCCAATATCGCAATATGCCTCGTTAGAGGCTTTCACACTTTACACTTCACTGAATGATGACGATTTCGACGACGTCGTCCTCCTGCCACTCCCATTACTTCTGCCCCTGCTCCTGCCGCTGCCTCAGCTCCGCTTCAGGCATGACATATCCAAGCGACAACTGTCAAAATAGACAAGTTGCATTTGCAAATAAATAGACGGGCATTCGTCCGAACGGAAACGGAACTGACGGCACAGACGCGCAAAAGGACGACGCACAGGACTCGCCTTCCATTTGATGGTACCATGGGCACCGTAAAGGGTGTTCGAGTTGCTCATAACTGGGGATGGGGGGTGTTTGGCTGGAAGTGTTGGCTCTGCTTCGACGCTTGCGCTTAAAGTTTTAGGCGCAATAAAATTAATTGGATTTGCCGACGTTGCTGCCGGCTGCCGGCTGCTGGCGATATTGGTGGTGCTGGTGGTGCTACTGTTTGTCAGTTGATGTTAAGCTGCTAACCCACAAGCCACAATCCCGCACACACCCTTGCCCCAAGCTCACACTAAGAAAAAGAATCAGGCCCTAGAATTTACATAAGCGTCATACTTCCGCTCCATAATTGCCGATTTCTCCAGAGTAATAGTCGGGAAAACATTGACTAAATATTAGAATTTTTGAAATATAATTTGCACATTGCATTCAAAAATGTTGTGATATTTCAAACTGTCATTTGAAAATAAATATTTAGTTTTTACATTTTCTATTATTTTTTTTTTGTTTGAAAGTGCTTATAATAAAAAATATTCATGTCCTTTAAGATCCTTTTCTATAATTTAAAGGCATTTCCAAGTTCAAAAAAAATAATTCTAAGATACAAAATTGAATCTTTTGGTTCCGAGAAATTTTGATTATGGCGCGAATTTGCAAATTCGAGCATCTACATTTTTTGCAGAGTGCATTCAAAAGCGAGAGTTGATTAGACCTAGGCGTTGCCTTACTGCAAATATTTCAAGCACTGCTCGCCAGCCAGCCACGCGGCGTATGCGCAATGTAACCCAATGTATCCCTGGAGCCAAGTTCAGTTATTTACCACTTTATTTGCGGTCTTGTCAAAGCAATCAACACACTCAGCCAGCCAACCAACCAGCCATTCTGTCAGTCAGTCCTTGTCCTGGTGGTGGATTTTATTTACTTCATGCGGACCCCGAACCCAAAAGCCAAACCTGAACCAGGACTCTGGCTCTTGTCGTCCAGTTTGTTTGAATAACTGTCCGTCTGGCTGTCTGTCTCCCTGCCTGCCTGCTCGTTGAGTTTATTTGCAGAATGATTTTTCAATAATTTATGTATGATGTTGTCGACAAGCACAGCTACATCTACAGCCACTTGATTTAATGTGCGGGGTGTTACTTTCAACACCCTCCAATCATAATAATAATAACAGCAGCAGCAGCAGCAGCAGCAACAACAACAACATCAGTCAATAGTGTTGTTGGTGTGACAATGCAATTATAAATGGTGACAAAATAATTTCCGCTGCGTGATTTTTATGACAGTTGTGCGGCGCATTCTGCTCGAATGCATTCGCATCAGAGGCACAAATTAAATAAGTATTAAGTAGTTTATCTGCAGCCTCTGACAAGCCCCGCCCTCCACAACAAATATCAACCACCATTATATCCACTCCACTCCACTCCACGCCAGAGTTCTAACTAAATCGCATCCTTGGCATCAGCACATTTCAACTGCCAATTTAATAAGCATAATTGGATACAAAAAAAAGTAAAGAGGAGCAATAAATGCAACAAACGATACAGAAACTGAAACAGAAAGAGAAACAGAAAGACAAACAGAAGGAGAAAGAGACAGAGATACAGAAATAGAAACACGTAACATAACATTGTTTCAAATAAAATATGTATAATTTAAGTTCATCCTGATTTCCGACCTCTTCGGTGCTGTGCGGGTGTTTCCAAACAGCCTTTTGGCTCCTACAACTCATCTCTGCCAACGGCGCCGTCAAATGAAATCATAATTTAATGGGTGTCCGTGTGTCCAACGTCCAACGTCCCCCGCGTATCCAACCCCATCGTTATAGTCGTTTCGAGACCATCGCGAATTCATAAAAGCTTGTCATTTTGTGCACGCAATCGCATTGCGTTATAATTGGAAATTGGAAATGGCTGAGAAAAATAAAAAAAAGTAAAAAAAAAGAAAAGAAAAACGGAATAGCGACGCGAACCTTTGCGGAATTGAATCGATCCGGTCTTGCTCTTGAACTTGGGTTTGGGTCTGGGTCTGGGTCCGTCTCCTTCCCTCAATGTGCATGCATGTACATATGTATATATCTAGCAGAACAACGCCAATTACACTGTTATTTACAAGCAGTTCAAATATTTAAGTAGTTATTCCTTAATATTCTCTGCTTTAACTCTAATAAATAAGCGGTGGATTGATGAACTCTAAAGACAGGCCTCTTTGCAGACCGGTTATTGTGAGAACTATGATATATTAATTCGAGACGATATTTTTGACAAAATGTGACGCGTAACTAAAGAGTTGCCCAAACAAAAAGAGAAGAAGTCTGACATGAGCACATTTTCATGATGATAAATTAAATAATTAGCGACTAATATGCATAGGAACAAACAGACTATTGATGATGTCAAAAATATATATTTAAATACACTAGGATACAAAAGTATTTTGACGACCGTCAAACTGTTAGAACCGGTACGAAATTAATTTAAGTGTGTGCCAAGCTAAATCATTTTGCCATCGAATTTTGTGATCCCATGAAAACTCTTTTTAGTTTCATTGCTCCAAAAAAGAGTCCAAGCTTATAAGTAATATTTTGAGGATTCGTATCCTTCAATAACTGTGGGGATCCAATAGCGGAACCATTTCAAAAACAAAAATAATTATTTAAATTACGGAAATAAACTTGCTCCCTCTACTTGGATAAATGAAAGTTAAACTTATAACATAATTTTAGGAGTTATCAATTTGGATTGGATATGCTTATATATACACGTCACTTAAAACTGATCTTTCGATCGGCTTAGTAGTCTGATCCGGTCTACCTAGGAATGTTAAAAATGCCTTTCAGAAACTAATTACTTTATATGTGAAATACTTTTTTCGATTGACGATTTTATCCTTTTTAATTTAGCTTAAGCAATATATAGGCATAATTAACTTGTACTCTGGTTTCTGGATGATATATATGGCTGTCTGCCTGGCTGGCCAGTACTTTGGCCCAGTTCTGATACCATTATCTATAAAACAAAGTCTGTTTACTTTAGAGATCTGTAAGTTTGTTAGCGTTTTCTTTTCCACTCGATTTTAAAGCCGCGAACTCTGATTAAATATAGAATCAATATCTTATAATAATAAGGATTCAACCAACAGCTTGTTAGGCGCACTCATTCAAGTATCTGTTAAATGCATCAAACTCGAGCAGACATGTGTGATTATTTATAAGCAGAGTACTATGTGACAATTGAATTACCATGGGGCTTATGCCAAGTGCCACTGAAATTGGGTGTTCCAATTTAACGCGGCCTTCGTCCATTTGCCAGTTAGTTGCCACCACTTCCATTGTGCCACCCGATTGTCAAAGTGGGCACGGGTCAGCGCATTGTCATAATCAGAGTAAAGCCCGTTTCCAATCCCACTGAAAAGAAATGCTGACAGCTGTTGGGGTCTTACCTTTTCCTTTTTTTTATTTATACTTTTACCTCTGCCGTGTCCTCTTTTCAATTTGAATGAAAATATAAAAAATAAAAGAGAAAGCTGAAAAAAAAAAGAAAACCTGTAACACTTGCACCTGACCACAAAGGAACATAGTCAGGCAATCGCATTGTTGATGCAGCCGTTACAACTTCATTACAACAGCTGAACAATGCCTTGCCTCCCCCATTTTTTTCCTCCACGTAAAGCGATAAATCCACCCCATAAGCCAACACTCCCCCATTCGCCCTGGACGCTCTGGTCGCCTGTCGATGGTGGACTGGGGTCAAGCCGTTGTTGGCTCTAAGTGAGTTGGCTTTTTATTGGCAGCACACGGCGTACGGACAACCCCCCGAATGGCCTTAGCCGAGCGAAGGACGATTTTAATTTACCCTAATGCGTCTATAATTCGAGCCATTAGTGCAATCACATTAGAAACGCTCGACAACCCTTTGCCAATGACATATTGAGCAAGCAACCAACCAGCAACCAGCCCGAAAGCTATTCACACACATTTATATATACGTACGTCTATATTACACTGCCCAGCGAATACCCTACAAGGCATTACCTCAGCTTTATCATTAAGCGAGAATTCACTTTCAGAGTACACTTGCTAAAATGTTATTTATTATATTTGTTATCATCATTATTTGGCTGATACTTCATATAATGGAATGCAAGAGTCAGTTTTCAGAAATACAACATTTTATTTGAGTTTTGAAAAAGTACTGTTTAAGAACTCAAATATTTTGAGATATTATTTTTACCGTATGCAAAAATCTCATACGAAATTCGATGGAATAATATTTATTTGAGCTGTGGTATCTCTAGATACCAAAATTAAGAAAGGTTTCTAAGAAAGCCACATAAATAAAACGAAAGCAAATCGTTTGATTTTGAATGCGTTTATGATTTCCACATGATCGTTTACCTCTCATCATATACAGATAACTATAAGTATACCAAATATATATTAGGAATTAATAAGTATAATTGAAATTCAGAACTTAGTTGGTTGTAAATAAATAAATAAATATTCAGGCAATCCAGCTGGCAATACAAATGCATTTGATAATTATCGCTAAACTCAAACAGCAGATCATTTGAGGAGAGGACTCAACGACTTCATCACATGCTGCTCGATTATTTCATAATACCCCTCGGTACACTCTCTTTACCTTTTAGCTGCGTGCCTTAGGTACTTCGTATCAAAATATTATTTCATATGCTGACACTCGCACGTAATTAGGACTCGACGAGGACGACGGGAACGGTAGCGGGAATGGGTATCGTTTCGGGTTTTGGGTTTGGGAATGGAGTCTACTTTGACTTTGGTGTACGCTTGATTGGTTGGCCGAGCCAATTTGACTTTGAGCTGGCTGACAGACACGAAAGCCAAACCGTCAATAAGGCGGCTAATTAAAAATCAATCGTTCGCCCCCTTTTAATTGGGCGGCATTCGGACCGCTATTAATGGCCAAAAGCGAGCTTACCCTGGCACGTGTCCTGCACAAATATTGCCGCACACTTTCGACCAGCGCTCGATGGGAGCAAAAGAAGAAAAAAAAACAGAAAAACTGGAAAGCAACACAAAAATAAAACGAAAGCAAATCGTTTGATTTTTTATGCGTTTAAGTTTCATATTTATTTATAGCTTGTCCAACAAATTACGCGCTTCAGTTGCACAAAAAGACGACCAACACGTGCCTCCCCTCCCACTCCCACTTCCCGCCTTCGCGCACATATCCTCTCTCCCTGTGCGGTTCACAGGGATCGACATTTTCAAAACTGAATGAATCTGCAGTGAGCGGAAAATGGATTTCTAATATATGCCTTAAACATATTACATAAAGTAAAAAGAATATATATATATATATATATATATATATAATGTGGAAAAAATAAACTGTAAAGATGAGCTTAAAATATGCTAGCTGCAGCCGTGACGGGACGGGAGGAGGGAGCGGGTGTGTGTACGCAGCTCAACTTTTCCCGGAGGACGTCCGGGCTTAAAAGTTGAGAAAAATGAAACTTTTATGAGTTGAGCTTCTTCTTAGCATTTTCATTTGGGCCTCTGGCGGTCGGCGAGCAATATTCATTTCGATTAAACGCTTGAACAGCGCCCAACTAAAATGGCCCGCATAAATGGCTGCAGCTACAGCCACAGCTCCATCTTCAGCGCCCATGTCTGCTCCTACGCCTGCTTGCGCCGCTTGGGCGCTCCGATGGAGTCCAGACCGCTGTCAAACTCGGATATGGTCAGGGCTCGTGATTTGTTAAGGCATTTCATAAAGTTGCTCTTGCCGGCGCCCTCCGGCAGATGGTGCTGTCCGATCTTTCTACGATCCGCGCCGGCCGCCTGCTGCTGCTGCAGTTGCCGCACATCCCCGCTAACCGTTGTTGTGTAGAGACGCCGCTTGGCACGCTTCGCCTGTTGCACTTTCTCGGGATCGCTGTGAATAACGAGCGCAAATGAATAAAAATATACAATGAATTGAATATATTTTTGCTGTCTGCTTACCGCTCCGTGTAGGTCAGACGATTGGTGGGCGGTGCTACTTTCGGTGCCGCATACTTGCTGGCAAATTTTGAGGGGGCCTCCTTGAGGGCAAAGCTCTTGGCAAAGTGGCCCATGTGTGTGGCGCGCACACTGAAGATGGGCTTCAGCTCCTTGGGAAACGTCGAATAGAACTTCATCCAGGAGACAAAGGCTGCAAGCAACAACAAAAACAGTGAGTCTGTGTGTGTGTGTGTGTGAGAGAAAGGGAAAAAAGACTTAGTTTGGGTTTTGGGGCTGGAGACGGAGTCATGTTAATGCTTTTAGAATTAATTGATGTGTTGGCTTAAGTGCCTGCCCTTATATGTGTGTGTGTATGTGTGTGTGTATGTGTGTGTGTGTGTGTGTGTGTGAGGCATTCATTACAAAATAAATTTGTTAAAATGACAAATGAGCAATGTCAGCAAAGGATTTCTCGCTGCCATCTCCTGTACGCAACCACCCAACGCATATTTGTTCGAAGTCGTTGTCGTTGTTGCTGCTGCTGCTGCTGTTGTTGTTGTCGTGCTGTCTCTTTTGTGTGTTGCGTTGGTTCTGTTGTGGGCATGTCCTTGCTAATTACGCAGCACTTATGCCAGGCAATGCCAAATTATACAACAATGATATCAAATTACCACAACGTGCGCTATGCAAAAGCCGCAATTGTCCTTCCAGCATGTCCTCGAGTGTGATAAGCATCTCGCACACATACACACACACACACACACACACACACATACATAGAAAGCGACAGGGATATGTAAATGTGATGTGAAATGAAAAATGCTATGAAAATTTACAACAACAACAACAGCAAAAACGAGGCAGCAGCTGTTGTGTGTGCCACGATTGAGAAATGGAAATGGATAAGTCACTTTGAGTGAGTGCGACCTGGTCATATGGGACCAATTCTAATAACAGGCGAACCAAAACGAACCAATTACCTAACCACAACTCAACAGATCCCAATCGAAATATTTGTAACGACAATTAGCAGGCGATATGCATATACATATAGCACATCAAACCAACCATTAACACGCTATATCATAGATTTCGAATACATAGTTAGCCCCATGACATCTGCATATCTAGTGGAATATATATATATATATATACTTTATATTATATACTTTATATTGTATATATATATATATATATATTGCTTTTTATATTATTAGCTAATTGAATACATTTAATATGGTCGATAAATTTGGATTACAGTAAAAACTAAACAAGGAAGAACCTTATAGACCGGAGTCAAATTGTTCAGATGTAAGTAAAAGATATAGGAGAGCAAATAGCAGTGAGAGAGAGAGAGAGAGAGATAGAGAGATAGAGAGAGTCATAAAGTGGGGGAGAGAGAGAGAGTGATAAAGTGGGGGAGAGAGAGAGAGGGAGAGAGAGAGAGAGGGAGAGAGAGAGAGAGAGAGGAGAGAGAGAGAGAGGGAGAGATAGAGAGAGGGAAAGAGAGAGAGAGATTAAGTCAGCGATGCTCTGCCCAGGCAATTAACTGGGTGCAGACCCCGTTTCGCTACGTTCCAGCATCTATATCCATTCCATCCGACCCGTCCGTCCGCTCGTTGTTCCGTCGTGCTGCTGGTCTGGGAGATGAGGGTCTCTTTTGTAAGTCCCTGGGCTGTGGCAGTCTCAAAGTCAAGCCCTTGTCTTTGGGGCTGCTTAATTGCCGCAAATGCGATTACAGTCAAGTGGCAGACATTAAACAAACAAAAGTATGACGAGCCCGGATGTTTGGAGACGTCTGCCAGCCGGAAGTTGCGAATAAAATAAATGTCATTCGAGCACTGTCAAGTCGTGGGGTGGCAAGCCGCACGAGAGAAGCCAGTGCAACCCTCCCCCACCCTCATCCCTTCCTCCAGCACCCCAACCCCAAGCTGCAGCACAAACCGCACAAAATGGCTTTTCATGCCACATTCTCATACCCCCATTTTCACTCCCAAAAAAAAAAAATCTATTCTCTCCCTGCCCGATTGCCATTGTTTAGCTTGGCCAGTGGGGTGGCTGATATGGGAGGGTGGTGGTGGGGAGTGTGGGGCGGTGCTCGGCTAATGCGCCCGTCGACGGCTCAGCGGCAAATGCGAGCGGATATATTTTATAAAGCGCGCGTGTCCATGCGGTTTCTCTGCTTCTTCCACTGCTTCTTGTGTAGGCGTGGCAAATTGTTGTGATTGTTTTTCCCCCTGCTGCTGATCCTCCTGCCCTTAGACCGCCGGCTCGGGTTCGGATTTTGGGCTCGGTTTTCGGCTTAAGGCTTTGCGGCTTGCGGTCTTTCGCTCATTGTCCACTCTGGCCAGGGCTAGTAAGTAGTTAATCATGTGGCAAGGCGCAGAAGGGCAAGGCGAATACTATTTCATTTAGCTAAAGTTTGGATGATACGCGAACAGTTGCCAGCCAGCGAAAGCCAATTGCTACAGTCGGCAATATTAACAGAATTACATTTGAAAAAAATGATAATATTCAGTTGCACTTAAAACTGGTATTTAAAATAGGACTTCTCATGATGTTGTCATATCTGATTTAGAATACTACGATTTGGAATAGTTGGCCCACAAACAAGACAAATGATTCCATATCTACAACAGCAAAGCACTTCTTCGACCAGCTCCCAGTGGAGATGAGTTCAAAAAATGCATAGCTTCTGATTTGCTTCAACTAGGTTCACCTTCCCAAAAGATAAAGCCAAGATTAGCCCCACTAAGCACTTTATATATATATATTTAAAAATGATGTCTCTGCTTCACCTGCCTTTGACAGTTTCGCTCTTTCTTCTTCTCTTTTATCCGAAATCGATCTATGTTTTTACAGTCTGTACAAAACAAATATTGAAATTTGTGAAGCATTGACAAAATATGACTCCAATTTGCGATTTTCTCAAAGTAAGGTAAGAAAGTTCAATTATTTACTAAATGAGGAATATAAAATACTTTGGCAAACTAGCCGAATATATAGAATATGTAAGATGTATTTGATACACAATCAGGCCCGTCCCCTAAAATATATATAAATATATATATTATAATATTTACATATAAAGAAACAAAAAAGTTCAGAGATTTTCACCATTTAAGGAACGATACTATCTATACTCGATGTTGAAATTCATATGTCAAACAAGTTGTTGGCTGGACATTATAAAGGACATACTTCTAGCTCTTCTAGATTCTTGATTCTTGAATTCATGCAGGAATTAAGCTCAAAAGCAGGTACAATAGATCTAAATAATGATAATATTTATTGTTCATCAGCAAATATAGTGTATGCTGCACTTATGCGACAACAGAGTTTTGTTTGGCTCAAAATCAAATTTCGCTCAGATCGTCAACAAATGATTTTGCTTCGTTTGCTCAACTTGAACGACTTGGGAAAGTGAATTTCAACTTGAAAATTGTTTCAATTACTCACGCATGCAGCTAGCAGCTCGCTCCGCGTCGGAGGAGTCAGCCAGCGTTATGCTGCCGAGCAGCAAGGATGCATTTGCCTGCTCAACTTTATCCAGCCATATATATCTATGTCTACCAACACTCCGAAAAAAATCGCACAGCATTTTAGAAAATCGCAATGAAAACTAAAAAGTTTTTCTTTATCTTGGAAATAATTTGTATTTAAGAAAAAAAAAATTCCAAAAATGAGGCTGGTCCTAAATCGACTGTCCCAAAAAGAGGTGTTTTTGGTAGAAATATTTTCTATTATTATCAAAATTACTTCTGAAAAATTGTTGTGCAATAAATGTTCTCTAAAATGAAGAAAAACGCCGAATTTTAGAAATATTCTTTCTAAATGACAACTAGGCGCCAAAGGTAAAGCGAATTTTTCCGAGTGTGTCTTCTCTCTCTCATCTCTGTCTATCTCTTTCTTGCCGCTCTCGCTGTCTGTTTCAGTTTGCCGTTGTCTTCGTTTGTTTTTGTTGTAAATGCTAAATGCTTTTATCTGCTGCTTTGTACAGTTTTGCTCAAGCGAAATACTTTTTAATGGCTTTTTGATTGGACGCAGCACAGAGACTGCAGCCCGTAGCTGTAACCACCTTACTCTTGCCTACCACCCACTATCCCATACCCCATACCCCTTACCCTGGTCAACCCTTGGCCAACGCGCAGCTGGCTGCAGTCGTACTGTATTCCTTTGGGTGCGCTCTTAAGTTTTGCCAAGCGGCTTCCTGCCGCTTGATGCTTGACTCGGCGCTTAAGTGCAATTTGAGTATTGCCATTTTGACTGTGCGGGCAACTTGTTGTTATTGTTCTTTTGCCCCTTTCCAATCAGAAACAACATCATCTTAATCCCCATCATCCTCATCATCATCATATTTTTCTTTTTCTTTTTTCATTCTCTTTTGGCTTGTTGTTTTTCCCATTGTTTTTCGCCATTTTGAATATATCGCACAATTTCCGTTTCCTGTTTGCTCTTTCGCATTTTGATATATATAAATATATATATATATATATATATCGGTCTGCGCTCATGATTCATTTCGATTCAATTTATGTAAGGGGCGAGAGAGCTCGTTCTATTTCGTATGTTTCAATCAAAACTGCCAGTAAGCCAACGCCCCCCACCCCCCAATCCCGCAACCCTCTCTGTGAAACCTTTTACCAACCCCCATGCGATCCCCCATCTCGAGAACCTTAACCCCTTTTTTTCTTCCTTGGATGTGGGGGCGTCGCTGCAGCCTTAGTAACATCTAATTAACTTTTTGTCTGCCGCGCTGCAATTACATTTTCAACAGGACATTAACGACGACAGAAAAGGCAACATATTGAGCAGGAAAGACACCGCCAGCGAGAATACCCTTACCCACGAGCATTGCGGTCAATCAATGGCTGTGGACCTTGTCTGAGAGTCGTCATGGCCAATGGCTGCAAGGGTATGCAAGGGTATTGAAAAGGACCAGGATAACGGTATGACGACAGGCAGGAGCTGGTCACTTCACACACACACACACACACAGAATGAGAAGGGGCGGGCGGGTTGAAAGGAGGCGGGGCTGGCAATATGACACGCAATCGAAATTAACTTCAAATATGAAATAATTTTTCGTGTTTTTAACGCCAGCCAGTTTCCAGCGTACAAGTGGGCGCAAGGGAGGGGGCGTGGCGCGAACGTCCAACTTATAATTGGAAAATAGTAGCGAGTGTTTATGTGTTTGTATATCCTTCTGGTATTTCAACTCTTTTTTCCATTTTTCTATTTATTTTTCTTTTTTTTTTTCATTGAAGAGCAGCGAATATTGTGCTGTAAAAAATCATAATTACAAAGTTAATATCCTTTGGTGAAAGGATTAAATTGCTAGTTGCTAGACAGAGAAGGGGGCGGGGGATGATTGAGGGAGTTGCATTGCCTAGGAGCCCAACTTACCTTTGCAGGACTTGTCGTGCAGTTCGCGATCGTCCTCGAGCAGCGACTGAAACTTGTGCTGCAAATTGGATGCCGCCTCCTCAACGGTTCGCGCCTCCGCATCCCGCGGCACCAGCGCCTCCAGGTAGCCATGCATATCGCCCTGCTGTATGCGTATCCGCTTGTTCTCCAGATGGCGCACAAATTGCGCCTCACTGGGCGCCAAGAAGAGCACAGCGCGTCCCTGCCGTCCTGCCCGAGCCGTTCGACCCACACGATGCACAAAGTCCGCCGTTGTCTGTGGCGGTGTATATTGCACCACCAGCTTCACATCGGGCACATCGATGCCACGGCCGACAACATCGGTGGCCAGCAGGACACAGTTGGCGCACTCCCGGAATCCATGAAATACGCTCTGTCGCTCCGTTTGCGTCATGGCGCCATTCAACCTGTCGCAGCAAAAAGTAGGCTTAGGTTACAAAATTGCTTAATATATATATATATATATATATATATATAGTAATATATATATATTAATATAGTTCGACCTAGAAATCGAACCAGCAATGTATACAATCACTAGCACAATACAATACTAAAACATCAACTAATATGTCAAGGAAAGATTTATATTGGGAGTCAGATGATAGCCGAGAAATGATGAGTGTAAAAGCGGATTTCGTTATTGCAAAACTAATCCTTGAAATTGAAAACATGATCATAGAACAACAACATGATCTGGAACTGGATAACATTATTGATTGACCTGTTCTTTGATGAGGTACAAATGTTGTAGTTAGGAGTGTTTTCTAACTTAAAAGCAAACCTAAAAATAATCATTTTTGCTTACTAAAAAACGTAAAATTTTGATTTGTGGCACTTTGGTAGAATGGATGAAAATCGGATTTTATCGCAAATATTAGGTTAATAAACTTTCCCTCAAACAATCTTGACGCATTAAATGTGAAAATTGATTCACTTAAATCAAATTTTGCAATGATTAAAAACCAAAAATAGTTATCATAATGGCTTAAGAGATATTTGTAATTTTTGAATAGAGCTTTAAGAGTTTAAGGCAGGATGGCAAGCCAAATATGAGGAATTTATTACAAAATATTATTATTATTATGATACTATAAGAATTAACAGAATCGGTTTCCTTAAATACAACTTCAAAAATGTTGAATTTCGGTATCGATTTCTAGTTTCAATCGGTAAAGTTGCGGTTCCAATTCCGGCTTAACATTCTGACTTAAAGCCCTGCTGACGACACTTGACCATTAGGATAAAAGGCTCAAATGCCTAACTCCAAATGCCGCAAAAGATGTAAAGAAAGAAAAGAAAAGAAGTGTGCCCCATAAAATAGTTGAGTCTAGCTCTCAAATTGCTGGTCAAGAACTGTTCCTAATCTTAAGAGGATTTTAGTTGTAATTGCTCAAGTTCCGAAATTGCTGGAGATATAGGCTCTCTCGATGTTAGGAGGAGGTAACAAGTAATCAACCTGCCATGTTTGGCAAGATATAGGCTTTTGCGATTACTGGCAGTCGAGAAGTTATGTCCAATTTTTGTGAAGATTAGCCTTCCAATTGTGGAAGATGTATGACCGATTTACATTATACATTACAATGTAGTTATCGATCCATAAAACAGCTAATTATAATAAGAACAAAAATAGAAGAAGAAGCAGAAGCAGAATTAGTGGATAAATGCAGAAATCGATTGATTTGCTTACTTGAAAAAGCGGAGTCCCTGCAGCAAGGGCGTTTCATTGTTAAGCTCATCATTACTTGACTGATTATCCTCCTGTCGCTGGTGGTCATCGTCATCTTCATCGAGGACGCGACGTGTGAGGGCCTCGTTGAGTACATCGTGATGGAAGTTCACCATTTCTGTGGTGCTCATGAACACAATGGCCTTGAATTGCTTGGGATTGGCGGCCAGCTCCTTGGCGAACAGAGCCGCAATGGTAACCAGTCGTAATTTGGGCGGCACAATCACATAACTGAGCTGGAGATTCTCTGGAATGCTTAGCACACCGGTCACATCCTCCAGGTACTCGCCGAGACCGTCGTCATCAATCGATTGCGCCTCAATGGTGTCCTTGTGATAGCCATTGTTGCCCTTGAGCGCCGCATCCGCCGCCTCATCACTGTTATCGATGTAGAGGGGATCCTTGAGCGTCAGTCCGGCCAGCTGCTGCACCTGAGCGGTCAGCGTGGCGCTGAGCAACAGACGCTGCATGGCAACGGGAGCATTTGTCTGTCCATTGGCTTCGATTTCATTCTTCTGTTGTTCGACATCCTCGGCCCGCTGTTTGTCAATGGCCTCGACCAGCTGTTTGACATCACGCTCGTAGCCCATTTCGAGCAGACGATCGGCCTCGTCGAGGACGAGAAAGTGCAGCTTGGATAGCCGAAAGTTGGCCGTGTGCAGCAGATGATCGACGAGGCGACCAGGCGTACCCAGCAGCACGTTGATGCCCTTGCGCAGGCGTGCCTTCTCGCTTTTGCGACTCTCGCCGCCCAACAGGGCGCCCGGCACAATCCATGTGTAGGGCTTGACGAGCTTCTGGAACAGTTCGTATGTCTGCAGCGCCAGCTCACGTGTCGGCACAATGATGAGCGCCAGTACGCCATCAGTGCGCTTAATCCGCGGCAGCTGCGATTGCAAACGTTCCACCATTGGCAGGGCATAGGCCAGCGTTTTGCCGGAACCGGTTTGGGAACGGACGAGCACATCCCGGCCAGCCAGTACCTGTGGTATGGTCTTCTGTTGCACGCTTGTCAACTGGTTAATGCTCAGTAGATCCTTAAGATTCTTGACGGCATGTGCATGCAGACCCAGAGACTCCACCTTGCTGTCGCTGAATATTGTCTCCTTGACCGGTTTGACCGCACGCTGGCCCAGTTGTTTCAGGGCCGCCACGTCGCTCTGATCGAACAGGCCAATCTTCTTCGTGTTGCGAAATTTATTCACTGGCTGAACTGATTTCTTTGGCTCCATCGCCTCCTCCTTCTCTGGAGCTGCTGCTGCTGCACCATATGTCTCCTCGCGCTTTTTCCTGTGCTCCTTGTCCAGCTGCGCCTTGAATAGATCACCAGCTCGTGGCTGTTTGTTGGGATTCTGTGCTTGTCCTTGCTTCTTGATTGCATCCTTTAACTGCTGTTTACTAATAATCCCCGCTCTTTGCTTCATCTTGCTGGCGCTGGCAGTGGCCACGACTGGCTGTGGCATGCGCTTGATGGGCTCTTCATCCTTCGGCACGATGACATTGAACATAAAGTCGCTGGGTGGCTCCTTGCTGGATGATTTCTTCAATTGCTGCTCTGTGTTCTTTGGCATGTTCGCATTGGATATAAAATCGCTGGCGGATGCAGGCGTTGCTGGTGGTTGGGTGGACGTGGTCGGGGTAATGGTCGTGGTCTTAACGCGGCGTCGCACAACAAGTGCTTTAATCTTGGGCTTTTCATTATTGAATTGAAAATCAAATCCGGCGGGCGCGGCACGTTTTTGACTTTTACTCAGCACATTTTGAGTCGACGCCGACTTCGTCGCCTGTCAGAAGCAAAATTTGAATGTTTTGATGTAGCGCAGTTGTTGCATGTTTCGCATCACTCACCTTTTTTGGCATCGGGGTTGTGCTGATGTTTAATGTTATGTTGTCTACCATTTTGGGGTATTTATTTGTGCAACACGATTTGTAAATAAAAAAACGTGCGCGGTTATTGCTTCTTCTTGCCACGCTTTGATAAACAGCTGACAGCAAGCAGTTGAAGCAAGCAGTTTAAGCAAGCAGTTTAAGCAAGCAGTGCGGGCAGCGCTCCAAGAGTGGCAACGCCAATCAGTATGCGCGATGCGTTGTGACCAGTGTTGCAAAATGACAAATGTGCGCACTTTTCAAACAAGAATACTTTTAACAAAATTAAAAGCCATCAATCAAGTTTTTGCTATTTATTTATATATATATATAAGTACATCTATATATGGGAACTTTAAGTAACAATTTCACATTAAAGTAATACAGCTGCAAGGCTGGTCTATATGCTTACAACAAACGTTTGATTACATCAAGAAGAAAAAAAAAAAAAAAATTGAAATGCCATGCATTCTTTGTGTGTGTGTGGGTGTGTGTGCTGTGGGAATTTTCTTGAGATGGTGGGTGGGTTATGTTTTCTTTCGGTTAGCCCCAACTGCGAGCGCCGCCAACGTCAACAACAGTCACATTCATGATGGTGACGACTGATTCCGCTTCTGGTTCTGGTGCTGGCTCTGGTGCTTGTTCTGCTTCTGGTTCTGCTTCTGGTTCTTGTTCTGCTCCTTGTCTCAGTCCTAGTCCTAATCCTTGCCTGGGGTCAGAGTTGATAGCTGCTGCTGCTACGGCTTGGGGCTTCCTTGCCAGGGCTGCTGTGATTGAGAGGGCCTCCAGTTTGTCAACTTCTTCGACAACCACATCAACGTCCATTTGGAGGATGCAGTGCGTTCCGCCCCCCTCCTCCCTCCCCGCACGATGTGTGCGGCAGGCAACATACATTAACTATGCGGTCACGTAGTATTCCCGCTGACGCTTCTGGCACTTCTCCCTCGCAATGTAGCACAGCGCGATCGTTATGAGCAGGGCGATAGTTACGCCCATGCCAATGCTGACCCACATGATTTCCTCGTTGATGCCAACATATGAGCGTCCTATTGAAAGCGAAGTAATTATCAATTATCAATTATCAATTACCAATTTACAGCACATTATTTGCCAAATTACAAATGCAAACTACAAATTAATTGGAAATGAGTCAATTCTAAATTTAACTGGTAAGAAACTCGCTTTAAATTTTTTGTAAATCACCATATATTTGGCGAAAATGGTTAATCACCCTATAATACAAGAAGTAAATTTCTAAGATTTAGTTGTGCCTTTCTAAAAACTTTAGAAAAATATGTCTAATTTTCTAAGTGTTCTCTTTGAAGAATTGTGACCTTTTTTTTTGGCTACTTATGTTGTTAATAAAAATTTGTATTTTAAGATTTTCATTTGCAAAAATTTTACATCATTCAGAAAGCTTTTTAAAACTGTAGAAATATTTTCCTATTGTTTAGACATTATTTCTAAGAAATAGAAAAACTTTAAAAAATTTTCTTTCATTTTAGGATTTTTGTTGTTGTTTGTGTTAATTAATTAGGTCCAATCTTTGATGATCTGCCCAAAAATATGTTTCATGTGAATGAGTTAATTACATAATCTACAAATATTATTCAAATAATATTATACGTACCGTTGTAATAGTGATTGGAGTAGCCGGCTTTTCCGGCCACGCGACCCGCTGGCATTTTGCTGACTTTTCAGGGCGTCTCCTGTTGCCAAAAAAGAAAGAGAAAAACGAAAAATAAAACAATAAACTTAATACAATGCTTAATGAATAAGAAGAATTTTTCTCGTGGCTTTTTGGCCGCGCTGCCAGAAAATTTTATTTGCTGGTTTTATTTTTGTCCTTTTGGTTTCCGGCCTTGCCTAATTTCAATATATGGCCTTGGCAGGATTTGAATTTGTTATTCTCGGCAGACTGGCACCTTAGGTCTGACAGCAAACACATTATTTCGATGAGAGAATGAAAGTATACGCAAATTAAATTCTGTTTGTAGCCATTCGCATTTCAAATTTAAATGAGTTGTGCGCACTGCCTACAAACCGTTGTTAACACTGATCGAACAGCTGTTTCTTGTTTGTCATCAAATTTTAAGCAAGTTTTCGCTGTGTTCGTGAAAAGTTTTGTTTAGCATTTACGCTGTCTTTAAAAAAGTAGATGGTGCAAATGGATCCACAGGACATTTTGGACAGTAAAAAGGACACTCCAGAAGTCAGGGCGCCGCCAGGAGAACAAACGACAACCGCTACAAATGCCGGCAACGATTCAGTGTCTGGCAAACAGCTGTGCGACTTTTGCGCTACAAAATGCTGCACCTGTGGCTGCCGTAAGTTACTTGCCCATAAAAAAAAAATATATATATGTACATATATAAATATATATATATATACAAAATAATATATACACAATCTGCAAAAATGGTTGAGTCAGACATTTAATGGCACGTAGTGCTTATCAGTCCCGTAACATACTCTGTTGCCCTTTTGGAGAAGAGAGTACATTTATTTTTGCCAAAGGTTAGTCTTTAGTCCGTTTAAAATTGTATCATGAAGTTGTGCAAATGAAACAGAAACTATAAAGCAAGCCTTGACAAAAATATGCACAAAAATCGCTCTCTTTGTGGAGCGAACATATATGATTTCTTTTTTTAATTGAGCAGAGTATTGCACAGTCGTTCGCAAAGTGCACATAAATAAATAAATAAAAATATATATATATATATATATATATATAAATGCGTTTAAGCCTGGCTTGTAATCCAATTCAAACGATTGTGGCTTTAAAAATATCTGAGAAATGGCAATAAGCATTCACAGACCCAAAAGTAAGAATGGTCAGCTGGAAGATCCTGTTTGTTTCGCATGACAGCTCATTGGTATTCGTGTTGTGTTTGCTTTAAAATCCGTATCCTTGCTGCATTGGTAGATTCAAGTTCCGCTCAAACGCCTCATTGCGTTCCGTGGGACCACAAATTGCACAAAAACGCCAGTCACACTCCGCCACACTCTCCTGTAAATCGCTTGCCCAAGCCAGCAAAAACTTTTGCCACAACCGGATGTAATGCTGATGCTGCTGCTGCACATTAGAAAACGCAATTGAAATGCCCTGAAGGCAGTCTCGGTGTTGGTCGATTTTGGGGCTCTGGCTGGTATTTGGGATGGTCCACAGTTTGCATGCTGACCACATGAATTATTCACATAATCCAATTGTTTGAGTGCACCCGTAGATAACGAAGTTGCATGCAATGATAAACCGAAATCGTTTTGTCTTTCTCCAACCCAAACTTCAACTTAATGTTATTTTAACTGCGCATTCAAATGCATTCGGTCTTGGCCTCCACATTGGAGCATCTTGTGATATTACAATTTGCAAATATAATCAATAAGTTTGAAAGTAAATTTGCCAAATGCAAACCCATTTTAAAGTTTATACAATATATACGTATATAGTCCAAAGCCGAGGATTAATTTTAGCACAGCTATATTTATTGTAATGGTTTGCTCAAGTTTACGATTGAAGCTAAGCTAGGCCAAGTCGACCTCAAAGTACGCTTCATCTTAATCCAAAGATACTAATAAATATAGTCTGTGAATAAATATTAGAATAGCTTGAATATCCCAGCATATAAACTGTCATTTAACTCAAAAAGTCTCTCTGACTAGAACACTGAATACTAGAATCAACTGTCCAAATTATAAAGATAATTATTATTTTTATAATTTAAATAAGTTTTTATAATTTAAATAATATGTATTTGTTGGCTTCGGGTTTTTTTCTATTCAATTTTTCTTTCGAATTAAATTTCGTCGATAAATTATTATAAATTGATTTAACGATTAATTAATTAATAATTAAATATAATTATATGTAAAAATATAAATCATAATTAACTTCAATTCATTTGTATTGTTAAGCCAACAATATAATGGATTATTGTCTAAAATGAAATTACTCTTGCACAGCTCTGGCGAGGGGCAGTGGAGGAGCAAGCCAGGGGATATGTAGCATGTAGCATGCATGTATCATGTATAAAGCGTGATTATCATGGCTGTGACTTTGAGTGGCAGTAAATATACTGATTGATATTGAATGCAATAATCGTGGATGGTTGAGTTGCCGTCAAAATTCTCATTTATTGCGGTCGACGCGCAATTTTCCAACAAGTGATAAGCATTTCCGACTGCTCCGATAAATGCAGGCCAGCGAGGCGGCACTGAATTCATAACGTTGGCAACAGTTGCATCATCATCAGTATGCGTCCCCAACTAACAGCAACATCCGCAATTGCAGCTCAGCTGGAGGCGGAGCCCATCCAGAACAATGTGCAGCTGCTGGGTTTCCAGGTGCGTAGTCGAGAGATTGACTGGAGACGCTACGTCCTGCCGCTGGACGCCGGAGTGCGCGGCGATGCTGTCTATTTGGACAGACAGTCCGACTTCGTTAGCAACCATCGACGTTCGCTCAGCGGCGCTGGTCGCCGCGAGCTGCTCGTCTGCCACGACATGATGGGCAACTATCTGGCCGATCGGTGAGTGAGTTGCACATTGACAGGTTTCACGTTGCGTCTATAACCATCTCATACTTGCAGGCACTATCAGAGCTCGGAGAAGTTCGATGACTATCGGTTTATGCACTGGTCTGCCGTCGATTATTTTTGCTACTTCAGCCATCAGTATGTGACCATTCCGCCCAGCGGCTGGCTAAATGCCGCCCATCGACATGGCGTACCCGTGCTGGGCACCTACATCGTCGAGGGGACCGCAGGCAGTCGTCAGCTGCACGAAGTCCTCGAGAGCATCGAGAGCGTAGAACGCACCGTTGCCGCCCTCACCCGCCTCTGTCACCACTTCTGCTTTGAGGGCTGGCTGGTCAACGTGGAGTGCCCGGTCCGTGCCGAGTGCATGCCCAATCTGTAGTGAGTACACAGCCATCTAGTTACCTCAAACGTGGTTCCTACTTCAGTTCTCCATACACTTTCGGTTTGCACACTTACTATTCACTATTCAATATTCACTATTCACTATTCACTATTTTTTTTTGTTGATTTTGCATTTTGATTTGATTTCGTTTGCAATTGTAGAAAAGTCGATGGCATCAGGTACTCCGTACAAATTAATTAAAGCCAAGTTGAATATGCCGTTTGCCAACCTTTATGTTGGTTGTGCGCTTTAAGCAGTTGTATTTTTACCAAACCAACACAAACCGTATGCATTTAATGTGCATCTGACTGATGGATAGAAAGAAGTATTAAGCCCCGCACAATATCGGATAACCGATATAGATACGACTCGAATCGACTTTATCTTTGAACTCAAATGTGTTTATTAAGCACATGAGAGCATAATAATAGACATATTTGTATATATATGTATGTATATATAACAATTCATTTAGAATGCTTGTACTTCACCTATGCCGAGTAGTCAAAGTCAAAGTCATATAAATACATATGTATATATATAAAATAGCCAATGTGTACGATAAGCTGGCATATCTTTTTTCATATACATCGGCTCAGCATGCAAAGGTTTCATTAAAATATATACGGATATATATATATATATATATATGTATATATATCACCAAATCGTATATTTGCATAATATGCATATTGCCAGCTTATTTTGCAGATTCTATTCTAATAATTTTGCTCATTGAAACATATTTGCTCAGTTTTTGAATATCCAATTATGCCCGTCACATAATGTATACATGTCTAATGCACTTGATTAGCTGCCACAAGCTGCACAGTTGTATGTTTTGTGCATTCACTAAAGTCTCCCAATGTCTTTCCAACAGCCGGTTTGTGGAGCAGCTGCGTGTGGCCACGGAGAGGCAGGTGCCGCACGGACGAGTCCTTTGGTACGATAGCGTCATTGACAATGGCGAGCTGTCCTGGCAGAATGAGTTGAATGAGCGCAACGTGAAATTCTTCCGGGCCAGCCATGGCACGCTGATCAACTACAGCTGGAACGATCACAGCCTGCAGACCAACGAGGCAAGCATGCGGCGGGAGCAAGCAGCGCCGCATCGCCTGTTCCTGGGACTGGACGTCTTTGGACGCGGTCAGGTGGGGCGCTTTCAGAGCGGTCAAACGCTAGCACGGATTGCCAAACGTGGCTTCTCGGCGGGCATCTTTGCGCCCGCTTGGTGCTACGAGACGCTGCAGCAGTTTGGCTACAATATACGCAATGCAAATGGCGACGAGTCGCTGAATGCCGCCTTCTTGGCCAGAAACGAGCGATGGTGGGCGCGCCTCTGGGAATACCTCGGCACGCATCCCTATCGTGCGCTACCCTTCTACACAAACTTCTGCGTGGGATCAGGCCGTGGCAGTTACGAGTGCGGCGCCCGTGAGTCAGGGACGCGGCCCTTCTTCAATCTGGCGCGCCAGTCACTGCAGCCGTCGGTGCCATTGGGCGACAATGCGGAGCACAGCTTTGACACTGCCTACGCCGGCGGCTGTGCCCTTCGCATTTTGAACTATGAACGCGCCTTCCGGCTGTTCCTCACTGACTTCCAGCTGCCAATGGGCGTGCTGCTTCTGAGCTACGCCTACAAGGTAAATGCGTCTGGCGGAGAGCAGGAGCAGCACACGCTGGATGTGGTGCTGCGCTGCTGCCCGCCCCGACGACCCATGCAGGATGCCTACATCTTTTGTGGCGACTACAGCGACCACATCCTGACGCCGGGTCTCTGCTACATTCCGCCACTGGTTGGCGCCTTGCCGTTGGGACTGGCCCACGAACAGCTGCCGCCGGGGCAGGGTGCCCTCGGCGAGAACTGGCGTGTGCGCTACTATCTAGCCAAATTCGATGGACCCGTGCAACTGCAGGACATTGGCCTAAAGTGTCGACGCCCCAAACAATCGACGGCTAGCGCCCACCTTGGTGCCATCTATGTGCACAGCCTGCAGCTGCGGGATTGGGATGCGGTGCACTCATCGCATAAGGTCGACATTGCTGCTTATGGCAGACAACTCTGGAATAACCCAACCACGCCATCGACTCGCCAATAAAGTATCCTATTTCAGTAAGTCGAGTCGATATAGTAATGTCTGTCTGCGAAATCGTCTTCTCTTGTTGCTTCTTTAATTTAAGAAGTTTTTAAATAGTGATTATTGGAAATTGTTTAATTAATGAATTCAATTATTTAGAATTGCTTTGCAAATTAATAATTTTGCCAATTCGATTTATTTGGATAATAATTGCGTGTACTCAATAATTTTGGATTTATTAATTGTTGTCCATATTCCATGTTGTCCATTCCGCGTGGCCTAAAAAAGTCCAAGTTTGGTAACTCTATCTTTAAGATTGTGAAAGATATGCGGCTTTATCGATTTACACCTTACGAAGAATCGGTTTTGCGGAGTCGCTAGAGTGGGCGTGGCCATAGAAATTTGTTATCGATATAGTAACATTCCTACCAAGTTTAACGGCTCTAACTCAAAAACTGCGGAATATATATTCCCGGCAAGGGGCCGAGATGGTGGTGGAGGTGGGCGAATGCCGTTCTTTGAAGTACCTTGCCAACAACCTACCTACCAAAATTTGAGATTGTAGCCTTAAAACTATGGGAGATATGCAACTTTATCGATTTGCGATTATCAATTCCTATCGAGTTCCTAGCCGTAACTCCCCAATTTTGACGCGGGCACAGACCAGTATATGTTCCGAGTTTCGAGTCTCTATCTCTAAAACCAAAACCTTCGGTATCCGAGTGTAAAAATACAACTTAAATTAATAAAAAAATGCATGCTCAGAAATAAAACTCAACGTGACCTTAAAAAGAGAACCAATACAAACCTATAAGGACAATTAAAGAAAATTAAAGAAAAATGCCCAAAATAACCGTAACTTTTTAGCTGTATTGCAAAACTGTGAAATATGCAAATATTGTGTAAGCAAATATATAAAATTGAATAATCCCATTCTGTGTGATTCTTACAATTTCACTTAACATGCAATTTAATGACGCTGTCGCCATAAAGCTCTGATTTGCATTGTTCTCTTTTATCCACACTATCTCTCTCTCTTTCTGTAATTATTGCTCATTTGTCTTTCTTTCGCTTTCGCACACATACACAGCAATTTGTGCCCCCTTTGAGCTGTGCAATTCGTTTGAAGTCTTTTGGTTTCCTCGTTGGTTTCAGGTTGCCAATCTTTCACCGGCGCAATGATGCATTTCCCGCATCCCTTTTAGTCTCTGGTTACTCACACATACATAGACTCAGTACTTACACTCTTTGGCTCTTTCGCTCCTGCTTGGCAGAGGGGTCAGTTCATCTCAATGTCAGTCAGCTTGCCCACTGACCATCAGTCACCATCACTTGCAGCTCGTTGTGTGACTCGTAGGCGTGAGCCAGTCCACTCATTTTTTTTCTTTTTCAGCTTAGATTCCTTTTGTCAAAGGAGCCACCAGTACAAGCCACACCCACAGGAATGTAACAAAAAAAACTTGATAAATTTCAAGGGCAGTTGTGCCTCGAAAACGTGAGCAGAACCATTGGACAATAGACTAAACCACATGCGGGGAAAAAACTTGAACTGCATTTTGGGCAGCTTAAACTTTTTACGTTGTTGTTGTTGTTGCTGTTGCTGTTTGTCTGTACTCTGACCAGTGCTGCACAAACTGTAGGTTTCCCTTGCACACTTGGCTAATGGTTAAACTATTTGGTTGAACTTACAAATTTCGTGGCAACATGTTTTGATATTAGTTCCATTTTCTCAAAGTGCATACTCCAGTTATAAATTGCGTTAAGTAAATGTTATCGGAGTGCAACCCTGCTCTACCTTATATATGCACCTTATGAGTTCGGATATGATTCCTTCTGCCTGTTACATACTTTTGCAGAACCCATTTGCCCACTAACCTTCGCTCAATATTGGCCACAATGTAGTTATTGCAAATTATTATTGTATGCGTGTACATCAAAATGTGATTATCTCGATTTTGCACTCCACATATTTGTGGATTTGCAGAAATCCCAAAAAGTGCCATTGAGCCTTTAATCGGTATAAGTAAGCAGAAGGATACTCCAAACACTGACAGCGACCCTGATTCAGATCTCGAATGCTACGTTATTAATCCGTATCTATTTGAACCACACGTACAAGATGATTGAAATCAAGCAAACATTATAAATAATAAATACATATGTAATACATAAATATGGGCGGAAAGGGTAGGCGTGGCCAGATCGTTCCAATATATTATTGTATATTGCAATTTCATGAAACAGCATTTTTTCGAAATTTCATCAGAAAGTTTGCCCATTTAGCACAGTGTGCTTTGGCCAGCTCACAAGTATTTATGAATGCGTATTGCGTTCTTCAGTTCATGCCATTTTGATTAAATTTGCATATAAATTTCGTTTGCTGAATTGGTGTGCGAATATCGCCTACTGTTTTACTTCAGTCGCAGGACATCTGGCACCTCCACATTTACTGTAGCCGCTGCTTGTGCAGCTTGCCCCATTTGACATCGCTTCAACATTTTATGACAGCATCTTATCTGCAGCAAAATGACACTTTTTTTCTCTACTTTTTATTGTTGTTACACACACACCCACACACACACACACACAAATATATGCATAGTAAATGCCCTTCTACTATTTGTTAGGACCAACAGATTATTTCGTATTTTTGTAGTTGAAGGAATCGCCAAACGAATAATAATTGAATGCCCAATGAAAAACATACATACATGTGTATACGTATGTTTTTAAGTTGATAAGCAGCTTAATTTTGTTTTCAACTTTATTGTATTCTCTTTTTCTGACGAACGAAAATTCGTTAGAAATTGGACAGTTAACTTTAGAGGTTTTCCATTAAAATAAATATGGAATTTTGAATTTGCATTTTTGTTTTGTCTTTGCTTTCGACATAAAATTTAATAACAATTATATTATCATTTTGAAATATGCACTTTTAACTGAAATAAAGAGGTTCTAAGAGCCATGTCGATAAGTTAATATTTATTGATGTTTACTCAGATGTGAAACAACAATTGCAACATCATCTTATAGCCTGATTCCACTATATAAAATTTTCTTTCATTCTCGAATGTCTACTGAATGTACATTTTTCCCTAAGGAAACCAAGTCTGTACATTCAACATTCGTAAAGTATGTTTCAAATTTTTGAAATTTATCCCGAGTATTTTTTGTTTTTTTGCTATGATTTATTAAAAAAAAGAAGTTTTATTTAAATAAAGAGGTAATTTTTTGCGTTCGCAAGTTAACGACAACGGAGAGTTGTAATGGAATCGCGAAATGTAAAGAATGTAAAAGTTGAAAATGTAAGGCACAGTGGAATTCGACTGTTACAATTCGCCTAAAAGTAGGCTAAATATCGCTCAACAGCTGATTGCTAACTTTTGGTGAACTTATTAAAGATATAGCTGTTAGCCAACAATTTTTTTCTGCTTTTTAAACACACAAATTGGATATTACGAAACAAATGTTCATACAACCTCTTGTTGCACTTCTTAACCATACTTAATGGTTACAGGGTATACAAAAAAGTGCAGAAAGACAACGTAGAAAAAGTCTCAAAATTAAGAAAAAAAACGAAAGGAAAAGTTCTGCGAATACGTAAACAAGACGAAAGAGAAGTGATGCATTTTTTGTGAAGTTTTGTGAGTACATCTTGTAGTTAAAGGTGAAAAATGTTCCATTTTTAACCTCACACAAAAACGTAATATAATTTTGTAGTTTCAACTTTTTGTTGCTATTAGTTTTTAGCCCATCTGCAACATTTTTTCGATTCAGTTTCGTTGCAAAAGTTGAAGTGTACGAAGCAATTTACTTGACTTTTAGTTATGCAGCATGGAAAATACAAATGATAAATATCACATAAGTACTTCCACGCTGAAAAGTCTTTTATGAAGAGATTTGTGCTCATAGCACATACACTTAACACCCAACAACTGCAATTAATGGTGGATATATACATATATATATAAATTTTTTTTTTTCTTGTATTTCCTTTTTTTTCTTGTGTGTTTGTGTTTTCTTCTCAGCAACTTTTACTGCAGAACTTTTTGTTGCTGTTGACAGCATTTCCACTTGCATGACAGCATCTGAGGCCAAAGCGGCTGCACTCCTCACAGCCCCCTTCAATCACCACGCAAGCCACCGTCCTCGCTTACGTAGTCTATGCCCACACATAGACAATAAAATGCCGTCGACTTATTTTAGTATTTTTGTGTCTTAGAAATAATTTCTAGCTTTATTTGATGTTTTCTGCTGGGTCCAAGTCAAGTTATTCTTATATTATGATTTTTCTTACTCAAATGTCTCTCTCTCTCTCTCTCTCTCTCTCTATCTCTCTCTCTCTCTCTCTGAAGACGAATATCGACAGTATCCGAAATTAAAAATTAAATTTAAATTTAAATTAATATGTTGGAATTTTTCAGCTCTCTAGATTGAATCAGTTAACTGGACTAAACTGTGAGTCTAACCCTGAAGACGAATCCCTACGGGATTCAAAACATATTTAAAAAAAGAAGATTTAAACTGAAAAAATGATCAAACAATAAGCGAGATAAATTTCTAAAATGTATAAATTCAAATCCTTTTTTTAAAATCGTATTCCATCTAAAATTCGGATAATTATTAAAAATCAGCAACGTAAATTAGAAAATAAAGAAGCCTCTTGCCGAAACACTAAACTAGCGATTCAGAAGCAAATTGACTTGCCATATACATACATATATAATAAAGTGAGCTGCCCAAATATATTTGTAGTGAGTGCTGGCTTTGCGTCCTTTTCTTTCCATTTTTTGCTTGCTGGGCACACTGTTTGTCCTTTTATTTGTCTAGTTTGGCCTTCCTCGAGCAGCTTTCGCTGCGCTTTCGTCTTGCTCTGTTCGACAAAACTCGGCCTCGCAGCGCGCTGATGCGGAAGCGTGAACGCAGAACGCCAGTTGGGTGGTGCGGTGGTGCGATTTATGGGAGTGGTATTGCATTGAAAAGAGGCAACATTCTTAGCGGGAGGCTCTCATCACCATTAGCATTATATTATGTGCCCTTAGCCCGGTCAAGACTAGACACGTAGATAAGTGGATTGCGATTTGTGTAACGCCCACCCAGTTGCGCCTTCGTTTCTGGATTTATAGTTTTGAACGTTTCCCGCCGCCATCTTCACACCGAATAGTTGCGAATAGATTTTGTTTGCTTTTTGAAAACTTTGCTACTAACAGCAATTTTAAATCAGCTGCATTGCAACGCATCAGCCAGCTACTCGAAATGAATGAGATTTAAAGCAGCTATTCCCAACTGACCACTGCAAGTCATCCATTTCCTTGTCCTACCTTGGCCTACCTACCCCATGGCTGTGGCTGCTATTTCCATTTTGTTGAATTTACTGCGTTTATAAATCACCCAAAAGCAACATATGCAAAACCAACTCTACCAAGTAAGAATGCTTTAGTCGAGGGAGTTAGACTTTGATATACCCTTACATATTTAATAGATTCCTCGGCAAATTTCCCTTTCAAAACGAAAACCTCTGCCTTTAAAATGATGACCTTGCTATATGTATCGATATTCGAGAAACTTAGGCAGTTATCGATAAAATTAAGCAAACGAACTATTTTTGGGTACCTGAGAACTATTGTGCCAAATTTGAAGTCTCTAGCTCTTATAGTCTTATAGACGGACAGACGATCATGGCTATATCGACTCATCTGTTGATCCTGATCAAGAATACAGTTACTCTATGGGGTCGGAGATGTTTCCTCCTGCTTGTTACAAACGTTTGCACAAAACCATTATACCCTTTTTACCCATTTTCAGGGCATCGAAATGCATTTACATTCGGCTGAAATTTTAGTTGACCCAATTTCGTATTGTGCGATTACCCTTTGGCAGGAATTTGATTTTTCCATTTGGGTTCATTACTATGTTATTTACATGAATTATATTCAATTTGTATTTGCAGCCATTGTTAAGTGCCACTGTCATTAAAAATAAAACCAAAAATGCCTAAAATATATCAATTTATTTGCATAAATACATATACATATATTTAAGTACCAATCTGAGCTTTGCTTTAGTAATTTGTATGATGGGAAAAGGCACCAGTGCTGATGTAATCTTCAATTCACTTTCACTCTAATATCGATTGGTTTGGGTTCCATTTTTCTATTACGCAGTACGAAAACTTATTATATTAGTCTATATATATATATATTTTAGTGTTTCATGATAAAAACTGTTCTAATTTATGCTTGGGCCTAAATGAAGTTTCAATATAAAATAGATGCAAAAATCTCTGTCAAATTTGACACTAAGAGCTTTGAATATGTTATGGAAGTCCTTGATAGTTCACGCAGATAAGTTAAATTTTGATACCCTTGCAGATGACATTCTAACTGTGTCATAAAGTAACGCATTCCTTTGTTGGCCCAGCATATAAAGGGAAAATTTATTATTACCAAGGGAATGCGCTTTAAGGCAAAATGCAGGTACCGTAAAATGGAAAAAAGGAGAGCACAAAAAAAAAAAATTTATGTAAAAAAAAAAGGATGAACAAGAGCTAAAGGAAGGAGTAAAGATACTAAATACAACCAATCTCAGAAATGCTCCGTTGCAAATGAAAATGTTTAAGGTATTAAGCATTTTGTACGTTTTATCATGAAGCTGTTTGAAATTGCCTAACAATTTAACACAGCAAAACGAAATGTAATTTAACTATCTGTCAGTTGAGAGAGTTCGAAGAGACTGCACAAGTTATTGCCAGCAATGAATTGAGAATTCACATGCAATTCTGCAAAGCGCAGTGCACAGCCCTGATGCTGGCATGTAATTAAAAACTCTTGAATTTGAGGGCGAAGGGTGAATGTGTAAATATGAAAGCCTGACGGAAGACAACAAACTACCAGGAAGGCCAGTGAGTTAAGCAATTGGAAGGCTGGAGTATTCAGCAAAGTGACAGCAACGTACACTCACAAAAATAATTGACACCAATTTTAGCAAGCCAAGGCAAGTCAACTTATTATTCAGAATGAATATCCCTAATATGGAAAGTCCTGTCCCTAAGGGTTTTAAGTTTCTTAATTCCTGGGTAGGCTTTTCGAAAAAGTTGAGAAGTCAAATTATCAGCCTGTTTTTTCATATCTATGCACAACTACATTAACCATATCTATCAGTAGTCGATAAATCAAATTGTCTCACTATTTCTCTAATTTCATAAAGGATTTTTACTTTCTACTAAATATTTGTACTTTTTAGAAATGTTTCCTATTATTAAGAAATATTTAGTTTTCAGGGCAACTTTTTTCTGAGTGTAGTAACTGCAAGCAACTCTCGTTTTCATAGCATTTCCGCAACTTTTCCAATAAGCCGCCTGCCGAGCAGCAGTTGCACAAACTTTAGCTAACATAAATAATAATAAAGCATGCCATAAATGTGGGCACGCAGTGTCAACAGTTTGTGCGGCAGCAAGTCCAGCTGCAACTATTGCAATGGCCACCATCAAGTGGCAACATTAAATGCCAAAGCCCAGCAGCGAAGAGAGTTAGCTTAAACAGCAAATTAATTGCAATAAGCTGCCGGCCCGGGTCCAATTTATTGCTTCAACACCATTTTTAATTGCACTTAATCACTATTGCGGCTGCGCCTGTGAAATCGAATTTAAACTACTTAAATCGAGTGCAGCGCACACAAAACGCAATGTGTGCAATTTCCAATTTCCCATCGAGTGGGCAAGCTGTGTGTGTGTGTGTGTGTGTGTGTGTGTGTGTGTGTGGGTGTGGTTTTTATTCTCTGCTGCTGCCGTCGGGCATCGTTAATCATCAAACTAATGAGATTTCGTCCGTAAAATTTGTTCCGATTCTCAACTGTCCAAGTGTCGTCCGTCGTCTGTCGTCCGTCGTCCTTGAATTGCGTAATTGAACGTAAATTAACAGATTCCCTCGAACCGAGGCTTTGCTTTTAATTGCAATATAAGCCTGCACAGCAAGCGCAAACGTCAACAATTATGCGGAAATTTGTGGCTTGTGGGTGGGGTGGTAAATAGCCGCAACATATTTCGTACATATTTAGTGTTTAATGCAACAGGAGAGCGTTCATCGCACTGCTAGTGCGACATTAAATTCATTTTCAAAAACAAAACTTTGACTATGGCCTTGAGTAAAGTTCCAATCAGAATAAAAGATTCACTTTTGTTTAAATCAATTTCGGTTTCTATTTTGGCAAACTGCCAATTCGTGCCAAGTGCGGAGTGTTCAGCTTTCAGTCGGCCATCAAATGTATACCAAATCACGCATCGAATCAATCTTCCAACTCTGCATTCGCAACGCGTTTTTTTTGGTTTTCATTTTTTGTTTTTTGTTTTTTTTTTGCGATTCTGGGTTTTGAATTGTTTGGGTTGCCTTCAGATCTTTTGGCGCCTCATAACTTTTCCACTTGGCCAGCAGGCCAACAAAATGCAACAAGAACAACCACAAAATCATGCCGCTTAAATATGTCAGACGCGTTTCTTATTTATGTGGTTCTGATACCCTGTTTATGAGATACGCGATTGATTAAATGTCTGCACATTATAAACAGGTAAAATTAAATATGATTTGCAGATTTTCAAAGTATTTTATTTTAGATTTGTTTACTTCAGTTTTTATGTTAAATTCAAGTTTTAAATATGTTTGTGTTCTAATGGAGCTTGGAAAATATGTGTATCTAAAAGCCAGACGGTGTTCATAAATTAAGTCTGTATAAGCACATGAAACTCAGATGTAATTGAAGCCTTTCAGCAGAGTAGCTCGCAGTCGAGCACTCTCTGACTAGCTGTCTCTGTGGCTGGATTCTGTTTCATTGTGGTGGAAAAAGGATTTCGGAGGGCCACCCAATGACCAAAAACAAATTTTCCGTAATTTTCGAGGTCGTTTTGGCAGAACATCCGTTATTTTTGGTGTGACGGATATTCGTCATTATTTGCGCCTGTCTATTTATGTCTGAAGGGTAGCGAAACCAAAAGCAAGGTCCCAATATAATTTTGTGCTGCGCAATTGTTTGGTATCTAGTTGCCAATCAGTTGAGCAAATACAAAACCCAACAGCACGAGGCAACTTACACGCACATATTTATGTTTTTGGCACAACAACAATGTGGCAAGCAACAGGCAAAACAGCCTTCGTTTATCCTTCGAGAGCTTTCCGTATACGCAATAAATCAAGAAAATCGCATTTTGATTGCCACTAAAATATAGGCGGTTTCTCAGCAGCACCTAGCCAACTGGCTTGGCAGGCCTCCATTTATTGTAAGTCTATCTATGTTTATGATTATGTGCATGTGCTGACAATAATAACAACAAATTTGAGGTACTCGTTACTCAGTTGTCCTTGCCAGGCGCTTAAGAGATCAAATCAAACATGAGAATATGATAAATGGGGCAATTTATCAAGTATAACAGAGAGAGAGAGAGAGAGAGAGATGCGTTGATGGTTTTGAAGTTTGACTGACTGAGTACTTTAAAAGTTATCGTATCACTTCTTGCTCCTGGAGTGACTCTGCTACCTTTTTGGTCACAGCCAGAATTGTTAGTTTTTTATGAATATGCCCTCAGAACTTGACTCAAATCTATCACATTTTGAACGTCGTCTATCATATTTTAAAGACGCTTTAAACAAGAACAAACACTAGACTGCATCTGTCAATAATACAATATGATTTTTCAATACCAATCAAAGTTCTGAACGAAGTGGGTAGCTGAGAGTGTGTTCATATCAATTGCTAACCGTTGTGGAGCTTCAGTTTTTGTCTGAAGATAAAACAATGAAAGTCCTTTGCGAAAGTAATTCAGAAGTAAATTTACTCAACTCAGTTGAGTGAGCACCATTTATTAAAGGTACTTTATGTAATAGATGCAATTTGCTGAAGGGGTTTCGTCTGTTATTTGCAGGATATGTCATTGAATCAGAAATTACACCCTGTATCGATAGATTACTTAGCAAAGGGTATGACTATTTATGTCATGTAACGAATTCATTTGTATTGTTAAGTATTGTATTGTTGGTAAGTCAAAAATGAAGTAATAGTTGTTAACATTATACATTTTGGTCATGATTCAAGATTTTTGATTGTAAATTGTGTATTATTATTCAAGATCGAATTCGCTTCCATACTTGAGTATGCAATATCGTTTCGGTCAGTGTATGTAGCTTTAGAAAGTGTTACAGGGTTACGCCTGGTCGATCATTTTTTACATCAGCGAGTTAATTTTGCTGTCTTTGGATCGTTTAAGTTTGCCAGCGTCATTTCATAGTTTCCATAAGCCCTTCAGGTGGCTGCTGCCTGAGATTGAGATTCACAGTTTGAGCGGCACTTTGACGTCAGCGCAAATGGTTTGTTTATCGTTGTCGGTGTCGTTGGTTTTGGTGTTGACGGTGACGTTGAT
Source organism: Drosophila nr. perissopoda 5 BK-2023a (assembly GCA_035044105.1). Lineage (NCBI taxonomy): Eukaryota > Metazoa > Arthropoda > Insecta > Diptera > Drosophilidae > Drosophila > Drosophila nr. perissopoda 5 BK-2023a. The sequence goes on from JAWNMK010000121.1 coordinate 5,312,156, forward strand.
GTTGTTATTGCTGCTTTTGTCCTTGTCGCCATTTGGTCTGCTGTTATTGTCATAGAAAGGAAATCAGCCAAGTTTGCCAGCGCGATATTTTGCGCTGTCAGCGATGTCAACGCCTTCCGTTTATATTCCTTTGGGCTGACTTACTTTGATGACGAGCGACTTCAACATATATAAAGTGGCAAAGAACCTATAAACACATAACCATGTCAAACACACACACACACATACACACACACTCACACTCAGCACACACATGAAAACATGCTCATTTACACAGGGTCGGCTGGTTCTTGAATTTAGTTGAAGGGCCATTATTTATTTGCCAAATATCGTTTTGCCAAATTACCCCAATATTTGCATTAATTTGATAAGTTTTCTTTTTGGAACACCCAACTTTATCGATTTATTTCACCATTTTTATTTAATAATTAAAAATTTCAATTAAATTTGTTGGCCTTTCATGTTGAAATTATGCCCAACAATGAAGAATGCATACTTTTAGGCGTGTGTTTATATTCATCTCGCTAAGAAGTTGCTTAACTTGTGAATCAGGCTCTCAAATGCTATCAGCTTTAAAACTAAAGCATATTTAATCTTTTGGTTAATTGCATATTTTATTATTTTTATTATTATTATTATTATATTATTTTTAGCATTTATTACAAAAGGGGTAAAGCCAAATTGTGCAATACTGTAATACATTCAAATCCTTGATCAGCATCAAAAGCCTGAACGCTATAGCCTGCTCCGTCTGTCGATCTATGTTATGTCAATATCCGAAAGACTTAAAGAAGTGCAACTCTTTAATTGAGAGAGACTATGAAAGCAGAACTAAGAAATGTATATATAGAAACGCCAATTCGGAACTGTGATTCTCCTATGAGCTGTGGCTTGCAAAAGGCTTACTTTGAATGAGGTGACTTTTGTGTCACACCTTTTTACATCATTTACATGTGTACATTGAGTTTTGAGCTCTACTTCATGTCATTCCGCTCCTGCACAGGCTCGCACACACACACACACACTGAGCTGCTTATGCGTAACGTGTTTGTTGCACGCACTTTTCCATAATAGAAAACTAAAGTTTCGCTTGGTTGTTTGGTTGGTTGCCACTGTTGATGCTTCTGTCTCTCCAAGCGCCTAAAAAATGCCATAAATAAGCGTTTAGAGCACCGTCATGGTTGACATACACGCTGTCACCCGCTAGGCTTATTTATTTAACTTTCTTTCTTTTTTTTTTGTGTATTTCAGTCGTTGTCTGTTGGGCTCATAAGTTGTGGTCATGGCCAATGCTCCAGTCTCATGTCGCCGATATCAAATCGAATTCGCTTGTAGCTGAATATGCAAAGCAAAAGTCGCATAAATCAAACTGTCTGCCAAGAGAGCGAATGAAGCTGGCAACGGGACAATAAACTACGCCGCGAGTTGGGCTGGCAAGCTCAGCAGTCCGCAATCGTCAGCTATATTACCTGGCAAATAGGTCAAGGTCGTCCTGCCTGAGGTCAGATCTGTCTTCTGATGCATTTTGTTTATGGTGCGTATTGTGTGTTTCGACAGCTGTAATGTGGTCGCCATGCAGCAGCGGAAGCGATAGCTTATGTGGCAGAGAACACACCGGATGCAACAGCAAAGCCCGGATACTGAGCCGGAAACTGGAGGTGCGCATTAACGAACTTCTGCACAAATAAATGCATGCATTTGCTCACAATTAAAATATTATATTTCATTTAAAGATCTGGCAATTTATAGAATATCTCACTGACGATTTATTCGAAGTGAAACAGATTTGATTTAATTTAAATAGTCAACTTCAATCAACCTTTCAATCGGCTCCTTGACGCCGGGTGCGTCGCCGCTTGACATCTGCCAATCACACACCCACACACCACAAGCACAACAAATGCCACAAGCCACACATCACAAACACACACACACACACACACATGCACTGCAACTATTGTGTGTCTGTTTAAATTGCAAGTTATTTGGAGGCCAATAAAGTTGGCTGCTCAAAGTTGTATTGCTGAAGCAATTTCAGTGCTTACACTGCGCAAAATCAGCTGCTTATATATTATATTAGTAAATATATTGTGTACATATGCATGTGCATATTCTAGCTGACATGTATGCATATCTATATATAATTATAAATGTGAAAACTAACCAAAATATATATTTTGCATAGTTTCTGCAACTGAATAGAATAAGAGAATTGCTTTTATTTGAACTCGATCCATCCATATTCGGGAATAGAAGATATGCCATCTCCCATATCAGATGAAAACTTTAGTTTACTTTGTATTTTAACTGAATATTTGTTGTGCTGAAATTTCTCAAGTTTTCCCTTAATTCGCAGAATTTGTCGTCGTTTTTGGCAATGGCAAACTGATAGTTTACTGTCATCCCCTCGTAGTCTGCCTGGCGATTGCCAAAACAACACTCAACAACCACACACACCCCCCCCCCCCCCCCACAACCTCACCCATCCCACACTCTCAGATACCCTTTCAGAGCACCCTCTTCGCTGCTGTGTAGTGTTGCATTGTGCAGCACTCTTCAGTTGCCACTGGCAACCTTCACGTTGCGTTTTAATTAGCTCTCCAAATACATTATGTGTCTACAAACATTGATACATATGTACTACACAACATGTATGTGTGTGTCGTCAGTGTGTGAGTGTGTGTGAGTCTGTGTGAGTCTGTTTAATTTGCTTTAGCTTTTGGCATTGCATTTTCGAGTCCCTGTTGTGGTCGCCGTCGTTCGGTTGGTGTTGCTGCAGCTGCTGCTACTGCTGCTTTGGTCAATATTAATGGTTAATTCCATGTCCAAATTGCATTTCAAATCCATGTAATGCAATTTATGATAGCAAGTAATTAAACTAATTTAATTGGATTGCTTTGTTCGGCAGCTGATAGCAAAGTGCTGCCTTACAATTTAGCCCAAATACTCAACGTCAGCTGGCTGGTTTAAAATAAAACCGTTTACATTGAAATTTGCTTAACATGCCAATATCAATTTCAAATTCAACTGAAACTGCTTCCGTGCCATAAGCCAAGTCAAATTCATTGTAAAGTGAGTTGTCCCAAAACAAAAAAAAATATTAAATATGTATGGAAAAGGTCCAAGAAAGCACGTCTAGACACTTACAGTGTCCTCGACTGACAATTGAAAGTTTCCACAGTTGGCACACACATCCACTGATAAACCCGCTGAAAGCAGTTTAAAACAAGCAAGGCGTGGTGGTGGAGGGATGGAGGGGGGAGAGTGGCAAGTATATAATGCTTTCTAACTTGCTGTATCGGTGCAGGAGACAGACGCACTTTGCGTATTCGGATGCCATCTAAGCCAACAACTGACTGAGATATACAGCAAAAACAAACACAGGAAATTAATTGAATGGGCAATGCTTTTGGGGGAGGGGGGGGGGGGTTGGGAATTGGGGGTGGTAAATTGTTTTTTATTTTGTTTTTGTGGTGGAAGTCAGGCGTTTATGGCAAACTCATCACATTATTCTAAGCAACTGCATGTATGCGTGTGTGTGTCTGTGTGTGTGTGTGTTTGTTTGTATTTGCGGATTGCCACAGGCATTTTGACCCACTGACACAAACAATATCCTTAACAACATCAGCGTCAACATATTAATAGTTGTATCAACACGGAGAGCCCAGTGTGACCGTAAATACTTACTTGGCGTCTGCTCTGCTCAGAAGCCATAAAAAAGTAAGCGAATAATGGAAAACCTTTTTTGGCCTACAGGAGATCTACTAAACAACTAATTCTCAACTTTTGGGATTACTATTATTATTACTACATGTTATTGTCTTATAGTTTTGTTTAATATTTTGATTGAGTTGACCAAATTGTATTGCAAACATATGGTTAAACAAAAATTTGATATAATGAGCATGTGTGTATGTGGTTGATTAATATTTATCATCGAAGTGAACTTGCAAGTGCTGAGGTCCTTATCTTACTCACGAAGAAGGCAAATTTCATATGCTGCTTGGTCCAACTGGGTAGTGCACAAGGCTCGCACACTTGTTTAGACAACATGATAGAAAGGGCAACAGAAGTTTGTATGAGTTGAGCGTTTTATTTGCTCAAATCATGGGCCAAAACAAATTGAAAACGCGTCAGACCGTTATCGATACATCAATAAGCCCAAACCCAAAGCGCACACTTACATTTCTATAGATACAGATAAGTTTGGGTTTGATTTTTTTGAGGACGGAGCCATCTTTAATCAATCAGTCAAACTTTAATTGGCAATGCAATTTAATCATGTGACAACAGTGTGCCAACTGTGACATTGTCTTGAATCCAATCGTACGACCAAAGTATTCAACTTGTACCTCCTCCGACGTCCTCTCCCCTTTAGCTTTTCCGCCACATTTTGGCAAATGCGAAGCAGTCATGAAATCACTACTAATATTTTCTGCCAAGGACTGCTTGATGACGACATAAGGCATTTTGTTGGAAGCTTCTTAAGATTCTTTCTTACGCATCGGATGAGAACTGTGTGCTCTCATAAAATAAAATGTTGAGCAAACTGCAATTCAGCTTATAAGAAACTGTGGATTATTTGGCAGAATTAATGCCAATCATCTAAATTTTATATCTTATGTCTGCAAGGGTATTTAGAATGCGATGCAATTGTCATTTATTGCTTGTGCCAGTCACTGGGGAGGGAAGGAGTGCGAGGGGGTGCGCTGGAAAAGCTTAAAAGCCATAAAACATTTATGGTGCACAATTCACTAGAAAAATATAATAGGAAACCGAAATTCGAACTCAATTGCGATTCACATTTATTGACTTTCTCTTGAAGCGGACGAGTCAATGAAAATCGTTCGAGTTCAGTCATTAATATAACCAACATTTTCTGAACAACAATAATAAATTATTTAAATTTTATCTAATAAATATAAATATTTTAATACAAAAATAAAAATATTTATTTTTTTATGAAATTAAAGCCAATTTAATTCAAGATTATATAGTAGAGATGTATAAAACAATTAGTTTACCTTCCAGCAAATAGTTATGAAACAAATTTAAATAAACGCATTCTTAAAAGAATCACAAATGGTAAGAATGCTTGGGTCAATGCAATACCAGCTGATTTATTTTTATTTTATCAATCTTTGAAGGAGTTCCTAGTAATCAGTATTCCAAGTTTTGCTACTTATTTGCGGGAGATAAAGGCTTGTGCCATTTTTCCGATTCAACATTCAAATTTGTGACTCCAACTTCTAAATTGAGTGAGATAATTTTTTATCAAATTTAGTGACTCTAACTCAGAAACTGTGGAAGATAATTCCGTCACCGATTTTTAAGTAACAATGGCAATGTCGATCTTTGCAGATTAACCAAATTTGCTGACCCTAGACTTTAAACTATTGGAGATATGTGGTTGCAATTATCGATTGTTAAGCCTCCAAATGGACTTATCAGCCCAATTTAAGCACTTTGTCGGAGAATTTAAAATAGTTGCTTCAACAACTTATGACTTAAGTAAGCAGCTTAGAGTTGCCTGCCTGGTCGGATTGCACCGTTGTCATCGTGTTCTTAGTGCATGTAAGATTACAAGATAATCTCAACCCATTAGCATTTGAAGGCTCAGCTTGCACTTTGGCCGTTAAGCTTTCGTTTCCAGTTCTTCCTTTCTGCATTCTCTCTGGCTCAGACAACCATTTGCTTGCTTGACTTTATTTCATATATTCCCATAATGATACCCTGCACACAAATAATAGTAATTCAACTGTATAATATCAATATAACGTGCTGCAACAGATGTATGTGTTATTTGAAAACAGCGATGAGTTCACACGCTCAAGTTCCAAATAAATTACATAAGTTAATGCAACGTTTTGTTGAACTGAATCATTGAACTTTTTACAGGGTATATTGTGGTCATTGGGCGTGTTGCGACCAGTTGAGGGACTAAATACTTTATGCATTAGGACATGCTTTTCGATGCCTTGCCTACGCCCACTCCTTCGCCTACAACTCTCCCGCTTGACTCTTAAGTGCTGTTGTCTCTTGTCAAGGACGCAGCCCCAAGCAGTCAGCGGATTGCATCCTGCCAAGCTGCGAATTCCCACCTGCTGCTGCTGTTGCTGCTGCTGTTGCTGCTGCTGCTGTTGTTATCGTTGTTGTTGTTGTTGTTGTCACAGTTGCTGTTGCTGTTGCTGTTGCTCCTTTCGCACTGATGTTGCTGTCGATGTTTGCATTGTTTTGTTTAGATTATCTGCCGGTTTCCGCACAGCTGGCGCTGAATGGGCTATGCGCGATGTTCCTTGTTGCTGTGGTGGCGCATTGTTTGTCGTGTTTACATAGCTGTTCAGCTGCCTGGCGATAACGTGACAAGCCCCTTTTTTGTTGAGCCGCCCACCCTTCTCAACTTTGAAATGTTTTTATCTGGCATTGACATGTAAATTTAATAATGCGAGCAGCAGCCAGCAAATGGCTGTGCGAAGCACATCTCGCTGTCGGCTGGCAAACGTGTCGATTGATAAATTGCAAAAAAGTTTGGCGAAAACAAACTTTTCCGATTTGCAAAATATATTAATGAGTTTCAATATGTGGCAATCACAAAAATAATAATAATAATAAATAAATAATATAGAGAAGCAAAACTTGAACATAAGCTGCCCACGCCCACACCTCAGTTTGCTATGCCACACTCCAAAGAACAACAACAACAAATATTGCCACTTGGGCTTTGTAAATGTGTCTATAATTTTCTGCTTTTTATACTCTGATAGCGAAGTTACTGGGATATATGTGAAGATATAGTGTGCTACGACCCACCTCCACCGCACCCAGGCCCCCCAGACGTGGAAGGTAGCTGAGGAGGATCCTACTTTGGCCAGCTAATATAAGCTATTATTACATTAATATCAAAGTATTTTGAAGTCGGTTATTCCCGACTGCAACGTTGTTGTATTTGCTTTTTCGAAATTTTGTAGAAAATTGTAAGCACGTGTTTTGGAATAATGTTGAGTTCTTGCTGCGGCATCCCTCTATTTTTTTAGCTGCTTAATTAAAACTGCAAAACGAGCTAAGACAAAAGACAGCCATGAATGGCAAAAGTCAGTCAATTAGTGGGCAACTTGAGCGCAGCTGTTGTTGCCCACAGGACAGGATAGGACGTGGTCAGGATAGGAGCGTACAGTGAAGGCCTGACGGGAGAGGACAACTAAGCGATTCGCTGACAGCAGCTGCAGCATGAAGTGCCGCTGTCTGCTGCGAGAAATGTTAATTACAAAACCAAATTATGCTTATGCATATTTCAAGCGCTTAATGATTTAATGAAAACCCTTCCCCAATGGCCTCTTCAACGGCGTCTCCGTCAGTTTTGGCTTGCCTTGACGAACTGTGGCTTAAACAGGAATCACAGTCGAGCAATCAGATAGGAGGTGGGAAGACAGTAAGGTGCTCACCCAACTGAGACTCGATTGTTGTAGTTGTGGTTGTTGCACTGTGCCTGTTGCTTGCGAAAAGTTGCTGTGCTGCTTCTCGCAAATGTTGCTCACTTTTTGTGGCTGCTGCATAAATGTAGTCTACTTATTTAGCTCCAAGCAGAGACGGCGATGGTAATTGTGCGATGCACTCGAAGCTGACTAGCAACACTGCCTAGTTTCAGGAAAAACTACTCATGAATATAAATGTGTATAGCCTGAACCCCTTGAAAATGGTTCAACGAAGAGTGCATTGAAGTGGTGCAAGCTTATGTGTCAAATGTATGCGTGCCTATTTTTCTGTTTGTCTGTCAGTCTGTCCGATTCTACACACCGATTTCAGACTGTATAAGAGCTACAGGCATCAAATTTTAAATAAAAGTTCTTACAATTATTTGAATTTTATATTTAACTCTACAGTTTCGCATATCTCGATATAAATCCAACAGCTGCGGTCAACATAATAGTAGCAAATATGTTTGGAAAATGCTCAAATATAGTTAAGAAATTATGAACATTGAATCAATACTGCAGAGAAATAAACATTTGAAAGATGGAAGATAATTAACAAATTAATGAAGGAATTTTAAATTATTACAAACGAGACAGTAAAAATAATATTTGTGGTATAACGGAGAAGCATTCTTAGCTTTCCATGTGACTAAATAATATTTCGAAAAACTAAATATGATGTGTGGATATATTCTACTAAGTTTTGGAGGGAGTTTAAGATATTGACATATTATTCTTTTTTTTTTTTTTTTTATTTAGCAATTTAATTTAATATTGATCAACCTACTGAAAGGTTATAAAATATTGTTTTGAAGATTGAATACATAATAACGGGGAATTTAAATTAATAACATAAACAAATAATTGGTTTTAACATATTACAATATTACGTAACATCAAATGTAAGATTAAATATAACATTTATTGCACATTAACGAAAAATATTAACGCCCAACAGTCCAGAGGTCGCTGGTGTGGAGGCGCTTTAAGCGTCTACGGGTTGTATTCGACCCTAGTGAGCAGGCCAATGGGTTAACATGGTTATGTAACCGGTCGTTGTAACGACTTGTATGTCGGTTTATTTGACTAAAAACTGTCTGTACACAGAAGTCGTTGTGCAGCGTCAAATTGCTCACATAGGGTGGAGCACCAGAGATGTCTCTTAGGACCTTGTTCTGCAGAACTTGAATTTGATTAATCCAAGATTTTGCTGCTGTGCCCCAAAATGGAATCCCATATGTCCATGTGGGCACGATGATGCTCCTGTACACCAGCAGCTTGTTGCTCAAGCTGAGTTTGCTGGATGACTTCAGAAACCAGTTGAGTTTCGCCCTTTTGGATCTACACGCTGCTGCCGTGATCTGTATGTGTTTGCGCCAGGTAAGTTTCCTGTCCAGATACATACCCAGGTAGCGAACATGGTTCCCCTGAGGTATGATCGTGTTGTTAAGTCGGACGGGTGGACAGTTACCACTCCTGAGCGCAAACGTACAGTGCTGAGACTTGTTCTCATTGATGCAGTATTCCGCCGGTTGGCCCAGGTACTAAAACCATCCAAGAACCTTTGCGTAACCGCTGCTGCTCTCCAAGCAGTGGAGGAGTTAGCAAGGAACACAGTGTCATCTGCGTATGTGGCAAGCAGCGTATTTCTGGCTACCAGAATCGGCAAGTCCGCAGTGTACAATGTGTACAGGGCAGGTCCAAGGACACTACCCTGCGGTACACCCGCTCCGATGCGGCGGATGTTTGATCGCTCGCCCCTAACTTCCACCATAAAAGAACGGCCAAGCAGGTAGGACCTGAGCAGTAAATACTGCGCCGAAGGTAGTAGGGACTTAAGCTTAAAAAGCAGGCCATCATGCCATACGCGATCAAACGCTTGCTGGATATCCAAGAAGACAGCAGAGCTGTACTGCTTATTTTCCAAGGCCTCGAGGACATGCTGAGCTACTCGATGAACTTGCTCTGGTGTACCAAGGTGATGCCCAAAGCCAAACTGATGATCTAAGATGATCAGGAATGGCACTCTGGAAGCCACTTACTGCCGACAATCTTAGATTATACGGCCTGTCAGGTTTCGGAATCATCGCAATCACAGCACACTTCCACGGAGTGGGGAAGTGGTGGAAGTAAGAATTATAGGCCGAAAATCGATATATGGGCATAGGTCAAAACTTCAAAATGCCATAACTTCGTCAAAACTCAACTAATCTTCAAAAGCGAAGGCTTTTTGATCATAGATTTGCCCATAAATCAATCGTACATTTAAAGTTGAAAACGAAATTTGAGGTCGGAAGACAAGTAAAAATTATAGCCCGAAAATCGATATATCGGTGTATGGGCATAGGTCGAAACTTCAAAATGCCATAACTTCGTCAAAACTCAACTGATTTTAAAAAGCGAAGGCTTTTTGATCATATATTTGCCCATAAATCAATCGTACATTTAAAGTTGAAAACGAAATTTGAGGTCGGAAGACAAGTAAAAATTATAGCCCGAAAATCGATATATCGGTGTATGGGCATAGGTCGAAACTTCAAAATGCCATAACTTCGTCAAAACTCAACTGATTTTAAAAAGCGAAGGCTTTTTGATCATAGATTTGCCCATAAATCAATCGTACATTTAAAGTTGAAAACGAAATTTGAGGTCGGAAGACAAGTAAAAATTATAGCCCGAAAATCGATATATCGGTGTATGGGCATAGGTCGAAACTTCAAAATGCCATAACTTCGTCAAAACTCAACTGATTTTAAAAAGCGAAGGCTTTTTGATCATATATTTGCCCATAAATCAATCGTACATTTAAAGTTGAAAACGAAATTTGAGGTCGGAAGACAAGTAAAAATTATAGCCCGAAAATCGATATATCGGTGTATGGGCATAGGTCGAAACTTCAAAATGCCATAACTTCGTCAAAACTCAACTGATTTTAAAAAGCGAAGGCTTTTTGATCATAGATTTGCCCATAAATCAATCGTACATTTAAAGTTGAAAACGAAATTTGAGGTCGGAAGACAAGTAAAAATTATAGCCCGAAAATCGATATATCGATATATGGGCATAGGTCGAAACTTCAAAATGCCATAACTTCGTCAAAGCTCAACTAATTTTAAAAAGCGAAGGCTTTTTGATCATATATTTGCCCATAAATCAATCGTACATTTAAAGTTGAAAACGAAATTTGAGGTCGGAAGACAAGTAAAAATTATAGCCCGAAAATCGATATATCGGTGTATGGGCATAGGTCGAAACTTCAAAATGCCATAACTTCGTCAAAACTCAACTGATTTTAAAAAGCGAAGGCTTTTTGATCATATATTTGCCCATAAATCAATCGTACATTTAAAGTTGAAAACGAAATTTGAGGTCGGAAGACAAGTAAAAATTATAGCCCGAAAATCGATATATCGATATATGGGCATAGGTGAAACTTCAAAATGCCATAACTTCGTCATATTATTCTACAATTGAAATTTAAAAAAACTGATAAAAACATACAAAAACACAGAATTAATTGTTTCAATGTACATATTTAGCAGCTCGTCTTTATCCAAGCACTCTCGACTAGAATACTTGCGCAGTCCCTTTATGGAGTGAGCGTCAAGCAATTAAAGAGGCTGTACGCAACAATTTATGGGCGGAAACAATTACATGCTTCAAATAAAAATACCTTTGTCGGTCACTTACATGAATTGGCATATTGCACTTGTCAGTTGGCGCAGGAAACAGTTGATCCTTGCAACTGCAACCTGATTAGATTCGTTTGGCAAGATACAATAAGCCAGCAATCAACATTGACTTAGGGCTAAGTTAAAAGCGGTATTCAGAGCAATAATTTTTGGGTTACAAATTTGACCCGTGTAATATATGGAAGTAAGCTGCTTGGGCTTAGAGATCAAATGCAAATCTCGCTGCTGGCCACCCAAATGGGAAGCTGGGCCCATAAAATATGGGAGAGCCAAAAGTCGAGCAGTGTCGAGCAGGTTATGGCACCAAATGCTATAAATCTAACGATAATTTGATGCGCGACGTTTAACGGCGCTCTTGCGACCTTTGCACAAGGAGCGACCTCCGCCTCGCCCCAAGCAGCACTCCCTCAAGCTGGGGGTCAATGAGCTCATCCTGCAATGGGCAACGACTCGTTGAAATTAATGCTGCGGGCTTGCAGGCTGGCTCTTAAGCCAAGTGCCGCACAGTGGTCATGTGCTGTCAATCAGCTCATGTGTGATTGGGCACAAGTTGTGCAACTGCAGAAACTGTAAAAGCTGCTGACAAACGAGGCCAATCAGCGCGGGGACGGTGCTGATCCGCTGATGAAGCTGCACTATTCATATTTCAGCTGCGCATGAAATTGCATTAAATCGAATCGCACCTGGCAGCCAGGAAGGAAGCCAGGCAGGCAGGCAGGCAGACTGGTAACCTGGCAACCAGGCAACAGCTGTGCTGACACAGCCAAATCGTGTGGAATTCGTGTATTGATAAGCCGCGACAGTTGCATCAACTGGGTTCGATATGGCACTCAAATACTGGCTCGTTTTGGCGCATATGCATAAACAAAGTTTGCCCATAAAAAACATGCTCGCAAATTGTAACTGAATAGAGAAATAAAAATAAACAAATCAACAAACCAAGAAAAAATAAACAAACAACATGCGAACATTAAGTGCCACATTTTCTTATGGCAGAGTCAATGAAATGGCCGAAATGAAATGAAAGATTCATGTTAATGGCATTGATGTGAAGTGTTTATGCGGCGAATACTTGATTTGTATCTTATCCAATTTTTTTTGTCGTTTTTCGGCCGCTGTTCCGAGCTTGGAATGCAAAGTGCGTTAGTCGAAGGACTTGCAGATAATAAATAATAGATGAAGCCACTCGTGCAGCACTCATAAATGTCCCAGTGCACAAGGATACATGGATACAAAGATACAAACGGACTGTCGCATATGAGGAAAAAGGAAGTGAAAGCTACGCAGTTCGATGTCAAATTTGCAAGCTAATCGCATGACAACTTCATGGAAAGTGTCAACTAATGACAGCTAAAAGTGATAGGTAAATACTCACGTCAAGTGCTTCTGGCCAATTCTATGTTTAGGTCAACAGCTAGTATCAAGCAGCAAGTGAGTCCTAAGAAGGATGTCTCGGCAGCGCCTTTGGATGATGAATTAGCTTTCAAATTTTCAACTGAAATTTACGTCGAGAGACAACGGCCTGATTTTTATTCGATGTCTGCTCGGAGTAGACACAGGACAACTGACAACCAGCCACTGGGCGAGAAAAAAGCGAACTGAATCTCGAGTTGCCGCTGATGCTGCACAGCGGCACAAAGCTGCCTGTATGCCACCCGAATCGCACGAGGCCAGCCGAACGCTCGACGCTCGACTGCTATTGACTCCGACACTTGCTCGGTCGACTCGGGCGAGCCTGCCACAGCCACAACATTTGCCAACAGGACTGCCACCAAATTCACTCATGTCATTGTAAATTGTGTTACTCGAATCACATGCGCTTTATCCAATTGCAAATGCAATTACAAAAGTCTTTAAATTAAAAGCAGCACGAACACTCTTAAAACTAATATTACTTAGGACACTAACAGTTCAAGTTTGATTGTTTAGTGTGACTTAGCTTTTATGAAAATATCACTAACATTCACAGTCACAGTCACAGTCACAAGTTCTTTTGCCGTCTTTTCAATTTTCTCTGACATCTCAATTGCCTGCAATTTTTTGCTAGCAATTTTATGGCTAGTTTTAGCTTTTTAAACTGTTAAATTTGTGTGAATTTTTCGTAAATAATAATATAAATATTTTTTTTCCTGGCTGTAGGTCAAGCGATTTTTTTGCACGAATCGCAGCGGGATTTAAAATATATATCTGGCTATACATATATAGAAAAAGGAGAATACAAATATGCATTTGACCTGAAGCCACCAAAAAACATATTTAAATTATAAAAGAGGTCAGCAAACAATAAAGAATCAATTTTAAGCAAATTTGGACTAACAAAATTCGATTGTTATTTATTTGAATAGTTTGCAACAATTTAGCTAATTCAGCATGTGTTGGCATTTTTAACATTTCATTCTCGAAATATTATTGAAGTTGCTCCAAGGAATTTGGTGTTTGCCATTGCTTTTAAAGTTGTGGTCAATGCTTGAGGGGTCCGTCGGAAATTGGGGATTGGTTATTGGCCATTGGCTATTTGTTGTTGGGATTTTGCGGCTGACCGACCGACACAATGTTGCAATGCACACACATTTAATGTGTGCTTGTGCGTCGAGGTGACCGCTAGTTGGGCTAAGCCCAATTTGCACCTGCACATGCCGCACATAATAATGGGGCATAATTGAGGTTGCGTGCAGTGTGTGCACAGTGTGCATGCAACAGGGCGTGTGCATACAAGTAGATAAAAGTGCCACAATGGGCTCTTAGCACATCACAGAAATACAGAACGACCAACATTTGTTTGGTTTATAGCAGTTACAGTGAAGAAAAAAAGCGAGAAACTCTTGCAATTTATTTGATAGAACTCACCGTGTCAATTGTTCAGCAAGCTCAATTTGAAAAATGTTTTCAGTCTTGCAGATTTTCGAGATTAGCCGAAGTTGGATCTGTCCGACCACAAAATACTCATCCAATTATCCCAATGCCAATTAACATTTTCTTTCAGCGATCTTCAACCTTGGTTTATTTTTTCTCTTTTATTTAGTATATATGTATATGAAGGTACTTTAATTTTATTTTTTAACCTGCAACGCATTGAAGGAGACGTCTCCGACACCAAATAGCATATATATTCTTTATTAGTATCACTCGGCCAGTCCATATAGCCATGTTAGCTTGTCTATGTCTTATGTCTTGTCTATCTTATATGCGTCAGAACACCCTTAACTTAAAGGCAATCTTTGCCAAACTTGGTTTATATCCGTATTTTAGCTGAAGACAGGCATAGGACAGAGATAACTAGATCGGTCTACTATATCATAGTCTATCGCCATCAACAACGAACGGTTAAAATAGGCACTCTGAAGTTTAGGTGTAGACATATGTACATGCCACTCTCTCTCTCTCTCGAAGACCATATAGCCAAAAAAAAAAGTTAAATACTGGGTACAAGGGTAGTCCAGCGTTCCTTATATAACCGTTCTGAACTCTAAGCAAATTGAGTAAGTTTTCATTATTTCGATTATATTCGCTTGACTGTTATATAATAATGATTTGGCAAACTAAAAAAAAAACTGAGGGACGAGATATGTTGAGAAGTCAAATGGTGAAACGAATCGAAGAGATTGTCTAACTGAGCATATCTACAGCAATATTAATATTATACATATTATGAAGGGGAACTATTATTTTGTTGGCCATAAATATTTGCAAGCAATTTCTGTAATTACCAATCAGAGTATAAAATTCTTATTCACTTTATAATTTGAAAAATTAATTAAAAACAGAAGCAGTACGTAGAAACTAAAATCGATGTAATTTCACAATTGAATCGTGTTTACTTTTCAAAAGCAAACAGAGCTGTGGATTTTGGTTACAGTTTGAGAGCAATTGTCATTCAAGCATAATTGGCATGCAGTGCGAACCGTTTTGAATGTTTCCTGTCTGCTCTGTTTCTGCACGCCACAATATAGGTATGTATGCATATATATGATCGCATTTACTTATTGTTTTTGACCACACGTTGCGCTATTGCCAAAAAAAAGAAAAAGAGCAGACAAAAAACTGTGTATAAAAATAAACACATAAATAAAGAAGGCACGCAAAAATAAAAGCAAAAACAAGTTTTAATTGGCGGCTCAAGTGACGTTCAACAGTTTCGCCAACTTTTCTGTGACTTTCTTTCCGCAATGAGCGTCAAAAAAGAGAAGAAAAATAAAAAACGACACCCACAGCCACAGTTAGCATACAAATTCGAACAATTCGAGCGCTCTTCATTGCGTTGCCAAGATCTCTTGTCCAGCGCCACGTTCCCCCGTCTTGGCCACCGTTTTGGCCAGTTAAACAGAGTTAAACAGTCGAGCAATTGATTATGTGGTAAACTACCAAATTCAAATTTGCATTGCGCTTATGCAGAGCGAGCGAACGGAAAACAAAAGAAGTGCACTAATTATATGTTGTATGTGAAAAGTGAAAAAGGCAACAACCGCTAAAGCAATTAAACATTTTATGAGCAAATATTTATAATCATTGTTGTCTGTAAATCGTTGTCGCTGCCCATGAAACTGTTACAAGTCTAGCCTACGAGAAACAGCCAACACTGAAGAAATATACATACACAAAAATAATAATTAAATAATTTGGATTGCCCGGCAGCGACAATAACAATAACAACAACAACAATAGCAACAACAACAGCAACGGCAAACACAAAAGTAGCAGCAACAGAAAATTATATAATATTGCCCGATTATGACTGTTTTCGTCTGAATTTGTTATTATTTTTCTCTCTGTCCCCTTCCTCCATTCTCCCTTGGCATTTTTTCTTTGGTGGTTTCCATTCGATTTTCACTGCGGGAACTAGATTGCAACATTTGCATGGACCGTGTCCGACAACATTAACTGATGTGAAAATTCAAAACTTTGGCCATCTGTGTCGCGTGGGCGTGAGAAGCAATGATGACGCGAACATTTTCAGACAAAATTGCTTAAATAATTATTAACCCAATGTGGAAATTATTTTTCACTTAAGCGAGCAGAGATTCAGAGCTTGAAACCAAAATCTGAATCCGTTTTCAGATTCATATTCAGTTAAAGCTTGTCAACAAATCCGACTTTCTCAGACTCAAAACAATACATTTAGCATCGCTATACAAATGTAATATTCATGGCAATGTCCAACTATTGTTTTTCTTTTACAGCTAATTATTAGACATTTTAAGTTTGAAATTCGCTATGGTAAACTTTTAAATTATTCAAACATCCAACTGGCTTTTTATAGGGCAGAGTTGCCAAATGGTTTTTATTTGAAATTATTTGTTTCCAACTGCAACTGCCGTGCAGAAAGGACAATGTAATTGGGAAACTGCTTGGACTGCTTCGAATTCAATAAATATTTTGTTGTTCTATTAATTATTTTGGACAATGTTTATGATTTACACATGGCTATTCACATTGCCTGTGTGTTTTACTGCTCTTGTCTTATGTCGAAATTGAATAGTAATTTTTACAAAATTTTATTAAATATTTCTGCACACCTGCTGCAGGATGAAAGCAGTTGAAAAACCGCCTTCGCAGCACTGCTTTGCATCGTTTGCCTTTCAAAAAGTTGCCTAAATGCCTGACTTGAATTTACATATCAAATTCGTTTGTGAAGTTCGTTTGTTGATTAGAAATAACCAATAAGTTATTGCCAAAATTATTTATTACAAATTATTATAAATTATAAAAATTATAAATATTGTGATCATTTGAGTATTTCTTCGCAAGGATTAGATTGCAGGCTGGCCACAACGATTAACCTGGCGCCTAATCTGAAGCCCTGGCAGCGCTTCGATTTATCGGCTTGGTCCCATCGCGTCTCTTCAACGGCTGGACTCAGTACTACAGCCGTTGGCAGCTCAACCAAAATGCGATCGAGTATTTCTCTCGTGTGCAGGAGCAACGTGGACACCGTCTATCGAGAGTAGGGAGCTGCCAACTAGTTACAACTAGGGTTTTCCAAAAACTATCTGATACGCTGAATAAGCGCAGCAGATGCTGGCGATCCCTTGCACAGCCGGAGCCGGAGGGCACCTCGAATGCCAGCATCTTCTACTGCAACCGCTTTGAGTATAATCTTGAGGAGCGTTTGACTTACTCCCGATATGTTCTCGAAAGGACCAATCTGTTCTTCGAGATGGCACGCTGGCACTTCAAGGAGGCGCGCATCGACAAGGCTATGACGATGGCTGACAAAGCCGCGAATGGCAAATTGCCAAATACATAAGTGAAAAGATTATGAGCCGAGGCACGCACCGTTTGGAACACTGCAATCCATCGATGCGAGTTAGGGTTAGGGTAAAGATCAGAGTCATGGATAGGGTTAGGAACTGCTTGCACAAATTATGAACTGCTTGACGGCTGTGGCAGCAGCAACTGCAACAGCAACTGCAACAGTTATTCTGCAAACAGCTGCAACTGCTGCAGTTGCTGCTTCAGCTGATGTCAAAGCTGCTCTTATTGAAAGTTTCTTTAACTCTTTGCTTTTTTCTTTCATACTTTTCTTTCGCTTACTGTTTATTGGTTGTTGGCTTTTGTCTTTCTATGGTAGCAATAAATAAGTATTAATTAACAGGCGTTTAGCATTAACAATTCAATAACAATTACAATAAATTAACAATCAGCTGATATCGCTCAAATAATTAAATGCCGCTGTGCAGTCGCTGCTGCAGGCGGCGGCGTCGTTGCTGTTGTTGTTGTTGTTTTTGCTGCTGCTGCTGTTGCTGTTGCTGCTGTTGCCGTTGGTTAACCCCAACACCATTAGCATTGTCATCAACAGCTTCGCGGCTTGTCTCGTTGACAATGATGCTGCTGCCGTTTCTGTTGGTGCTGCTGCTGCTGCTGCTAGTGCTGTTATTGCTGATGGGCTTAGCAGCACTTTCATTGCTATTAGCAGGTGACGCCCCCTGGGCCAGCTGCACATCGTCATCGTCTTTATTATCTTCTGCTGCATCATCATCATTATCGTCATCATCATTATCGTCATCATCACCATCATCATCGCCACCATCATCATCATCATCACTAGCATCTGCTTGCATCGCTTCATCTTCCTGCTCCTCCTCCATCTCTGTTTCTGCCTCTGTCTCTGTTGCAGTGTCATCGTCTCCTCCTGCTTCTCCACCTGCTTCTCCTCCTGCTTCTCCTTCTGTTTCTTCTGCTTCTTCTGCTTCTGCTTCGTCATCCACATTCACTTCATTGTAAATATCGTCTTCCATTTCAGCAATTTCAGCTACTGCTGATGTTGTTTTTGTTGTTGTTGTTGCTTCTTTTACCTCTTGAACTTGCCCCACAACCTTCTCCTGCTGCTGCTGCTGCCCGTAGCTCACCTCCTCCTCATCCTCAGGCTTCGCTGTTGTTTCTGTTGCTGTTGCAGCGGCTGGCACCTCGTTGGCTTGTATTGAATTGGTAATTGTTTCAATTACTTCGTTTTGCTTTAGGTCGCTCTCGCCAACTTTGTCATCAGCCACCGACTGCTCCTCCTCACCCCTCACTTGCTGCTGCACCTCCGCATTGCCATCATCATCCTCATCATTATCATCATCATCGGCATCGCCAGCATCAGTCATTGACTCTACCAAGTCTTCGTCTCCTGCCATAAGCATTTCACTTTCAATTTGCAGTGGTTCCGATTCGGTTTCGGATTCAGCTGTCTCTGTTTTTGGTAGCTCTGTCATCTGGTCATCGAGCTGCTGCTGCTCCTCCTCCTGCTGTTCACCCTCCAGCATCTCGGCGTAGTCATACTCGAGCGTATGCCTATCATCCTCATCGGCTTGAGGAGTGCTGGAGGCAGGCAGCACTGGCTGACCATTCTTATCGACGTACTGGACGCCATCGAGACCCATGCGCATGCATTGAAAGTGCATCTCGAAGAGATCGGTGGTCGCCAGTCTCACCACAAAGTCCATGCACATGTTCAGATTGTTGCCCACCAACGCCACATCGGTCATCTGGACGCACATGGCCATCGGGACACCCATCATGACGGGTATGCAGAAGGGCGATGGATTTCGCACCGAGATCCCATACTTGGCCGATTGACGCTCATTTAGGTACACCTGCAGCTGTGCCTCCTCCAGTTGCGGCACGAATGTGATATTGGCGCACACTGCAAAGATAGTCGTAATTAGACAAAGAAATCACACAAGTTATACAAAGAGAGAGAGAGAGAGAGAGAAAGACAGCGAGAAAGAGAGGGGGAGAGAGAGTATTGCGCTGCTACGAATGAAAGTTGCGGGTGGAAGTTGGAATTGAATTCGGAATTGGAATCCCAGCCAACGAGCAACAACTTGATGCGTCAAACATGCAAAAAACGCCAGCGATTTGTGGCATTTTGATTGGCAAATGCAACTATGTCATGGAAGACGAACAACAATTTGTTGCTGCTGGTGCTGTTGCCTGCCTGTCATTGCAACAATTGCTGCCAAGCAACGAACAACGAATTTCGACATATTAATCACCCCAACTGAACAACTAAGCAACTGGACAACTCGACAACTGGAGTAGTAGTGCAGTGTGTGTAGAGAAACGATTTCGATTTCGATTCCGATTTAAATTACAATTGGAAGTGGTTATCAGTTCCATTGACACTTGGCAGTATCTGGGGCTGCACTTGGAAAAAAAGAAATTTTTCAGTTATCATTGTTACTTTATCCAAATGATCTAAAAATATTTTCAAACAGTTGCATTGCAAAAATATCTAACAAAATTTTACTTTCATTTTGAATAGATATATCTGAACAAATATTTTGAGAATGGAGAAGGAAGAAGTTATTTACCCTTCTGATCGAACTTGTACTGATCCACTTTGAGGCCAGCACAGCAGCCGCAGACCAGGGCGCGACACTCGCACGGCTGTCCGAATGTGGACCAAATGGAGCCCTTCTCCGAGTACTTGGCACTGGCCAAGTTGCGTCCACGCGAAACGCTCACCGTCGGTGGCAGATAAGGCGTGTGCGACTGCAGCTCGTAGAAGATGAGGCCGTTGCTGTAGCTGCGTGCCACAGCCAGCGATGCGGCGCAGGCGCAAACGGCAAGCGCCAACAGCGCACTTGAGGATATCATCATTTATGTGTAACAATAAGATAATTTTACAATTGGAAATGCACCGACAATATCCTTTAGTGTTAGCACGCACACAAAATCCACAAATACACCAAAAAAATAAATAAATAATTTAAAATTGACGCTTATTTGATTCACTCGATTCACGCGACGATTTTATTCAGCGTTGCTCTTAAAGTGTTTAACGGATCGCCTTTTGACGCACCACTCTTGCCAACCGCCAGCGAGCGATGAGAATTATATATTAAAACGCTGAACGCGTCGAGCGTTTGCTTAAAAATGAAATGGAAACCGCCAGCGGAGCAGCAGCAGCAGCGGCAACAGCAGCAGCAGCAGCAGCGCCAGCAGCAAAGCGACGTCAACGTAGGCAGCGACAACAACAACAACAACAACAACTGTTGCTGCTGTTTATTTATTTTTCTTGGTTTTTTGCGAGCAACTCTTTCACACCCTCGCTTTAACAAACATTTTGTGTAAAAACAAATATATTATTATCTATAAAAATTGTGTTATAAATTGGTTTACAAGACTAAAATCATATCCATTATTTATATTATTGGACTTGCCAATAGTTAGGCTAATATAAATTGGTTAAATTTATGCAAGTAAATTAACAACAGATTTAAATGCAATTTGAGCCGAGAAAGCATCTTACTTATCTCATTTTTAAATCATTTTGAAATATAAATATAAGAATGCATATTTAGAGGAAACTTTTCAGTTACTAATGTTCAAATTGGCTTATCACAAAACTGTTGACGTTAAACTGTAAAATTAGCAAACGATTTAACTCTAACAATAGCATCATTCCTAGTCATAAATTTGATCTATAAGGCAGCAGGATATTATGAGGCAATAGTACAGATTTACAGGATTGCCAGAATTGTTTTACTTTTTGGATGTCAGGTCAGAAAGAGCATATGCTTAACGGCTCGAAGCCGCATTTGTTGCTTGTTATCAGCGAGCTGCAATCGTTAAAAGACTCTGCCAACGTTGACGTTGACGTTGACTGCGCTGTCGACTGCGCAGCTGTTGTTTTTTGGCTCTTGGCTTTTGCCGCTTTTGTCGTTTGTTTTTTTTTTTTTGTATTTTTTGTATTTTTTTTATAGTTATTTGTTTGTCTTCTTGGTTGCTGTTGCTATTGCCATTGCTATTGCTGTTAACTGTCGCTGCTTGACTTTGTTGCTTGTTGCTTGTTGCGTGTGCCGCGTTGGGTCGGTTGACAGTGACAAGAAAATTGCGCCGGTCGTGACTCGCTGGGAAAGCCAAAAAATGTGGCTGCCACTTGAACCTCTGCTGCTGTTGCTGTTGCTGCTGCTGTTGCTGCTGCTGTTGCCATTGCTGCTGTTGTTGTCATTGCTGCTGCTGTTGCTACATTGTTTTATGCCGCTGTTATGCAAAGCACAGCACTTGGGTTAGGTCAGGCCGCTTACGGGTTCTGCGCAGCAAACTCCCACCTAACCGAAAAATAAAAACAACACCAAAACAACTTTTAGCTGGTAAAAGCGGCTGATTTGTGAGTTGGCCGTTTATATTGCTGATTTATCAATGGAAAGCAGAGCCATTGTATCGTGGCTATTTTTGCCAGCAGGCCAGACAGACAGACAAAAAGCCAGACGACCAAGAAAGGGTCTTCAAATGCAATCACATTAAGCGCAACTTGCGCGATTGTATAATAAGTCTGTCTCGCAAACAAGCCCCACCCCTGCCACACCCCCTGCGCCCAGCTGCCTTTTACCCTATCTAACAGCTACACGGAAAGAAATGGCGTAGTATAATCAATATCGCCTAACCTCAATGCAAGCTCTCGCAATTTTTGTGAACTGTATTTAAAATGGAACAACTAATAATGCCAAATCGCCAGACTTGAGAACAAAATGCTGCAAATTTAATAGAATTACATAAGCCGCATCCCTTAAGCTCTCTTTTTATTAAAGATTCAAGTTCATAATTAACATATTATTTATTATTTGCCAATTAAAATAGACTACTAAGACTACACCCACAACATTGGGTAAGTTTACTATAGAACGAACTATTGGAAAGGCATAATTTCAATAATTAATAATGAAAATAATAATAATAATATTAATATGAAATGGGCGACTCAAATGATTTAAATCTCAGTAGACGTTCAAGCACGGATTGCATAAGTTTTTCTCTCCGTGTACGAGCAATCTTGTTAAGCGTTAAGGGGGACGAGACTCGTCTCGTCGAGTCGACGCTTTAAATTGAAATTGTCAACGTTGCCAACTGCGAGCTGCGAGCTGCGAGCTGCGAGCTGCGACAATTAACGCTAATTCAACTCCGTCATCGTCAGACACTGCGTCTGCGCCAATTGCTTGGTATTTGTGGTATCTGGCAGCAGGGGGATAACAACCATTGGTGCAATGCGCCCGTTTATGTAATGAGCATCGTTGTTGTTGCGGTTGCCGTTGCTGTTGCTGTTGCACATTGTCATAGAGAAGAGATGGAGAGACACGCCGCATCGCTTATTAGACATTATTATTCAGTATTCAGTATTCGTTACTGATACTATCAGTTTTGAATGTGGCCCCTTTTTTTACACCAGATTCGTCTCAGTGTTATGGGACGTCATTAGCTACAACTTACCAACAATCAAGCAGGTGAATTGCGGGACAGTTGGTCCCCCAAATTGGGTCAAGTGATGAATGCGTTACGCAGTCGAGAGCCGCTTAAGGGCACTTGCAGTCCCCAAACGATTTACAGCTTATTATAAATGATACTTAGTCGACTTTTGCTGCTTTTGTTATTTGTTTTGGTTATTTTCGTAGCCTAAAATTGTAAAATGGCTTACACACTTATCAAATACAACACAAAATATAATGGCTTTAAACTGTATACGAGCAATCATCGTAAATTTTAATTTACTACGAAGACGATTAAGAACCCGATTTCTTATTGGCAGCAACATTTGGTTGCATCGTTGTCAGTTTTGTTGTCGCTCAAACGAACCTCTAATAAATTCTGTCCAAGTCGACGGGACTTATCAATACACAGCCGATTGATATCGAATGCAATTACTCAAAAAAAGTGGAACTAATTTTGAATTGCTGCTTTTAGCTCAAAATAATACCTTCCATTTGAATAACTTAGCAAAAAATTCAGTGACTTTAAAAATGAGTTCTGTCTCAGCCATCTGAGCCATGCGCTGATGTTTCGAGTCTAAATCAATACAAACACTTTCGGGGTCTTTTTTTTAAAGCTTATTAATGGGCTTAATGAAAAAGAAACTGCGAAAATATTGTCTTAATTTAAGATTGTCTTAATTGTTATTTTACTATGGTTACTTTTTTATTTTTATTTTTTTTAAGTTATATAATTCTGTTACTGAAGATAAGTGAACATAAAAAGATTCCTTGTACAAATTTTGTATTACTTTGCTCAGTTCACTTTTAATAATCTAGTTAAGGTTTATTATATAGAATATTTTCAATAGCACTGTAACTATATTGAATACCGCTCAGAGCAAATGATATTGTAAAGTGATAGGTCGAAGAACGTAAGAAGATATATTGAGAAGTAAGCTGCTCGGATTAATCGAAGAGCAAATAAAAGGGCTTGTTCACAAATTGATATAACGCATCTCAGAAGCAGAACAAAATGAAATGAAGAAATGAAAAAATTGAGGAAGTCGTATTCGGGCGTAGCCGACTGCGAAATACCCTTATACCTGAGAATTACCAATGTGTTAGATAAATAGTATGATCGATGTACACCATCACGTTTACAGATTTTGTGCCAAATTGACCAAAATTGAGAGTATTTCAGATTTTGTTGGGTAGCAATGTCTGGGGCCGGCGGGTGTGGGCGTGGTCGCAAAATTTATATGCCAATCTCCGACGTAGGTCTCTAGCAAGTTGCCAGTAGCATTCTTTCTAACTTAGGTAAAGCTATATTCAGAATTGTGGGTGATATATGGTTTTATCGCGTTGCAAATATAAATTTGATCGACTTCCTAGCCCCCAAGTGGACGTAGTGACCCAATCTTGCACGTCCAGTAGCAGAGTACAAAAAGAAATCCCATGACACGAGTAGTTATAAATATGTAACTACGAACCACAATGAGCACCACTGAGCTTATTGTTCGCATAAATCGGTGGCATTTTGTAAACGCTTCCTCGAGCCACACAGGTATGCGACATAAATCAACATTGAAATCCACGCAGGCAACGCCAGCTCCAAAATATACATACATATACAACACAACAAGCGTTGGCTGTTACAGTTTGTTTAGTTGCATGCAACTGGTTTGCGTTGGACCAGCAACTGGTCCACGCCAAAAAAAGCAATACAAAATTGGCCTTTAAAACCAAACCATTTTATTTATTAAACAACAACTAACGCCTCTGGTGCTAAGTAGTTGACTATGCGATACCCCGTTTCATTTCATATTTTTTTATCTAAGTTTACCTCCTTCCAACTATCGATAAGAATCGATTACCGATAACAGCAAAAGTGATGATTTTATCAAAAACATAAGTACAGAAATATTCCTTGTTGAAATGTAAACAATGTTGAACTGAGCTTTGAAATAAATTCCATCTTGTGCATAAGTCATGCCTTCTCGCTTATCCAACCCAATTGATTGCAGGGTATTGAAAAGCTGCATCGAGATGTGGGCATTGCCTAGTGGCGCATTTGGGTGCGAGAGCTGTGCGTGGATTAGAGTGACCATTTGGCACTGCGGACAACCAGTTCACCCGCCGCGTTGTGCGTGAACTTCCTTTTTCCGGCCTCGGCTCAGGGCCAGGCAACTGGAAACTGGATCATGAAACTGGCTATCTAAGAGCTATATAAAAATGCGTGCGGTCTTCGAGCGGAGCAACACACGTGAATCAACCAACAGAATGTCAACGACAACTCGGCTACTTGGGCTGCTGCTCCTGCTCCTGCTCTCCAGCGTTGGCATTGAGGCCCAGCAGCTGGTCTATGCACGTGACCAGCGCTCGCTGTATGGGCCCCCGGCATTGGGCTGGAACACCATAGGTGGCTTCTCTCCCCTTGGTCTCGGTCACATGACCAAGGATGAGCTGCTGACGCTGCTGGAGGCCTGGCAGGAAGTCGAAGGCGATGCAAAGCCGCCAGCAGCGGAACCAGCTCCACGGCCGCAAAGGCCACCAGCGCCACCCCCACGGCCACGCCCACCACCACCACCACCACCACCGCGACCACCAGCACCACCACCAGCGCCACCAGCACCACAGCCACCAAGTCCTGCACCGGAGCCCGGTGCTCCGGTTAACGTCCGCATACCCGCCTTTGTGCCCATCCAACTTTCGGCTATGTTCACGCCACCTCAGGCAGCTGCAGCTGGAGCTGGTGCAGGAGCAGACGCATTAGATGCTGGAGACGGGGATACTGCTGACCAGGACATGGTTGCCCAGTCCGATGAGAATGCCTCGCCGCGCATATTCCGCTTCATGCGACTGCCAACTGCAGCCGCTCAGCCGAGAGCTCGTGCCGCCCAGCAGCCACAAGTGGTGCGCAATACGCTGGAGAGTGTCGACGCTGGCATAGCACCACTTGCCAGTCTTGTGCAGGCTAAATCTAGAGCTAATCCTCCGCTGGTTGCGCATCAAGGGTCCCCAGTTCGACCCAGGTAAATGCATATTCACTTTCATGCCTTTTTAGCTCAAGCCAACCCAATTCCTGTCTGCATCCTTTAAGATTTGTGCTGCCTCCGATGCCCTACATGGCCAATGCGCCAGGACCTCTCGAGCTGGTGCCCTCATCCCAGATCATTGGTGATTGGCGAGAGTAAACCAAAGGAAAAACCAAACTTGCATAATTATGATTTTTTTTTTTAATTTTTAATAGTCGCATAAATTTTTTTTATATAAATATATATTGAGTGAAGAATTGTGAATTTTCGAAGCAAAACTTAAATATTATGCCCAAAATACAATTCTTAGTTTCTTAATGGAAAATCAAGAATATATAATTATCCATTTGTAGTGGCCGAGGTATGTAATTAATATTAAAATTAATTTAAAGGATTTTGCTTACAATTTGGACTCCAGCTTAAAAATTTTTCGAGATACATATGTGTCTTTATCGATATACTCCATCAAAATAATAGTAAATCTGATATATTTTTTTAGAATGAAATACATATATTCATGTATTGGTTGCAGGACGAGTATATATTCCACCGACTAGTCTATTAGTTTCAGGTCTTAGCTTTAAGGGATTCGCAAAAGTATTTATCCTACTGTCTGTTGCAGCATCGTTCCGTTGAGCGAGACCAGTACGCTCTCTCACTCTTATCTATGTCAACTTCTCCATGATGCTATCTCGCTCTAGTTCATGCTGGACGCATGCCTTTCGCTCGGATGCGTTGTTGGGCTTGATTAAGTAAATGTTCCCACCTAAAAACATACATATTCACACATACTAATATTGATACAAATTCAAGACTGACAGAAATGGGAAATTGGTATTCCGATCAAGATAATATTTGAATATAGCTGAAACTAAATAATTTTTTATGGGTTCTACAAATATTTTATTTAATTATTAACTGAAAACTATCGCTTAATTGGAAATGCCCATATTTGTTAGAAACATTCCTTCTTTATAATATAAATTATTTTCTTTTTTATTATTATTTAGGTAGGTTATTATAAGGGCTTCGCTTGTTATAATATTCCTTGACATTACGTGCAATATTATATATCTTTGGGCATCACTTTTGTATATCAATAAGATTTATATGTGAGCAGATGGAATGCGATCTGTGGGAAACCTGCAGATGAAAGCTGCTCTTAACGATTATAATTGTTATTATATTATTAAGTTAAAAATTAGATTATGACCAAGCTTTAGGGTTATGATTCAAATGAAGCTTTTCACTTTGATTGTTTCAGGTTCCGGCATTGGAATTCGATTCACAGTTAAGCTTAAAGCTATAGCAAAATGGGCGAGTAATAGTTAAAGCTAATACAAGCTTTAGGACCAAGAGCGGCGGCAAGCTTCCGCTGCTAAAGCTACTGCCGAAGCTTTGGCCAAAGCTGCTTATAGAGCTTTAAGGGCTTTTACTGTTGCGACGCTGTAAGTAGTCGTATAACAACTTGTTGTTAACGGGATACTTGTGGACTGAACGCGAGTTCGTTGCAAATTCAAATTCATTCGTCAACAGACTCTCGTGCGATTCGGTTCAGCTTCAGTCTCTCCCAAGCGGCAGCAGCACAAGCAACAGCATCAGTAACAGACAGATAGGCAGACAGTCAATCTGAATTCAACGTCGTCAAGCGGTATACGAGAACAACGCGGTCGTAGCGCGTACGCATAACGGTTTAAATTTAAAAATAATAAGTGTGTGCGTGTGTGTGTTGATTGTTGTTTGTTTTTTCCATTTTTTTTGTTCGCTGTGCCACAGCTAAAGGTGTTTGCATTTCACTTGGCAATTGTACCGAGCACGAAATTGACCAAGACGAAAGTCGAAAGTTTTGAATTCCACTTTTTTGGAACGGGCAGAACCCATCAATCTTCCTCTGGTGCCTACAATTTGTCGGCCCTGTAACATTCTACTAGCTACCTGGGATTAGCTGTGACGCATAATCCGCAAATAGCTACAACAACAACAACAGCAGCAGCAAAAAAAAAACCAACCAAGGTAAAAAAAAAGGTGAGTATAAGGACTCAATTTGACTTTAAATCTGAATGGGTCTGGCTCAATTATTAATATTCACATTTTCAATTTAAGTGTGTTTGTGCTTTGGATTTATGTACACATTATAAAATATAATAAAAAAAGGTCGTGCCTTATTCAAAAGTAAATTAAAAAAATATGATATAAGAAATACTAAAACAACATTTTTAGTAACAATCGAATAAAGCATTTCTTATTTTCTATTGTATTTTTGAGAGTATATTTCGAAATTGAGAAAAATATATTTTTATGGTGTATGAATGTTTTGCAATATATTTAAAGTAAATTGTTAATTGAAATTAAATTTTAATAAAATTAAAACAATAAATTTATACTATTGTTTACACAAAAAAAAATCAATAACAATTTCGAAAACCAATAAAAATAACTTGAATTTCTTAAGAAAAAAGATATCTATATAAATACATATATTTTGCGGTGTAGATTTCCAATTCATTAACTTTACAAAAATATCAACAGAGACATATGGGTGCTATGACTGTAAATGTATTGCTAACTGTAACTGAAGCTGCAACTGTAATTGTAACTGTAAATGTAGGAGTCTAACTGTCGTTTGGCCAAACAATTTTCAACCAATTTTACTTAATTGCCTTCGCAGATAATAAATCATTTTCTTTTCCCGTGCACCCGACTAGTCCGCCACCCACTCGGCTCACTCAGACACTGGGCACAATGAGCGATGAGAATTTCGGGTGAGGGGCAGCGGCATGGGCAGTGCCAGGGCCAGGGCCAGGGGCAAGGATATCGGCAGAAGCAGAGACAGAGGCAGCTACCAGAATCAGACCTTAGATGGCCTTAGATGCTGGTTGCTCCTTTCATTTTTATATTTTTGTGCGACGTTATCTGTTTTTTGCTAATTAACTTGGCTGCTTGTCACCGCGCGCTAAGAGAAAAAGGCGGAGAGACAGAGACAGCGAGAGAGAGAGAGAGAGAGAGGGGGATAGGTAATTTAGAAGAGAGTGATAGAGAATGGTAAATATATACAGAAAGATAGAGAGAAGGAGAAAGAGAGCGAGAGAGAGGGAAAAGTTGAACGCTACGTTTTGAATTCGAAAATCTCATTAAAATGTTCGACAGGCGTTCCCTTTGTCCCGCTTAAGCCCAGAAAACCCCTTTATTTCAAATACAGGCAAGGCAACAAAAAAAAATGATGAAAAAATGTCATAGCCAACGAGGATTACTTAGAGGCAGTGGGCGTTGCTACAATGTAATATTTATTGTAGTTACATTTTCGGCGACCTTTCAAGCGCAAAGAGTTTTGCCACTAAGCCAAATTGTCATTTAAGCCCTTACCTAGCCCAACTAGCGCCATTCGACAGCAAGTCAACATTTTACCCAAACTCTTAAAGGAAAGCAACTGTAAAAACGGGAAGCTGACCAATTTGAATAAAGCTGCCCGTGGCGAATTCATGTTTGCATTTTTACATTGTGGCCTTCGGGCTTTTTTGTATGTTTCCTCTTTCAGTCTTGTTTCGAAATTTTGTTTTAAAGTGCAGCTCTGCAATCTGCAAAGAAAAAGAAATTCCAATTCCTTTATATAAAATACATGCAAATCACATGCTTACATGCATAGGTATGTGTTGCAAAACATAAAAAATAAGAATATAAATATATTTTTGTATATTGCCATGTAATTTAACAATTTTTGCATATTTTTTGCTGTTGTTGCACAGCTTTTCTATATTTCAAAAATATATTTCTTAATAATACAAAATTTCGAAAAAGTAGAAATGCAAACCCTTTTTGGAACAAATCATTGCTGATATTTATAAAATAGAAATAAGAATATTTTTGCCGATTTCATTGAAACTTTCCCAGAGAGTTTCTTCAGGGACTTGTTGCCATGTTGCCAACCCATCTAATAGTCGAAAATACTGGAAAAATATTGATGTTAAATATTTTAAATTGAACTGTTTCCAACTGACTACAAATAAATATAATTCGATTTCATAATTTGTTGCATTATGTTTGCAACCCATTGATAGAAGTAAAGTGCTGTATAAGGAATTGCAAATAACAACATCGAAAAAAGTTCGACTTTGAAATTGACTGAAACTGAAGCATTCGTCCTTGGCATTAACCATGAATTTGCCATCCCATGACGGCCTTGGTTGTTTACAAGGTTATTCTGGGCAAATCCATGCAGCTTTCGCTCGAGGCGTGTGTTTGTCACTCAACAACTAATTGAAATATGTAATTATATTTGCAAGTTATATAATTATAGGTCTAAAAATCCAGCAATATTCCCCGGCCCATGCACACTCAATTTATGTAAAATTTGTGCCCCAGACTCGTAGCTGAAACCGAAACAGAAACAAAAACAACAATTAAAAATTATAATTAAATAACAACTAACATTTGGCTAGAGATGAGAGGCGGAGCGAGATGTGGATGAACAGCACTAGTACAGGATGTGGCCATAATTCACTTTGCTGCCCTCGAGTTGGCCAAAATGTGTCAGAAAAGTTTCCAGAAGGGGAAAGCAGATAGCTACTAAAACACGAAAACTAAGTCCAAGTAACTAAGTTGACGACTATATGTTTGTGTGCGTATGTGCACGATATCAAGAGCTGCTTGAACAATACCGTTAGTTACAACAGCAACAATAACAAGAGTAATGGCCAGTGAATGGGTAGGCGACAAGCAGCTGTCACTCGTAATGCGCTGCGTGCTACAAAATACAAAAAGTTTCATGTCTCGCAACAATAACTCATACACAAATTACATAAACAATATGACGCCTGCACATTTGCAAGCTCTACAGAATTCCTACAATGTCACAGGCACTAACACACACACACACACACACACACACACACACACACACACACACACGCACACACATACTAACAAACAGTTAGCAGTCAACCACTCAGGAAAAAATTTGGACACAATTTTAGAAAATTGCAAACGTTAAATTTTAAAAAAAAAAGAAGAAGAACCTTTTGTGATTATCAAAATCTTGGTATTCTTTCCAAAACTAAAGAGATAATTTCTTGAACATAGAAAATATTTCGAAGGAACCCAAATACTAATTCGAATTTAACAGAAGTCAAAAATTATTTCGCAAATTCAGAACTAGTTTATTTGTAAGACTTGTGTTTTTTTCCGAGTGCATTCCAACTTTTGCTGCTGTGCTTGTCGAGGAAGGAGAACGCATTTTGGAAATAGATGTTAACAGACAGTTTGCATTACTTTCGCGACTTTGGCAAACGCATTTAATGAAGAATAAATATATATAGAGGCATGAATGTCAGTCTGTATGTATGTCTGTGTATATATATAAGTATGTATGTATAAGTAGGACTCATACTAGCTGATATTGCGTCAAAAGCCCAAGAAGACAACGGCACTCGAACCAACAAACTGTCGTTACAGCTGAGTGTGCGGATGTGTGTGTGTGTGTGTGTGTGTGTGTGTGTGTGTGTGTGTGAATGGGTGTGTTTCTACTTACTTATGCTGCACGAAAAGATAGTTTATGGTTGATTCACCTATTCATGCCACTTCATTTGCATATGCAAGCGACTTGCCTTTGCGTCAGGCGCTTTTCTATACTATGTGCCTCAGTCCAGCTATACCATAAAAATAATAATAATAATTCATTTTTAATATTAAAACGGTCTAATTGATAAGAGTTTGTTAAGTTATTTAATGTGTACTTAAAAAGTACACAGTTCTTAACAGGCTATAACATTTTTATTATATATAATTATTAATAATCTTAAAGTAACGAAATTAATTATATAAAATTAAAAACAAAATTTTAATGTAAATAAATATAAATAATAAAAATGAAACCGGTGGTAATAATAATTATGATGATGATAATAATATTAATAATGACAATAGTACAAATAATAATAATAATAATAGTAATGAAAATAATAATAATAATAAAAATATTAGTAATGATAATAACAATAATAATAATGACCATAATAATAATAATAATAATAAAAATATTAATAATGATAATAATAATAAAAACAATAATAATAATGACCATAATAATAATAATAATAATAATAATAATAATAATAATAATAATAATAATAATAATGATGATGGTAATAATAGTTATAATAATTTAACCAAAGCTAAGCCATTAACTTTTGAATAAAGCTGCACTATTTATAGCCAAAGCCATGCTCGAAACACTCTGCTAATTTACAGCAGGCTATCAATTTGCGAGAATGGGAAATAATTAAAACAAAATGAGAAAGCAATGTGCTTATTTGCTCGACTTTTTCATCACTTTGAAGCACAAAGTGAATTCAGGAAGGATGCTTTGCATATTTAATGGTCGAGCAACATCAATTAAACACTTTTACTTTTCCTAGAGCCAGCCACTCGGCAAATACTCGTACATAAGTACATAGACACATAAATATTTGAGACTAAAATACTCAGTCCAAGAGGTCAGCGGAGGACTGCCAGTTGGCTACTAATTCTTATTCCCCCCCCCCCCCCCCCTCGCACGACTGATGCCCAGAACGCCCTGCAGATGGAACATGGATGGCAGAGTTGTAAGGCACTTAAAAAGAGCTGCAGCACCAGCAGCAAGACCAGAAAGTTCTGGACAATTGGATGGAGTGGAGTGGGCAGTGGAGAGCACCTTAATACAAAGTGCTTGGCATTCTCTCTGGTCCTGGTTCTGGAACGGGGCGGGAAGGTACTAAAATGTGGCAGCTGGGAAAGTGCATATGTATGTTTGGCATTTGTTGCTTTGCACAACATTCGTAATTTAATTATGCCACTTTTAGTTTATAACTGAGTGAAACTCTTTGTTATTGTGTATTTGATATATTTTACATAGCAGCGTTAATTTAATATTTTCCATTTCCATTTGAAAATATAATATGTATACTTTTAGGGTTGAGAAGTTGTTCGAGCGTGCAACAGTTGTTCTGGATACTTAGTTCTCATTTAATACCTCTCCACTTAGTTCGAGAGTGAAATTCCAAATTGCACTTCGAAATGCTTTATTCGATTTCAGGTTTTGGCTTCAACTTTGGGCTTGAGCAGTAGTGTTTGGATGAATAAAGCTTCCACAAACTGAGTCAACAAAAATATATATATAAAACGAGCCGCTCTCTGCAGGCTTACATAATCTTATATAATTGTGTGTAACTATTAATGCTGATGTTTGTGCAGGTCATTAAACTGAACTGTATTATCCCCATGAGAGTCCCCACTAATAAGCTACAAGAATAATATTTTCAGTGTCTTCAATGTTTCATCCTTGAATACATGCTACATTTGTGACAATGCTGCTTTACGCTTAGGTAGTTTTTTGCTGAGGCAACACTTTGTGGAAAATAGTGAATAGGAAACAAAAGCAGAAACAGATACGGAAACCTGTCTTTGGGCATTTCAGAATAATGAAACTGGGCCGACATGACTGATAGCTTCATGGCTATAAAATGATAAACATTGTGTTAAATCTAAAAAGAAAGCGTAAAGTTTTCTATATGCTTTGCATACATATACATTTCAAATGTATATGTGCAAAGAATACTTTTAATTTTGTTACCTAAAATATGGCAAAAAGTTACTTAACTGGACCAAAGGGTTTTGATGTGTTTGTTGTTTTAGGCATGCTTAATTTGACGCCCTTTTCAATTTCCGTTTTGGTGGTTTTTCTTCATTCTTTTTCTTTAATTACACTTTGGTTGTTGTTGAAGAGTGTACACCCCCCCCCCGAATCTCTTCGCAAAGCAGCTATAATGTTAGCCTGTTTGCCTGGCTGCCCAAATATTTTACGCTCGACGTGGCAGAAACAGAAGCGGCAGCAACAACAATTAGCAAGTTAAGTGAGCTTGCAAGAGCTGCGGGCCAATAACAGACCATATACAAATACGCACACTCCAACACACACACACACACACACACACACACATACACACTCACACATAACCACACACACACACACACACACCCACCGACCACCAGCAGCAGCTATAACAAACAGAGAAAAGCCGCTAGCCATGAAAAGCATGCCAATATTTGCTGGCCCATTCGCAAGGGCCAATTCCAACACCCCTGCAATTTATACAGATGGTTGGGTGGCCGATATATATCATATATCATTGGTGTTGCTTACCCCTCTCTCTCGTGTGTGTGTGTGTGTGTGTGTGTGTGAGTATGTATTTGTGCATGTGGCGTGTTAGTTCAGTTTGATTTGCTTGCAGTTCGCTTTTAAGCAGTGTGACTTTTTTAATAGCATGTTTTTTAGTTTTGCTTACCTGTATAGATAACTGTACATACACATACCATGTAATCTATATGCTTATGTACGCGTGTACAGGTGTGTGTGTGTGTGTTTGTGTGTATTATTTGTATTTATATTTATTTATTTATTTGATGTCAACTAAAGTCAGTCCACACAAAGTAAAAAGTTGAATTAAATTCAATTTAAAATAAAATTTAAAATTATAAATTTGAACTGTAGAAATATTTATAATATTTCTGGGGGTATTTAAATACAAATTGGTATCTGTGCTTTGTCTGTATTGGTTTCAGTGTGCCTTCATTTCATTTGCCAAACGCATTTCAGATAAACAGCTTTACAGCTGTGTGATCATGCTTTTAACTGTAATCCTGTAAGCAAAGCATTTGTAAGCTACAAAAAATTCAATTAGTATTCATGCATGACTAATTTTGGTATCTGTTTCGTTTAGAAGATATATACATACATATATAGTTTTCCCTATTTCAGAGAAGGCTTAAATTATTCAAGTGCAAGTTTTACAACACACTCAAAATCAGAGCCTAATCTGGTACCACAGTTTTCCGCAGTCAGTTTCGCCCGACTGGAATGTACTCACTTATTAAATCGAACATAATTGCAACATTATGAATGTACAATATAGGAAACATGTATATCAGCATATATGTATGTATAAGTAAATACATATATCAGTAATATTCATTCAGAGTTTCGCTTTAACGAATTCATTTTGTGTATCAATACAAGTGAACAAAACAAGCAATTTGCATTCTTTGCTCAACTGTGCTGTGACAATAGCAACAGTTTGTCGTCTGCGTGTGCGTGTGTGTGTGTCAATGTTGCATGCGTGTTATGGGCCAGGTGCTCACTTCGACACCGTTAAGAGCACTGGCGACCTTGAGGACAAGTGCTGGTGAGTGGCGCGAACTTTTCGACACTTATGGCGCATGGCTCAAGTGTCCCAGATCTGTACACCGACACACCCACACGCCCCACATAGATATACACTTGTGTGATGCCCCGATACTGGTGCATGCACCTAGACAAAGTGCCGCACGTTGTGTCAACATTGTATGTAAATGTGTGTGCAAAGCTTTATCTCTTTCTGTGTGGGCCTTCATGTTGGATTGAAGGCACAACAAAAGGCAGTTCTTTAAATAGACAACATTACGCTCTAGCTGAACTGAACTGAACTGAACTGAACTCAACTGAACCGAGCGAGGCACCGCACACCGCACACCTCAGCCGCAGCGTCCCTTCTCCTGTCAGCGTCCATCGCTGACTTCGCATCCCATTTGGAATGACCAGCTTGTGCGTCTGCCCCCTGGGCACGAGGCAGCTTTATGGCTTGCGCGCCCTTCCACGGACACACACCCACACACACACACCCTCACACACACCCACACACACACACACATAGACAAACACTTATTCATTCATTCGTCGACTGTCGCCGACTGCTCACTTGGCCTGACGCGGCCTCTAGCCAAGCTCACTCCACATCCTCGTCCCCTCCTCGCTCATTAAAACTCATATTTGGTTATGCTAAAATTCCCTTTAGATGGTATCCTTATTTAACTTTATCTCTGGCTCTGGGCGAGTGATAAAATAAACTATGTAAATTTGATCGACTATTGTCGATAAAAGGTCGACAGCGCAATGCCCTGTAAAACGTTTATACGATTATATATATATATGTATATAAATATGTTTATCGCTGCTTCAACATAAATATAAAGTATACCTAAGAATATACTCTAAGTATTCCATACACATAAAAAAACACAAATCCCACACAGAATAAGCTATTGTAGGTAAGAGTTATTTAGCAGTGTATTGTTGCAGTCGAAACTGAATTACCATTCACCCCACTTTATTCACAGCGACTCCTTCTTCAAGTTGGTGATCCATCGACATCGATATCAATGTTAGTTGCATGTTAGGCTACAGATGTTCCAGTCTATATTTCCTTATAGCCAACACATCAATCAGTTCAGCTCAGGCCAATGTCTGTGCCAATTTCTAAAGTCACAGCAGTGCTTCTGCAATGTCGTAGTTGTGTATGGAAAATCCAAAGAGAAATACTATCTACATATAATTAATAGGAATCAAATTTTAATCAAACCATTTGGATTCCGATTGCAGTTAATGCAGTTAATTCGACTGATTTATTTGAAGAGGTTAACCTTTAACGAATATCATAAATTATGAACTGTCTGAAGT
The DNA here is from genome assembly GCA_035044105.1 of Drosophila nr. perissopoda 5 BK-2023a. Lineage (NCBI taxonomy): Eukaryota > Metazoa > Arthropoda > Insecta > Diptera > Drosophilidae > Drosophila > Drosophila nr. perissopoda 5 BK-2023a. Next base: position 5,348,549 of record JAWNMK010000121.1, read on the forward strand.
ATCTGCCCAGCTGCAAGTGTGTGTGCTTTGTGGGTGGTGTTGTTCTGGCTTGGGTCGAGCATGTTTTTGAAATAGTTGTGCTGTCGATACTTGAACAATAGAGGTGAAAGGCGTTGATGGGGATATCTGACTGGGTGTATTGATTAGCTGCAGCAGCGCGTGTGGCATGGTCAGTTATTGTTGCGCTGGGATACCAAGGAAAAGGTCTCAACGGCAACCTCACTACCATAAATTATTTTACTACGCAGCAGCTACTTCATTTAATGATGTTGCCGAACAGGTACACCTGGGAGCTGCTGCTGATGCTGTTGCATAAAAAAAAGAGAAAAAAAGAATAACAAGTACTGTGTGGCAAAATCAACATTGTGAGCTAATAGAATGGCAATGCTAGGCTGTGTGTGGGTTGGCGTTGGGGAAGGGATGGAGGAATGGAGGAATGGAGTAGTTGGCAACATTTGGGACCAACACTCAGAGGAGTTGAACAAAGGGTGTATTGCGGTATGAAATGCATCTGAGTCAGTTGAATGCTTCTTGAGAACGCTCTGTACCAGCAGGCATACGCATCGTAGGCCGACAACAAGTTCGACATGCCACATTAAAGGGGGAGGCCCTCCCACATCCCGACCGCCCACAATCGAGGCCAGCCAATCAATGCAGCACACGCTGCATACACGCAAATGGCACAACTGCAAACACAACTTTGCACAGTACGCATTGAAAGTTGTGGCAAACAAGCAAGCAGCTAGTTGATATTTGAACAACATTGATTTTAATTTTGATTTGGTGCCACAACTACGTGCACACGTGCCACTCCAATACACCAAGGCAGACCGGCTAAGCTGGTTGAAAAGAATCCAATTCGCACCATTGTGCAACAGCACACGCATCACGAAAGAAAAATGCGGCAAGTAAGAAAGCTTCCACTACAAGAATCAGCATCCGAGTCGATATACTCCCCTATTTTGCTATCCGTCTTTTTACTGGGCTGATGAAATGACCGGATCGAGCCACTTTATCATAAACCTGACATGGGAAAAAATCGAACAATCAATATGATATTTTTAGCATCGAAATATTAAGAGACAAACTTGTGACACTCTCTGATGCACTGTAACAAAAGACGGATTTTAGATATGTTGCAGGCTGACAGAAATCTGAATGATAAACAAGAAGCAGACATAATTTAAAAGGCATACATATATATATGTATGTAGGCAATAACATGTGACAGTTAATTATTGAGAGGCAGCAATTGGTTGCAGTTGACCATTGTGGCACGCTGAGTTGCCACATTGAGTACATGGGAAGGGGCAAGGGGTCCGTTGATAAAGTGTATTGTAGCACATGATAATATTAATGGTCGCATTACTTTTCCTCATCAATTTTACTGCAATCCTGCCAAATGCAATGAATTACAAATACGCAATGATTATGCCAGACTAGCAGATACTCTGTACTCAGCATCTGTAGAAATGAGCTATTCATTTACTATTCAATTTGCTACACTCGACCTCCAATTAGTCGGCCTATATCCAAGAAATATGATGGGAATACCAAGTATTTAGTCCTCAAGGGTGACCAATCCTCGGCCCCAGCGGTTTCCATATTTCAGTATGAATTTCGTGTACGTGATTTGGGAATACGGCTTCGATGAGGGGACAATCAGCTGCATGTATAATTGGCAATTTGTAAATTCAATTTACCGCAATTATTATTGCTTGTTATTGTTGTTGTTGCTGTTGTTGCTGTTGCTGTTGTTCGGTTTTGTTACACATTGACAACAATAAAGCGGAAGCATTAATAACATGAATAATGCACCAGCTTTAATTAAAATGACCAAAATCAATCTAAAGTTGAGCCCAAGTTGGCAAATGTAAATGAGAATTATGTATGTATCTTTAAACATTCATGTTTCCTGGCGTGCCCTTTATTACACAGAAAGAAAACAAATGATAAGCAAACAAGTTTTAATTGAATATGTTAATTTGGAAACTTGTTACTAGATTCAACTAAATTCCATTATGGTTTTTTTTTTTAATTCAAGCGATAACAAATGTACTTTAATTGGCTTAAGCTAAGCTATATTTACAAGAACTAGACTTCATTTGAATTCCTTCTTGAATTAAGTATGGTAATTAAATTGCAACAAAAAATGGAAAACCCTTTATCTAGTCAAACAGCAAAGCGGCAGATTTAAATTGGGGCATTCGAGGCAAGGGGGAGTTGAAATTCAATATCATTAGCTTGATAAGTGCCTTTGGGTTCAGGCATGACAAATCACGTTTGATTGCCGCCTCAAAGCCGTAATACAATCCGGCCAACAAAGGCCGTACATGGCATCGTTCAGACCATAACAGCAATAGCCATAATCGAGTGAAGCACCCTTGTTGACTTAATGGAACTTAATTGGTATTTGCTATTGAAAACGCTTCATAGCTCGTCACATTGTCTTGCATGGCCAAAATGTGCAAATTTCAAGCATTGCGAAATAAACGTAATTAAATTGTTTCAACATATTTCAACTTGTACGAATGGAAACTCTACAGCAAAATAGTTTTGTTAAAGAACAACTGAAGATCTTTTCAATTGGTATTATTATTTGGTCTTTTTAATCTTTTTATTTGGCTTGCAGAACACATTCCGTTACTTACCGATTTAACCAATTGACATGGGCTTTTAATAATGCCACATCAATTTGGCAATCGTTTTTGCACAATTATTCCACAGGCAATAAATATATTTTTCAATTTTTGTAGGCAAACTAGAAGCATTTCAATGTACAAAATTCAGTTTATTACAAATTCACAAGAGTATTATTTTTGTTGTTGTTGTGTAGTTGCTGTTATTGCGGCTGTATACGTCGATATCAACATCGTACTATTTTTGTGACTATGTATAAATAAATTTGTATTGATTTTTCATTATTTATATTTAATAATAAATATTTACGTGAGCAGCAGAATAAAAGCCATCTCTGTGTCCACACCGACCCGTTGCGACGCGTCCGAGTTTGAAATGAAGTCGAGTGTTCGCCAATAATTGAGTTACTCGTAGCTCGGCAAATTTCTGCTCAGCTGCCTGACAAAAAAACCATTTTGCTCCAAAATGTAATTAAAATATAGCATGTTGCACAAATATTCACGATTTGCTACTGTTAAAAGCTATTCAAATTCAACTTATCAAATGGAGATACCCTGTCATTGGGTTTGGTATGTGAAAACTTGCAGGTGCTTTGACTGATGCTGTGAATGAATCGAGCTCAATGCTTGATATGCTCATTTAACTGCTTGGGTACAGGGTACCTGTTAGTCGAATATTCTCTTTATTGGCATTTTTATGTGCTTTAATTTGATTTATTTACTTTGCGTTTGTACCGAAAAACGAGTTAAAAAAATCTCTCGTGACACACATTTCCGTTAGCTAGGTGTCGGCCATTTTGTTTTAGTTGTGCAACTGCCCGGGTAATACCAACAGTCCTCTCCAGCCCCCTGCGGCCCCCGCCCCCGCCGTACACTCCTTGAACCCTCATCCCATGGCTTGGTAGCTGCTAGCAGCCCAAACGCTTTCCGGCTGCTCGCAAAAAATATTGAAAATTTATTTATAGTCAAATACGGTACACTGCACCTGTTTGCTGCGGGTAGAAGTTTCTGTTGTTGTTGTAGGATGTCAACACTCTTTTAAGTGTGTGTGTGTGTGTGTGTGAGTGTGTGTGAGTGTGTGTATATATATATATATTTACATATGTATATACAACATAATATTTGCTGTTGTTGTAGTAGCTGGGGTGTAAAAATGATTGAGTGTTCGAACTCAACTTTGGTGCTGCCATCCTCAGCCACATCTTTCGTTCTCGTCCTCGTCATAACCAACAGCTGGCAAGCTGACATGCTTGTACCCTGTTAAGGTTATAAGGTAGTCACAGGACAAACGAAGCATATCCTAACGCATAAGCCTAGACGATAAAAGCCATATAATTGATTATAAACAATTCATCTTTTCTCATGCATAAGAGAGTCTCTCCGTGCCCAATATATCCTTTGTACGGGTTGACCTACGCTATCGAATAACAGAAATTGTTAGCATGTATTAGTTGGCCGGATTCACTTAATTAAAGATATATTGGAACTTGGGTTACATTAATCACATATTTCTATACTCACGATTTGTAATTTTCTATGATTTCTCAACATTTTCTTTCATTTCAAATTGAATAATATGTTTACTTCAAATCGATTGATTTCTGAAAATATGAATACTTTAATGTTTCTGCATTTTTGGGTTCTTCCATTATGAGAAAAGCTTACACATATCCGATTAGCTTGGCTTGTCGCTTTTACTATAGAGTAACGAAAATTCGTCCACTGCCAATGTTAAAACTGATGTAAGGTTGCTGCTGCTGCTGCTGCGGCTGCTGCTGCTGTGTTTGAGTTTTGGCAACGTTTTAAATTGTGTTTAAGGCAGCTGCTTCTGGGCCATTGTTTTCGATGTTGTTGCTGCTGCTGATACTGCTGCTGCTGCTGCTGTTCTTGTTGCTGTTGTTGCTGATGCTGCTGCTGCTTCTGCTTCTGCTGCTGCTGCTTCTGCTGCTTCTGCTATCTTGGCAGCGGCACAAGAATATTACCAGATAGCTGCCAGGTGCTGCTTGAACCCAAAAAAGGGCGACCACTGTCAACACAGGATGACGGTCTGTCCTTCACTTTGCCCCTTCCCCACTCCCGCTCCCCTTTTCCCAATATCCCTCTCTTAGCCCCATCGGTCTTGCTTTCGCTTTCACTTTCACTTTCACTTTTCCTTTGCCATTGCTTTCGGTTTTGGTTTTGCCTTAGAGACAGTTTGTTTGTATGCACTTCAATAAAAATTTAGCATACGCTTCAATTCACTTCACTTGACACGCACGCACACGCACACACACACACACACACACACACACGCACACACACACACGCGCGCAAGGAAAAGTCGCACCTGTAACACCCTCTGGCAGCAGTCGCATGAAAACATTGCTTTGTATTATTCCGTCTGGCATTTTTCGATTATATGTTGCCTTTGCTTTCGGTTCGTTTTTCAATCTAAATGTCAGCACATCTAAGCACGTGCGTACGTCTCTAAATGGCTGCCACAATGCATCTGTGTGTGTGTGTGTGTGTGTGTGTGTGTGTGTAATGTGTGGGTGCGCGTGTTGAAGCAAATTACTCGAGTGAAGTGCGCACTTCAAGATGAAATAGCCAAGCAACTGACACGCAAACAACTCACTTCACATGCCTCATACTCATCAATTAAACCATGTGTGTGTGTGTGTGTGTCTGCTTCTTATATATATATATATATATATATATATATATATGTATATATATGTATATATACTCTTGTGAGTTTCTTTTCCTAATTTGCTTAACGCAACTTTAGCCAGCCCTTGCGCCACATCTCATCTTAGCTCGCCTCCTCTTCGGTCCTTTCCTCCCTCAGCTACGCTTAGCTGGCATTTGCTCTCGTCTGGTTGCAACGGCTGGCAAAAAAACGGAAGCACAAGTGGAAAATAAAGCCAAGCAGCAGCATTTTATGTGCGTGTGGGCGTGTCATAAGCAACAAATTTCAAAGAAATCCAAAGGCGCTAAATGTTCTCCTCAGTCGTCATCTTGAAATTATTTCCCATATTAATTTGCAGCTGGCGCCGAATTGGGCTACAATTTCATGCTTATACTTGCAAAGTGTACATACATACATATGTATATACAATATTACATACGTTGACAGAAAAAAAGGTGCTTGGAGCCGAGCATTCTTTATTTTTTTCGAGCATAAATTGATGAAATGAAAAGAAAAAATAGTAAATAAAAAGAAAAGTGTATCGACGAAGACTTTGAAATTGTGGCCCCAATTCCAACAACTCACATTAAATTTTCATGTTTGGTCCTAAAATAAAATCTGGAACATTATTGCAAACCAGCTTCGACTTTGGTCTAATAAAAATGTTTGCATTGCAAATCTGGTATGTAGCAGTCAAAATTAAATTATATATCTGCTTACTTTACTTTATACACAACGATTGATTTCTTCCTCGTAAAGTTGGTGTGCACTCAATCGATATTGATCGATATCGATATCAATTTTATGTACAGCTGTTGTTTTACAGTCTTATTACTCCGTCGCTAGTAGCCTGTTGCCTACATTACAATTAATTTACCGGAGAGCAACTTCTTTGCTGCCAGGACTGAATCTCTTATATGTTAAATCAAGGCGTGCTCAAAGTCGATCAAATTATTAATAAGATAGAAGAAAGAATTTTGTTTCTACGAACATTATGCCTCAATATCAATGATAAGTTGAAAAAATATGATTTTTCTTCCATTGGAAATATTACATAGAACATACCCTAAGCAGAATATATATCAATAATTCAATGCGTGTATTTTTAACACTTATTTTAAAATAATATTATTTTAATATTTATTTGGAAATTATGAACTGCGAACTGCCTTGCGAGCAACATACAAATATGCTAAGAAAATTAATAAATTTCAATTTCCGTTTTCAAACATTCTAAGAGACGTCTGTAACCTGTTTGTACGTATTCATGTACACAAATGGGGCAGAAGCCTTAAATGCTGAAAGCACACAAAGCCCAATGAACGCCATCAAGTCAGAGTTTTTACAGGAACACGCAGCTGGTTCCTAGTCGAACTTAGATTGCTTCAAATTGGAGCATTTAAGCATTTGTTTTTCCATGTATCCGGTAAATATTGACAAGCCGATGCATGTCTGTGTGCCGTTATCAGAGCTGGCTTGTGACATGACACCCTGATTCAAGCGCAAACAACACAAACAACCTTTACACACACCTGCACACACACACACACCTACACACACTCACACACGCGCGCGCACACACACACACACACAGATACGCAGCGACTTTTGATAGATGATGTTGACAAACAATTTTACGGCAACACGCCGCCAAATATGGAAATACCGCTCATGCACAGTATTTTTAAACGCTTGATTAATAAATATTACAAAGAGCCATTAAATTAATTAGCCTGCATACAATCACAAATATGTCGCTTGGTATTTTTAGAGCTTTTTAATGAAATTTGCCAGGCAATAATTTATTCAACATGCACAAACTAAATTGTGAAGCGATGCTGATGATCAAGTGGAATATGTATATGATGATTAGGCTAATAATAATAATATTGTCGACATGCTTGTCAGCAACATGAGCGCTCCTTTTGATTTCAGTCCTTCAACAATTTCAGTCTGTATACCCTCAGTCCGCCAGAGGAGCCCCAAAACGAGAAGGAGCCCAACCGCAGCGCCAGAAATGATGCGCAATTTAATAAAAAACAAAAAAAAAAAAAAAAAAACTAAAGGAAGCGAAACGAAATGAATCGAAATGAAACAAAACAAACCCAAACAAAACCAAAGAAATGAAAGCAAAGCAAAGCCAAGTAAACTAAATTCAAGTCACGACATTTGTACCCTCACCTGAAGGCTAAACGCGTTTAAAATTCAACAAGACCAAAGGGCACAAAGTTATCGCTCTACTTCATGGACATGGCAGTATAAATGTGTAGTATATATGTACATACATTTATATATACATACATATTTATGTAGCCCTATATATATGTTTATATTTATGTATACATTTATGCACATATTACAAAGGACAATAGGGTGAACTCAAATCTGCGCTACTGGCCACTATATTTATGCAAGTCGCAGATAATACAGATTATACACCACATTTAAGAGGCTTAGACTATTTGTGCTCACAATTATTTCGAGAATTTATTTGTAACATCATTTGACTCTAAACATAAAATTAGCTTCAGTTGCACGCTTCGTGACTCACTTAACACTTAATTTGAAAATAATTCTGTGGGTGGAATTATGTGGGAAGCAGGAATTTAATATTAAATTGACTTATTCAAGACTGCGAGCCAAGTCGACCAACTAAATTTCCGTTGCATATTTCCTTTCATCCTAGACGAAACGAAAAAACTCATGAATTGCAAACTGGAGTCTCCACCTTCCGTTAAGGTTTCAACATCCAACTATCCTTCCGCTGATGACGTATTTATCATGCTTAGACTAGTAAGAATTTCGAACTTCGAAATACCATGAATCAAGTCTTAAGCCATCAAAGGTCGTGCACGTCTAAGCCATTAAAACCAACACTCTGAAAAATTCACATTACATAAAAATTAATATGAATGCCGAAAATAATTTGGTAAACAAATATTTCGATCTTAGAGAAATGCGTACAGATACAGATACATTAATCAAGGAATCCAATTAGAAGGCTATAACTCACAGACAGTTGTGAACGTGGATTAAGAATATATATGTCTAGGGTGTCGAGGATGCTTCCTTCTGCCTGTTCCATACATTTTCAATTGGTTAAGGATATGAAAATGACTGCCTTACGGCATAAACAGAATCTGCCTGAACATTTGTTTGCCTGCTATTAATTGGTAAGGCAAACGACTTTTCAATATTCGAGCTTTTAATTGACCATGTCACATTAGAAATGTAAATCCATTCGTTTTGCCAAAATTCGTTGGAACCCAATCACAGTATAATCTGCCGCGTCCAATTGTAAATCTTACGAATCCAGGGATCCACCTAAATATACATGAAAACTACAATTTAATTGATCTGATTGAGTAAATTAAAATTTAAAAATATTAAATGGAAAAACATATTTTGCAATTTGCAAGAATTAAGAAAACTAGAAAAATCCCCACCAGACCAACAAATATTAGAGTGATGTAGGATTATATTAGAAGGAGAGAGAGAGAGAGAGAAAAGAAGGAAATTATGGGAAATGCACAGTTGAGCAAAGGCACGAATTAAAGGAAGAAAGAAATCAATCTAAATTAGTGAATCAAGGCTTTCACATATTTACAAATGATACGAAGAGGATTTCAGTATGAGAAACCTATGCAGCCATTAATTAAGTTATTCAGGACGATTACGCTTATGGTTAAAATAAATAAGTGGCTTCCTGCAAGAGTAAGAAGGCAAACGGAGATTGGTATACTTGTTAAAGCCACTTTAGGCAAAGAGGACAGATTCGATTCGATCCTGGCGTTAGGAAACCAAAAATATTAGCAGTATTCAGGAATAGGAAAGAAGTTTGATGGTGAAAGGGTCGTTAGCATCTTTTGACCAACTCTCAATGGAGCCAAATACCCCCTTGACCTAATTAATAATTGTGGGCATATAAAGACAAAGGCTCGGTTCGAAATCAAAGCATAGCTCTTTCAATTCAACATTTTAACTAGATTTTATTCAAGGTAATATTGATTTTTGAATAGACATCTGATAATCTTACATTCCTTAGTCAAATGTGCATGTATGGGCTCGAGTTTCCAAATGTATTTAATTATTTTAGTGAATAATTATTATTCATATTTCATATATGTAAAATATGTTAATTAACAAACTGAGTTTTATTAACACTGCTGAAGAAACTCCTTTCATGGTTTAATTTCTCGGCGACTTCTTTCTGGCTCAGACCAATAAAAGGTATCTCAAAATTAATGATAGGGTATGTGTTAGTCGTGCAAAATGTGACTTGTGTGGGGCCATCTCGTTTGTTTGCGGCTCTGATGTGTTCTCTCAGATGTTGTTTCCGTTTGCCATTGTTGGCCTCTGGTCTGAAGACGATGCTTATGTAAATGACAGGTGACGCCGTTTATTTGAACTTTTTGAAAGAGCAAAAAATATTGCTTGCCACAGCCGCGAACGCTGTGTGTGTGTGTGTATGTGTGTGTGTTTGGTTGTGTGTAAGTGAAAAGACAACGCCGCATCGTTAGCGCTCTTCATATTTTCATTTCTCTGTTGTTATTGCTGCTGAGGTTGCCATTCTTGTTGTTGTTGCCATTGTTGTTGTAGCTGTGGAGCTGAAGCTGAAGCTGGAGCTGGAGGTGGAGGTGGAGCTGTAACTGATGTTGTAGCTATTGCTGCCCGGCATTATTTCCTGCTTCCGATGCTGTCAGTTTTTATTAAAAAACTCATAATACCCTGCACCGCAGCCACAATAGCAACGAAGCAACGAAACGAGAAAGTGGCAGCATAAAATATATGATTATATTTCCCGGAGTTTGCCGTAAAGTATATAAGTGGGCTCTCAGTTGCCCGGGGAACCGTAATAACACTTGTTTCACAAGTATGTGTGTAAGCGTGTGAAAATGTTGTATTTGTTAAGCTATTAAAGCGGCACCCATTTCTCCTTTCCCCCCCTCCAAGGACTTGTGATTTTCAGTTGAAGATTTACGCGAAAGTTGTGTAAAATGCATTAATGATAAATCTCATCTAATTTATATTGCTCAAATATTGCAAAGCTCTTCCGATTCATCTTGACAATGGATGGCAAGCTTGCAAGTTATTGTTATTCCCCATAATGTTTCAACAACAATGGTGCCCCATTGAATATATTTCTGCACAGTCGATTGCATCGGGCTAGCTTCCGTATGCCATCAAGTTTAATTGTTGCAGCATCTGCAGTTGCAACGTCTGCCGCTGAAATTCTGTTCAATCTGCGGGCTAAAAATGGCAACACCTTAATCGCCATCAAAGCTGACATAAATCTACTTTGAAAATGTGGTTAATTCTGGTTGGTGAATTTCGCGTTTGGCTGCTGGTTTTCAATTTCGTTTCATTTCATCTCAATTTGGTTTGGACAGCTGTGTAAACGCTTTGAGTAATTTACAGCACAAAATGTCTGTTTACGTTGCGCCAACTGCCAACAGGCAAATTTCCCCTGCCACGCCACACGATGGCACGGCAAGGCGAGGCAAGGCTGGGCATGCCACACCCCGTATTCCGTTCAATTCGACGGAGTGTGAAACGAATAAAAATCTATTTTGCAACAATCCTCCGCTCAGCATGAAGGGAGTTTTAATTTTTTGTTCAGTTCAGCGTCGCAAATCCCACAAAAAGAATGAAAATTGCGCTGACAGAGACGGAGAAATTTTCAATAACTATCTCATTTTCAGACACACTCGGTTACTCACACACACGTAAACACACACACACACACACACACATGGCACACACTTCCGCTGTCCTTTGTGCTGCCAACTGTTGAGTTATTTTATATATTGTGCGGTCCGCTGCTGTGTTCGCATTGTGCCGGACCCAGCCCTCCCATTGATAAGCTGCAAATAGTCAACGGCGGGCAGTCAGACCCGGACTCAGTCCCAGACCCAGACCCAGACCCAGACCCAACCTCCAGACCCAGACCCGGACCGGTAGCCACAGCCAACAGACTGCCGCGTTTGCCAGTAGATTTGTTCAAAGCCATACTGAGAGTTGTCTGCCAGCAAGTGTGGCAAGGTTGCAATGGCGGCAATGCCGAGCATTGTAACTGTTGCTGTTTTTTCAACGGACGAAGCGCTCCAGGCGCCGTCTGCTTACTATGAAAGTTAAATTGCAATTTCAAAAAATATTAATGCGACCGCCGTGTGCAGAGACCCGGACAACGAGACCAGACAGCAGGAAATCGGGAGACAGAGAGCGAAAAAGTGAAGGTGCACCAGCAAGCTGGGCAACAATGAATCTATGTTGAACAACAATTTACAATGTGGCCAAAACTAAAACAGCTAGTCCACAACGAGACGACCTCTCTGATACATCCATTGCGTATACGTACGGACAACAAAAAGTTTTCTCGTGCAACTCTAAACCCGCATCTAGTGCAACACTTGCAATGAAAATCAACTTTGTATCAGTTTTTAGTACCGCACTGAAGTGTGGTTTTCCAAAATGCCACACAATATTTAAAAAAAAAGAATTTATATTAAATAATTGCTCTTTATTTGATTAATTCAAATAAATAAATAAGTGAAATGGCAATTCAAATTAAAGAAAATAAATTTTTAAATTGATGTCCTGGGCTTAGTCTAACGAATTTGACGAGTAACTTAACTGAACCATTTTATTCATCCATTACATCCTATTCTTGAACATGGATCTTGTAATTACGAACTTCATCAGGAAAATAATCCTTATAAAACAATTATCCGTCAGGATGTAGACCGATATGCCATTTAGATAGAGCGGGAAAGGTTCTGGAGAGGGTAGTTTAAAACAGACCACTGGCCATCCTACATGAGAAGAACGCGCTTTCCGCCTCCCAATATGGGTTCCGGAAAGCTCACTCCACAGTATACGCAATACAGTCAAGGCAATTGAGGGAACCAGATGGAGATGGGGCGAGAAGTATTGTGCCGTGATAACTCCAACCAAGTGTTGGAGTACGATACAGAAGAAGCTTTCGGCTCCACGTGTGATTTCGGGATTTCACATGGTCTCAGATGAAGCAGGCGTGGTCCTGGCAGGAATAAAACCAATTGACACAAAAGCGAGGGAAATTATAGAGTTTCGCGCTGGGCGGGCAGCAACGGGGAACCTCATTGCAATTAGAGGCTATTCGAAGGTCGGCGATAGCAGCGTCGCTGTAGATGAAGCACTGCGGGAAAAGGTTGAAAGGACACACAGGCTAATCCCCAACTTAGAGAAGTGGATCGGGAGAAATGCAGTTGAGGTCGATAATCATCTTTCACAATTTCGGATCATTGAGTGAATCATGCGTGCAGTTGGCCCACACACACACACACACACACATACATGAAAATATGTATTGTCGCTGTGAAGAGGTATTTGCTTCTCTCATTAGCACACATCTCCATTTTAATGGGAATGCAAATTGTTCGTGATGCGCCAGTTTCGTGGCCGTTTGAGTTATTTGGATGGTTGTTTGGTGGTGGTGGGGGTGTGACAGGCATAAGTACATAACAGCCACGTGCTGGCTGCCACCGCAAATACACAAAAGCACACACACACAAGCATGTGCATATACATGTGCACCATATAGAGGCAAATATATGACCATGGCCTTGTGCAGTGGCCCTCACGACGTATACGCAATGTCTGTGCGACTGTGGGTGGCATTGAAAGCAAATTGTGCAATTCGAGTCGTAGCCGCAATTGTTGTTGGCAAACAGTTAACCAATTGATGGATGGATCATAAATCGTGCATTTATTCAATCAATTAGATATTAAACAATTAGCTCAACTCACACAGAACTTAGTATAGTTAATCAAACTGATTATTTGTGTCAATCTGCAAGTCAGTGCATAGGGCTCAAAATCGTCGTCAACTCTCGACTAGAGCATTATCTTAAGTCAAGTGTGCACTTTACGTAAATTTATGCATTGGAGGATTACATTTTGCAATTTATGCTAGCAATTCTTGGTGTGCAAGGGGATTCTATTTGTTTCGCTTTACATGAATTATAAAAAGGCTTTGAAGTAATCATCTGAGAAGAATTTGGATTATTTTCAACGAGAGTGCTGCGTTGCGAACTAATCTGTGTTCAGCTATTAAATACAGAAAATTTGCAATCATGCATTTATATAAATAAGGATTTATGTATACATACATACATATATTATATGATAGGTTTGCACAGCTTAATGCTGGGCTGGGCTTATTGACTGCCTTTTAATGCGTGTGGCATACGAAAAAAATGTACAACAACGACTCATGTATGTCACACGCATTACATTTGTATATACAGATTAGCGCTGTACATATGTATGTATGTACAAGCGTACGTATTTTTACGTGTAAATATGTATTTAAATTAAATTGGGTTCAATAAAAGTTTCAAGCACCTTCCAAATTTCGATTTAGACGAATCCGCAGCAAAGGCAAAAAAAAAACAAGAAAAAAAGCAGGCAATCACGCAGCCACACCCCACACAAATACGCTCACACACATCCAGGATAGCAATAAAAATTTAAAGAATAATTTATTTAGAGCGCACACTGAATCGCCTATACCCTGCATACAGATGCAATCGTGCAGAGTGGGCAGACTGCAAATAATGTCGACAAAAAAAAGAAGATAAATCTCGTTCAAAGACTGCTCGCAAATGTTTTAAGTCATCAAGTTTTATTTTGTGCCTTTAGCTAAAAAATATCAAAGGAAGCAAACTGCGTGAATATTCGTGTGTGTTAAGCTTGCAACGGGTGTGGTAAGAAAAAGTTGAAGAAAAAGTCAACGTGGCACGTTTTGATTTGAAAAGAGTTTAAAATTTGAGGCAAGCCGATGGAATTAAATATTGATTACCGTAGCAAGGACAACTCTCTATGTACATGTATGCGAATGTATGTGTGTGCACATGTCAAATACACACAATTGTGTGTGTATGTATTTACGTATGTGTGTGTGTGCCTCTTATTTGAGCCTGCCCAACTCAGCTGTTTATCAGTGCATGTGATAAGAAAAGCCTTTTAGGTGAAAACCAAAACAGAAACGAGAGCTACTAAAGGACAACTCAGGAAGTCGGTCCTTGACATCTAGCCAATGTCAAATATATATGCACGCAAGCAGTGTTTGCATATTTATCTACCTGAATTGAAGTATGTAAGCATGTGCCACAAAGTTACATGCGATGCAGTTCGATGGTTGCAACTTGACGTGCTTCCCGTCAATATCAAGTTTCTCTGATTCTACATCACAAAAAAAGAATACAAATAAATAAAAATAAAAAAACGGCAAAACATTGTTCAAGGCCAAGTTATGCTGGTAGGCTTTGTGGGCACTATGGGCGTGGCCCTATAGCAAATGAAAATAAAATGCGAAATAATCAGGGCGCATGTGATTTGCATAATTTGTAATGTGAAATTTCCGCTTACATGGCGCTCATTTCCTGTACACATACGCGTACCCAGTCAGCTCTTACTCTTAACTCCACTCTCCACTCTCCTCTCTTCCCTCTGCACTCTGAACTCTACACTCTGATTTACTTGTTATTTGCGATGGAGAGGAGCAATGTGTAAAACGGGGCGCTTGGATAACTGTTTAATATGCATAAACTTGGCGAACGCACAACCCCTCACATTTTTGGCAGATGTATCCTTCCGTTCCGGCCGAAGCCAAAGCCGAAAACCTGCCCTGGATGGCCCCAAGCACCGTTCAGCAACAGGACTGGGACTGGGACTGGTACTGGGACTGGGACTGGGACTGGTACTGGTACTGGGACTGGCAGTGAGGTTGACTGATGTTCTGTCCTAATTGGCTGCCACTGAGCAGCGCTGCAGAACTTGAGCTACAGGTTTTTTTGTCTCTTACTTTAACGAGTTTTGTTTTGCTTCTTTTTTTTTGTCGTTCTGCCCGGGCAACAACATTATGAATTTAAGCACTTTTATGTGATTTATTGGCATAGCCTGCAAATCAGAAATATTAAGAGTTACACAATATAAAGTACAATTTCAATTCCTAATCAATATGGTGACAAAAATGAAAATGACAAATCTAGCAGTCAAAATTAGTTTCATAGATGAGGTCACTGAGATTTTCCGGAGATTGCCACCTCCAAATACAAATTAGGAAATTAAATGAATTATTCAAAGCAAACAATTCTTAGCCCGGTTAGTCTTAGTTTTCTCTCTTATGGATCGTTTTTGGATGGAGCTGTTGGGCTCTGAGATTAATGATAAGCATTTGCAATCAGTGATTGGGTAAACTTTATACATTATATTTATGCATATAATGAAACGAATGTAATACCAAAATAAGACCAGATCCGATAAACATAACTTTAAGATAATTAGTAGCTAATTGTTCTTAATAGGCAAAAAGCAGGCAAAGAAATTCCATTCAATTATTTCAAGTGAAGAATACGGAAAGTATGACAAAAGTCAACGGTACACATTTAATATAACTTCTGGCTGATATTAAAGAGTATTTGAAGAAACAGAATTCGAGGATTTACCACAACATATTTGGCAGAAAGTTAATGTGCTGAACATTTACCGCCATTGTCATCCCCTTATCCACATAATTACACTCAGAAAACGAATTCTGTTATGAAGTGCTTGTAAATACCCAAAAAATATATATATATATACATATATATATATATATATGTATATTAGCAAAGGTTGTCTCTATTTCTCTAAACAGTTGATTTTTATTTAATTAATTTTCAAATGGTATTCAAGCTATAAAGAAAAAGTAAAATCTGCTTATCAGAATGATGTTAGCTAAAGATGATTCTCTAAATTCTAGATGAAGTTTGTTTTTCTGAGTGTAGTCTTTTCCTCCGTTGCGTTCAACTTTGCTAAGCGCTACTTGGAGCTGCTACTTGAAAACGGCGGCCACTTTAGCATGGTTGTTGTTGCTTTTGAGTAAAAACCCAAAACAGGCCAACAAACACAGCCAGACAGTCGCGGAACAAACGAGAGGCAGCGTGAGTGTGGCAGCCAGAGAGAGAGAGAGAGAGAGAGAGAGACAGAGAGAGAGAGAGGGAGAGTGAGAGGCACATTTGATGGGCACAGGCAGTAAATTTTAAATAAGGAACGAAATTTCAACGCGCCTGTTTTATATTCAAAGCATTTGGACTGTCATTTTATTTCAACTGATTTTTACACATGAATTAATAAAAAAACACTCATTAAAAGCCATCAGAGAGCATATAGACTTAACAAAGTTTGTATTCGGGTTGCCATGCTGGTAGTTTCTTGTTGGCCTTATTTTATTTAATTTTATCTTTGGTCTGGGCCCCGTTGCGTATGAGTTATGTGTGTGAGTAAAATGTTAGCCAGTTAGAAATTTGCATATGCAGCCTCCACGAACAGCGAACAGCGAACAACGGGCTAATTTGCATGGGACGGATGTGTGGACGTGGTGGGTGAAGTGGTTTTTGGATTGCACAGCCCGGCAGATTTTATGCTCCACCCGATCCCCCTTTGGTGTGATTATGTGCGTATGTATTGTGAGCTTTGTGGTTGAGTTTTTATGGCGCTGCAAAAATTTTTATGTTATTTGTGCTTTGCATACTTTTGGGGCCGTTATTTAACTTGCATTTTGAATACGTTTTAAATGCCCATTTCTTAGTGAGCGTGTGTGTGCGAGTACGGTTTGTTGTGTGCGTGCATGTGTGTGTGTGCGTGTGCGTGTGCGTGTGTATCTGTTGCGGTTGCTTTTCTGTTTGGGGCTATAAAAAGAGTTTTTCATTTTTTTTTTTTGTGTGCGTATTTGGATATTTTGCGGTGTTCACATTATAAGCTGTCTGGCGATGGCCAGCAATTCAGTGTCTCGTCCAACGGGGTCCCGGAGGGGCCGAAAACCCGAACGAGAATTCCATGCGTGCAATTAAGAGGTCCAGCCAAAGGGTCTCGGCCCCAGTCATTTGCCGCATCTGCTCCTGCGCGGCAAGGCAAACTTTGGCAACGCTCGTTTCATTTGCATACACTGAGGTGGCTGCCAGCCGAGCTACTTCTGGCTCGAAATTGATTTTAACCGCAAAGCACTGACACACACACACACACACACAAAAGCTACGACCTAAACTGGCTAAAAATAAAACACAGGACCACTTAACCTGAAGCGCTCGCCACACTCGTCCTTCCTCAATTCCAAAATTAAAATGGCGACTGTAGCTAAAAGCCCTGGCAGCAACCTAATGAACGCATGTCAATTTCATTTGGAGCACACAAAACAAATGTCATTTTGAACAAACTTATTTTGCAATTTGCACAGCAAACTTCGAACTCTCTCTTTCTCTCTCTCTCTCTCTCTCTCTCTCTTTCTCTTTCTCTGACTCTTTTGTTTACTTGGAATAAAGAGAACAGCCATAACACGCGCCTAAAAGTCGGCGATGTGCTGGAATGTCGGGACTTAAAACATTTGAACTTCTTTATCACTCAAATTGCCACGCACAAAAGGACCAGCAAAAGTTTTCTTTTATTACTGCAAAGTGGAGGAAAACAACAGTAACGACAACTGAAATTTATCTTATTACCGGCGCCAGGCAGCTCCACTTGTCGTCATAAGTTGTCTCGAGTTTTCACTTGCGACAAATGATTTCTCTTGTACGTAATTCAGAGAGCAAAGCAGCCCAGCCAATCAATTTAAGAATTAAAATCTAAATAAGCCCACGCAGTGAACTACACTTAACTAATTGCATTGCACTCATCTATGTATGTATGTGTAGCGATTTTAAATACTTTACATTTAATTAGTTATCCGGGAACGACTTGAAAAGAATTTGCCACTTGTTCCAGCACATTATATTTACTAATTTAATTTTAATTAAAAATCAGTTTTAGTAAATAAATTCAATTTAAAATTAAAGTTACAAATTAAATAATAAAAATGTAAAAGAAATAAATTAAAATACAAATTTTAACTGTCAGAGAGAGAGAAAAATAAAATAAAAGATCAAATAAATTGGGGGATGTGAAAATGTAAAATGGTTCAACATTTGTGGTAACGATTGAGGAAACCCAGAAAATCCCAATTAGTTAATATATTTTATATTTTATATGAATATTTTATAAATTAAATGGGATTTTAGAAAGATTTTTTCTCAACTTCAGCTTCAGCCTGGGTAATTTTACTAATAAAATGTTTGATTTTGCACTTCAAGTCAACCATCTTTCTGTATAACTTGCGCTCCTAGAACTCTATATAACAATTTCATTAATAATATGGCAATATTTTCTGGGTATCGCGCAACTTTAGCACAATTTGCATTATTGCTTATTTTGATTGTAGGTTCCTGAGTGTACCATATTTTACAATAGACAGAAATCGAAAGTGATACAAAGATATTAATCCATTTGTCTAGCTAGTGCTGCCCAAATACAAGTGGGCAATCAAAGACATGTGTGTGTTGTGTGTGTGTGTGTGTGTGTCTTTGTTGTGAGTGCTTTCGTAGCGTAAAATATAATTTCCAAAATGTTTTGCATTAATTTAGCGCTGTAATTGCTCTGCGGCGGCTGTCTCCGTCATCTCAGGCACACTGACATAGCTTCACCCGCACCGACACCCGAATTCATAACCATGCCCACACCCACACCCACTCCTATTCCTAATTCCAGTCAAAGTCCCAGTGCTGCCTCCACTTATTGTTCCTATGACTCTGACTGTCTCCGGATGACTGCCTGTTGACGCAGTTGTCAAGGCAATCAACTTTATTACCCACAGCGCACATGTGAGCCGTCGTCTCTTTATTTCTTTGTCAGCATTATAGCCAACTCCCTCACTTCTTCTGCTTATGATTTTATGTGCTGTAGTATATAGGAAACAAAAGGTATCTTACTGCCTCATCAGATCAACATCTCACGAAAACTGTACTTAACAATTTGAATCGTTTCTTCCGAGAACAACTAGAAATCTTTCTCATTCAACTCAAGATTTATATTATAGATACAACAGTTTCTCTACGCGTATGTGGTCTTATAAGTTAGTTTATCAGTTGCTAATAGTAAATATAGAAGTATAGCAAATAAAATATAGAAACTCGATGTACATGTTTGTATTTCATGATCTAAGAACAAAAGTAACATGGATTGGAGCCAAAGTGCTAGAAAAATCCAATTAATAATTGCAAAAAAAAAACAATAAAATGTCAAAGTGACTGATTATCTGGCATAATATATAAAATAGATACAGGGTAGCGCAGAGTTAATCAAATTGATGTGGCTGCAGCGTTCGCGCTCCTACTTGCCGCATTCGTAATCGGCTTGCGTTTGTATGTCTGTGTGCCTGTTTATATTTCCCTGACATTTCACAGCTTCAAGGCGCATTGCTCGCGGTGTGGCAATAATTTCCTTACAATTTTGCACAGCAGCAACGATTGCCAGATGGGGGCAAGACGAACAGAAGCACAAACTGTTGCAACATTAAAAATCTAATAATAATCATTAGCTCCAATCATTGGCTGATATCAACTTCGCATACAACACTTGTCAACGCAGTCCTTGAGCGGCAACCTCAGTGCGTATTTTTGGCAATATTATCAATTCGAATGGCTAAAGGAAACCTGCTTTCTCTTCTTCTTCTAAAAAAAAAGAAGCATAATTAATAAATAATTATTTCTGCGTAGATATTTATTGTTGGAGAAATAAAAAGTATGAAATTGCCAGGAACGCACTTTCGCTTATGTTGCGACTTATGAATTGAGGCCATAAAATGTGCGCATTTGCCCCATGGTGGTCTGGGCTAATGGCTTCTTTTATTCCGTTTTTTCTCGTTTCCCTGTGCTTTGTGTATTCCGGCAACTCAATAATTCTGGTTACTTAATGCTTTGTGGGGTCGCATCATCATCAACAGGTATTTCCCAAAAGTATGCAGCATGCGCAGTGTGTTGTGTGTTGTGTTGTGTGTGTGTTTGCGCATATTCTTTGTGTCCTTCTTGTTCTGCTTCTAAAATAAAATTACACATATTTGTGAGTGTGTTGCAGCTGCCACTGTTGCTGCTTCTACTTCTGCTCCAGCAGCTCCCAAACGCTTAAGGCTGCGACCAGTTTTGTGAGTGTAGAGCCAGTGCTGCAAATCAGAAAAAGGTTAATTTGCAATTATGTTTTATGGGAGAAGTGCGTGTAAGTGAGTGTAAGTACTTGTGAGTGCTCCTGAGTGCTGGTGAGTGCTGCTAAGTGCTCGCTTTCTGCTCCGCTCTTCTCTGCTCTGCTCTGCTCTGCTCTGAGCCCAGCCCAGGATTCCTTTTTGTCTTGGTTTGGTTTTTTATCGTTCTGTTGTCTTGTATCTTGTATAAGCCACTCTTGCTCGAGTCAATTAACATCCCTTGATCACAAATCATTTTTTCCGTCTAACAATTCTTCGGTTTTAGTGATCAAGGACAGCTTGTCAAATCGACTCCTATCAATTATAATTTTATTACAAATAAAAATATTCTTGATCTGGATCAACTGCCGTCCGTCCATCCGTTCTTAAGAGCCCATGAATCTTAGGGACACAACGGACTGTAGACTTCGAATTTTTGGTTGCTCAGATAGAGTTGATTTGATCGATAAATACCCATCGATACAAATCGATAGTCGATAGCAATAAAAGCCACCATTTTAAGGCGATTCCAATTAACTTTTATTACAAATTTACAAGTTAGTTTTATTTGATTATTGATTGATTAATCTTTCGTTACTAACAGCAGTAAAGGATGATGACATTGGTATGTTTGCGCTTAATGATAATGAAGTTTAACTTATTCTTATTTGCTTTTTTCCGCCGCTGACTGCAACCGAATGTTGCGATGTCGATAAGATATGAATACGTTTTCTGATATCGCTACTGAATCGATTTCCTGCTCCAGATTGGCTTGACCACTTCTTGTTTATTTATCTGCTGCACAGAATCATATATGTATGTCAGTTCGGGATTGCAAATAAATATGTTTTTATTTATTTACTCTTCAGTGCCTGTGCCTGTGCCTGCCACAACATATGAGAGCACTTTTAAAGGGAAATTGTTTTTTTTTTCTTTAATTTTTGAGATTTTGTCTTTGATTGGGAATGTGGCCAATTCAGCTGGAACTTTCAGTTCGCTTCGCTCGCAAAATGGAACTGTCAGCAGCATAAACTTATTGGCAGTTTTCGCTGTTTTGCGGATACTCCATTCGAGCCCGTGACAGTTTCTTAAAGGAAAACAAAGACAAGTAGCATGCCAGCGAAATGAATACAAATAAGGCAACTTTTTCGTTTTCCTTATGCCTCCGAGCGATTGAAAGTAGCAAGGCCAAAGGTAAATAGAAATTCTTACAACTTTCCTGTGCAAACATTTCGCAGTCAAATAAGCATGCCACAAATGTTGAATGCGTTACCTTCACATCAAGCAGAGGCTGGCTGAACTGGCCTTCAGCTTATTTTTATGTGCTCAAAAGAGTGCTTTTCCCATTCTATTTTGCAATTCTATTCAACTTTAATAATATATCTGCATTGACTAACTGATAATGGTATTAATATTGGTATATTTACTATGTAAAGCAGCTCGAACCTAAAATACTGAATGTTTGCAACTCTGAAAGAAGCCGTCAATCGAAGCAGTTCGCAAATATAAATAAGTAAGAATGCTATAATCGAGAGCACTCCGAGAGAAAAAGACGCAATCTTAGCCAAATCAACTTCTATAGCTATGTGATATATTTGTCCGCTGTTGGTAATTATTGTGCTAAAAGGCATGAAGGTTCTTTGCTGGTGTTATATCTCAATTAATGTTTTCAATCTTGGAAAAATAGTGCAATCTTTACCGGAGTTCTTCTGCGTTACGCATCAGAGTCAAAACCGGAACCAAAATCCGAACAGCTTATCAGACTGTTTCTTTCCCGATCATATTTTATTTATTTAATCAAATTTTAAAACATATTTTTTTAGCTTTAATTAGGAATATTTTCACGGGAACAACTTTAAGCTGTTTGGTTTGCACAAGTTTATGTATGTGTTTTTTATTTATTTAATTTTTTAATTTTTTTTTTTTTTTGGCAGAGGAGAAAGTTATTTGATAATAAGCAAGGTTTGGTGGGGGGAAAAGCAGCTCCTCCTCCTCGCCTTGAGGCGAATTTGATGCCATCGTCAGTCGACTCGCTGACCGTTTGTTTTATTGCTTTTCCACTTCTGGTTTTTGTTTTTTTTATTTTGGAACACCTGCGTTCCGGGCGCTTTGATTTGCATTTTAATGTTATTGTTCTTGTCTCAGTTGTTGGCTGTTATTGTTTGCCGCTGTTGTCTTAGACAAACTTTGCCAACTGCCTTTGCGCCATTATTTGCATATGAAAATTGGCAAATTGCCGCTTCGGCATTTTTTTTTTTTTTGCTTTCGGTATCAGGGTTATTGAGCTTATAGCGTGCCATACTTTGTTTCCCCGTAAATTATTATAAAAAGAAAAATAAATATAAAACAAAACAAATGAATCAAAATTATTGCGAATATTATTTTTTTAATATATTTTTTTCTTTGTACTTTGGTATTTAGTGGCCGCAGTTGGCCATATTGCACAAAGCTGAGGCTGTAAAAAAACCAGTTTGAAGTCTGTTGAAGTCTGTCAAAAATGTAGTTGATCGAGTCACAAATTTGGGCACCATTCAGGTGGACTAACGAGCGGACAGCAGGACGGTATTCCTCACGGCCAATACCTTCAAAATTTGACAGTAGTTGTGGTGTTTTAGATATGTATTCTTAATGAGTTCTAAGCTAAGAATCTTGAATATATTGTCGCTTTACCAATCGAAATTCTATTTCGGAAGTGCATTTATGAGCACAGCATGTATTAGTTTATAAAAATCTTTATTTACTTTCTAAATTTCATAGAATTTTGTTCTTAGTGTCAAAATGGGGCAGAAGTGAAACCAAATTGGTGTTGATTACTTTTGTTGTTATAGCTTGAGGCCCTTTCAATTGTGCAGTTTAATTAGAATTTCCGTGCTGCTGGCGAATTCATAGAAAACATGAAGTGCACTCAATTTGCATGATAATATAAAGATCTGGCACCAGCTGAGTGTTATTTGGGGCAAGGGTAGAGGCCAAGAGAAGACTACCGAAGAGTCAAGGGCTTGAAAAATTGGCGCATCAGCACTTGTCATCCCAATTTTTGGCGCTTCAACGGAAAATCCATTAAAATGCATCTCGAGTGGCACATGAACAGGAAGTGGTGGGTGGGAGGGCTGCTTGAGGACAATCAGCCGAAATTCGAATGCAAACTGGCAGCACAAACTAATGGCGGGAGGACAAGAAATGTGCAGGCTTAGTAGATTTAGCCCATCTGTCCAGCTGGACGAAGTGTCCTGCACAAGGCACCCAGCAACGGAAATCACTGAATTCAATTTAAGCAATTTCCTGTTTTCAAAAGGTGCTTGGCCAGCTCTGTGCCCAGTGTGAAGTGTCCAGTGTCCAGACTGCTGGCCTGCCATCAGTACAAATTAAATGTGCTAAGCACACCAAAAATGGAAATGAAATGAACGCACCTCACCACACACACACACACACACACACCACAAAGAGTGAAAAACGAAGAGAGAAATAAGAAAATTGAAGATGATGACTTCTTAGTCGCAGGGATGGAAAATAATGTGGGAGTGTAGATATGCGGAATGCGAATATATACACTAAAAGAACAAAATAACGAGAGACTGACACATTTCTTATCAGAAGAGAACGACCATCTAAAAATAAAGTAAAATTACATGATAAATTAAAAAACAGTCAACTTAAATCAAGATCGCTTTTACAATTAGTAATTAGGTTACAGAGAAACAACTATATCGATGTTGATCAAGATATGTATACTTTGCGGGCAGTTGTCTCTTGATATGATTGAATTGAATATGTTATGCCACACTGATAAGATAACATATTCGACTCCATCTCCAAATTGCATTAAACTCAGTATATTGAATCTGTCATCCGTCAGGTTGACGCTGGGATTTGAAAAAAGTCAAAATGCCTGCCAGCTTCAATTACCAGCCATAATTCCATTCACTTAAGTTTTTCTAATGGGAAATTGACTTAAAGCTTAAAATTGATCATAACTTGGCTTGCCAGATAAAAAAAAAAGAAAAAACATTTTAGGTCTTGCTTTTTTATGAAAAATAAAGTTTTCATTTGAACAACACACAACTGTATCGAAAATGAAAGCATTATTTGCTCAGTGTATTAGAGACCGCGAGACTTTAATACCTTCTATGCTTTCTTCAATATACTGCAAAGCGCCATTTCCAATTGAATTCTGGATTCAAATTGAAATTAATATTCACTTTGAGGATATCAATATATTGGTACACCATTCGCAGTAGCGGCGACGGCCGCACATGTTCTGGCTGGGATTAGTCTGACGAACACGACGACGACGACGATGGCGATGGCGATGGCGATGGCGATGGCTATGGCAGTGACGATGATTATTATGACAACAACAAGAACAACAACAACAACAACAACAACAAAAACAACAGCAGGTACAGCAGAAAAATCAACAACAGCAACAAGCATGTTGTACGAAAGTTGCTGCTGTTCTTTTTGCTGTTGCTGCCTTTGGCGGCAACTTGCCGAAAATCAATAAAGGGAGCAGCCACAAAAATGGCTTAGGAGCCTACATTTATATTTACATACATACATAAATACATACATTTATACACAAGTACATAACAGTGTGTACATACACATACATACACACACATTTGTATAAGCCCTTATGGGGACTCGACTTTGAGTTGGCCCAGCACTGATTTTATGTACACAAAATATCCAGCAAACATATTATACAATATTTATTGTGTTCTTTCCAAAATTAACTATAAAATCAAATTGGGAAAAAATGTACATATATATATAATTTGTTATACAAACTGAATATATGTATTATATACTATATTTTTATTTTTAAATTTTAATTCAATTTCCTTAAAATTGTTCAATCTGAGTTTAAACACTCAAATTAACTTAATTATCATTATTATCATGTTGAAGTAGCTAATTTAAGTTCGAATAAATAATAAATAATAATAAATGATTAATATATTTTATTTTTTTTATTATATATTATGTATTTTTTTTCATGTTTTCCGTTTCCTTGTAGGTATTTTGGAGTTTTCAAGACAAACAATAAGAATGCCCAACATATATATATATATAGATTTATTTTTAGATCGCGTTAAGAAATTTAATAATAGTATAAAAACTAAATATTTGAATTATTATTAAATATTAAGCTTGCTAACCTTATATGTATATAGCAAGCTTAATTCATCTTGGTATTTGAAACGTTTAAGTTCGTCATTGACTGGAAAATGTGTAAATGTGATTCGGTTGTGTAGTTGTTGAAGATATCACGATGTGGCCAACAGAACCCTTTGCGTAGGATGGCGAAGGCAAGGTAAACTTGTAGACGGCCTGCAACTAAGTTTGATGCGAGAGGCATTTTCGGGCGCAAACTTTACACAAATTAAGGAAATTCAGTGGAAGCCTCGCAGGAAGACGGCTGAGGAGGCGAATTTATCGATTAGTCAGCAGCTGCTCCGTGTGAATTGTGAGTGAAATTGAAGGCGAAATTTGCTGTGACGATATTTTATGACTTGTGGAGGGCCACGAAAACTGTTTTTTCTAACCGGCTTAACACGAGCATAACACTCAAAGCCAGATTGTTGCTTGGGTTGAGTTTTGGGAGTTGCGTTTGGCTTTGGCTTTGGCTTTGGCTATGCGTTTAAGATATGCTTCCCAGCATGGCTAACAGGCGGCGACATTTGCACAGCATAAAAAGCTGTGCGCTCCAAATGACAGTCGGATTATTTTGGCATTAGGTAAATTAAGACAAGAAAATAGGATTTATATGGGGCCCATATACCAACTGAACGCCGAGGATTTCAGAAGGCGAAACACGGCAGAACCGCTGCTTATTTAGTGACGACGACTCAATACCCTTGCAGCTTCTACATTTTGTGCAATTTGAGAGCGGAATAATCGGAGCTTGTCCCAACTATTATAAAATAGTAACATCTAAACCAGATATTTGTCTCATTTTAGGCAGCCTCTTATCTGCAAAGATTATCAAATAAAAATAGTCCATATACGACCATAATTCTGGGTCATCCGATTATAGAGTACTTTGGCTTGGATACAATCAGAGTGGCGCCTCAAAAAAGGTTTGCGTTACTAAGCCGAAGATGTCACCTTGAATACGTTGCGAGTTTCGTGAGCAAACAAATGATGGACCTCTCTTGTTAGGGTATAGGAAGCGACATTTACGACATCATTTGATTTACTCAAATGGAACTCGTGCCGCCGTTTGAAAGGCAAAACAATGTCAAAGTCGATGTCGATGTCGAAGTTGAGGTCGAAAGCTATGGAAGATTGTAAATTGACAACAGGCCAAAAATACGAGCTGAGGCAAAGGCAAAAGTAAATAAAAAGAAATTGTTTGCCCAAAAATAGAACTGAATTTCCTATGAGTGTAATAAAAGCAATCATCATAATAATATTGTCATAATGAGTTTAAGTATAAATCAAGTTGTATTCGTTGGATGCTGAAGCAGAAGTTATTCAACTGGAACCATTGTATTCCCCAAACAGCAACTTGTAACTTGTCATATCAGTTTAAATAGCTGCAGCCCCCAACTCGTTAGAAGAAAGGGACTAAACAAGGACCTCAAGTATTTTATTCACACAACAACGACTCATGTCCAGTTTGATTAGATGAATAACAATTGAAATAAGAATGGTTAGTCATTGTGGCATTATAAATACCTTCGACTTTTCCTGTGCAACACTTTTTAAGTATTATCTGGGAAACATGTAACTTTACCCAACAATCGATGTGTGGCTAATAGCCAATTACTTTGGATATTCCTAATATTATTTGCCATGAGGAGGAGTGAAAAAGGGCTAATCCATCTCAGCTATCATAACTTAATCGAATGCTGCACTAAGTATAGCTAAATCAAATCAAAATATATATATATATATATATATATATGTTATAAAATTAAACATCTTATAATATTAAGCGGCTTAGCTGGGGCACTTTTTGTTAATGAGTTAAACGTTAGTTGAGCTGTCAGTTGTGCCAAGAACGTGGCTAAAATGGGGGAAGACAAAGCGAAATAAAGCTGCAGCTGTCTCTCTGACTTTGCCAGCGACGTGATTAAAAGCAACAATAGAAACAATAACAATGGAAACAACACAAATGAAGAGCTAAAGAGCTGAAGAGCTGCACTCGGCACTGTGCGAATGCTTATGGCATCAAACTTGCAGCCAAACTTGTCATTCATCGCGAAGGGCCATAAAAGCAATCAGTTAGTCCATCATTCAGTCACACAGTCACACAGTCAGTCAGTCAGTCATTCAGTCATTCAGCTAGCGGGTTAGTTGTCTCTCAACTCATTACAGACGCCCCAGACAACGGAAAAGTTTGACTAATCTATGGTCTTATATTGAGCGCAAGTAGGCGATACAAAACACATTAGAAGAGCCACCACCTCTGTCCTTTCCTGTGCCCTGCTGGGACGGGCAACCACCGGATGCGCACGCTTGGGCTTCTAACGTCCGGTCCCAGTATTTAACCCCATGCCCCTCAGCGCCTGCTCGATGCTCTGCGTCCGAGCTCCGATGGGCTCTTTAGTTGCGAGGTTCGACTTTACAACAAAAGCACATCCGGACCTAGCCGGGATGGTGCTGGGTCCGGGTCCGGGTCTGGGTCCGGGTCTGGGTCTGGGTCTGGGTCCGGGACCGGGTCTGGGCCCTTGTCCATTTCCGGGCTCGGGTATGGGGTGTCCATTAAATGTGGATGCCATTTGGTGCGTTGATGAGTTTCAAATTGCTGGCGTCACAGTTAATTTATTTGCTTCTCACATTTGGCATTTGGCATTTGGCATTTGTGACCACAATTTAAATCAATAATTTTATACTCAACAGATTGACAATCATTTACACTCATTCACATTCATTCGCATTCATTCGCGTTCATTCGCATTCATTCACACTCAATTGTTTGCGAGTTTCGAGCCTCTTTTCTTTTCACTTGTCAAATGTTTGCCGCTGCACACATCGCTGACAGCGCACTTAAAAAAAAGGGACGCCTACTCGACCCCGACACTTGCTGCAACATTTTTTCTAAGGCCAACAATGAACGAGGCACACATACACATACACATTTACATACATATATATGCTATATGCTATAGATGCCACTCAACGGTGGAGCCATTTGTAGCGCCATCACGTGCCAGCAATCATGCAGAATCATTGCGCCATCACTTATTTACAAATACACACGCACCCTCGCACACACACATATACACACAGTCACACACACTCGCACACACACATATGCTCAAACATTCCCTCCAGGAAACAGGACGTGACAAATGTCGTCTACTTTATGCGAGATCAGCAAATTAGCGAAGTTATATTAATAGTCCTCTTATACGGCTAACTAGTGCGCAATGACCACATTGCTACTAATTATTTGCCTTTCGAAATATGCATACGATATATATATAAATATATATATATATGTATATAACGAGATACTCCGACTAGGAGATCAAACCTGAATCCAGCTGTAAAATATATACATTCGTTTCAAGTACAGACTCTAATTTTGCACACTTAAATGTGAACAGTGCTTGCATTCATAAATATCGCAGAGTAAACAATTTAGCGTTATCGATTACCGATAACATACAGAAAATGCTTGAGTGTGCTGAAGATAGTTTAACCAACAACATTTAACGGCTGGGCAAGGCTCGAATCGTAATCTTGTCAAACAAAAGAAGCATATGCATCTAAGAAAGTAAATAACTTCTTCACCTTATCATTGCACAATACAAGCGAACTATCGATAAATATCGATCGGTCTATATCTGGCAGTTTCGTATTTATATATATATATATATATATTGCATCAAATTGTGATGCAGCTTGCGAGCAAACATTATATTCAACTCCATCTGCTGCAATCTTTGAATGAGAGAATTTTTTTTTTTTTTTTTATTTAGCAATTTAATTTAATATTGATCAACCTACTGAAAGGTTATAAAATATTGTTTTGAAGATTGAATACATAATAACGGGGAATTTAAATTAATAACATAAACAAATAATTGGTTTTAACATATTACAATATTACGTAACATCAAATGTAATATTAAATATAACATTTATTGCACATTAACGAAAAATATTAACGCCCAACAGTCCAGAGGTCGCTGGTGTGGAGGCGCTTTAAGCGTCTACGGGTTGTATTCGACCCTAGTGAGCAGGCCAATGGGTTAACATGGTTATGTAACCGGTCGTTGTAACGACTTGTATGTCGGTTTATTTGACTAAAAACTGTCTGTACACAGAAGTCGTTGTGCAGCGTCAAATTGCTCACATAGGGTGGAGCACCAGAGATGTCTCTTAGGACCTTGTTCTGCAGAACTTGAATTTGATTAATCCAAGATTTTGCTGCTGTGCCCCTAAATGGAATCCCATATGTCCATGTGGGCACGATGATGCTCCTGTACACCAGCAGCTTGTTGCTCAAGCTGAGTTTGCTGGATGACTTCAGCAACCAGTTGAGTTTCGCCCTTTTGGATCTACACGCTGCAGCGGTGATCTGTATGTGTTTGCGCCAGGTAAGTTTCCTGTCCAGATACATACCCAGGTAGCGAACATGGTTCCCCTGAGGTATGATCGTGTTGTTGCGTCGGACGGGTGGACAGTTACCACTCCTGAGCGCAAACGTACAGTGCTGAGACTTGTTCTCATTGATGCAGTATTCCGCCGGTTGGCCCAGGTACTAAAACCATCCAAGAACCTTTGCGTAACCGCTGCTGCTCTCCAAGCAGTGGAGGAGTTAGCAAGGAACACAGTGTCATCTGCGTATGTGGCAAGCAGCGTATTTCTGGCTACCAGAATCGGCAAGTCCGCAGTGTACAATGTGTACAGGGCAGGTCCAAGGACACTACCCTGCGGTACACCCGCTCCGATGCGGCGGATGTTTGATCGCTCGCCCCTAACTTCCACCATAAAAGAACGGCCAAGCAGGTAGGACCTGAGCAGTAAATACTGCGCCGAAGGTAGTAGGGACTTAAGCTTAAAAAGCAGGCCATCATGCCATACGCGATCAAACGCTTGCTGGATATCCAAGAAGACAGCAGAGCTGTACTGCTTATTTTCCAAGGCCTCGAGGACATGCTGAGCTACTCGATGAACTTGCTCTGGTGTACCATGGTGATGCCCAAAGCCAAACTGATGATCTAAGATGATCAGGAATGGCACTCTGGAAGCCACTTACTGCCGACAATCTTAGATTATACGGCCTGTCAGGTTTCGGAATCATCGCAATCACAGCACACTTCCACGGAGTGGGGAAGTGGTGGAAGTAAGAATTATAGCCTGAAAATCGATATATGGGCATAGGTCGAAACTTCAAAATGCCATAACTTCGTCAAAACTCAACTGATTTTAAAAAGCGAAGGCTTTTTGATCATATATTTGCCCCTAAATCAATCGTACATTTAAAGTTGAAAACGAAATTTGAGGTCGGAAGACAAGTAAAAATTATAGCGAAAATCGATATATCGGTGTATGGGCATAGGTCGAAACTTCAAAATGCCATAACTTCGTCAAAACTCAACTGATTTTAAAAAGCGAAGGCTTTTTGATCATAGATTTGCCCATAAATCAATCGTACATTTAAAGTTGAAAACGAAATTTGAGGTCGGAAGACAAGTAAAAATTATAGCCCGAAAATCGATATATCGGTGTATGGGCATAGGTCGAAACTTCAAGATGCCATAACTTCGTCAAAACTCAACTGATTTTAAAAAGCGAATGCTTTTTGATCATAGATTTGCCCCTAAATCAATCGTACATTTAAAGTTGAAAACGAAATTTGAGGTCGGAAGACAAGTAAAAATTATAGCCCGAAAATCGATATATCGGTGTATGGGCATAGGTCGAAACTTCAAGATGCCATAACTTCGTCAAAACTCAACTTATCTTCAAAAGCGAATGCTTTTTGATCATAGATTTGCCCATAAATCAATCGTACATTTAAAGTTGAAAACGAAATTTGAGGTCGGAAGACAAGTAAAAATTATAGCCCGAAAATCGATATATCGGTGTATGGGCATAGGTCGAAACATCAAGATGCCATAACTTCGTCAAAACTCAACTGATTTTAAAAAGCGAATGCTTTTTGATCATAGATTTGCCCCTAAATCAATCGTACATTTAAAGTTGAAAACGAAATTTGAGGTCGGAAGACAAGTAAAAATTATAGCCCGAAAATCGATATATCGGTGTATGGGCATAGGTCGAAACTTCAAGATGCCATAACTTCGTCAAAACTCAACTTATCTTCAAAAGCGAATGCTTTTTGATCATAGATTTGCCCATAAATCAATCGTACATTTAAAGTTGAAAACGAAATTTGAGGTCGGAAGACAAGTAAAAATTATAGCCCGAAAATCGATATATCGGTGTATGGGCATAGGTCGAAACTTCAAAATGCCATAACTTCGTCAAAACTCAACTGATTTTAAAAAGCGAATGCTTTTTGATCATAGATTTGCCCCTAAATCAATCGTACATTTAAAGTTGAAACGAAATTTGAGGTCGGAAGACAAGTAAAAATTATAGCCCGAAAATCGATATATCGGTGTATGGGCATGGGTCGAAACTTCAAAATGCCATAACTTCGTCAAAACTCAACTGATTTTAAAAAGCGAAGGCTTTTTGATCATAGATTTGCCCCTAAATCAATCGTACATTTAAAGTTGAAAACGAAATTTGAGGTCGGAAGACAAGTAAAAATTATAGCCCGAAAATCGATATATCGGTGTATGGGCATGGGTCGAAACTTCAAAATGCCATAACTTCGTCAAAACTCAACTGATTTTAAAAAGCGAAGGCTTTTTGATCATAGATTTGCCCCTAAATCAATCGTACATTTAAAGATTGAAGATTGGGAAATACTGAAAACATTTTCAAACGGAGAAGCTTAGAACCAATGGTGAAACAATCTTGGGCTTGGTGAAATTATAAGTTGTGTAGCCGATGAGCACATGAATAAGGACATCAACTTTTATTATGCTCTTTACTCATCTATTCTTGAGACATACATATATGAGAATCTTCATAATTCTGAAGTGGTGCTCAGATTACCCATATCGACTCACATTATATACTTTTCAAATGGATCAAAAATGTTTCGATAGTATAAAAAAATAACTTATCAATATACCCTTGTTGTCGGAAATCGATTTGTATCGATATGTCATCGAGGAGGATGTCATCGATACAATTCTATAAACTTGATCTGCTTACGACATACGACCACTTGAATGCCAAAGTTTTCCCACAATATAAAAAACGAATTCTTTTCCAGTTGGACTTAAATTAATCGTGTGCTATTTTGAAGCTGTCTTCCAGCCTTTGGCTTCGCTCATTTGCTGGGACATTTGGAGGGACAACCGAAAAAAAATCATTTTCGATTTGCGGCTGTCATTCAATTTAGATGTATAGTCAAATTCATGGCCCTGTTTATGTCATGTATTTACAAACCATTTTTCTTGTTGGTACCTGTTTGTACACACACAGCCACACACATCTACACACACCCACACCCACACACACACACACACACACCCACACACCCACACACCCACACACACACACACACACTAAGCAGCTTGTTGTTTATCGCTCCCGAAAGCGTTGCCCATATTTAGTCTTCTTTTATTTATTTGATGCAAAATTTGTCATTTATCTCAATAAGGTTTGAGTGCCTTGGTTATTTTTATTGTTGTTGTTGTTGTTGGTGCTGTTCATTTCGTATGATGCTCACTGTAATTCACAGTTTCGTTGCCCAAATTGGTTTTGCCGAAGCGTTTTGCACATTTGTTATAGCCGTATTGTGGTAGCTAGCAAAAAAAAGAGAAATAAATCCTCAATTACTGCCCCATTTGTCACATGGCAAATATTGGACACTTCTCGCCGAGAATTTGCCCAGCAATGTATAATAATAATTAATGCCAACCCCAACAATATGGATAACAACCAGAAAACCAATTTAAATGCGAATAGTTGAAATGCTCGTTTTTCTCGACTTGATGCAAATGTTTGTCGTAAATTACGCTAATATTTAACAACAAATTTCAATTGTGCAATAAAATCGCAACTTTGAGCAGCTAGTTATGCAATTTTAGCAATCTTTGAAAATGCTGATAACTTTCTTCATATTATTATTATTTGTATTAATTTTGATTGAGTGCTGCTTTAAGATGCATTTGTTTTTCTGCACAACTCAACTCCGAAATGGGTTTGCTTGCATACCTGATTAATAAATCAAATCAGAAATTCTTTTGACAAACTGGTAATTTCCCGATCATCTTGTTTCACACAAGTTGATTGACGGGCTCAGATTGTATTTCCAATTTCCGGTGCCGCGTTTAAATCACTCACAACACGATTCTGTTTGTGGCTGCCGCAATGCAAATATGCAAATATTGTGCACAACTAAACCTTTTTTTTTTTTTCATTTCCGTCAATGCCGAATCCAAGGCTATATTCTGATGTCAAATGGTGATAAAAGTGCTAAATAAACTAATGAGAATTATAGTTATACATATATTTTTGATCGGCTATCGATAGCCGAGTCAATATAACCTTTTTGCCTCATCCTTTTGTCTTTCCAGCCGCTGGTTGCATAGCCATTAATTATATCAACTTTTTATATAGTTTGATTCTGCATCAGTTATTCACGCCTGCCTTTTCGAATGCAATAAATTATGCTTATTTGCATATATTTGGCATAAGTACTCGCATTTCCATAATTAACAGCTCTTTTGTGAATTGTTTTCACTTTTCATTTAAATATTTGGCACTGTAATTGCTTTGTTTCCCATTCAATTGAAATTGCAGTTTGTCAAATTGTCAAATGCACTTTTAATTGATGTGCGTTGCTCACACGCACAAAATGCACAGAATATGCCATGTCAATATTGGCGGACTGGCGGACTGGCGGACAGGCATTGCTATTAGCTATTTGTGTACTGCCTGATTGCCTATCGCCCCAAAGTGGTGTCTCCTCGCCATTTGCCCGACACGACGAGCACTTCGCCAGTGTGGGCGGGGCGGGGCGGGCAAGGGCCTCGATTTTGTTTGGGTTCGTGTTTGGGGTTTCTGTTGGCTGCCGCCGAGTTGCTTAATTAAACCATTTGAAAGCTGATTGCGTTTGCATTTCGGCATCCGTTGTTGTTGTTGTTGCTGTTGCTGTTGTTGCTGTTGTTGTTGTTGTTGCTGTTGTTGCTGTTGTTGTTGTTGCTGTTGTTGCTGTTGTTGTTGTTTTGCTCCCGTTTTCAGATAAATCAAATTTAAATGTTTCGAGTGGAATTCAAATGACGCCATTGCCACCCGCCCGCCCGCAAAACAGCAAAAGTATGCCAGTCCAGTTGGGTGGGCATTTAGGGGGTGGTGTTGCCCCAAACCGCAAAAACGATAAATGAAACGGTAGAAATGAAAACGGAATCATTACGGCAGCAGCTCATTTTGGTGCTGGAGTTTCAAATCTGTTAGCTTTTTTTTCTGAGGCTGTCTTTGAGTGTGTATTTTAATGTCATTTAAATCATAATAAATCCGGTGTATTTGTTTTTTTGTAATTTGTTTGGCTCTTTGTGTAGCTATAGCTATCATTTAAAAAAGGAGACGCAATCATTAACAAATTAATTACAGCGCAAACCAACAGTTATAATTCGTAATTAATAATTGAATAACACCAACACTTTGCTAACAAAAAATAACAAGTCCAAAGATACTTCCACATTGGCTGCAGTATGTTAAAATCCTTTGCCAATTTCGGCTCAGATTCTTCTTCTTTTTTTGTTGATATTAACATCATTTGTTTTTCCCACCAATAAAACTGTAAACTTTAAACTACTTTAATCTATGCACATACATATATCAAGTAGAAAAACAGTTTGTCTTGACAAGCTGGCTGATTGATTGGCGTTTTGATATGGAGACAGCTGAAAGATTCACTCAGCCAGTTTTGTTTTACAGTCAAAGCTGCACTAATCACATACATACATCATACATCACATACATCACATACACATATTTGTATGTTACACACTTTTTTCAGCTTATCTCTCTTCGTGCATTTATGCTGAAAGCGGAAGTCTGTGGCAAGCATTTTGAAAATGTTCACATATTCGCATAATTATCATATTTAATATTCAATTACGTATTCTTTTTGTTTCAGTGTACCACTTCTGCTACCACTTCACCACTATCAAAGCAGAAACTATTACTGAAAGAGAATATATGTTTGATAAAGCTGTTATCTCTAGGGTAAAACTGTATGCCAAAGATTGTAATGCACTGCATTTATTGACTTTCGTCGTAAGATTGCTAGTTTCTTGGGATTCTACAAGTATTTGGGTCGAGTCCTTGAATGTCACTCCAAAGGGGTTTGATAGTTTGAGCTCTTGTTCTGACCCAAAAGTTTGATTATAAAAGTTGTTCACTTGTATGTTAAATTCAGATGCAGACCAAAGCAAGGGTTAAATTGACTTCAAGCAAATCCAATAAGCCATCAATTAAAACTAATAAAGAGAAGGCGAATTATATTGGCCAACGTATTTAAACAGAGTCACAAATCCATGCATGTTCCAGCAATTTTGATCAGTCTTTATGTTAACGTGTTTTCATTTAGCTTTGCTGTTTTTCAAACTAAACGGAACTGTGCAACTCTTGCAACTTGCCTGAAACATCAAATATTTAACTCGATTTTATAATTTATATTTTACACTTAGCCAAATTTGTTGCTGTATCTGCTTTCGGGCAACTTTCACTCGAGCTATCTGATTTTTTGCATTCTTACTTCTTCCAGTTGCTTTGTGTTTTCCGTCTCTCTTTTCACGTATCTCTCTGTGGAAAACCCAACCATTTTCGCAATAAGCTTCAACTCACGCACACAAAAGTACACTTTTGTTTTGAGGTGCGCGTGTGTGTGTGTGTGGGTGTTTGTGTGTGTGTGTGTGTGGTGGATTTCGACTTTGTGTATCGCAAAAAGAAATTTAAATGAGATTTACGTGCGACTCACCTTATAGCTGTTATTTGTTGATTTGTTCTTGTTCTTCTTTTGTGTGTGTAGGTGTGTGGGTGTGTGTGTGCGTGTGTGAGTGTGTGAGTGTGTGGATAAGTGCCAACACTGCGTATGCGTTTGAGGATAGCTAATTACATTGCTGCGCATTTTAACGCTGATTAAGTGACGCATTTTCCTCCCCGCTCGTCCACGCAACTTTCCCGCAACTCCAAATCAAATGTAGCGCCACAAATCGTCATTCAGATACTATTAATAGTGCTCATTATTCCTATTTTGGTAATGGATAAGTCAGCAGAAAATATACACGTACGCACACACACACACACACACACCCCCACACACACAAGGTGTATATTGAGAGCTGTGTGTGCTTGTTCATTGTTGTCTGTGCCGAACATCAATAGAATTGACGGCCTGTTGGCGCCAGCACAGAAAAACACAAAAGCAAAGCCCAGCAGACACATTAAGCTGGCGTGACGACATGTCGTCACAAACATCCTTATCCACACACACACACAAACACGCGTTTCTCTTTTCCTACACTCGGAAATAAATCACAGTCAACATTTAGAAAATAGCCCTAAAAACTAGAAAATTGTTCGAGTTTAGAGTGGTAATTTACATATTTAAAGACTAGCTGAAAAGCGAAAGTAAGAACAAAAAGGAACCGTTAGTTTTAGAAGAATGTAATGTGTGTAACATAGAGGTGAACTACAATTGGCACCAAGAGTATGTCGCTTTTTTTGCGAGTGTATACAGCTAAACGAAAATATGCTGGGTGTACTCGTATACTGATGAAAGTGCAGTCAACTATGAAGCACTTTAAAAGTTCTTCAAAGGTCCCACGGATATATTCCAACCCAAAATCAATTTTTTGTTGCCATTGGTTTCGAATCTCCAGTGTGATAGCAAACGATTTCGATAAGCGCAAACGGTTAGAAAAGTTTTCTTCTTTTTTAAAAAAAAAAAAAAAAAAATTCAGCAATTTTGTTAATGGAAACAATGTGGATTTTTCTCATTAAGCTGCATACATTAAGCTTTAAATGTAATTTAAAAATCCAGAAGACCAAAAAAATATTCGATTTTTAAAGTTATTTAAAGAAACTGATGCGGGCAAAGAGAGATGGAGAAGGGAAAGAAGAGATGGGGAAAATCTGAAGATGTAAATTTAGATCGGTAATCACTTAGAACTATTTGTTTCAGTGCAAAACGGAGAGTGTTTTAAAGTTCAAATTTACAACTATTATATGCAAAATCGAATTGAAATCATTTTAACTTGTTTTAAGCAATTTTCAAACAATATCTGTTGATTGCCGAGAGCCCCAAAGTATTTGATTCACTTTTTGAGTATTTTTGGAGTCTCAACAATTTCATTCAGTTGCTGTATGCTCTCTCTCTCTCTCTCGCACTCAGTCTTTCTCCTTTATACTTTTTCGCTTGTGTCCGATGAGCCCCTAAAAGTATACAATTATTTTTTTTCAAGAGCAGCACACTTTTTGCTGTGTCAGCTACTTTATGGTGCACCATGACCAGTTTCCATTGTCCTGGGCCTTACGCCTTACCAAAAAGGATTTTCTGCTGGCGACCTTTTCTCTGCCCTGTTTATATTTAAAATGAGTGAAAAGGGTATTACAAAGTTACGCAAATAGTGCGCAGCAGGCAGAATGTCTCCATTTGGTAACTACATATATATTTCCGCTTGTCTGTCTGGCTATCTGTATGTGCTGCTTGATTGCCCAGATCTCTGGCACTATAAAAATGAGCTTCAGACTAATTTTGCTTCAGCTGATCGGCAACTTTCCCATTTATCATATTTTCATTAAATTACAGGGCATCTGCAAGTCAAACTCCATCGACTGGCGCACTCCGATTTATTTAATTCAATTTAGCTAATTGAATTTGGTTGGACAAATATATAGGTCCAAACAATTGTTGTGAGATTATACAACAAACAAGTAAATAGCAGTTTTAAATTTAGAAAAAGGGACACATTTTGCTACTCTTTCAGGAGATTATTATTTGAGACCTAACACTTGCTGAGATTCATCTAAAAGTGCAGAATATATCTACGAAAAATAACACTTTTTTTGCTGAAGCGATTTCTTAAGCGGAAAAGAAAACTTTTTAAGTTGGCCGTTTATTTACCGCTATATGCAAAATTTCGAATAAATTGGATACAGTGTCTCACATAAGTTTGTGTGTGTGTGTGTGTGTGTGTGTGTACGTAAAAGGAAGGTTAGGATGCATTGTTAAGAGTAGAAAGTTTTGCGCAAGTCGAAGGGAAACACAATGGAAAATGCTCAGCTGTGTCGAAATTTGGTTGACATTTTAATTTATCGAAATGTTTATTGCCATCTGATTATTATTAATTTCATTTATGTTTTTCATTGCAGTGCCGAAGATGCGTCGTTCCTCGTTCACTCCCGTGTTCAATCTGAGCACCCAAGAGCCGTTGATAGTCGTCGAGGAGTCCCATGCCGCCGAGGATGGTGACGAACTGGAGGGGGCTGCCGGTGGTTGTGATCCGAGTGCCACCCGGCGGACGAACAGCGATGACTCTGAGCCGGACTCACCGGTCAATCCGTATCTGTTATGCCCCTTTCCCGATATGCAGCAGCGTCGCAAGCACTCGCTGCCCTCGCTCCAAATCACCGAGGGCATCACCGCCAGTCAGGTGCGTCGCCTGTCCGAGGTCGGTGGCGAAACGGGCGGACTCAGCCCCAAAGAGGTCGAATTTCTGGCCACTCTCTCCCAAAAGGTCAATCCGAATGCGGGCGGGCGACGTCACTCAGTGGTCACCATTTCAGCGGTGCCGCCAACGCTCTTCGGACGCAATCGGCGTGAATCCATTTCCGCTGTTTCGTTCAGGTAATTGCAATTTTTATACGCTCTCAAAAGGTATTTGCATAGTGTCATCAGGTTTGCAGTAGACGTCTGCCACACTATAAACTATATATATTCCTGATCACTAGCCAGATCCGTCTGTCTGTTTACTAAGTGGCCTCTTCTAGCCTCATTCACAATTATTTTTCAAATAGTTTAGTAGATTTCCAGATATTACTTACTAATGACGGGCGTACTTATGTATCTTAGATTTATGGATATACATATATATGAAACGTAGGATTACTACATATATCATATACATAGGTTATGGGTTATAAATTTGTGGTGCGAACTGAGAGAGTTTATTTAAATTCGACTTGGCCGAGAAGGAGCCGCTCTTCCTTGTTATGTTTGCAGCTAGTTTAGTGTCCATAATTGCAAGTTGTGTGTCCCATTAGCCATGAAAATGGGCGGCACACACAATCAGCAAGGCAACAGCCACAGAATCAATCACCAGGACCATCAGACCATCAGACCAACAGACCAACAGGTCGGGGCATGGCATGCCAGAACATGGCTTCTTTGACTCTCGCCTAATTGAATTGCGCCGAAGGCTGTTGAATGCTTTTGTGCTGTGCAAGCAACAAATTTACGGTATCCTGCCACTGCTCGCTTTTGCAGTAGCCTAATGAGATTGTAATGAAACTGCCAGACCCCAACTCAACTCGGCCAAATGCGCAAGCTTAATGCATGACTCGAAGTGAGCAGCCCAAAGCCGAGTGCCGAGTGCCGAATGGCCAGAATAGTATGTGGGTCAACACTCCTTTGATCTCTTTATCGAGTTGATTTTTATTGGCTTGAATAATCTCAGGCCGTAAAGTAACATTACGATCTGGGCCTATTCGAGTACATTCATCTGTAACCACAATCAAGAAGAACAAATTTAATTGAAAATTACGAAACTACTCGAAAATTGTTCAAGTGCCACACAAAAAGAGTTTCCAAATCGATTTTTGAATATGTTTATTATACACATATATTATATATATATGTGCATAGATAGTTCATATCATAATCTGTGATGAAAAATGTTCAAATTTGCGACCAGCTGAAAACTCAATCTGGCTTAAAAAGCGAATTCATTTTCTCCCGTTTCGAATGAGTATTAATATGGATCAGTAGATTATCTACGATTGCGTGTATATATGTATATATATGTATATATATATATATATATGAGTATATATAGTTATATGTATTAATGGGTACTCTTGTTCACATTCGCAGCGGCAGTCGTCGGGGCAGTGCAATCGCTGGGCCACCGTTGACAGATCATCGCGGCAGCATACACAACTTGCAGCTGGACATCATGGACGGCATTGTGCAGCAGCGCAAGACGCAGCGCAGCGGCAGCGGCGTCTGGACAGCACCTGTCCTCCAGGAGGCGGACAGCAATGTGCCCGTCCAGACATAAGCGGTGAGC
Organism: Drosophila nr. perissopoda 5 BK-2023a; assembly: GCA_035044105.1. NCBI lineage: Eukaryota > Metazoa > Arthropoda > Insecta > Diptera > Drosophilidae > Drosophila > Drosophila nr. perissopoda 5 BK-2023a. The sequence goes on from JAWNMK010000121.1 coordinate 5,389,268, forward strand.
GGCGAGCGGCGGGGAAAATGGGCGGAAACGGTAATGGTATTGGTAAAGCGGAATGCGCGCGATGCGGGACACGGTTGGAATTGACGTGCAAACTGGATACAACACACTCCCATCAGCCCAACACCACCCTTCTTCCCCCAACACCCAACGCATACATCCTCGCTCTCGTCCTCATTCATTTTGCTTTTGTGAACAAAAAGAGGGAAGGATAAAAATTGGTTTGCTGCGACAACGCATAAAAAAAATAAACAATTGTGAAAAGGAAAATTAAAACAAAACTGCTGACAGAGTGAGATGAAAATAGAGAGAGAGAGAGAGAGAGAGAGAGAGCAATAGAGGGAGAAAGTAAAAAATAGCTAGTGATAAAGAGAGCGAAACAATGGAGAGAGAAAGAGCAAGCGAGAGAGTCAAAGCCAGAGGGAATTTGGAGGAATATGCAGAGATGAACAAAAAAACAAAAAAACACAAACAGAATATGTAACAATCAAGCATAAGACTCAACTAGAAGATACCCTGTGCACACATACATTGAGCCACATGAAAACCAAATCCACTTCTCAAATATTCAAAAATAACATTTATTATTTTTCATTGTTGCAACCAATATGGAATATGTAGTTACAGCAGCTAAATAATATTCAATTGTGCAAACACTCTTTCTGTGGATTACAGGGTATACGAAACGAAATTGAAACACAAAACAATCTTTCGAAAAACGTTGCGAAACCAGCTGACGCTCATTTGTTGATGCACAGCAATTTGCACAGCTGCACCTTCCAATGTGGCATGCCGCCCCACTCTGGCCCACACTCTGCCACTCGCCATGCCACCCTTCATTTGTATTAAGTGATGCTGGCCGCAGGCAATAAAGAACAAAGTGAATCCAACCATGTCCAAATTGCCGAAATAGAAAACTTGCAGCAGAAACCAGCGAAATTCGCACGCAAATCGAAATCAATCAAAATCAAATGCAGCAATATATATATATATATATATATACCTATATTTGTCATGCTGCATTCCATATACACTCGCAAAAATATTGTCTTAGATGATCCAGGAAAAAAACATTATTTAAATATAATCCAATTCGAAATGTTTCCAAAGTGGACACTTTGAGATATTTTACATTCCTTTTTTTGCTTCAATTATATTTGCACTTATTGACAAATATTCAAATTATCCTTTGAAACATAAAAATAGCCCTGAAATTGAGTAATGTTAACCTTGAAACCGAGTTTGCTGTAAGAATAATTTCATTCACGTAAACTTCTGGGGCATAATTTGTGGCAAGTGTATAAGTTTGCAGTCAAACATGGAAATTATAGCAACGGAACGCAGCCTCGACACAGCACTTTGAAGGACACTCTAGGTCAAGGACACTGCACGCATTTAGTTAGTTACAAGGCTGTTGCATTTCATTGTAAGCGCCACGTGCAGCACATGGCGTATGAGTAATGTGGCAATGCCAACAAGCCAGAACGCAGAGCCCGAAACCAATGCCAATGCCAATGCAATGACGAATGCGAACATTCCTTTTGATAGTCGCCGTTGGGGACTTCGCAGCTGCCCCAAATAGCCCCATAATGCAAATCTCTCTCTGACAACATTAGCTACAATGTGTGTCTTCTAACTAGTTTCGACTATCAAGTCACGATGCCAGCTGGCCTTATGTTTGTTTATGCCACATTCATCCCTCAATTTATTCCCCTTTATACACATATATTGACTAGAGTTGCTGAGTATGCAAATAGTACAGTAAACACACATTAGAAACATTAAGCTGAAAATTTCAATAATAATTTTGTTAGTTGTTGACAAAACAAGAGGCGCCTCGATAAAAGTATCAAATTGTGACTTGGGAAAGTATCTATATATAGTTATATAGTTAGGAACTAGATCGGCTTACTCGCTTGCGACAACAGATCAATCCTAATTGTATGCCTCTGCTTTTGACGACTAGGCAACCCTAACAAATCGAAAATAAATAACCACCGCTTGAATACCACCAATCGAACTATCTACCGACTAGTTGTAGCAAGAAACTATCTCTCTCTCTCTCTCTCTCTCTCTCTTTATTGCACTTTCTTCAGACTATTATGCATCTCATATTAACACTGCAACTTCCCTTAGCACACACAAATACACTAGAAAAATACTTGCAACATCAATCGACGACAAACAAACAAAACTAATTAAACCAAAAATGGAAAAAATGGAAAAAATGAAAAAAGTCAACAAAAAAAAAAAAAAAAGATATATATTTGAATGGTGCAAAATGGAATGCAAAGCAATTAACAAAAAATTCTCTATGTACTTTGAAAAGCGAAAAAAAAAGAAGAAATTTTTTGAAATGTTTGTTATTGTTTAATTAGAACATAGTAATTGTGAGAATCACAAATGCATACAAAACGAGAGTTAAAATGTACCATGTAACTAAAGCAAATGAAGAGGAAGGATATGGAAACCTAAACCTGTAACATTAAACCTAAACTTTAAAGTAACTAACTTAAAGCAAAAACTAAAACTAATTTACCTACGAGTACTTTAAATGTTAGACTATAAGTGGCTGGCAACCAGTGCAGCTCCTACATGAATGAAACAATCAAATCGATCTGAGCATATTCAGATCGAACTTGCAATCAATCAAACTAACAATCAATCAATCAAACAATCAATCAATCAGCTAGTCACTCAGTCAGTCAGTCTGTCCGCCAGTCCTCAGATTAATAAGCCACACACTTATATATGCATCTGCATCTGCATCTGCATATGCCTATGCATATGTGTATGTGTATGTGCATGTGTATGTGCATGTGCATGTGCATGTGCATGTGCATGTGTATATGTAGGTGTGTAGCAGCGAAAAAAAAGAAAAAGGACATTGAACTCGGCTTGCTGCCTGCCCAGCCCAGCAGGACAGCAGGCATTAGTTCGACCCAATTCATCAACAATCTGCCCCCCGACTTCCCCGAAAAAACAAACTTGCCCCAAAAATGTTGCACAATCGGTTTTAGGCAATTTTCGCAATTTCGATTTTATTATTAATTAATTAGCACGTCTCGATGTTGTCTCTGCGCATACAGTCTTAGCATAAGGTATACATTACGAATACCCACACACATACACATATGTGTATGTGTATGTATTTGAGTTTAGCCCATTCCAAAATTTAAACTAAACTCAATTTTCGTTTGTACATATATATCGTTTATCCCCCGTTTAGCGCTTCCCCCGTAAACTCTCCTTCCTGTTGCAAATCCAATGCAAAACAAATCCAAATCTAGTCAGAAAAGTCTAGTCAGAAAAGTCTAGTCTAGCCACCATATTCACCAGTTAGGCCTATGCCTAGACTCAAACTCAATCTGAACGTATGTGTACTTAATTAATGTATTTAAATAGTTTAATCTCTTGAATGCCTGGACTCCCATAGCTAATGAAGAGCCCGTCATATTTTTGAATTTACAAAATGTCGCTGGACGACGAAAAACAAAAAAAAAAAAAAACTCAAGGCACAGCTTCCTTATTATTAAATATAAATACATATATATAAACACAAACATTCAGCCCACATAAATACATGAGATACACACACACACACACACACAAGTACTTGAATACCTTAAAGCATAGTCAAGGGATAATCAGAGAGGAACGAGCGCTTGAAATGAGAAAATTATATATTATATTGATAATCTAGTATTTGTAGAGAGAATCCATGCGAGTATACAAACTCATTATTGATATATTTATATATATACACGCAAACATATATATATATATATATACATACAGATATATATATATATATATATATAGATAAACCTATTGTCACAACGCAAGAGCAATCAATGTTTCAATTTATTAAATGTTACAAGAATGTTTTGAATATACATACATATATATACATACATAAATAAATAAATATACATGCGTATATACAAAACATATATATATATATATATATAAATATAAATATATATATATATATATATATAATTCACGACATTATTTGTAACTGAATGTACTAGAGTTACTCGTAGTTGTGTATTTTAGTTGTCAAATATTAGCCAAAAGAGAAGAAGAAGAAGAAGAATAACAATCAATCATACAAAAACAAAAAACAAAAAACAAAAAAAAAATAAATAAATATGTATGTATACAAATTATTTGAAAAAAAAAATGAAAAAACTAAGCAAAAAATTTGAGAAAATGTCGAAAATTGAGAATTTTTATTGTTTGTTTGTTGTTTTCAATTTATTCTTTCGTGAGTTAAACATTGATTATATATATATACAAATATATATATATATATTCAGAAATGTGTGTTTTTTGTCTTTGTCTTTAGCGTTAGCAAATGTATGTTTCGATTACGTTTGAAAATATTCGTATTTTAATTATACATAAATATATATATATTATATATTTATTAAATAACGGACAAGCAAAATACACATTTAATTACTAATTATAACGATTACTTATATTAGATCTAAGCGATGGCCGACAAGGCGTCTGCATACACACATTACATTAATAAAGAAAACGATTTCCTTATATTAAAAACAACAACAACAACAACAGCAACTCTGCATTAACATTTCGTATACGCAAGGGTTAACAGCGTGAGCTTTCGGCTTACTAACTGTTATACGGTGTGTGTGTGTGTTTGTGTGTGTAGACTGTAATATACATCCTCAAAAGCTCTTTGGCCATTTCCTGCTGGACAACTTGGGCAGATTAAAGCTCGTCATTATCGCCATAAGCTTTGCCAACGAAAGCTCTTAACGTGGCTTTGAACCAAACGCGAATGCTTCTCACATAGATGGCGCTCTTCCACAAAATAAAACCAAAAAGAAACAAAAATGGTGCAAATCTGATTGCACTCAATGCATGAACCCATGCAGGAAATGCTCAGCAGTCAACACGATAGATTGTAAACAACAGCTCCATGTCATGCCCCACAACGAACAACTGTGTAAAAAAAAACGAAGAAGAAGAACAACTATAGCATTTCCGATATTTTTATACGATAAGCAGCACGACAACCAAGTCAAATGTAATTAGCAGAGAATTTTACGGCAACAACTGCAGCTGTCGACCTTGGATATCAACCTTTTTTGTGCCCATCGGTTGCAGTCTTCGCTACATTTTTGGGCATTTTTCAAAGATAGAAAATCGATATTTTCAACTCAGCCAACCAAAAAAATATTGTCACAAGTTCCAGCTGAAAAGTCTTAAGTATTTGACTCAAATATAAATTAATCTTATACAGCTTTTAAATATTATTTAAATGTTTATTCTACTGACAATGTCCTTCAAATACTTCAACAAATATTTTACTTACACATGTGCATATTTGGCATAATTAATTTCAGCGTTAATGCGAAATAAGTGTGAACAAAAAGTTGTTAAGCGATATGAGTGAATCTTTTAACTGAAACCCAAATGCCTTAGAACTATTTACATTTTATAAACTTTTCTTGAATGGCCTTCAAATATTTAAAGCTTTTTACTTTGCCGAGAGTGCACCATTCAAACTTTTTTTTACAACTATTTCGACACCTCAAGAATCACCCTTGTAGACTTCAAGCCGCCATCAAAATGTTAATGCAAATGCAAATAATATTTTTTTTAATTAAATTCACATCTGTTGCAACAAAATCGCGACCCTGAAAATAAAGCGAAAAATCTTCGCTCTTACACATTTTTTTTGCATGTGACTTTCTTTAGTATAAGTGTGTGTGTATGTGTGTGTGTGTGTGTGTGTGTGTGTGTGTGTGCAAGTATTTATTTTGCCAGCTTGTGTGTGGATTTATTAACGGGTCACGCATTCGGTGACCTTCGGCCTCAGCTTGTTTAGTCTGGTTCTGCAATATTGGCAGCTTAATTGTTTATACTTCAGTCACGAAAATTGTCGCATGCCAATTTTGATGTTTGGTTTTTATTAATTTTCGGTTTTTTTGTTTAACGGTTGGTTGGGTATTGGCCAGAATGTCGCAGATATTGAACAGTCTGTCGCCTGTTTTCAATTGTTTGCTAAATACACTTTAATGGAGAAGTGCCTGTCTTACCTGATTCAATTGCTGAATGCGAGAAAGTGTTTGTTTTGTTTTGCGAGCTTCTGAATAACTCGTAACCGTTGGTGATGTCACTGGACACACTCCGGACAGCAACTAGATTTACTTTACACCTGTGTCCGGCAAAATTGCACCACAATAATTAGCTGACTTTGCCATACGATTGCTCGGCCATAAATCAATCAGCACAGCGCCAGGCAGGAATGAGTTGAATCTTTTTTTTTGGGCACCCAGATTTTTTACTCAATGTTACACAATGATTTGGTAAGGCTAGGGTTGATGTTCTGTTGGATTACCATTTTTGAAAGACTCTTTTATCATCTGCAGCATGGGGCAACGAGACAATTTCCCATACTGCAACATTCTTGATTGTTTTTGGCCACTTTCCACAACACAAATAACAGATGTCTGTTAAGGTCAGTATTAATAATGGTGCTATTTTGATTGCCAGCACTGTACATTCAATTCGCTTAGATTTAATGCTTTGCATTTGATTCTGACCAGTGACAGTGCAACTTGATGCAACCTTTGTTGTTGGAACCAATCGCAATATGAAGAGACCAAGCACGTAGGCAGGTGTTCTTTCAAAAATAAAAAACTGAAGTCTCTTATTATATTTATATATATATCTATTTATATATATATATATATGTATATATGTACTTGTTCATTCCGTTTGCTAGCGCAAAAGCGGCATATTTTCCACTTTTTGACTCGATGTCTTTCGACTGATTTTGCCATACTTTTCACATGATCAATACGAAATTCGACATTCGGTTTGAATTTATAAAACTTGACAATTATTTTATTATTTTTATTTATTTATTTAATGTTTTTTTTTAAATATTTAGTTGCGAACTGAAGAAAATTGCAACTTTGAGTAACCCAAACTTGTTTCTCCAATATTTGTTCAAGATTTCGGAATCTATTAAGTACATTTGCACATTTTACAAAATTCTCAATTTTTATTGAATGTTTGAAATTTAAATATTTGCATATTCCTTGTAATCAGACCCGATTAATCTATCAGTAAGCAGATATTCTATTCTATACCTAGCTAAAAAGTTTAAAGAACCAAAAGAATTCGACTTTGAGCAGATACTACCTACATATGTATATATATGTAGTGATTCGATCTTATATACCACTAAGAAAATACTAATCAAGCAAAAAGATAATTTGAAAGTTTATTCTACAGCTATACATATTTGTATACATAGTGATTAGAAAGTATATTTACAAATAATATTATTATTATAATATTTGGCATGTTTAGGTGCAAAACAGCTGTCTAAATCTGAGATCTATCAAGCATAATTCCTGCTCCTGAATCTTGGTTGGTTTTCGAATTTTGAAATGTGTTGCCCTATGATGATACTTCATCCCTACCTGACCAGCGCGATGCAATCTGCTATGATGTGCTTTGGGGATTCTGTCTTATAATTCCAATATCTTTGTGAAACTCCCCAATTATTCTACATATGCAAGAATTCTATCAGATTAACGAAAATCCTTTCAATTTAAATGTAGCTCAACACTTAATTATTTAATTAATATTAATATTAAGCATGTTGAAGAGAATAATTAAATTAAGAATAGAAAAATTAAATTATATTTTCGCGTCTCTTTTTTTAATAGAAAAAAATAAATAATAATTGCTATATTCCGTTAATGGAGCACTTTATTTTTGCAAATGGAAGTCAGCAATAGTTTAGCAGGCAATCTAAATGAATCAAATTCACTTTACATGCGCAACAAAATAATGACATAATATTAGTGCCCGCCCCGCAGCCGCAGCAGAGTGATGCAAATATTCAAGTGTATTTTTATGTCTGCTGTGAAACAAGCGAAACTTTAAATGAGTTAGTGAAACAGCTGCGAAAGTCGATTGGTAAAAATGCCGCCATTAACACTTACATTTGCGGTGCGTCATGGGACTGAGCAGCACTGCCCCCCCTCGCTGCACCCATCCCCCCCCACTAAGCACCTCCACCTCTGCTGGCAACCAGCAGCTTGTATGAACTGTAAGCAACCTGTTGCAGTCGTGTCATAGTTCAAGCCAACACGCTTGCAGTTCGCAACCAACATGTTCCAAGTTGCCGCTCAACCGGCAATTGTTTTGATATCTGATAGAACCCAGACGCTTAGATTGGGGCTGGTGGATGGTGTAGATATATGTCATATATAATAGCAGGCTTAGCACACACACACACACACACACACACATAGGCACACGTTGAGATACATAGCCAATCGGCTCTTCTGTAGAATTCAAGGCAATCATCAAAATTGTCTGTGCGTCTCTTTCTCTTTCTCGGGGCGAGCGAGTCAATTGCTTAAGCCTGCCTGTCTGCTCTAAATACAACAATAAATTCAATTGTAAACGGGCTGAAAATCGCTTATGTACACATAACAGTTATCCCAGGCCCGTGGAGCGGACAATCACTTCAAATAAGTAAATAATTTTTTTTTTTGTTTTTTTCTGTATGTTTTGCATTAAGATAACAAACACTCAACAAGTTGAACTCAGATGTGTCAATTGGAGGCGCAGTGCAGCAGCAGCAGCAGCAGCAACAATTGTCCAAAATAATAACACAACATGCAACATGTTGCATGCAAAATGTGCCTCAAACAGCAACCACACACACAGCCGCTGTCCAAAAAAAAAACGAAGGGATTACGATTTGTGTGTGTGTGTGTGTGTGATTAATTTTATCTGTATATGAAATGATAATTAAATTAAGTAAACAATTAATAATGATGGAATTAAATGACTTTGTTGAATACATTTTGTGTATCGTATTTCTGTGTTATATCAACGCTAAGAGTCGGAGAGACAGAGAGAGAGAGAGCTAAAGAGTAAGATCGGCAACTCTCAATTCCTGTGGCATAAGGTAAGTTTACCAAAGTTAAGAACGCTTCAAAAATTAAATGTTGCAAATGTGCAAATATTGAAAAGATACAATTATTTGATTGGTCAACAAACAGCAGTCATTTTTTTGCTGCCACTGAAAATGAAAAGTAATTTGAAAAAAAGCTGCTTAGAATTCGAATTGTCGACAATTGCAGTCGAGTCTTAATCGAATTCGAACTTCAATTTTTGCAATTGGCTGCAAGCTCAACTTGTCCGCAGTCAGCTTAGTCAGACCCCTTGTTGAAGCGACGCCCCTGTTCGAAGCGAACTGTTGGCTCGCTGCTTTGTTGTTCGTGTTGTTGTTGGCAGCAACGTGTTGCGAGTGGCCGTCGCGTCTGTCTGTCGGTTGTCTGATGTGTGGTGTGCTGTGCTGTGCTGTGCTGCTGCGTTGTCTGGAGGTTCCACTTGGCTGGCGTTGTGGCCAGCGCATCAGTCGCTCTCGGAGCGTTGTCGTGAACGGTTAACTAGCGCGGCAGAGCAAAGCCAGCAAACGTGTGCAAAGCCAGCGTCGTCGCCGTCTCCAGTGTGTTGTGAGTCAGTCTGTAAAACTCACTCAAAGCGCACAACAAACATAATCAAAATCACAATCACACTCACAAAAATTCAAAACAAAGTAAATTGTTAAATCGAACGAACAACAGTCAACAGTTATTATTGCAATGTGCAACTAAGCCGGCAAATCACATCAATTCTTTTCGTTGTTTTTCTTCTTCTTTTTTTTTCATTGTGTGTGAGTCTCTTGTTCAAATTTTTTTTTACTGTGCCAGTCGACTTTTCAAGATAATTGTTGAAAAGTTTTTTGCGGTGAAATTTGCAAAAAAAAATAAATATATTTATATATATGTATATATAAATAAGTATAAAATCGAATCAGAAAACGCCAAATGAATGTATATCGAAACTATATATAGTAAAAACTTGAAGAAAATAAATTTGAAAGAAAAAAAAAACAACGGAGCAGCAAAAGTTTCCAGCAAAGCAAAAAAAAAAAATAAAAATAAAAATCTTCAAACCGAAGTCGAAAACCAAAAACCAAAAATTTTTATTCAAGGCGAAATTGAGCATAGAAAGAAAGCGTCGCAGAATTTGCTAGCAAACATTGTTGTTGCTGTTGCTGTTGTTGTTGTTGTGGTTACTGCTGGCGGCTTTCGCCACTTTACGAGCAACTTCCTTTTAGCCACGGGGCCAACGTGGAAAACCAGTCTTTTTTTTAACACAAAAAACAAAAAAAATATAAAAAAAAAAAATACCAAGAGAGACCAAGAGCAAGACCCAGACCCAGACCCACACCCAAAGCCGGAGACAGAGACAGAGACGATGGCGGAGGTGGAGGCGGAGGCTGAGGCAGGCCAAGCGCATAAAAAGCCCGTTTCCATTTTGACCAATTCACGTCGAACCAACACGAAGAAAAAAGCTCTGAAAAAAAAAACATAAAACACAAAAACGACAAACTGAAAACGTAAACAAAACACGCGCGTTTCGAGTGTGTCCCATTCCTGGGCCAGGATAGACAAAAGCGGAAGCAAATCATTTGCAAATCGCCAAGGTGAAAGCTGAGAAAAAAAAACATACAACAACAAACAAGCACACACACACACACACACACAGAGACAAATGAATATCGCCGTTTTTTTTTTTGGAGAATGTGGCTTAGAATTGCTCCATTTTCTGGGCAATTTGGCCCTAAATCACTTTTGGCCAGCTGTATTTTGTAGCGTGACAGAATTAATTTGAACCCACCAAGTACAGATTTCTTTTTCAACATTTCGTATAAATATATATATTTTGATTTATGCATATAGATTTGTGCTTTAAAAAAAGCTTAATTTTTTTTTTTTGGGGTTCTCATTAAAGTTGCCGATCAAGTTGAGCAACTCCCCGAATTCGCTTTGCTTATGGGGGGGAATATTTCTCATAGTTTTTTTGTGTGTTATTTAGAACATGCCGGCTCAAGCTCTCTTCAGCCATCACTTTGTCATATTTAAGGTTGTACATACACACACACACACACACACACACACACACACACACACGCAAGCATACATATGCAGATGTGTGGAATCCATACTCGACTAGCGGCTAGAAAGCCAGTGAACAAGTTTTGTCGTTTGTGCAACTAATTTTCTAATTTGACGTTGTCGTCGTCGTCGTCGACGGCTGCGTCGTTCGCCGATCGTTGAGCGTGGCAATAAAAAATTATGCCTGTTGTTGCAACTTGCGACTTGCAACTAAACCAAATCGCGGTCCACCCCAACAACAACAACATACAAGGGAACTTAACGAAGTTCACACATATATATATATATGTATATATGTATTTATATATAAATATGGTGTATATGCTTGAGTGGGTGGGGCCAATGTGATATGGAAGAAGTGGGAAAAGACGTAGACGAAGAAATGCCAGAGATCGATTCCAATGATGTATGGCATATTCAGCGTATGATTAATCGTTGTGGCTCCAAAAATGAACATTGTGTTTTTTTCCCATTTTTGTTCTCCTCCTTTTTTTGCCGGTTAATTGCGCCGTCATCAGAAGAAAAATACGTAAATGATAGAAAAGAGAGGCTGTGATCGACAGTTAGGGCAAATTGGTGGGAGGGGGGGGGGAAGGGGAATGAGAAGGCAAATAAAAAGTACACATGTATGAAGGAGGAAAGACTGTGTGTGTGTGTGTGTGTGTGAGAGAGAGAGAGAGAGAGAGCAGCTGCTGATCATAATGATTTTGCTGATGATCATCATAAATGATTTTGTCTGTCTATCTCCCTCTCGCTCCCTCTTTTGCTGCGTAACTGTGAAACGAAACGAACGAGCATGCAAAGCAAAAGCCTCAAAGACAACAAAAACAGCAACGAACAACGGCAACAGCGCAGGCAGCCCAAGAAAGAAAGGTGAAAAGAGGCAAAGAGCCGACAGGTTGGCGGTGTATATACGCATGTGTGTGTGTGTGAGTGTGTATGTTTGTGTGTGTGCATGTGTGTACATAGATGAGTATTATGATGACGAACACGAGAAGACGCTCTCTCTCTCTCTTTCTTTCTTTTTGTATCTCTGTCTCTCCAGTCTACCGTTCTCTTTGCTGTTTGAATGTCTATTAACATACATATTTATGTATGATACCTGTTTGTCCACACACACACACAAACACACACACACACAGATACTTTGAGCGCTGTGTAGAATCAGTAAGCAGCGACTGCGACGCTGTCGACCCGATTTCAAACAACAACTTACAAAAGTTGCTCATAAGAACTAAAGCCAAGAAAGAATTTGTACAAATTTTATAAATACAAAAATCATCGTAAAATAAATGAGTAAGAAAATAATTGGAACCAAATTCAAGATGTAGAAAGCAAGCAAGGAACAGCAATAACAATAATAATAATAATAACAACAACAACAACAACAGCAACAGCAACAATAAGAAGAAGAATAAGAAGCAGAACAACAAAATGCGATATTTGGTTTTTTTTTGTCTTTTCAGTTTTTGCGTAGCTATCGAAACTGGTTCTATAGCGTAACCACAATAAAATCTGAAGAAATTTTTGGAACAAGCCACCAAAAATATATGTACATATTCACAGATACATTCACACATACATTCACACATGGTGGCTCGATTAAATTTAGCATAAGTTGCCGGCAAAAAGCCACACCTGCATTTTGTGTGATTTCCAACACTGCCATTTGTCGTTTTTGCCACACAAAAAATAAAAAAAAACAAACAATCAAAAAACAAAAAAAGAAAAGAAATTAAAAAAAAAAAACAAAAGACTTCAACGTCAGGCAACAAACTTACTTTTGTACTTACGTGTCGCTCGCTGGCTGGCGTCAACAGCGACGCAGGCAGCGCAGACGTCGCTTCGCTGCTTCAGCTTACTTTTCAAAGGCGCGCCGTCGCACTCGCTCTCTCTCTGTCTCTGTCTCGCCCTCTTCCAGCAGCAAGAGAAGAATTTCACGCCAAGAGCGAAAAGTGCGCGCGCAATTTGAAATTTTCGTTTCGCGCTGTTTTCTTTTCTTTTCCGTTTGTTTTTTGTTCTGGTAGAAATTGTGCGCTTTTTTGTGGGGTTAATTTTGAATATTTTTGGTTTTTGGTTTCTGCCGCTGCTGCTGCTCTGTCTGTCTACCTGTTGCTGCGACGTGGACTCTGCAGCACTGACCAGTCCTGACCCGTGACCCGTTGCGGCAGGCTTCTCAACATTTGCATGTGCAACTTGTCCTAGTACATATGCAACTCGCTCGCACTCGCTCTCTCTCTCTCACTTTCTCTCTCGCTCGCTCGTTGGGTCTGCGCCGGCGCAGCCAGCAACAAACATTGGATTACAAGCAGCGTCGTCAAGTGGCAAGCAGGAGTTGCACGCACATCAGGTGCAAAACGCATTTTGACAGGTAAGTGAAAATCAAATCCCATTTTCCATTTCCACAAACAATCTGCTGTTTTTCTCCATTTTGTTTATTTGTTTTTTGCGATTTGCGTTTTGCAATTTCCGTGTCGATATTGAATATCGAGCACACAATTGCATTCAATGTCGAATTGTACCCTAACAAACATGCCACAACCACAGCCACCGCCTGCCCCAATCCCCTTTTGCCTTCAAGTATGGCAAATCCTTTCAAGTTGTCCAATTGCCGTTAAGCGACAAAATATTGCTAAAGATTTGCTCGTTTCTGATCTGTGTGTGTGTGTGTGTGTGTGTATGTGTGTGTGGGGAAACGCAGTTCGGTGGCCACTTTGCCAACAGCTTCCTTCATCCCTAACTTACGCCATGTCCAGTCATCTAGTCACTTACACCCATTCCACCCATTCCACCCACAGCCCAAGCCACCCCCTCAACAAAATGCTTTTACATTTTGCCGGTCGAACGGTAATAAAGCTGCTGGGAAATTTCACTTGCTGCTCCAGCGTCCAGCTATTTCTGATATAGAAATACCCTCGTCGAAAATCACGAATATTTTGATCGGTCTTTATGATTCCTAGTTAAAGTTCAAAATGTTTGGTTTGATCTTCATTTGAAGCAATCACTCGAAAAAATCGAATATTAATATCTGAGATCATTTTTATGTTTATCTGAAAACTAATATTCATGCATACGTCCAGCGTATCTGCGATAATATCAAATATTTATATCAAGTTTTTTTTTTCAATTTGATGCCTGAATTAACAAATTGTAATGTAAATTATTAAAAAAAAATATTGCATGTGCAGATTAATTAATTTCTCAATTTGCAGCCGTGTGATTAAATTTACATCCAAAATATTAATGATTAATTATTATTATACATATATTAAAAATGCCTTAATCAAGTGAAAGAAAAAAACAATTTGAAAGTTCAAATGAGTAAATAAGTGACGAACTCAAAATACAGATTGAAATTGTCATTATTTTCTATCTTTTTTTTAAAATTTGTGTAATTTGAATTAAATATCTCATACATACATATTTCAAAACGTGTATGAACTAAATAAGCTCCAAATATTATTTTATTTGATTTTTTAAATTTATGAAATTTAGCATAAACATAAAATTAACGACTCGAGATGTTTATTGATGCTCAAAATAATCCAGCAACTGATTAAAGACATTCATATAAATAAAAATCAAATGAAAAAAGTTCTACAATAAAAAATATTAATAATAATAATAATAATAACAATCATAATATAAATATTAATAATAATTAGATACTAATTAATAATTTATTGTTGTTTTTGTTTATTTGGCTAGGGTATTTGAGAGACATACAAATCGCGCTTAGTTTGAGTTTTTCCCTTTGTTGTTTTCTTTTTGTGTTTGTTGTTGCGCTGACTCGTTTGTTTTTGTCTTGTTGGTAAAAAGCAAGTTTCCCCAATGCCAATCACACTGGCCCCAGAGCTGTGGCTGCGACTGCGGCTGCGACTGCGACTGTTGCTGCGGCTTTTGCCACAGACTTCATGTTCAGTTGCGTCTCCCTTTGCGCTCATCAGTAACTTGCTGCTGCTGCTGCTGCTGAAGCTGCTGCTGCTGCTGGTGCTGGTGCTGGTGCTGGTGCAGCTTGTGCGCTTTTCAGTTTTCCACTTTAGCCGTCTAAACGATTTTCCTTTAGTGTCTGCGTCTTCGTCTTCGTCTTTGTCTTCATCATTCGATTCATACTCCGTTCTCCATCTCCCTCTCTGCGTTCAGCTGTGCTTTGTTCTCTTGCCCTTTTCTTTTCATTGCTACATCTCTGTTGCTTTCTTCCTTCCTCCCCTCCCCCCCCCCCCCCCTTTCCGTTACCGTTCTGTCTCATTGCCCGTTCGTTGCCTGTTGGGTATCGCAAGGAATTTGAAAGATCTAACAAGATTTTTCTTGAAGCAGCGTTAAGAGTCAGCATCCAGTATCCAGAAAATGCCGCTGCCACTGCGTCACCCACCTCTTCAGCCATGCCACACCCCCACCCCCACCCCCACCTCCGCCCCTGGTGCCCCCTCCATGTCGACATGTCAGCTGTAGTGTTTAACTGTTTTTGTTGTGCGCCGCTGATTAAATTGTTTGAGAACTTTCGTTTATAATTTGATGTGGTATCTCTCTGTGGTGTCATTCGTCTGCCGTCTCCGTCTCAATCTTCATCTGGTTCATCTATCAGTCGCCCTTTGTGCTCGTTCTCGTCTTCATCTCTCCATCTCCGTCTGGGTCTAGTTAAAGCACAGCGTATTTAGTTTTGTTCACTGTTCAGTGTTCAGCAATTAAGCGGCATTTATCTTGTTCAAATTTGCTGCAAGTTCGCTTATCGCAAAGCCAAACAGCAGCCCCACCCAACCCACCCACACACAAAACCACACACAACCACCCACCCACACACACACACACACACAAAGAGTGGGGCCAATGCTTTCAAACATAACTGTAAATGCGTAAATTATTCCAGGCAATATATGCCCAAAAACCGTAGAAAATCGCTTCATTGCTTAAAACGTGTGTTTTTTTTTTGCAAAATTTCGTAATATTTTCGATTTGAATTTTGAACAAGTCTAGAATTCACTTGTAGCTTTTTTTTTAATGATTGCAACAATTTTCGAAATTCGTTGGCATATTTCTTATCTTCGAATTGCATTTGGGATCGGGAACTGCACGCATCTAGATTCCAGACGTTCGCAAATTGGCGAATTTGACACGTTTTGGCGTTTCAGCTAGCTGTAAACACAGTTGACATGGTAGGAAAACCTTCATGCCTAGGGCATAGCTCAAAACTGCAGATCAACCAAGCACAAAATTGCGGAATACTCGAAATCAAGAGCGGAAGTCGAAATCACACACACATGCTGAATACTGATAGACTGTCGATCGTCAGATATTTGGATAAAGCAATTTGCAAGCACCCCAATTAAAATTCAATGGCTGATGGCAGCAACCACTTCAGAGATGCAACTGTCGTTGGCGAGGCGTGAGGGAAATTGGTGGAAATTCGGGAGGACGATAAAGATGAGAAGCAGGCGGAGGACGACGGCAGAGAATAAAGTTCAAAACTAACAACTGACAGCTGTAAACTGAGGTCGAACCAAAACCGAAATCTAGAAACTGAAAAGTGAAAACTGGAAACTGAAAACTGAAAACCGAAAATGAAGCAAGAAATATTCTCATGCGGATTACCTGCTGCTGCCGATGTCATATTTTCATATGGATTCAGTGCTGAGTGAAGGGGCAATGGGGGGAAAATGGTTGTTCATGTGTCATCATTTGTCAACATGACAGATAATTGCAGTAGCAACAGCAACAGCAGCCGGAGCACACTGGAAAACAGCAAGACTCAGCACAGAGATACCACATGGAGAGCTGAGAAAAGGTGGACTTTATTTATCCATTGTGGTTTGATATGATGAAATACAATGTGAAACTGCGACTAAATCGGAGTGGAACCTAATCTGAAATAGACGTTAGTTCCATATGAAATTGTACTGAATAAATGGAATATATGTTAACGTATGTACGGAATTGGCAGAGGGTATGCAGACAGCTGGCATGTGGCAGGCAGGCGTCGGGCTAAAGTGGCGCCTCCACTGATTGGAGCAACGCTGCTGCTAAATGTGTGCATGAAAAATGCATTAGAGCTGGCCCAGACGAGGACGCGACAGAACCAACAGCAGCTGAAGAGACTGAGTTTATTGTGCGCTTGTTTTCTGACAACATCCTAATGATGACACGCCGCATAAAACAACAGCTGCCACAACAGCAACCCACGGCAGCAAACAATGTATCGAGAGCATCAACAGCAGAGCATTTCAATTGCCGGTGCTCGATAAGGCTGAGACTGCGACTGCGACTGAGACTGAGATTGAGGCTGAGAGAGTGGGGCTGAGACTGAGGCTGGGACTGAGACTGGGGAAAAAAGCAAATGCGAATGCGAATGTGTCCTTGCCGCTGGCTCAAGGTGTCTGGGGAATGTAAATGCATTAGAGATAAGCTGGCAAGCAAGGGGATTTTGCCTAGAAACAATTGCATGTGCGATGGGCTGGGCTAGGCTGGGCTGGACTGGGCTGGGCTGGGATGGGCTGGCTGTATGAATTGAGATTGAGCTATATTAGGCTAATGCAATGAGTCTTTGCCATCGTCATGGATGGAGCTAGCTGTGGGCAAGTTGTCTTTGGCTTTGTTTATCTCAACAACAACTAAAAGCGCAATCGCTCTGCTTATGTATGAATCATATTGTTGCTGCTCAAATAAACAGCCACAAGAATTTCAATCTAGTTGCGCATTTAAGAGCTCAAAATCGTGATTTCAACTAAAATATGAAATAATTCATAATTCATAAGCATAAATCATATTGTTGATCATTGCAAGAAATGTGTGTAAAGCAAAGAACTTCAATTCTTTATTAATTATGAATGAAAATCAAATCAAAATATTGAGCATGTTGCAGCTTCTGCTTCTGTTTTTGCTTGTTTCGCTTGCCAGCTTGCCACATTCAGATGTGAACTGTCAACAAATTAGGCAAGTCGAAACAACGTGTGTGTTGCATAACCCAGTGAGTAAGTGGACTAGTAATGGTGCCACTGTGTGCCTGATACCACACCTGACAGATATGTCAATCACACTTAAAGATTCCGAGATTTCGCATTTCAATCATTATTGTTGGTGCACAAATCAATTACAAAAATTGTATATTTTTTTATGGGTAAACTGTACCTGTCTGAAGCGTGTACAACAAAAAAAATAAAACGAATAAAAATAACCACAAAATAACCGATTGCCTCTTTTTCTAGGAATTGTGCTTAGAACAAGAGAGAAAAAAGAACAAAAACGAAAACTAACAAAGAAAATCATTTATTTGTTAATTATTTAAAATCACAATTTGCGAATGAACAAAAATGCTACATACATACACATATATTAATATATACATGTACACATACGTATATATATATATATGCGCCATTAATTGTACGGAAAACCCCCAAGAGCACTGTCCCAGTCCCAGTCCCAGTCGCAGTTCAAGTCTCAATCCCTAGTCGAGCTGATCAGTCTGGGCTGTACAGCTGAGGTCTGCCACAAAAAAAGAAGCGAAAAAACAAGCTAAAATGCTGTAGTTGAGCGAGCTCGACTACGATATACCCTATTAAATAAACTTTAGTCTTTTGGCTAAATTTCTCTTTCTCAAAAGCTTCGCACATTCAAATTGAAGTATGATTGGATTGATTTCAATATGAGACCATAACTTGGATGTTTCTTATCCTATCTTGATGAAATTAGTTCAATTTATCGATAATATATTATAATACAATATATATATCAACGTGTATCGATAAAATGAAGTCAACTTGAGCTGCCCGTGGAATATGAAAACTTCTATTCCAAATTTATCTATATTTGAAAGTAGTCCCTGAGAACCCCGTGTGCATATCTACTCGATCCTGATCAAGAATATATATATATATATACGTTAAGGTTACATGCTTAAGCACAACTGCATTAGACCCTTTTCGCCCATTTCTACTGGGTTCAGGGTATAAAAAGAACCATATATATGTATGTGTGTGTATGGATGTGTGTATGTACACACAAAAAACAGGTCTCGAGTCTTCTACGTGTTTTGCAAGCCGGGCTCAAATAAAAAAAATAAATATAAAAAATAAAAAAAAAACTTAATTAGAAACAACAACAAAAGTAGCGAAAACAAAAACAAAAACAAAAACAACCACAATTTGATGTGGGCAACGTCTGAAGTAAATAAAAATTAGAAATCTTACGTAGTTCGATTTGAGCTGTTGTTCGAGCGTTCTAACCACTTGCTCTCCACGTGTGTGTGTGTGTGTGTGTGTGTGTGTGTGTGCTATGTGTTATTTTTAAATGTATTGTTTTTGTTGTTTCAGACTTTTGCAAAAAAGAAAAATAAAAGAAGAAAAAAAGCAGCTCGACAGCATCAGCATCAGCATCAGGGGCGTTTCGTCCACCTTTTTTGACAGGGCATCGTTTTGGGGCACGGTCCAAAAGTCTCGGGACTTTTGCGTTCCACATGAACACATCGTTACGCTAATTTTGTAGTCTTTTTAATTGTTGGTTTCGCTTCGAGGTTGTCACAAAACCCAAAAAACAAACTCAAAAATAAATAAACCGTGCACTGAGTAATCAAAATTTTGCAACTTTTTTGCATGCAATCCGCTGCTGATTGCCAGATGCCAAACAAAAACACTAATTGGAAAAAAACCACTAAATTATTGGATTTATGCTTTTTTTTTTGGTTTCTCAGATCATTAAAGACGAAGATGAAATCACTGAAATCCTTGCAGCTGTGTAGCAATATTCAAAAATGAAAAAAAAACCGACAAAATCTGTACACAAAATGGACGATTTTTTCATGAGTAAAGATCATTTGAGCGTCCCTTTAATTCCAAACAGAATGCTTTGCTTTGTGTTGTATTTGTTGTATTTGTTGTATTTGTTGTATTTTGTTGTATTTGTTGCAATTTGTAATTGAATATTCACATGGTCACGTAATTGGCACAATTGGTCGAACGGCTGAACTGTGTGTGGCCTGCGATTTGGAGTCGGGTTGCCAGAAATGCCCCAAAAACGAATAGCTGAAAACCCTTGCGCAAGTTTTTAATGAAAGAGCTGACATTTTGTTGGCCAGCTATTGCAAAGTTCAATATGGGTTTGCATTAGTTTACACACAAATTAAAAACTGCCCTTTCCCTCCATTCCCTGCAGTGCACCACCCGTGCAACAAGGGCAAATCAGAAGTAACCTAAACTGAAAGTTAGTTAACTGAAAAGTTTTGCGGACTGCACACCAGATAGCCAAGTTATAGACATAATCACCGAGGACAAATGAAAAGCAGAAAAGAAATGAAAAACTACTCACACACACACACTTGTCTATGTTTATTAACACACACACACGCACACACACTCACTCACAAAACACTGAACTCAACTTTATGGAAATAGCCAAATGCAAAATATACAAGGGACAAGTGCATCTACATAAAAATACAACACACTGCTGCTGCCTTTACCTTTACCTTTACCGTTAGCGTTTGCGTTACCTGCACATTTGCTTGTCCTTGTCCTGTTCCTGGTCTCTGTCCGCGTCGCAGTCGCTGCTCCTAGTCCTCGCTGCGTATTGGCCTTTGCCGTTCGCCCCTTGCCTTGTTGGTAGCTGCTGGTCGCCAAATAAAAGTCGATCATAAATATTTGCCTAACAACAAAGCGCAGCAAACTTAAATTAGCAGCCGAAAAACAGCGAACAGTCACGCACAGTGGGACAAATTGCGAATTTGTAAAAACAAATATGGGCAACAATTGCATCGAAAGTATGAAAAGCATAAGAACAGGCATAGTTTGAGCAGCTTCAAATCTTGTTGGAATCTTTATTCTTTATTTCTGTAAAATGAAAAGATGAAAACATATGGGGGGTATAATAATATGCAACCACTGTGCGACGCCCAAATACGAGCTATAAAATGCAAATAACGAGCAAACAGCATCAACATCAGCAGCAGCAGGAGCAGCAGGAGCAGCAGCAGCAGAATCCAGGCAAGACCATCTTGGTCTTCAAGATGATAAGAATGAGAACTTACCACAAGGAGTTCAGCGACAAGGCATCGAGCAAGCTCTCAGCTCCAGGCTCTTTGTGTTGTGTTTTGTGTGTGTGTGTGTGTGTGTGTGTGTGTGTGTTTGTGTTTTTGTTTGTGTGTGTATAAAAAGTTTAATGAAGATATTTGTTACAGTCAGTGCACCTTGAAATTGTTCTGCGGCAAGCAATGGTCACACTGCTGGTGGCAGCGACAGAGACAGGACACAGATTGAGAGAGCGAGCGAGAGAGAGAGAGAGAGAGAGAGAGGGCGCCACTTTTAGATTAGGTCAGGCAGACAATAAGAATGCCCTGGCAGGCACTGGGAATCATCTCATGCTCAAGTCTTTTGCAATTTTCGCAAATAACCATCCAAAGTTGCACATAGACGTGTTCCTCAAAGCGTGTCGCCTAAATTTGCTGACACACTCTAATAAAACAAAAAAATAAATAAATATCCAAATATCACAAAAAAATAAGCCAATAAAAAATGTTAAACAAAAACTACATTTAATTGTGATCACTTCAGGCGACATGTCTCGGAATACATCTGTGATTATAAAGCGTTTTTTTGTTTAAGTGGACTTATTAAATAAAATTTCGAATTTATGCGTCTTATGGTTTTTTTAATTTAATAAAATTAATTTGTTAAATGATTTTTAGAAATATTACTAACAATCTAAAATCATTTTCATAAAGTTGTTGTTAAATATTCAACATTTATTCAGCTAAAAACATTTTTAAATAATTATTTATCTAAAAAACATTTTTCCAAAGTTTGTTTTTTTTTTTTATAAATTTATGGATGGGTGTGCATAGTCGAGTGCCGTCTGCAGCGTAGGGTATTTCGATAGTCGCGTTGATTGCTTTCGTCACTTGGCCCTTGCAATGCAATTTTATTTTGGTTGTTGTTGCCTTTTCCTTTGCTTTTTTTGGTGAACTGCTTAGAAATCTTTTATACTCATATCCTGTTGCCTGGCAGCTGGTGCCTGCCTGCTTGGCTGCCTGCCTGCCGGCCTGCCTTGTCTACCTGCCGCAGTTGCCCTGCCTCGCAGCCTGTGCTTGGCTGTTGGGCTGTTTGGATGTCTGGTCGGGACTGAGTGCCAGAGACAGATTATCATCAGTGGGTCCAAGTTTATTAGTGTCATTAGATGCAGTCAAAGCGCACAGCGAAGCAGCACAAAACATTCGCAATTCGTCTAGCAGAGCTCTCTGTTCCGACTCATGTTTTACTTTGCTCTCTCTTTCGCTCTCTCTCTCTGTCTCTTTCATTGTTTCCGTCTCGTTTTGACGCCCTTTATTGCTTTGTTTGTGTCTGTTTCGAGTGTCTCTGCTTTTTGTTGTTGTTGTTGTTGTTTTTTCTTGAATGACTAACTGCAAATTAGTAGCTACTTCTGGCAATTTATCGTTCATTGTCTGGCAGAGCCTGTTGGCCGGCTCATTATGAATACCAGCATCGGTTGAGACTTGCGGCTGGATAATGGTGCAGCTGGTGGGCTGGGGGCAGAACAGGTTGTTGCGTGGGTGGTTACACTCAATGCAAAAGTACTCGCACGCAAGACACAGACCGAGTGCGTTTCTTTTCTCCGAGTTTTGCGTATGTAATTCATAAATGTTGCATGCTCGTTACTTTTGGCTATGAAATGGCAGAGGTACGAGCCACAAACAGCGACATTATAATATGTTGTTGCATCTGCTGTTGTTGCTGCTGATGCTTGTTATGGCAAGCAACTTCGTTTCAGTTTCCAATGTTTGACTCAAAGTTTGCTATACACAACAAAAAAAAAGAGAGACAAAAAATGAATATAATGATTATTGCGTTATTTTTTCTTTAATGTGCGTCTTTTAGTCTCCAAACTATTTTTCCTAAATTTCGAAAGCTAATTTCTGAATTTGGATTCATTTTGTTTAATGTTTATGCTCATATCCGAAGACGGAAAGGAAAAGCTGCGCATCTTCTTAGGAATCGTGTTTCTGAAAAGTCGAGTTGCGATTATCGATTTAGTGTTTATTTTTTGTCAGTGTGTGTGTGTGTGTGTGAGTGAGAGTGTATGTGTTTTGCCATGTATGTGTGTGTTTGGTTCTGGCAACCTAATTTTTAGGTTTACGTTCAGTTTTAATGGGCTTGGAGCAAACGGTGACAGCAGCAGCATCCTCAACAACGAACATCGCATATATGATGTGTGTGTGTGTGTGTGTGTGTGTGTATCTGTGTGTATAGGTAGGTAGGTAGATAAATTATAGGGAGAGCTGGCGCCGCTCAAGCTCATCAACATCAGCAGCAGTAATAACAACGAAAGCAACAAAAATGAGAACCGCCAACTAGTTTGAATGCCAGCACTGCTGCTCCTCTCAGCACCCTCCACGCTCCGCCCATCGCCCACCGCCCACCGCTCTAACCCATCCCCGTCTAGTGTTCGCCAGCATTTCCTAGCTCCCTTGCAAAAAACTGCTCTCAAAACAATTGTTTCTTGTTTACAGCCCGAGGCGCAATTTTAAATTTAGCTCTCCTCAACAGCGGCGTTTTCGTTTCGGTTTCACGACGGTTTTGGTTTTGGTTTTGGTTTTGCTTTTGGTTTTGGTTAGGTTTTTCTTTTATTATTATTATTATTATTAATTTTTTTAATTTCTCTTTATATATTGCATGTTTGTATGTATTTATGTATGTGTATCCGTGTATGTGTATGACCTCCATGTATATATAGTCTACTCGCATTATTTTTCCATTCCCATGGGGCTTATTAGCTGTAAAAAGATCCGATTGCAACGGTCAAAAGGTCACACGGGGTTACATAATTGCACACAGATATTATTTACATACAAACAAATACAATTCAATTTTGAATCTACTTTGATTATGCTACAATAAAAATACTCTTAACACAGGGCAAAAAACACACAACATATTTGAAAGCTGTCATTTGCAGGGGTTTCTACCATTAGACAGATGAATGTAATATATATATATAATAAATATGTATATATATAAAATCAGCTTAAATTTAAATTCAATTTGAGTTTGCAAATTTACATGTGATTTTTGCACATTTTTATGCAACATTTAAAAGGGATAATAAAATTGATGTTCAATTTGCATTCTTCGTTAATTGACGCATTTCATTTAATTATGATTGACCAACTAATATTTGAGTGTATTTTTCTATTGTGCTGTGCATATTACACTGAAACCACTCGAAGCATGTTTTAGCTGGGAATTTCACTCAGGGAAACTGAAGCTTTGAACAACGCCAATCAGCATCATTAGAAATTTGTCAGCTTTCCATTTGCGATACTTAATAACTGAAATTAGTTGAATAATTATGAAACGGACACAGAGAAGCAAGCAAATCTCACTTCTGTCTGACAACAACAACAACAACAACAGCAATTTGATAGCCATATTCTCCAATTCGAAATCTGATCTTGACTTATGTCAATTTATGTCTCTGACTGATTTTCGAGCAATCAATCTTTTTGCAGTTGTTAAAAGTTGTAAACGTATTTTATACGAAATATTTCCAGCTTCTTTGTACCTAATCTAATCGGAGTTGAGTAGAAAGTAGAGACTTTCAAAGTCGGCGTCGCCCTCAGATTTTCAGTACGTTGTTTAATGTTCAGCGTTGATGCCACGAGTATTTTATGGCCGTTCCTGCTTCTGTTGCCCCCCACATATGAAACGTAAACTTTAGTGTGTTTGCAGTTATTGTAATTGTTGTTGTTGTTGTTGTTCTGGTTGTTACTGATGTTGCTGTGGTAGTTACTCTCGTTGTTGTTGTTGTTGTTGCCACTAGCTGGGCACATTAATAGTTCGTTTAGTATGCAGAGTAAACGCTCGCGGTGCCCAAAATGAAATTAACGTCAAACAAAATGCTCCACGTCGAACTTTTATGATGTACAAAATAGTTGTCATACCCTGTGGGCGAGCACACTCACCAGAGAGCATATTGGTTAACCTGATCAACTGAACTGATTAAAACAATTCCAATGCAATTGAATTTGGTTGCCAAATTCTGTTTTAGAAATCATTACGCTCGTGCCAAACTAAATAAAGGGTATGTTGAATTCGAGCACATTTGAATTGTGTGTTTTTTTATGGCTATTGTCTAACTATTCACTACATATGTACTGTATGTACATATGTACTCAATAAATACAATCGAATATCATCGAACTGTGAATGCCAAGTTTTACTGCCAAACAAATGTTTGGCCATTTTTTTCAGCGCAAATCGTGGCTCAAAGAGGCAGCCAAGTTTGTGTTGTTGCTGTTGTTATTGTTGTTGTTGCTGCTGCATTAAGACTCTTCCATTTGGTTGACTTGACATTTGATCAAATGTTGTCTGCTTATTGCCAGCTGGCATGCAATGGAAGAGCGGCGACTTCAGCTAAGAAACTATTTAGACGCTGATCACAAATGCCATAACAACAACAAAAGGCATAAGTGGCTCATATAAAGCTTAGCGAACACACACAAAAAAACTGAAGTAGTAAAATAGCCTCAGGCAGCGGCTTTAACGCACTTAAAATGCTGCCACAGACACACACACACACACACACACGCACACACAGAGATACACATATAAACACAGGCACGCAGCGAGACAGCGACGAGTGAAAATGACTTCCGTTTCCTGTTCATTAAATTAACCAAAAAGAAAGCGTAAGGGATACTATATAGGTATATATATGTATGTATGTACACACAACACACACACACACACACACACACACACACACACACACACACACAAACACATAGCTATCGTCACACAAATAACACAAATTTTGGGACAAAAAATGCGGCAACAACTTTTGAAGCCCTGTATAAGAAGCGCTTCTAATATACTAATAAGACTGCAATTTTATTTATTTATTTTCTTTTTCGCTTAGCCCAAAAAGTGTTTAAGCCAAGTGCGAAGCCAAGCCAATAAAATGACAACGTGAAAATTGAACTTATGAATCGGAAGCTAGCTCGAATTACGAGCTCAGTACTCCAAAGTTTGTCGAGTGTGTTTCTCAAATGTGAACTATGCATAAAGTAATTAGTGTCTTGAAAATAATTACATACCAAAAAAATATATACAAAAACTATATACGAAAACCATATACATTAATTTGATGTGATCTTATTTGTATGACAAAAAAAATGTTAAACAGTTTTGCAAAAAGCGTGAATTTTGCTATAATTTTAAAGTGAATTCGTGCTATTTGCATGACCACAGGTGTATGCACATACATACATGTGTACATATGTACACACATATCGTCGTCAGATTTGAAGCACTGAATACGAAATTGCTAATACTGAACACTCATCGTTTTGGCCACATAACGTGCCCAAAAGCGAGAGTCAACTAAGACGCCTCATTTTTGCTTACTTAGCTGTCGTTACACAATTTCACCTAACCGCCCTCCCCTCTCCCATTCCCATCTGTCTCGCACGAATATTCACATATGCTCACACACACACACACACACACACGCACACACTGCAAAAACTTTGGCCTCGCTAATGTATTCAAAAGATATCGCAGTGCGAGCCATAGATACAGCTCGAGATTCTCGCCAGTTTCAATTGTTGCTTTGCCTGTTGCTTTTGCCTTTTTGCCTGTTTTTTTCGTGTTTTTTTTTGGCCACACACTATCGTCGCATCGTCACCTCCCCTCCCCGCCCTGCCGCCACACTTCCCTCGCACGCACACCGCAATGTGAATGACCCTTTTGCCGCCGACAGTCGTTTCTTGTGCTTATTTTGAACAACGATTTTTGCAAGCTTGCTGGTAAAAAAAATGAAAAACAAAACAAAAATAGATATTAGAAAATTCACACACTCATATCTGTGTAAGCGGAGACCTCGTGCTGAAGGGGGGGGGGGGGACTGTAACTCAAACTGGCCAAGATTCGCTGATCTATTGAAATAGCCCAGGCAATGTGTGTGAGCACTTAGAATATCGGTGCTACCAATGTGGCCTGCATTCATTTTTATGGCTTCCGATTTCGTTTTCAATTTCAAATCGATGTCGTTTTGAAATCGAAACCCAGAAACACCAGGCTACGCAAAGTGTTGCAAAGCCGGGGAGAAATCGACATTTCTACAAACACACACACACATTGTTCAGATGCAGCGATTTATTAGCATATACAAACTTAAGGCAAGTTGAAGAAATGATTGATTCAAGCGTGACATTAAAAAAATTAGAATAATAATAATACCACAATGCAAAACAACATCAATTAAATAAAAGCTTTGTGTGGAAAGTTCGAACTTTCCATTTGAATAAGAAAAACGGGAAAATTATTTGGAAAAACGAATTCCTGCAGGGAAACATGATTAATGATATTAACCATCAATGATGGACCTGCTAGAGATATTATATTCAATTCTATATCACTTTCAAACTGTGCCTTGCTAGATGTTTCTGATAATGGTCAAGTATGGCTGTAATCCCTTGTCTTAACGCAAAATATTTCCGCAATCTGGGCAGCTGTTGGTCAGACCAGTCACTAACGGCTTTGGCAGCTTATCACTTGTCCGGCACAATGGTAGACAGACGTAAGCGATCGTGACTGAAAATTGTAAGACCTACACGAATTGTGTGCCTGTTTACTTGGGCTCTGCTTCAGTTATAATTTAGTCGAGCAATATTTGAGCATTCTCTCACTTGTGATATTTCAAGTACCGCAAAAAAAAAAAAAAAAACCAAAAAAACAAACAAAAATTAATATGAAAATGATGGCAACAAAACTCGCATAGCGTCACATTCGCCACAAACTGCTCGATTGAACACAAATAAATATTCACACATATAAACACCTAGATCAAATCCAAGCAAGCTGTGCAGATAATGCAGTAAAGTATCAAAAATATGCATCTACGTGAGATATAGCGAAATTCGAATAACATTTAAATAAACCACGAATTGGTGACACCGAAGAGTGAGTCAGTGATGAGCGTGCTCGACTTAAGTATGCCCTGCAAACAGATTTATATATACCAACAATTATCACAATTTCAATTTGAGCTTATCTTCAGCAGTCAGCTATGAACATCGATATCTATTGCTATTGAAGATATCTGATAATCTGATGATCTGATGATGCCTGCGGAGATCAACTCAACTTTATTATAACTTCACTTCGCGATAATCTAGCTGTGACTCAGTTGGCGAGGATCCGGGTTCAGACTCCAGGCTAGTGTTTTTTTTTTTTGCAAATACTATGCGAAAGGTTAGACTAATAGTTAATAATATTAACTTAATGGGGAATTAATTTAAGACGGGGGCGATTGATCATGTGATGTGAGATGAAACTGTTTTGATTACCTTCGATTATCGTGACTAGCGCCGTTTGATGATGATGCTATTCACTGCGTTTGCGAATGTTGCTGGGTATGCTAGACTGTTCGTTCAACTAACGATAGGCGATATCAAGCATATATATAGTGAGTGGTATTTACCAGTCGATAGATTAGTTTCAAGTTTGGGGGTTTCGTCGCAGCTTGTTTTCTATTGAATCCGATCATGCCGAGGGCAAATTCGCTTTCAATTTGTTTTATTTTACATGATTACGTTTAATTTAAACAGATTATTTGAAATGATTATAATACATTGAGTATAAAAAATAAGTCGATATTTTTACTGCTTGTATGAAGCAGTCCACGCAGTCCAACGGACAAAGCAGTCGTGGCCGAGTGGTTAAGGCGTCTGACTCGAAATCTGGGAGACCTAGGTTCGAATCCTGCCCGCTCCTGGTAATTTAATTTTATTTTATTTTCTCTTCCTATTTGCTTATCATTGTTTATTATTGTTTGTATTGTTGCCGGCTTGATGGTAGTGAGCGTTGAGTCTTTGCAAAACTACGAAACATCAGCTGTGGGTTCGAATCCCGCTTCAGGCATGGTTGTTTGGTGTTGTTCTTTGGCCCTTATCCTATTCCTTCTCTCTGAGTAATCAGAGGTTTCCTTATCCAAGCCACCCACGGCATAGATGTATCCATTTGCAACAGCGGACACCATTGTAACCTGCATTGTAATGATCCATCGCCGCCCGAAAACTCCATTCAAAAAGCCTTCGCTTTTGAAGATAAGTTGAGTTTTGACGAAGTTATGGCATTTTGAAGTTTCGACCTATGCCCATACACCGATATATCGATTTTCGGGCTATAATTTTTACTTGTCTTCCGACCTCAAATTTCGTTTTCAACTTTAAATGTACGATTGATTTAGGGGCAAATCTATGATCAAAAAGCCTTCGCTTTTTAAAATCAGTTGAGTTTTGACGAAGTTAGGGCATTTTGAAGTTTCGACCTATGCCCATACACCGATATATCGATTTTCGGGCTATAATTTTTACTTGTCTTCCGACCTCAAATTTCGTTTTCAACTTTAAATGTACGATTGATTTATGGGCAAATCTATGATGAAAAAGCCTTCGCTTTTGAAGATAAGTTGAGTTTTGACGAAGTTATGGCATTTTGAAGTTTCGACCTATGCCCATACACCGATATATCGATTTTCGGGCTATAATTTTTACTTGTCTTCCGACCTCAAATTTCGTTTTCAACTTTAAATGTACGATTGATTTATGGGTAAATCTATGATCAAAAAGCCTTCGCTTTTTAAAATCAGTTGAGTTTTGACGAAGTTATGGCATTTTGAAGTTTTCACCTATGCCCATACACCGATATATCGATTTTCGGGCTATAATTTTTACTTGTCTTCCGACCTCAAATTTCGTTTTCAACTTTAAATGTACGATTGATTTATGGGCAAATCTATGATCAAAAAGCCTTCGCTTTTTAAAATCAGTTGAGTTTTGACGAAGTTATGGCATTTTGAAGTTTCGACCTATGCCCATACACCGATATATCGATTTTCGGGATATAATTTTTACTTGTCTTCCGACCTCAAATTTCGTTTTCAACTTTAAATGTACGATTGATCTAGGGGCAAATATATGATCAAAAAACCTTCGCTTTTTAAAATCAGTTGAGTTTTGACGAAGTTATGGCATTTTGAAGTTTCGACCTATGCCCATACACCGATATATCGATTTTCGGGATATAATTTTTACTTGTCTTCCGACCTCAAATTTCGTTTTCAACTTTAAATGTACGATTGATTTATGGGTAAATCTATGATCAAAAAACCTTCGCTTTTTAAAATCAGTTGAGTTTTGACGAAGTTATGGCATTTTGAAGTTTCGACCTATGCCCATACACCGATATATCGATTTTCGGGCTATAATTTTTACTTGTCTTCCGACCTCAAATTTCGTTTTCAACTTTAAATGTACGATTGATTTATGGGCAAATCTATGATCAAAAAGCCGTCGCTTTTGAAGATAAGTTGAGTTTTGACGAAGTTATGGCATTTTGAAGTTTCGACCTATGCCCATACACCGATATATCGATTTTCGGGATATAATTTTTACTTGTCTTCCGACCTCAAATTTCGTTTTCAACTTTAAATGTACGATTGATCTAGGGGCAAATATATGATCAAAAAACCTTCGCTTTTTAAAATCAGTTGAGTTTTGACGAAGTTATGGCATTTTGAAGTTTCGACCTATGCCCATATATCGATATATCGATTTTCGGGCTATAATTTTTACTTGTCTTCCGACCTCAAATTTCGTTTTCAACTTTAAATGTACGATTGATTTATGGGCAAATCTATGATCAAAAAGCCTTCGCTTTTTGAAAATCAGTTGAGTTTTGACGAAGTTATGGCATTTTGAAGTTTCGACCTATGCCCATACACCGATATATCGATTTTCGGGCTATAATTTTTACTTGTCTTCCGACCTCAAATTTCGTTTTCAACTTTAAATGTACGATTGATTTATGGGCAAATATATGATCAAAAAGCCTTCGCTTTTTAAAATCAGTTGAGTTTTGACGAAGTTATGGCATTTTGAAGTTTCGACCTATGCCCATACACCGATATATCGATTTTCGGGCTATAATTTTTACTTGTCTTCCGACCTCAAATTTCGTTTTCAACTTTAAATGTACGATTGATTTATGAGCAAATCTATGATCAAAAAGCCTTCGCTTTTTAAAATCAGTTGAGTTTTGACGAAGTTATGGCATTTTGAAGTTTCGACCTATGCCCATACACCGATATATCGATTTTCGGGCTATAATTTTTACTTGTCTTCCGACCTCAAATTTCGTTTTCAACTTTAAATGTACGATTGATTTATGGGCAAATCTATGATCAAAAAGCCTTCGCTTTTTAAAATCAGTTGAGTTTTGACGAAGTTATGGCATTTTGAAGTTTCCACCTATGCCCATACACCGATATATCGATTTTCGGGCTATAATTTTTACTTGTCTTCCGACCTCAAATTTCGTTTTCAACTTTAAATGTACGATTGATCTAGGGGCAAATATATGATCAAAAAGCCTTCGCTTTTTAAAATCAGTTGAGTTTTGACGAAGTTATGGCATTTTGAAGTTTCGACCTATGCCCATACACCGATATATCGATTTTCGGGCTATAATTTTTACTTGTCTTCCGACCTCAAATTTCGTTTTCAACTTTAAATGTACGATTGATTTATGAGCAAATCTATGATCAAAAAGCCTTCGCTTTTTAAAATCAGTTGAGTTTTGACGAAGTTATGGCATTTTGAAGTTTCGACCTATGCCCATACACCGATATATCGATTTTCGGGCTATAATTTTTACTTGTCTTCCGACCTCAAATTTCGTTTTCAACTTTAAATGTACGATTGATTTATGAGCAAATCTATGATCAAAAAGCCTTCGCTTTTTAAAATCAGTTGAGTTTTGACGAAGTTATGGCATTTTGAAGTTTCGACCTATGCCCATACACCGATATATCGATTTTCGGGCTATAATTTTTACTTGTCTTCCGACCTCAAATTTCGTTTTCAACTTTAAATGTACGATTGATTTATGGGCAAATCTATGATCAAAAAGCCTTCGCTTTTGAAGATAAGTTGAGTTTTGACGAAGTTATAGCATTTTGAAGTTTCGACCTATGCCCATATATCGATTTTCAGGCTATAATTCTTACTTCCACCACTTCCCCACTCCGTGGAAGTGTGCTGTGATTGCGATGATTCCGAAACCTGACAGGCCGTATAATCTAAGATTGTCGGCAGTAAGTGGCTTCCAGAGTGCCATTCCTGATCATCTTAGATCATCAGTTTGGCTTTGGGCATCACCATGGTACACCAGAGCAAGTTCATCGAGTAGCTCAGCATGTCCTCGAGGCCTTGGAAAATAAGCAGTACAGCTCTGCTGTCTTCTTGGATATCCAGCAAGCGTTTGATCGCGTATGGCATGATGGCCTGCTTTTTAAGCTTAAGTCCCTACTACCTTCGGCGCAGTATTTACTGCTCAGGTCCTACCTGCTTGGCCGTTCTTTTATGGTGGAAGTTAGGGGCGAGCGATCAAACATCCGCCGCATCGGAGCGGGTGTACCGCAGGGTAGTGTCCTTGGACCTGCCCTGTACACATTGTACACTGCGGACTTGCCGATTCTGGTAGCCAGAAATACGCTGCTTGCCACATACGCAGATGACACTGTGTTCCTTGCTAACTCCTCCACTGCTTGGAGAGCAGCAGCGGTTACGCAAAGGTTCTTGGATGATTTTAGTACCTGGGCCAACCGGCGGAATACTGCATCAATGAGAACAAGTCTCAGCACTGTACGTTTGCGCTCAGGAGTGGTAACTGTCCACCCGTCCGACTTAACAACACGATCATACCTCAGGGGAACCATGTTCGCTACCTGGGTATGTATCTGGACAGGAAACTTACCTGGCGCAAACACATACAGATCACCGCAGCAGCGTGTAGATCCAAGAGGGCGAAACTCAACTGGTTGCTGAAGTCATCCAGCAAACTCAGCTTGAGCAACAAGCTGCTGGTGTACAGGAGCATCATCGTGCCCACATGGACATATGGGATTCCATTTTGGGGCAGAGCGGCAAAATCGTGGATTAAACAAATTCAAGTTTTGCAGAACAAGGTGCTAAGAGATATCTCTGGTGCTCCAACCTAATCTAATCTTACATTTGATGTTACGTAATATTGTAATATGTTAAAACCAATTATATGTTTATGTTATTTAATTTAAATTCCCTGTTATTATGTATACAATAGTCAAAACAATATTTTATAACTTTTCAGTAGGTTGATCAATATTAAATTAAATTGCTAAATTAAAAAAAAAAATAATTAAATAAAAAAAATTAATCATGATGCCATCATCATCATCATCATCGTCGTTTGGAGTGGGCGTGGCAACAGGAATATGACCATCAAACCGTATTAAACAGCTGCTAGAGCAGTCATCATTGATCATTGAATTTTTAGCTATTTCTCAAAACACTTGCCAAAAAAAATGTCACCTGCAATTGCCATTTCAAATATTTATTTGCTTTGCAAAAAATGAGCAACTTGTGCATATATGTATGTATGTGTGCACACATATATGTATGTGACAGCACTGCAGAATACTGTCTAAATATTGAACTTTGCATAATTCACATTTGAATGTGTTTTGGCATTGTGTTTTCAATTGTACATCTGTTGTGCATCTGAACTGCAAAAGAAATATCCAATTTATTTTTATTTCATTTTTCAAGTCGATGAGAATTTCGTTTTTGAAATTCAACTTTCAATAAACATGCTCGGTTTTTTCGTGGTGTCAGACCGCAACGAATTGCGGCTCTCATTCCGATTTTGATAAGTAAAGCATCAAAATTCAGATATTCTTCAGATATTGATTTCGATTCCGATTTGAAATTTCAATTGGTTAATCTTCTTTTAAATAGATTTATTATTAATATTAGTATTTATCAAGGTATTTATCATTTTCAAGTAAAGAAAATACATTAAGCAAGTAAATACTAATATGCGACCGACTAATTGAAATGGACACCAGTCACCAGACGTGCTGGTCAAACTGCAAAGTAAAGTTATCATTATTTTGGGGAGTGCTGGTTCCACTTGGAGGAATCGTCGTTTAGCTGATTTTCCGGCATTATGTCTTGTCGATTTGCCTCCTTAAGGGTGTGTCGACTGTCGAACTACAACACACAACACACAGCAGACAACAGCAGCTCAACAGCAACAGCAACAATGACAATGACAGCAGCAATAGACACCAACAGCAGACAGCGGCAACACTTCATTTCAGTTGCTGTCAGTCCATCAGTTCATCATTTGCTTTGCTTGACTTTCACTTTGACGCGTTTTTCCTCAGTGCGCTCACTAATTTTCCGGATGCAGTTCGTTCTGTTTTTTTTTTTGTTTCTTTCTTTCTTTTTCTGTTTTTTTTTTTTTTTGGGTTTTTATTTTCAGTTGCCCGCATCATTGCAACTTCCTTGTTAGACAAAGTTTTCCTGTCTCTCCCACACCATTAGCCCGCAAATAATGGCAATGACCCTTGGCCATTGGGCGAACCCCCCAAGACATAAAATTCCGCTTTGTGCACAGCATTGCATTTGATTGTACATGTCTTAATATAAGTTAAAGAAAATCAAATTAATGTCAATCGACACTTAATAAGAGAAATGAAAAATGTATTACAAATTATTCAAAAAGTATCAAAATTGTTTGTGTGGCATTGTTTAGATGCTGAACCCGTTCAAAATTGTTAATTGCACAGTTGGGACTTTGGGAATTTGGCGATATGCTTTGAACAGGTGTTTAAATCGACTTAATATTAAATATATATTGATGTGTTCAGAGTATCTCAAAGTCAAACCCAAGACTGAAGTAATTTTATAACTTGAAATGATGTAATTTCTAAAATTACTTCACATGCTTGACATCCAATAAGTTCCTCGATGTTTGCATGTGTATAATGCTGATATTGGCATTAAATTTTAGCTTATGACTGAAACTCCAGAAAATAAATATCGAAGTGAAATTAAATTGCTCTTTTTGCAGAGAGAAAACGCCACTTAAACTATTATTATTTTTGCTATTATTATTATTATTATTATTATAAGTATTGGTATTAGTATTAGGATTGTTATTGTTGTTTTTGCCATTTCGTTGGTTCGTCCATGGCTCAACTAATCTGCTAGCTGTTCCACTGATTTGATTGTGATTAATGGTCTGACCCACTGCCTCCGGTCCCCAGTGACGAACCCCCTGCCCCACAATATGCACAACTCCCGCTCTGGCTGCTGTGGCATTTGAATCTATTATTTCGATTTCCTGCTTCATATCAAATGCTTTTTCCTCCACCCCCACCTTATCATCCCATCACTCCCCACAACCCGCACTTGCCACCACTGTGCACTCCCTCTGCTGGCTTTTAATTTATAGTCCGCCGTCACATATCACATGACATATGCCATACACTAAGTGTGTAAATTTCGATATATGTATGTACACTCGCAATCCAAGCAGGAAAGAGTATGACCCAGAGGGAGAGAGAGAGGGAGAGAGAGAGAGAGAGGCAGAGAGAGAATAGTGCTCGAGTTACCAGCAACTGTGTAAAAAACAAAGAAGGGAGCGCTCAAAGGCATTCGATGCCAAGCACTGCCTAAAGGGTTGCCAGCCGTCAATGCCGTCACTCGGTCAGTTAGTCCATCAGTCGGACATGGCTGAGTAGTTGTGTATGTGTATGTGTGTGTGTGTGGGTGGGGTGCATAGTTCAAAGGGTCTCGCGCACCTGATGAACCGACCCCAGGCAGAAACATTGCATAGCAAATTGAGTGCACAAAAAAGGATAATCGTGCCGAAGAAATCGAAAAGGTTTTTTGCATGTTTGTATGTCTGCACAACAATAAGAACATTAACAACAACAAGACAATCAACAACAATAACAACAGCCACAACAACAACAATAACAGCAACAGCAACCAAACAAACAGTGTCGAGCAAATCGAAGATTTCGCCTCGAACATTTTTGTAATATTCCAAAGGCAAGATTAATGCACACACAAACTGACGAAATGTACAAGTTTTATCCAGTATCCGACCATAAGATACCCTCACTCGCATTATAACTGTTGACTCCAAGTTACCTCAGTTTCCAAAATATTCCAAAATATACAAATTCTAATTGCAAATATTTTTATTAAATGTTTTCTTTTAAATGTATAACAAAAACTATTCAAGAATTGCTCTCTGTAGTTCTACAAAATCGTATATACCCCATTTAGTGGCGGTAACAGAGAAGCAAAAAGGGATTTTTGCGCTGTTGGTGGACTTAGTCCTGAAAATTGAATTCAAAGCCGTAAAGCGGCACACAAACACCTCTAACGAATACAAGCAACAACCAAGAGCGACAACAGCAGCAACAGCAGCAACAGCAACACCAAAAACAACAGCAACAACAGGCAGAAGAACACGATAAAATACAATAAAATGTTTGCCATTGTCGCACAGTTGGGCAAACTGAACAACATTCGAATGAGAGAGACTGTGAGCTATCCATGTCCGTAGTCCGTATCAGTATCCGTATCCGAAATTTCCGTGTTACCCATATCAGTATTCAATTGGCCTTGCTCCGGGCCAAGTGCTGGGTGCTGAGTGTCGAGAGGGCGTGGTGGTTTGAGGGGGACGTAGGCAGATAGGCATGGGGCATGTGGCTGTTGCAGGATAGGGTAGTAAATTGCGTAGCAACAGAATGGTTGGATATTTACCTGTAATGTGATTTGCTGCTCTTGCAAATGTAATAAATAAATAAATGAAAATGTTACCCAATTGATTTATTATGGCTGCTGCTGTGTATTGCTGCTGTTGCTGCTGATGTTGCTCTTGTTGCTGCTGTTGTTGCTCTTGTTGCTGTTGACATTGTTGCTGCCTCTTATTGTTAAATGACTTAGTAGTACATCAAAACGATGCTACACGCCCAATGTACATCTGTTCATGCATACACATAACTATTGCCATCTCGCTCTTTGGCCGAAATTTCATCAGTTGCAAAGGTTACAGAAAACGCAGCAACAAACAAAAAAAAAAGTATATAAAGTATATATATATATATATATATGTATATATGTACATATATGCAGCACAATGCAAAAATCATATAAACTTCACCCATTAACACCATTTGTAGCCCTCATTATACACTGCGAATTGTTGTTGTTGCGACAGCCAGTGAAAAAAGCGAGTGTTTAACCCAAATTACACACACACACATACACACTCATACTAAACAATAGAGAGAGAGAGAGAGAGAGAGGGAGAGAGAGAGACGCACTGCAAATGCTTAGTCGTGACTACAAGAAACAAAAATAAAAACAAGGAATAATGCTAAGCATAGAACAAGCCACAAAGCGCCGCAAAAAGACACCTAGCAAAGAGAGTCACAAAAAAAAAAACCCAAAAAAAAATGAAGCTGCCACAAAATACTCTTGTTCAAGTTAAGTGCGGCGGCACCAAAAAGTCAGTTTACCTTTTTTTTGTACCCTGTAGACCTTAAAGCTGGCCAAGTTCTGTATTTTGGTGCAGTGTAGTACAGGGTAGCTGTTAATCGGGCACATTTTCTTGTTGTGTTCTTGGTATTTCTTTTGGCAAAGCCATTGAATTTGTCGCACAATTTATCACACGCAAATGTGGCGCAGCTCTCATTCAAGTCAAGTTAGCCGCAAAGCAAATTCGGTCAAAAGAAGAAGCAGAACTTACGGCCAACTGAAGAAATTTTGCTGAGTAGTCGGCCAGCTAACCCATTGGCAATGACGAGTCAAACTAAGCGCGACCTCAACACATATATGTACATATATATATATATATATAACTGATAAAGCAAATGGATGCGAAGCAGCACAAAAACTGCAATCAGTTTGATGTGCAGTTATTGTCATACCATGTGCACGTTAAATGGGTTAAAATTAAATGATGGCCAAAACAAAAAAAAAAAAGAGAAAAAAACCGAAGGCAGCATCTCTGACTGTACAAAATGTGTATAAAACATTTATATTCCGATATTCTTCATCAACTTTTGTGCAGAAAGCCCAGGGAACCTTTGCCAATTTGAATGTAAGATCTTTTTAATTAAGACAAGATTAACTGCAAATTCAAGCGGCAATATTAAGTGAAAACTTAAAATTATATTTTCTTTTTTATTTCAAATATAAAATTGGTCATCTATTATGATTTGTTGCGGCCCCGCCTGAGAGTATAGCGCTTGTCTCTCTGCAAGAGTCGCTGTCGGATTGAGGACTTGAAGTCATGTTTCCCAACACAAATTCCAAAATCGGCCGATTCCGTTCCAGACTATGTCTAGTTCAGTTAGATGATTACTTAATCTACAATGTAATGTCCAGAGATTGATAAGTATTCTCCGACTATTCTGCCTCATATCTGTTACTTGTGGTGATATCTTTCTCTCTTAATG
Organism: Drosophila nr. perissopoda 5 BK-2023a; assembly: GCA_035044105.1. Lineage (NCBI taxonomy): Eukaryota > Metazoa > Arthropoda > Insecta > Diptera > Drosophilidae > Drosophila > Drosophila nr. perissopoda 5 BK-2023a. The sequence continues at coordinate 5,427,628 of JAWNMK010000121.1, forward strand.
CTTAGGGGCCTCTCTGCTGCCCCCATTTCCACCTTCTAGTCTGTCTCTTCATCACATATACCTGCTTATTTAATATTTATTTGTCTAATTAAATAATTCTTCACTTAAATCAATATGCAATTTGTGATTTATGCACACACACATTTTGCACAGGTTTAAATGCTAGCTTGCGGCCTGAGGGCCTAAAGCCTATTCAAATTTCGTTATTTTTCGCTGAGCGTTAAAATATCGAAGAGCAAAATAAATAAATAATAAAAAAAAAGCCACCAAAAGAATTTGCTATAAATACTTTTCGCATTGTGGCGCCGCGCCGCATATTCAAATTTCATACTTTTAAGTATATTTTATGTTATTATTTTTATTTTTTATTTCTTCTTATCATAATTCTCATTCTGACATAATGCGCACCTGATGCCGTGAACGGCTGCATGGCAAATTGGCCGTCACTTTGGGTGTTGTCTTTCCACCACCGAAGAACCACCAGAGAACCACACCGCCGCACTGTCCGCCAAGCAGCACATCACATAGCTTTAAAAATGCGCACCCCTCATCCCCCCTTTCCGCCCCATCGTTGGTTTTCAGCGCTCACATTAGCACGGCTTTGAGAGGTGCGCAATAAATCCAGCTCAAAATGATTTTCGGGGAGGTGAGGCTGCGGCTGTGGAAGGGCGGGGCAGTCATGTCTAAGGCTGGCATGGAGATGGGCGCATGATTGGCTCTCGCAGGCCCCTCCGTATGACTCCCTCGCACACCCCCCTCACCAACGGTTGCACAATTTCAATTTCAAGTTATGATGACGTCCAAAATGGCTCCACCAATTTCAACGACCCACGCTCGCGGCCTTAATGAAAACGGACAGGTGCGTCATGGGGCCGTAACAAGGTGCTCCTCCATTCGCCGTTCGCCGTTCGCCACTTTTGCCATGTTTTCGCGTATTTCCCATATCCCCGTATCCGTTGAGGGACTGTTTTTTTTTTTTTTTTTTTTGTGTGTGTTTTGTGTGCTTTGCGGCTGTCATTCCGCCATTTTTTCCACTGGGCCTCGGTAATGACTCGGCCTAAATTGAAAATTTCCAATTCAAGCTCGTCGCTGGATTTTCGAATTGTGGGAAATCAACGCCGGTCTCGTTGGCAACGCATTTACAGCCCATTTCCCTCCACACACAGATTACTGCATAATTACAATCACTTTTGCCATTCGTTTGGTTCTGCAACAAATTTTCACACATTCTTCACAGAATAAGTTTTTCACCATTTTCCTTTCAATTTGACAACTATTATTTTCAATTTGATCAAATTGTTTCCTTTGACTTCAATTTGACCAACAAAATTGAAAAAAATTTTTGATAAATATTTAATCAAATGAATAATTAACGCCTTCTGTCGTTAATCAAAATTAATAAGCAAACCAAAGTTGTAATTAATTATTCGAAAAAAAGGTGAGTTATTTTGAGTTTGCAGAAAACTTGAAATGAGCAATTTCGAGTTAAGCAAACTTGATAAATATTGCATATCCTTGGCTTAGTTTGATAAACACAAAAATTTATTGCTTTGGGATATTTTGCGCAAGCGAAGAATTTGTACATATCAGATTTGATTTGAAAATCCAAGAAAGAGTTTATATGAAAAAAAAACAGCACACATTTGAACATATTTGTACCTTAAAGTTGGCATTACTTGAAGTCCATCATCTGTCTTTGGGACAGTGTCTCCACGGGCCTATGTGTATTTTCTGTCTGTTGTATGTTGTGTTGTATTTTTTATCTTTATTTTTTTGCATTACTGTTTGTTTGCTTGCTTGTTTTCCCCATTTTTTTTTTTGAGCACGTTTTCCTTCCTCTTTCTTTGCTCTTTCGCCTCCTTTCCGCATCTATAAGCTAACGACTGCGTGTGTGATGAACTTTTGTGTGTGAAAACAGGTTTCACTGATTTTCAATTTCAATTGTCTTTTAAGTTCAGTGAGAGAAACAGAGAGAAACACAGTTAGAAATGATGTGAATGTAATCGAGAGCGAGATGGTATACATGCGTGTGTTTATGTGTACATATGTATATACATGTACATATACATATATATATGTATGTATTTGTGCCATTTTTATTTGCGCACATTAGCAATTTCTTTTGTTGACTGGCTGCCGTCGACGACATCGTTTGTCTGTCTGTCTCTCTGTCTGTCTGTCTGTCGGTTGGTTCGCCTGCCCGCACTCTCCGCCCGCTCGACATCCGTTCGCCGCTCGCCTTACCTACTCTACGACTGCTCTGCCTCTCTCCCTCTCTGCATCTATCTGCCTCTCCTTTGCCACCAGAGTCGTCGGTTATTTCGTGGCTTCTTTGTGGGCTAATTTTCCACTTTGATATGAAGTACAGCTGCCCAATGCCACCACCCATGCAGCACACAAGCTCCTGCTCGGCTCCCTTGCTGCCTCTGCTCCAGCCTCCTGCTCCTCCACTCTCCACTCCCCACAACCCCACCCTCCACACATCATATGCTGCTACTTATGATGATCTTTGCTGCCATTGTATTTTATTGTGCCTCATTTTTTTAATACATTATTATTTATTTTGATTTTCGCTTTCGCTGCTTTCGCTGCTTCTGCTGTTACTGCTGCTGTCGGCGTCGCAGTCGCTGCGTGCATTTCATTTGTGCCTTAATTTACTGTAATCTTCACAATGTTCTATTTTTTTTTTCTTTTTTTCTCTCTTTTGCGCTTTTTATTTATACATTGCGTTTACGTTTCGCTCAAATTTGGATGCGGTAATTTCTTGAACGGTCCGCTTTTGTTCAATAAATACGTCATTTATTACTCGCCATTGTGTAATGCCTAATGTTGCGATAATGGCCAAGAATGAGCACTGAACTCTGATGTTCTCCGTTATACTCTGGACGCAGTCAGTCGATGGGGCAAATGATCGACTGATCGACTGCAACATACTCTGCATGTACATCACGCATACGCAGCGTGTTTCGCCATTCGAATTATTGAGCCAGTCTCTTAATTGAAGACACGCGCTGTGTGTAATGAACAAATTTGAATTATTTCAATTGCGCTTTAATTAATCCAAGTATTTCTTGTCTTTCTCATTGCAGGATTGTGGACGAACTTCAATTGTAATGGAAATACAACAACAACAAAGTGCACAATCCTTTTTTTTTGTGTTGACTCTCCCCTGTCACCCACACCCACACGAACACGCGCACACACACACACACACACACACACACACACACACACACACACAGCCACACATACATAAAGTGCAATATTAATTTTAATTTTTGAATGCTGATAAAAAAGTTGACGACGTTGCCGCCCGCAAAGGCGACAGCAAAAGTTCACATAAAACGGCAAAAAGTTTTTCAATTATTGTAAAAAGTGTTAAAAGCGACGACCGAGCCAAAAAGAGACCCACGCTGACAGCGAGATTGAGACCGACTCTTGCAGAGAGAAAGAGACAGAGCGAAAGAGAGAGAGAGAGAGAGCAAGTTGTTGACAGTAATATGTAGTCGTATTATCGCACTGGGAAAAGGAGAACGTTGCAAAGATTTCATAAATATTCATATCTGCATCTGTTTCTGTTACGGAGGAAACCAATTTAATTGCGTCAATTCAATTTTCGTTGAAACCAAAATAAGAAAAAAACAAAACAAAAAAAAATTCCGACAAATTTTTTAAATATCGCTAATTGTTTCTGGGTCTATTTTTCTATCCTAAATTGCTATTGTTTTGTAAATGTAGAAAGAGTGAAGCGATTTGTAAGAAGTGGAGCACAGCCGCCGCTTAGCGTTGGAAAGTGTGTAAAGGCGCGGTAAAGTTGCCACAGAGCACAAACAAAAAAGAAAAAAATTAAAAAAAAATATAAGAAAAAATAAAAACACAAGAATAAACTAAAAAGAGAGCAAAAAAGAGACAAATAACTGACAAGTGGCCAAAGACAACGCCAAAATGAATCCGAGGCCCGTGGGCATTGGATTCGGATGCGGCCGCAAACCACCCAACAATGCCAAGATGCGTTCCCGATGGCCGCCACCACCTGCACCACTATTGTCATCAGCAGCAGCAGCAGCGACACCAACAACACTATCAGCGACAACGACAGCTGCAATGGCAGCGACAAAAACAACAACAACAAAAAGATTTAGACAGCAAATGCAACAAAATCAACAAGATCAACACCAACACAGCAATCATTGGAGCAGCCCACGCCCACAAATGAGCGCCCTCTTCGTACTCCTACTGACAATTGCAGCCATCAACAACTTGGACAGCTTCCTAACCCCGGCAACGGCAACCCTGCTCGGCGAGCCGCGACTTCGACAGAGTCCCACAGGTACATTCCACAACTTCTAAGATCGAAATCTATCATTGAATATTCATAAAAATTATCAAGATTTGTTTAAGCAATAGCTAATCATAATTAACTTGACTGAAACCAATCCAATTTTTGGATACATTATGTATGCAAAATGCAAAATGTATATTCATACATCCCTCGCCACTTGAAAAGGACAATCAATCTTCAATCTGTTCTCTTCCGTCTGCTGCTCGCACATCCAGTGTGCCAAAAACATATTTTTCATTTCTAATTTAAGTATATTCAATTCTGGAGGACAAATTTAATGCTGGATCAGTAAATATGAACCAAAACCGTTTTAGCCAAAAACCAACAAAATGCGGAGCCTCCTTTTTGGAGGCTATCCGCTTGGATGGCATATATTTTTCCGATTGGGAAGGAAATGCAGCAGATTTTTGCAAATAATTTTATGATATCGAGCTTCAAGCATATTTGAGACTCTTACGTTTTTCTGCTTCTTTTTTGCCAGGGTATGGATTATAAATAAAAAGACGGCTAAAACATGGCGGCTCATTTTGACATTTTGGGTACAATCTTGGCAGCAAATAGTGCTCGAAAGTTAAGAAAAAATGTTGGTTGTCTTAGCATTCTGCTTTCAAGTTATGACCAATTGTAAATTGGAGTACAGTGTGATCCATTCATGGGCCGAGGAGTGTATGTATACGTAAAGGGAAAGGAGAGCCACAAAAAGTTTGCATAAAAAGTTACAAAAAAAGGAGGAGGAGAAGAAATCCATTTGGGCGAGAAGAGTTATGCAACAAATATGTATAGATCAAATACACATACATTACTAGATGGAAAACTTAAACAAATTTTTGAACATTTATGTGGACTTTTTTTTTGGCCAAATGTGATTCTCTGGCTAGATGCCATTGCACCTTAAATTTATATCGAATACAGAGTAAACATTCGCCAAGTTGAGTTGCCATATAAACAAGCATTTCTAACTAATCTCAAGGCTGAAATCAAAAGAAACTGCGTTGGATTTTCAATATACATGCCAACTAGTTTCGTAATGATTTTGAAAATTAGCTCACAAAAATATGGAACTTAACTTACCTTTGGACATTTAGTCAGTTAGTTGATAAAAATACACGCTACAAATCCGATAAACTTTAAGTTTTATGGCAAATTGATTATGTCTTCCAAGAGTGCAGCAGAAGCAAAACAAAAAAGTTGACTAACACCCGCAAACACACACACACACACACACACACACACACACACACATATATATACACACATGCCCGCACACACACTCAGGCAAGAGTTCTTCACAAGAGTCGATGGCAAAAGTGCGGCAAGTTTGTTTTTGCCTTGGCTCTCCCTTATAATTTTTATTATTATTATTTTTTGTTCGTTTTGTATTTGCCTCTTGTTGTTGTTGTTGTTGTTGTTCTTTTTATTGTTGTTTTCATTGTTGGCTGCTGCCTGAAATTATGAATCAGGAAGTCTTAATAAGTGCAATTTCAAGTCGTTAGTCACATAGAGAGCTCTCGGCACGTCTTGGCGAGAACAACAGACTGGCGACTACATTTAGCTATAGTTGTTGCTCTTCTTCTTGCCACACACACACACACACACACACACACACACATATATATATATATATATATGTATGTATGTGAAATATGCGGGGGCGTCGTGTTGCAGTTGCCGTTGATTTTAATTAAGTGAAACGTTTAATGTGCGCCACAGATTTGTGTGTTCGCGCCCTTGATGCCGGCGCTGCCGTCCTGGGGTGTTGGTTGCAACGGGGAGTGGCGGGCAGGAGGAGGAGGAGGTCGCTTTTCAGTCAGGGGCAATAACTTTATGGCGAGACACATGTAGCGTAAAAATGCCGCTGTAGTGATCAAATTGCTTTAAGTGGATCTTTAAAACAGTGGATTGTTCTGTCGCACACTTATGCATACTGCACACAAATACGCATACACAGTAAAAAAACAACTCATAGTTATTTACATCAATTTGTTCACCCTGCCTGCTAATTCAATGCCAATAATATTTATACATAATATCACACAAGAAGTAATTTATTATTTTTTAATTCTTTCTTCAAATCGTTTCGAATTCATTTTAATTAATTGTCAAAATTGTGATTCTAATAATCGATGGGGACAGCAATTTGTAGTATTTTTGTTGGCCAAAGAAAGATGCAACAAATCTGAAATGAATATTGCTAGTTGCACCCTCCAAAAGGCGGTAAACACGCCCACAAAATGAAGCACATATCTCCCGCATTTCACTTTACAAGGCGCCTCCTTCAAAGATATATAAAAAACAAAATCGAAGTATTTCGCAGTCAGTTGTTTGTTTATTGTTATTTATTCATGGTCAATTTTATTTTAATTCAATCACTAAAACTAAGCTACTTCAAATTGTTTACTGTGTAGAGAACATTTAGACGCAAGACAGTCATGCGGTAAGCGCCTGACTTGAGTTCTCTTCATAATTGTATATGTATTTATATATATGTGTATATATTGTTGATTGAGCCCAGCTGAGTTTAGTGCAAGTGGAAGGGTCCTCAATACAGTCAGTCAGTCAATCAGTCAATCAGTTAATCAGTCAGTCAGTCAGTCATGTGACAGAGCAGCGTGACAAACAACCAGTCAAAGTGTGCAGTTTTTCTCATTTCCCCATTTTGACGTTGTTTTCCTTTTCCTTGTGCTTCATGCTGCTACTGGTGATGCCTCTGCTGCTGCTGCTGCTGATGTTGTTGTTGTTGTTGTTGCTGCTGCTGCTTCGTCAACAATCAAATAGCAACACAACGTCATTTAATGCAATTTGCTGATTGCGCTCTATGCTGTTATTATTGTGCTCCTCTTGTACAAAGCTCCGCTGTACCTTTTGACATTTGAGCAGAGTGTTGAACAGACCTGACTATGCACTCTATATCCCCCACCCACCCACCCACCCCTTTATCCCTCCATCTCATTCTCTCTGACACTCACATCAATACCTATCTCTATCCGTCTTACTCCAGCATGCACATGTCTGTTGCATGGGTGGCTGGCGCCAAAGAGCAAAAGGCAAAGAGAAGAAATGACTTTAATGACATTTAATAAACAACACAACAATAACAAAAATCACTGCTAGACACATCAAGAGAGAGATATAGAAAGAAAGAGAGAGCGAGAGATAGAGAGAGAGGGAGGTATAGGCAGAGTTGGAGAGAAAGAAAGACAGACAGAGCAGCAGATGAGACAGTCTGGCAACCGGATTCAAATTCCAGTTTCAATATGACAGACGGCAACGTCGAGAATGCAGCTGCAGCAATCGATGCCTTTGACTCTCTGCTGTTGCTGCTGCTGCTGTTGATGATGCAGTTGATGCTGCTGCTGCTGCTGCTGTTGATGATGCAGTTGATGCTGCTGCTGCTGCTGTTGCTACTGCTGCTGCTACTGCTGCTGCTGCTGCTGCTGCTGCATCACTGCAGGTCGCATCAATATCAATGTGCTAGTTGCAGACTGACATCCATTCAATCCTACAACAACAAGGTACAGCAACAGCAACAGCAGCAGCGCCCGCAACTGGTTTTATCCTCACTATTTATGATATTGCCTCATCATACTTTACCTACATGCATACATGCACACATACATACATAATACATACATACATACATACATACATACATACATACATAGATACGTAGATACATAGATACATAGACACATTTATGAAATATATAAAGACAATTGCTAATGGCCAAATTCTTGTCAATCACTTTAAGTTGCACAATTGTAAAGCAAATTTTCCACTTTTACACCAAAAATATATATTTTTTAGCTAAGTCAAACCGTTTTTTACAATTTTTTGTTCATTTTCAACAAATAAAATTGTTAATTTTTATGCATCAATAATAATTGTATTTTGATTATCTTAAACTTATTTAAAATGAATATGAATGAGAATCCAATCAGAAAGTTAATCAAATAAAAACAATTAATAATTGAATTAATTTATTCTGGAAATTGATTACCAGTCATATCAACATACGTACCCTATTGTAGGGGCCATACATATCTTGATAAATATCTTGATCATACTTTTGGAATATTGCTCAATATTTTCTCTCAATTTAATGTGAGTAATCACAAATTGCAGTCTATGTCAAATTCGAGAATGTTTCTAATTTTGATCGCTGTACAAAGTTGAAACCTGATTTTTTGTTGCGGCATAAGGTTTCAGTTGTTGTTAGCCATTAGATACGCATAGAAATTGTATCAAAATGATCAAAGATATTTAAATGTGTTCTATGCTTCCATTATTTTAGAATCAACTTCCTAATTTAGATATATAAATGAATATATTCATTTTTGAGTATGACTCATTTTCCGTTTTGAGCAACAAAGTAAAAATAATTTTCTTTTGAGTGGAGCACTTCAAACTAAAGAAAGTTCGACACGCTTCGATGGCTACTTGAAAAGAAGACCAATTGTGGGTGATGGGTTGGTGGTGCTGTGGTGCGGTGCGACGATGTGGCGTTGCCTGCTACCCAATTTAGCATCATTTAGGTAGTTTCTGTATCTGTATATTTGGTATGCTTATATGTATGTATGTGTGTAGACCATAGTACACTTGAAAAAAAAAAACAAGTGACAAGCCGTCTTCTTTAATATGGGATTGCATTTCAAATGAAAGAAGGAAAAGTATTTTTGAAAAGCAATATTTTTTTTTTTTTTTGATAAAAATTTTGCTTAGTAAATTTTGAAATGTTTTAAAATTATATTCAAGAATAAACTACGAATTATGTTTTTTATTGCGATATAAGTTTTGTGTGCTGCTTGAATTGATTTACCAATTTAATTTTGATTTTTTGAGTGTAATGCTTGTATGACCAGCTGGCTTGGTGCCGCTTGTCGCTTTGGCCTTTAATCGCTCTGGCAGCCGAAGCGGCGGCAACAACGTTAGCAACATCAGCAACATTGCATCTGCAACGCTAAACCGCAGCAGCAGCATCAGCAAAAGCCACCGCCATTGCTCGAAGCTTTATTTTCCACTTCTTCAGCACACACACACACGTGCGGGGGTACAGAGGAACACAGATACAAAGGCAGTGGGTGGCTTGGGTTGCATCGGTTGTTTGACTGCTGACCACAAAGTTAATTGCAGTGTGCGTATGTGTGTGTTCGTGTTTGTGCGTGTGTGTGTGTGTGTGTTGGCTTTGTTGTTGCTGTTGCTGCATCTGCGTTCGTTTGTCCGTTGCGGGCAAATAACTTTGCTAATACTTTGACCGAGGCACCAACTTTTATGAGAGCTTTGAGCGCAACTTTCGCTGCGGTCTTTGCAGGCTACTTAAGCTGCGCACACACACTCAAAGACACGCGCACACTCACACACACACATATATACACATATACAGGCTGTCGCAAATTGCACATAAATGTTCAAGGCTCAAATTCTCAAAGACACGAATAAAAAAGCATAATGCAAAAATCAAAGACGCAAACCCAAAGTAAAAGATAACGGTTAGCAGCAGTTGCAAATGCTGCTGCAGTTGCTGTTGCCGTTGCCGCTGCTGTTACAGTTGCTGATTTCGATTGCAAAAAAAAAAAAAAACGAAATGAAAAGAAAGAATCTGTGGCTGAGAGTCTCAGGCTGTTGCCTACAACTATTAGATTACCTGTGTGTCAACAGCGTCGCAAAAATTGCATGAGTCGGCCGAAACCAGTTTTAACTGCATTTTCCAGCAGCAGCTTGCAGCAAGTACACACACACACACAGACACACTCACAGACACACACGCAGAAACACACACACTCAGTCGCAGTCACAGTCGCAGTCGCCATTGCCATCGCTGTTGACATCACTGTTAACGTCAGCAGCGACGCGTCGCTTTGCGCTTCGCTGGCTCCTTGCTGCCTGCCAAACGGCACCCACTTTGCCCTGCTAAAACCGCCCGCCACACCACCCCACCCACGAGCCGCTTCTGCTTCTGCTTCTGCTCTGCTTCTGCTCTTTGCTCTGTGCTCTGCTGTGCCGGCCGGTTGCTGTTATTGTTATTGTTTGTTTGTTTGTTGCTCGCTGCTGTTTGTGGGCAACGGATTCGGTTCGTTGATGATCTGTTTGTTTGACGTGTGTTGGGTTGCTTATGGTGAAGGGGAGGGGGCGTACTAACATAATACACACAAACATACATGCATACATACAACACATACATACACAGGTCGACCTGCCGATGTTCGTTGTTGTGGCTAAACTGAAAAGTCGCTTTGGTCACATGTTTTGCTTTTGCTCTCTCTCTCTCTCTCTCTCTATGCCTATCTTTCGCTCTCTCTTGTTCTATCCGCCTCTCGGTTTTCCTTTGCTCCCTCCTTTCGCTGTTTCGTGCAAGTGTTGTTGTTGTTGTTGCTTGTGTGTTCGCTTGATCGCCAAGGTATTTTCTTGCTTTATTTTGTTTCATTGTTATTTCTGCTCGCTCGCTTGCGATAAAAAATATTTTTCTCGTTGTGTTGTCGGCGTTGCTTTATTGACTCTTTGTGTGCGCGTTGTAGTTGTTGCTGTTGTGTGTGTGTGTGTGTGTGAGTTTTTTCCGCTTTTCGTTTTGTTTTGCTGTTATTGTTGTTGTTGTTGTTCGCTTCTCGTTCAGCACTCGGTGCCTGGCACCGGCGATCACCGTTTCAAGCAGCGACAACCCAACCTGCCGGCCAGCCAGTCAGCCAGTTTGCTAGTAACAACAACAACAACAACAACAACAGTAATAATAATCACAGTGCATGTGCACCGCAAGAGAGACACACACACACACACACACACGAACACGCTCACACAAAGGGAAACAAGTATGAATGCTTGAGTCGAGAGCACTTGACGACTGAAAGATACTCTGCATTAAGGACAATATACACAATATGGACAGCTGCTCTTTGATTAATTATTTTTATACCCTCCACTACCCATTACAAATGTGTGAATGGGGTATAATGATTTTGTGCAAATAGGCAAAAGGAGGGTATCCTCTCCGATCCCATAGACGATTCGATATAGCCAAGTCTTTCTGTCCTTCTGTATAAACATGCGGAACTCAGATACTTTACGAAAAAGAGATATTGAAATTTTGAATATATATTCTCGTATACCATGTGCAACCAAGTTCAATCCAGATCAAGTTTGCTTCATTTGATCGATGACTGTCTCCGTTTCGCAAATATCGATACATATCGATAATCACACACTTAATTTAAACGTCAATGTATTTTGAATCAACTGCTTAAATTTATTCAAAATCGGATTAGAAACACCCAGTTTTTGTCGAAAATGTATTCTCATATTTTGTCATTCCAATTAGCAGGCATTATAATCGAAACGAGCTCTGTTACCTATGTTATCGATGACTTGAGTTTAAACTTAAGATGTCCTAGCTTACAATTGAGTGTGCAAAACATTGAAAGGAATATTTCGCAATAAAAGTAGAGTTTATATGAAGAATACAAACCAGCTGGACTTAGGGTATATCATAGTCGAGCTGACTCGACTTCAGCACTCGCACTTTTGGGAATTCCCTCAAATTGTTTCATACATTTTTTTTAAGAGTTCAACAGTGAATAGAAAAAAAGCACAAACGTGTTTTTTGTGGAAATATAATAACCAAATTTGCGAAAATAAATATAATTATATATATAAAATAGAAAATAGATTTTTCCATGTGCTGAATTTGTATTCCACTCGAAATGTATTATGAATCAAAAGTAGTGTTGACTTAATATTTTTGCATAGCGACAACTATAACAGTGGCCTATAAGAAATCTGCGCTTGAGCAATAAACGTTAATGGGAACAAGTGCTAATTGGCCACATTCTATGCATGACTAACTAACCCTAATAGCTAAGTAAGACTGTTAATCACTTCTTGATATCGATGCCAATGTGTGTGCACATTTAGTTTATTCCAGTTTTTCAGTTAATTCCACGCTTGCCCATTATAGCAGTCAAGGCTTAATGCTTCTCAAATATTCGTAATTTATCTTTACATATTATTTGTATAGTAATATTGGAAAAAACTTAGTTATGCTGAAGATTTCAGATTTCATTTTAGTCCCCAGTTCCAATAATATAATTATTTTTGTCAAATATATATTTATATGTTTTGACTGGCTGTCAACTCAAATATTCCGCATTTGGGCAGTTATATTGTATCATAAAGGATGTAAAAACTTGACACGATGAAACAACTTAAAGGTGTGACACTATATGGATAGGTGGTCTCAATCAATCGGCTGTGAACTTTGTTCTGCCTTTAACAAAAGAGACGTGAGTTACAAAACTAGAATAATAATAGGATATAAAAACAACGAATTTAAAAAAATTCAATATATTTAAAGCTAGAGAAGCTGAGGTGCTGAGGCGATTAGAATTTAAATGATTTTCTGCCATTGACGTATCGAATACAATGTTTAACCCATTTGGCGTCATACACTGTCAGCTTGCATTCACTTATAGACTCTGAAAAATATTGATTTATGTGTTGTTCGAACTCACATTGAATCTGGACGTTATTTGCTTCTTAACGTTTTCATTCTCTGAGCCCAATGTCAGATAAAGTTATTTTGCGAATCTGTATGTTCTGGGTATTCAAATGAATAAAAAAGGTAATCTATTATTGAGTTGTGACTAATATTTTTTCTCGGATTTCGAATGCACTTAATACTAAATTGGTTCTAAACATAATTAATTGTATTCTGATTGTAATGCGATTGTTTCAACCGGATACCAATAAATAGTTGCTTCAAATTTCGATCATTTCATTTGGCAATTGCGTTTTTTCTTTTCTAAGAGGTTTCGAGTTTTATGGCTCTTATATTTTATATGACAATCATTATTTGTGCACTTTGATTTGTGTTGAAGCTTAACACGTTTTTGCACATTTCATATTGATGCACGAGTGTGGGCAAAGGTGAAAATAAATCAATAGAATATATTCCAAAATCCCCTGCAAATTTAATTTGCTCTTTGGATTTGAATTTCCGAGAATCAGTTTGATATCGAATGAATTGAGTGATTAATTGAATTGAATGAGAGATCGCAGAGAGAGATAATATTTTAATTATAGAAAGCTGGGCACGAGAAATGAATAATTTTTATCGTGAAATTGCAGCTGTGCAAATGTCACGCAATACTTTTAGCCATAAGCCGAATCAAATGGATTCGAGCTTATAAACAATATTATTCGAGCCAAATGTCGAAATGCTGAGAAATTGATAGGCACACGCTGAAAACCCGTCGGACATGCAACTTAAGCCATTGAATACCCTGTAAAGTAGAATGTATGTGCAGAGAAATATGTTTGTTGCGACAGAACTTTCGGGAAAGCAAAAGTGAGTTTAGCAGACTATTGTTCAGCATTGAGTACACATTTCATAAATTTGGATTTCAACTATGTTCACATCATTTACTTATTATTATTTAACTGTTATGAGCCCCTCTGCTAAGCTTTTGTAATCTGCGGATTACGTGACGTATGCGCAATGCGACCCTCAATCATGAAGCAGGCAATTTGTAAATCTGTTCTCAATTTCAGCTGAAAGTTGCTCGAGCAACATGACTAAGCCTAATGCGATATGCACAAACAAAAATTGACAATTGTATGTATGGCAGGAATAATAAAATCGATTTGTATTATGTTTTAATAGAAGTCATAATCAATGTGTATATGCATCAGATTGTCTACACAATTTGATTTCCTGTTCAGCAACAGCAGCGACATGTAGTCATGTATTATAAATGCCTAAGTAGCCAACAAGCCTCACCGTCAAGCACCGACTTTTGACGTGCTCTATCTCAACTTAAAGCCCATACACACAAACATACGTATACAAATACATAGACACATACATGGCTGATATGTCATGCGTTGAACGAAAAGCGAGAAGCGGAATAGCTTTTAATTTTTAATTTTTTATTTTCAACTTGTAATTACCTTGAGCACAGCAAGCAGACAGAAATGACATGTGATACATGATGGGGCTGACGATGGCGTCTCCCATCCCCCCCTCCCCCTTCCTCCCGTACTTCTCTTGCTCAAAATTTCTGGGGTCATACATTTATCTCGGCAAACATGTCAGTATTCCATCCACGTTTTATGATGCGTATACGTAATATGCTTTTACATTGCATGTTTAATCCATTCTAACTGTGCTTTCCAATGCCTGCCGCTGCCTGTGAGTAACAGTTAATTGTTTGTTAAATAATTAATTACACACACACACACACACACACACACACACACACACAATCGCACACATGCTAGTGTTTCTAGCGAGACATTGGCAACCAGCACGGTCATCAGCGTCAATATCGAACTTTTGATTGGGGCTTCAGCGTTGACTTCACCAGCACAATACAGACAATATATGTATACAAAATTGTCGACCTCACTGTATACGTATGTATATAGCTATTATGTGTACACACATACATACATGTGTGCGTATCTGAATACATCTATTCAGTAATGACGCGGCTGCCTTTGTTTAGTTTATATCAATAAAATGTGCAAAAAGGGCTCAAAAACACAAAATCGGTGAACATATCAAATGCTTATAGATAGAGATAGCAAGTAGCGATTAGTGTGTTTAGAAAAGCCGAGTTCAATGATTGATATTATCTATTTTGCATACATACATACATATATGCTGCATGTACTTCATATATTTGTATATCTTTTACAAAGTGGCAAACTCGAATTGGAATCGGAGTCGCACGTTTACCAATTGAAATTCAGTATCGCAATTGAAATTAAAACTGATATTTGTTAGTCCTGGAAAGAGTGTTTCGAAGGCAAAACATGTAGGCATGTTTATAAATTATATTACACGATTACGTACCGTAACCATCAAAATCCCAATACGTAACTTTGTGGAATTTTAATACGAATCGAAATCCTGACGACCTGATTTTGAATATAAAGCATGTTTTGTCGTCTGCTGCCATTGTGGAGCTGAACTGTTTTCGAATCGGGTTGCGAACAGTTTTTTTTTTTGTATGTGAACTAAGCCCAGTTTAGCACTTTTTTTTGTGTTTGCCTAATTTCTGTTTTGTTTTGCGTTGGAACTGAGCGTATAATCAAATACTCTGCTGTTCTAAAAAAGCGCTCAAAGCGGCTTTTACTTGTTTCGCGATTATTTGCTGCGGCTGCTCTGTGTTGGCATTTTTAAGTGGGCCTCTGCATCCAATGTGAACATATTTCACACACAATAGAATTGCCACACAATTTCAGAGCTATAAGCTGCATGAGGCAGGCATTCGGCTCTTGCTCTTGCTCTTGCTGTTGCTGTTGCTGTTGCTGTTGCCCAACTGTGTTAAGTTTTAAAATATTCTCTTTTGGCTGAGCAAATATTTTCACAAAACGGAATTAAATCGATTTTGTACGTTTTCCCTGCTCCAGCGTTAATTTTTATTTTATTTGTTATTGTTGTTGTTGTTGTTTTGTTCGTCGTTTGATATTGTATTTGTCGGCCTCGCTTTTGCTGGTATGTTGCTATTATTTTTTAATCAATTATTAAAGTGCGCAGGCAAATGCATTCAATTTTTTTTATTTTTATTTTTTTGCACATGGATTACCCAAGCAATTTTAAGCAATTTCCATTCATTTCCATTCATTTTCATTCATTTTCATCATGATGCGACAGCAATTTCATAAATATAGAAATCAACAAAGAATTAACCTAATAAGCGTATCCATTTTATAGTGCTTAACCTGCTATAAATTGCTGTCCAATTGCATTGCACTAATGCCACACACCAGTGCCACTTTGCCTGCCCCCCCTGTGCCACCAAAAAGAAGTACTTTCTTTGCGTGCAATGAATACAATGTATGTAGTATGTCTGCTTAGTGGTTGGTCATTGAATTTCATGTGATTTTATTTGGTGGCCATAATGCATTTATTTATCGAGCACAGCAGCAGCAACAACAATGCAAATTAATAAAATGGCACAATTTTCTCCCTGAAATGTGCGTTTTTTCCAGCTTTTCCAAGTTTCAAGTTTTCGTATAGTTGGCGCTTCTGGCAACAACATCAGTACAAAATATATGAAGCAAAGAACAAAAAAAGAAAATTACAAAAATGGCACAACAAAATGGCGTCGCTTGCCAAGTTGTACAGTGATTTTTTTGCGATTACTCTTTATGTGTGCGTGAGTGTGTGTGTGTGAGTGTGTGTGTGCGGCGGCTTTGTGTGTGTGCGTGTGTGTGTGCGTGTGCTTGTGGGTGTGTGTATATAGTATAACCGAACTCAAAAATGCTGCAACAGTCAAAGAATTTTCGCATGTTTTTATGCATTTCAATGCATTTTTCACTTATAATTAAGTTGGACAAAAATAAATGCAACAGGGGAGGAGAGGGAAAGAGGGGAGGATCAGTGCATTCCGGCTTCGGTGATGCAATTAATGTATTTGGAAAAGCTTTCAGCATTCAGTAATTCCAATTGCCAAAAACGGCTTCCGTGCAGTATTGAGTTAGTTGCGATGACGGTTTGCTTCATAATTGGGTCTTCTGCTGTGCCACACCGAGCTTATAACACATGGTCATTTTAAGGTATCAAGTGCTTGTTGCAGTCCAAATTGCCACACACTTGCCCACACACCTGCCCTTTGGAACTTTCAGCCCAAAATGGGCGGCCAGGCTTATTTCACAATGCAGCTCCATGTTTACTCAGAGACAAAAGCAGTACTGCAATCAACAGAAATACGAAATAAAATTTCCAATATTTTGTTACCACAATTTCGAGTGCAAATCACTCGAGAATATAAATAATTACTTGATTTCTAAAGAGCATACATTTAAAAAAAACAAATGGTAAATACATATGTATTGATAAAGGAATGGCGATTTACTAAAATTCTCGACTTTTGTTTTTCTGAGTGTAGCACAAAATTGTTGTTCTCAAAGCTAATTCTGCTTCGATACTTGAACCCATCAGAATGCAATGAAGGAAACAATGTAGATGTGCAGACGGAATGAAGTAATTAACAACCAAGTCGAGTTAAACATGTCCGTCTGTCCATCAGTCCACCTGTTTGAACGAACCGATCACAGAGACTATGAGACCTAGAGCCTTCAAATTTGGAATATGCGTATAGCACGGTTATATCAAGCTTCTTTCATATTATCCATAACAGTCAGATAAGATATTTAGAAACTTGGTTCCGGGTATCTCTCGTAGTTGAACGCTCTAGTCTGTGCAACGTCAGCAAAACTATTTAAATGCATATCTGCTTGTGTGCATATAATACAATTAATTGGCCTTAAAGTAAATTCCATAGCACAAATAGTTTCGATTGGCCAAACACCTTTGCTGGTTGTGGCATTTCCACACGAGCTCATTTTTATAATTACGCCGTAGACCAGCTATTAGCAAACAGACAAGGCTCAGTTATCCGTACGTAAATGTGGATTTGACCGCCAACAGGCTGCGGCTCAAGTCGAGGAGCAGGAGAGAACACACTGAACTAATTGCCATATGGACAAGTTCTTGTATGTGTATGTGTATGTGTATTTGTGTCTGTCTACCTATCAAATTCAGCACTTGGGTTAGCATCTTGCGTGCTGAGATATGGCAAATAACTAATAACGAACAGGCTCGCCAAATGCATTGGGTAGCAATGGGTTAAAGCAATAGTAGCCCATTAACACACACACTAACACACACACGCACACATCATTGGGTAGCAGACACACATCTTTCCTAAGGCAAAATTGGCATAACCACATCATTATTGCCAAACATCAAATAGTGTTTACCCAAGCTGTGGTTGAGGTAGCCTCCCTCTGAGCATGAATATCGAATCGGTATTGTCAAAGTTATGCCACTTTCAATTATTTAGGAACAATTTACGGAGAAAATTTGTGCCTTGTGTTTGCTGCTATTCAGCTCCGTTCTACACTAAGCTGTCATTTCTGTATTTTCGAAGGCGCTCTGAGCGACACAGAGTTGACAGGCCAGAAAACAATGATTCTGACTGTTTCTTACTGCTTAGCTTTTATACCCTGAACCCATTAGAAATGGGTAAAAAGGGTATAATGATTTTGTGCAAAAGTATGTAACAAGCAGAACGAAGCATTTCCAATCCCATAAAGTATATATGTACATATATATATACGCCGATATAGCCATATCCGTCTGTATGAACAGGCGGATCTCAGAGACAGACCTTACATTTAGTATATGAGTTCTGGTTTACTCAGCGCAGGTTAAGTCTATTCTATTTCTATCGATAACCGTTTCGTTATCGATACAAATCGATATTTTATTGCATTAATTTGCACAATTTGAAAGACAAAGCCTTCCAATTGATATATACATTCTCATATTACACAATCGACTCTAGCGTAAATATTTTGGTTTATTCAGTCAGTTGTAAGAAATGGGAGCACTTCCACGCATGCTTACATTTGAGTGTGCAAAACTTAAAGGGAAATTTGGCAATAAAACTAGAATGTATTTCACAGCTGGGTTCAGTGAATATCGTAATGGAGCTCATCCGACTACATCAGTTTTAATTCTTACTTAATGTTGCTGCTGTTGATGTTGTTGCTGCTGTTGATGTTGTCGCTGCTGTTGATGTTGTTGCTGCTGTTGATGTTGTTGCTGCTGTTGCTGACACCAGTCATCAGTTTGAAATAACAGCTTCAGTTTGAGCTTCATTTCCGTAACTGTAGTCAACTTGCGACACATTTCACTTTACCTTTTGACGGTGTAACTTCACAAAATATAAAAAAGTACACAACAAAATTAAAGGGAAACAAAAAAATTGGAAATATGTACAAAACTTTTTAATTACTTACATTTATTTTGAAGCAATGTTCAAAGTGCTTTTAAGTGAAAGGCGACTTTGCAAGTGCACATGCTGTAAATATCATGAAATCGGTATCTGTATAAACACAGGCGACTGGAATTCTTTGTGGCACGAATGCCTTGAGAACGCTTTCATCTGTCCCATTCTGTGAAGCTTCTGCAAATTTAATATTGTCGAGTTTTGTCGAAATACGCTGCAGTTGTTGCGATCCATCAGCTGTGGCAGAACACAACATAAATTCATAGTGGTTGCCAAACACAAGCGAAATATTGTATGCAAAATTCAAATTGAAAAACTTCAAAATGATATTGAATTGGAAAAAAGGAGGAGTTAAATATAATTCACGCTTAAGCTGCCTTCCCTATTCAATATTTTGCCTACTCCAGTTTCATATAAATTTCCACACTTGTGCAAAAAGTAACTTTCTCAAACCATAGACTAGACGCAATTGCAATTGGATGCAATTTGTAGTTAATTCACATCTACGACAATTATTTTGTATACAAGTTGAGAAAATTTCAGTTTTTATTTGTGCCATGATCTCATTTATAAATCGTTTTTTTTTTTTTTTGGTTTTTTCTCAAATAAAAGCGTTTCGTGTTCGTATGCATGACATTATAATTAAAATATTTGTGCTAATCGTTGGGAATTTTAAAGAGATTTAGACAACATAAATACCTGATTATAGGGTATCTCATGTCTCAACTGTTACGAGTTGTTTTTGCTCTGGGCATGAGCTCTTAAATGTCTTTCCCTGAATTGCCCTCGCTGGCAGTCCCTTACCTAACTACCAGTTTATTTATTTATTTTTATTTTTAACTGAGAAACGTTTATAAATTAACTTTTTTTGTTTGCAGCGACATTTGTTGTTGTTGTTGTTGCTGAGATTTTTATGGCAGTGGCAGTGGCAGCTGGAGCAGGGGCTGGGGCTGGCGCTGCTGACCAGCTGGATGCCGACTTCTCATTAAGGTCTGCAGTGCTTACAAAAATGTCCACTCGAATGGCGTTTAGCGCGCAATTATGAGTTCGTTTTGTTGCTTTCTTGCAACTTACCCGTTTTGTTGCAAAACTATTTTACCCCATTTCGGCCAAGTGAAGAAAAACCGAGTGGAAAAATATTGTAATAGGGATAGAGATGGAGATGGAGATGGAGATGGAAAACAGAAGATTCTCACTCAAATTGGTGTGGCTCAGTTTTTATTTAATTGTTGCCGTCCGCGAAACTTTAAAACACATTAGTGAAGTGGGTGGGGGTTGGTCGGGGGTAGGCTCGTGTAGTTTTAGGTAAGGGTATCTCCACCGTGCGGCTAAATGGTATTGGGTAAAGAGAGCAGGGGAATGGGGTTGGCATTCTGTCTGCTACGCCGTAGGCATTGAGGCGTAACAAAGCTGACTTAATGACTTTGAATGCGAGTACGAAAGAGCAAAAAAATAAACGACGCCGAAATACACAAAATACGCACACACACACACACACATACACTTACACACACACACACACACAGTGAGAAAATTTAAAAGGGAAACAAATTAAAAATGACTTTAAAGCGCAAATGAAATTGAAGTTGAGACTCGCTGTTAGACTGCTGCTTAGACTGATGCTGGGCGGTTTGTCTAAGTGCTAGTGTGTCTGTGTGTGTGTGTGTTTGTATGTGTGCACTAATGCAGCAGAGAAAACCCGATGTGGCTGCTGCTTACATTTTAATGACGCCTGGCTCACTTTTCACTTTTCACACTCTCCAAATGTCAACAAGAAATGGACGCTGCTTCCGGCAACCAATTCTCATTTCTCATTTCTCACTTCTCATTTCTCACTGCTCATTTCTCACTCTTCACTTTTTGATGCGGAGCCTTTCGAGCTGTGAAAAATTATTTACTGACATTGACGAAGATTCCATGAGTTCGCTTCAAGCAATATGCCTATTGTGTGACCTTTTCAAGTCAACCTACTCTGCCATTGTCATTAAGCGTCAAGTGAGCCCTGGCCGAAGGTAATCAACCGTTGCCGACATCACACTTTGCACCTTTGTTAACTGGTCTGTAATTGAGCATCTTTTTCCCTCTCGCATTGTTACTTAAATCGAACTCATATTTTGCTTTCGCTTTTTTGCTCTTTTAAATACCAACTTGGATGTCAAGTTAACATATTCTTTCGCAGTGAACTCACTTGTTGAATTATGTACTTCAGAATGCTTATTAACTCAATGTTCATTTTAATCGGACTTGGATCGCAAACAAATGTTCCGCTTGAGGTTTCTAATTGATATTTATTATCTGACAGCCGTGCAAATACCAATGTAAATTTATTTATTTTTTCTAAGTGTAGTTTCGGCAACATCTCTAAATCACATTGGGTCCGTAGTTTGCAGAAATTGATCCTCAAAGTTGGCAAATAAATTTGATTTCTCAAAACTTGCAAAGATTTGATTACTTCCTTCGGTTATATTTCATTCGTACTAATTTATGCTGCTGATGTCAAGTTGTGCCTGACATTTAAATATATAGCCTATCAATACTTACTGCTGTCTCAACTTTTTCGCATGAATTGCGATTAATTTCGTTGGTTTGATTGGGGTTTCTTCTGGGTTTTCCCCAATATAGCTTCAAGTATTGATTTGTTCGGTTTGGTTTCATTTCGATGTGTAGACAATTATGAATTAATCGCTGTCTGAATAAAGTATGTATGTATGTATGTATATGTATGTAAGAGAAATATATATATTTATTTGTGGAATGGAAAAATCGACGCTTTCCATTCAAGCAGAGAACACTAAAAAAAAGAAACATAAATCTGTCGTTGGGCTGAGCATTTAGTGTAATGGTGAAGGCTGCCCAAACAATAACAACAATTACAGAGCATAAATGTTAAATTTGCGAACAACAACAAGCAACAACAACAACAACACAGCGAATGCAACTAGAACAGCTGCAACGACAACAGCTTCAACATGGCGAATACGTAATCACTATTGACCAACTGATTGTCAGACTGTGGATGTTAGTTTTGTGTGTCTGCTGCGGGTCTGATTGACTGCATGACCAACTGACTGTGACTCTGACTGTGACTGTGACTGTAAATTTAGTGACCGAGAGTATTGCCACGGCCACACCCCCCGCCAACGCAATCGCGCCCCTGCTGCATCCAATGGCTGTCGACAGTGCCCTTTTAATTAAACACAACTGCAGCAGAAGCCGCAGATGCGCAATCGAAATAAAATCAAATCGCTACCTATTTACACCAGAGTGGGTTAGGTGTTTGTGTGTGTGTGTATGTGTATGTGTATGTGTATGTGTGTGTGTGTGTAGGTGGGTGTTGGTATTGTGTGCGTGTGTGTGGCAGGTGGCAGTGTCAATTGGCTACTGCATGCTGCTGGTTGCAGGCTGTTAGTGACAGTTGCAAAGATGAATGTTTTCGGGCTCATTGTGTATGCATATTGCGTAACGCCTATTAATTAGGCTAGCAAAATGAGATGTGGGCATTTTGGCCGTGTTAAACTAAAGTGCATTGTCGTTATGACAGTGCAACTCCATTCTAAAGCTATCTGCGCAAACAATAATCAAAATCGCCCAAAGAACTCGCCAAAAAAATAATAAACAAATTGAATAATAGGAAAAAAGCAGAAAATAAAAAGAAATTTTTTAGTTTTAGCAAACAGCGTTGAACATTTTTGAAATTTGGATTTTTTATTTTTTATTGCAATTTTGATGAATGTTTTCTTGTAGCAGCTGCATTGCTTTAGCATTTTGGGCTGTTCAACACCATTGACCACGAAACAGCTGGTGCGTGACATTGGGGCCTGGTTGGGAATTTGAATTGGAATTGTTATTGTCAGTTAGTCAGTCGGTTGGTCAGTCCGTTGGTCAGTCTGTTTGTGACAGTGTGGTGTCTGCGAGTAGTTGGGCGAGCTGAAACTGAAATACCATTGCCCACATACCAATTGCCACAAGCCGCATACCAGATGCCCACATAATAATTTAGAGGATGCTCTTTAACTGCACTTTCAACTAACTGAATTCCACTCATAACTAATGGAAATGCCATAAATTGTGTCACACAAAATCGCCAATTTGACACACACACACGATTGTAATAATCTTTGGCAAATTCTTGAGGCTTTTTCATATTTTGAATCAATCAAACGTTATGCAACCATTTAATTTGTAAGTGGTCAAGTGACGTCTAGGAAAATGCACTTTTCCTTTGAATTGTTGCTGTGATTCTATTTTATACAGATTTTATGCAAAAGGGGAGATTATGGCCAGCATTAAGCTGCACATAAGGAATTTTCACATATAAGCGCCGGCTTTTGTGCCAAGAGATTTTCATTTAAATTCCGTATACTTTTCTCGGTTAGAAAATGAGTGCAAATATTTTGTTTGAAAAATGCAGTTAATCGTTTTGGGATTAAAAGTAAGCCAAGTAAGCTGTCCGATGATAAAGCTTCACTGTACACTTTATGTAGAAACTGTTTGTGCAAATTAATTCACAATGATTGGCTTGAAAGGTTTTGGGATGTGCAGCAAATCAATTAATTTTAAGTGGATATATATTATTATATTTTCTAAATTATTGCATTTGAGTTTTTCAAATAATAATAAGAATTACAAAAACTACTCGTAATTGATTATTAAATCATTTGTTAATGGTAAACCACCATTTGTCCGGCATAAAAAAGTTTTGTTAAATATGCACTAAACACGAGCATTGTTATAAATTTTAGCCATGTTTTAGTTTGATTTCTATTACGAGTATGTCAAGTTCCGGGAATGTTGCCTCATTGTTTCATTAACTTTTGTCTAGTCACGCACTCAACTCCAGTGTGTGTCTGTGTGTGTGTCTGTGTGTGTCTGTGTGTGTGTCTGTGTGGGTGTTTATGTTTATGTTTTATGCGTACGATTTTCGTGTTAATAATAATTTACATTACCGTTGTTGCTGTTGTTATTGTTTGCCCAGTTTGCTCTAGTTTAGGGTTACATCCTGCATAATGTTGTGGTTATGTTTAGTTGCCATATACACACACACACACACACACACTGCCCCTCTCACTGCTGTTCGCTTGTTGCGCTCATTCACAACTTTATTTGTATTTACCCAAATATGCGAATCAAAGTTTATTAAATTACAAATTGCTATACTCAACTGCGCGGCGAGAGTTGGCTGTTAAATTATGTTTGTGTGCATGTTTTTTTTTATAATACCATATGTAAATTTAGAAAATATATTAAAAATGTTTAACAAATGCACCCTAAAGTGCCTGCTCGCAAAGGAAGCTCATTTATGCACTTGTGTTGCTGGAAAATACTGACGGTTTCCATTAGGTTTGCGTAAAACGCTGTGCTGGCTCAGAAAATCAATTGGCTAATTTGTAAGCTCTAACTCCACACACACACCTCTCCCCCCCCCCCCCCCACCCCTAACCACGCCCACCCGGGTGGAATTTCATCTTCTGCATGAGCGGTAATGAATTGATGGCTGCCTTTTGGCATTTTCGGCGGGGTCGCTAGGGGTGGATGGTGTGGGTTCGTGTATGCCTTTAAGCTGGCCCACTGAGAGGCCCATGGCATTGAAAGGTTGGGCATTTTAAAATAAAAGCTTAACTCAATTATTTGATGGCACCTCGAGTAATTGAATCGCCAGTCGTCGTTACACGCTTTTGTTCCCGTCTCCTGACCCGACCTGCCCATGCCCATGCCCTTAACACTGCCCCTCTGCTGCTGCACCCGTCCAACAACTCAAAATGGTTTGCCTAACAGACTTTGATGACAGCTCAATGAAATTCAGAGGGGGCGCTCTACAATTGAATTATCGAAGTCGAATGTCAGTGCCGATCACGCCCACACACACACACACACATAGAGATACAATTTAAATCAAAGAAGTGTATGAGTGTGTGCGAGTGTGTGCGAGTGTATGCGAGTGCAGGCATCGACAATCAAATAAAAACGCAGCAGGCAGACTGCCATTCAGAGACTGTTAAACTAAAAATGAAACAAAACTCTTGCCCGACAATAAAACGAAAATTGAAAATTGAAAAGTCATAGTTGAAATGCTGGACGATTGAGCTGAGGAGACTGTGTGTGAGAAGGGTCCATTGGACATGTCCATTAGGAACGTCAATCAGTGCTTGCAAATGGGCCAAATGGAAACAATAATGTTAATATCAGCAACGACAGCCGACAACCGACAGCCGACATCACTAAATGAATGCCATACTCAACATTGATTGAGCCGATTCTCACTTACACCTGAGAGTCTTTTAGATTTGATTTGCAAGCCACAGACAGGCTACCTTCACAGCTCAAATCCGATTATAATTACACTTGCAACTACACTTTATAATCAAATAGGTATTTATTTGTGCACATACATAGCTATCAATGACTTGCCACTGGCTCTCCAGATTCTTGGCAGCATTTGAAATCACCTTAAACAACCATATTCCCCTGAAGATGTCTTTTGGCTGATTGCTCTTATGGCAGCTTTTCGATAAAGTGCCAATATTTACTGTGCTCCAAATTGAAATAGGTTATACCCCAAATTGATTGATTTGCATTTTTCCAAATGGTTGGTTGTGAAACAATTTTATTTGATTAGGATCAAAAACTATATTTAACCCAATAATTGAACAAAAAGTATTTTTTGCTATTTCTGGCAATGGGGTTAGAATTTTGAAAATATTCTCAATAAATTTAATTGGCACATTCGATTGAATGTCTGTTTGTGTGTGTGTGTGTGTGTGTGTGTGTGTGTGTGTGAAAATGTTGGAGCTTAAATGCCCCATGCTGGCCGAGAGCGTGTTGTGTTTGCACAGGTGTGTGTAAATATTTGAGTGTCGTCTATTTGGCATTCTGGCCATTGAGAGGGGGGGGAGTTGGGCGGAGTATCAATGACTTGCGGCCTCGGCCCGATAAACAAAGCATCGTCGTTGTTAGACGGAGAAGGAGAAGCCGGAGTTGGAGTTGGAGTCGGAGAAGGGTTGACGGCTAATTAGGGAGCGGGGTAGTCAACTGCGCAGCTGGTGGCTTTTGCGGTTTTCATTTGCTTATTTAAGTGCCTGATGATGTTTGATGGAGGCCGGGACTTGGGTCATAAAATAAATCTGCCATAAAACCACAGACAACTTAAATTGAGACACTCGATTGCCAAAATGGTTTGAGAACAACAGTTTGAACAAGCATCAGCCACAGCCAGAAGATGGCCAGAGGCCGCTTAGCAAGATTAATGCCATACGTTACCATCGAATTTGTCCGACAACAAATTGCAGACAGCATTCCCATACATATAATTACTTTCAGATTCGCACATACTTACATACGTGTGTATATATATGTATGTGTATAGACACGAATGCAAAAGTTCTGTCAAAGGCTTCGCAAACTAATGGCGATTTGATGTCGAATGTTTGCCGAGTGAGCGCATTTCGTAGTGAAATTAAAATGTGGCAAATAGATTAGTAAATGAGTAAATGAGCTAAATCAACATAATTAACAACAACAGCAACAATAACATCAACAACAACAACAGTCAGTAGACAGCAGGCAGCAGGCAGCAGACAGCAATTTGCATAGTCGGAGAGCATCATTTCAATTAACAAAATCATTGCGGCCAATTAGAGAAAGCAAACAGCAGCAACAACAATTTGCTAAGCAACAACGACAACAACAACAACAACATCAACAGCAACATCGACTGTAGCAACAACAATAACAACAACAACTGCAAAAGCAAAAGACATGTAATTCAAGAAAATGTTCGCGCTTATTGACATCGCTGTAAACCATCTAACCCATGACAATCACCCCTCCCCACCCAGCCACCCAACCAACCAACCACCGAACCACCGAACCACCCAGACCAACCGCTTCCAATGCAACAAGCCCGCAATCGTGAACTCTTTCAACAATTTCATTAATGAAGCCGACAGCGACGCTGAAATAAATTATGTTAAATGCTAAATTATTTTCCTTGCGCCAGCGGACAAGTTGACTATTTCGCTTTGCATCTGCAACTATATCTACATCTATATCTATATCTATATCTATATCTATATCTATATCTATATCTATATCTGTATCTATATCGATATCTATATCTATATCTATATCTATATCTATATCTATATCTATATCTATATCTATATCTATATCTATATCTATATCTATATCTATATCTATATCTATATCTATATCTATATCTATATCTATATCTATATCTATATCTACATCTATATCTATATCTACATCTATATCTATATCTATATCTATATCTATATCTACATCTATATCTGTATCTATATCTATATCTATTGCAAATAAAAAATGGCATATGGTTAATGGCAATTTGGCTAATCCAATAATGGAGTCGTTAAAAGGCTGCAAAAGCGCTTATGGAAGTATTAACTTTAACGATCTCTACAAGCAGTTAGCACCACAACCGATGTTCTCAGTTTTTTTTTGATTTTTTAAATGCAGTAATACAAAATATCTAGATTAAAATGAAGTATGCATGCTGTAGACAGTTACAAAATAATGTAATATATACGAGAATGTATGTTCTGAATTTGAAGTCTCTGGCTCTTTTAGTTATTGGAATCTGCGTGTTTTTTTACAGACGAATGTTGCTATATTGACTCTGCTGTTGATCCTGATCAAGAATACATATACTTAATGGGGTCGGGGCTGCTTTCCTCTGCCTGTTTCAAATTTGTTCACAACACCCTTTTCACCTATATATAATGGGTTCAGGGCATATTGAATAGTTTGCCAATTGCAAGCCTTGAGGTCATCGTGAAAAGCGACAATCGACAATCGACAGTCGACCATCGACAATCGAAAGCAATCAAAACGACGACAGCTGAGGCTGGCGGCCAATGCGGTTGTGAGGCATTGAAAGCAATTAACGAACAATCAACTCCGGGAACCGCAAAATTCAAAATGTGCAGCCAGTAACCAGTGGCTTACGGCAACTATATACGTATATATATATATATGTTTAATATATATTATATATATTTATATGTATATACATGTATGTGTCTCTCTCACTCCCTGTTGGTATATAAGCTATAGATGAACAATATATAAATATATAAATTAATGTAAAGTGTGCACATTTTATGCACGACACTTGAAATGAGAAAGTTTAACAAGCACATAAAGTATATAGGAATGATATACATATGTTACATATGTATGTGTACCGTATGTATTTAATGCGACAAGTAGGTTTCAACTGTTTGACATTTTAAATCTCTGCGCGACAAGCAGTGCAAATTGTTTCAGCTTTCAGCTTTACCCTAACACTCTGTGGCAAATTTGAAATAATTACACTGACTGCGAGATGATTTTCTCATCCAATGTTAATAAATGGAAAATGCAGTAATAGAAAAGAAAAGCGAATTTGTTTAACTAATCGAGCTGCTGGAAAAATAAGATACTTGGTGACTGCACTTTCCCGAAATGACCCGACTGTGAGAGTAAGTCATCTTTCTGGTATATCACCATCAAAATTAATTTTTTTGTTTTTGTTTCACTATCAACTTATTTTTAGACAGAAGCGTATCCAAGCGTCGGTGCTTAAGCGTGAATATTTTATTTAATTTAAATTTATTCCTCGCTTTTGTGTGGCGATTTATGCAAACAACCAAGCATAATTTGAATAATGCACACTGCAGTTTCATTGGAAATAAGTAACAAATAAATAATAAACATATTAATTAAAATACAATAATATTAATATATACAAGGTATTCTGGGGAAAAAATGTTTATTAAGCAATAAGTCATTAAATTCCAATGTAAAAGCAAATTAAATTTAAGCGTACTTGAATTGAGTAAACAAGCGACAGATAAAAAACATAAGCTGCAATAAACTGCAATTAACCAGAATCATTGACATCTGCGATAACTAAACAAACAACAAACAAACATAAACAAACCATAGACAAAAACAATCAACAATGTAAATATTTGATATGACAGCTAAGTGTACAGTTTACAAAAGAAATGAGCTTTTAATTGGTTGGTTAATTGATTTAGAGTCTAATGGGAAGAACTAACAGTTGGTCATTTGAGTGCAATTGAAAGAATAATGGCGATTCATTTGGAGAATATGCCAGTAAGTGCATAGTTCAAGATGGAAAATACATATATCAAAATCTGGTTTCGATCTTATTGCTGATACTCAAATGACAATTTCACATGAAACATGGCAACTCCGTTTGGCCAAAAAGGTGTCAAGCAGCTCCCTGCTGAAGTTTGTCCTGGTCAGTCGAGTTTCGTTTATTTACTTGTCATCCTGCTAATGGCTTAAACTTATGCTCGCAATGATATTAAACCTTATCTAATCTAGAAGGGGGTATTGGGATGCACATCTGACCAAAATATGCAAGTATCGCTGCACAAAAGGATCTGTTTAGGACCAAAGTGATTGAAAGAGACAGGAGAGAGGAGCTGGCATCGAAACTGTTTAAGTGCAGGTCACAAATCCGAAATGCGAAAAAAGTTAAAGAAAAAACAAGAAGAAGAAGAAGAAAAATGTAAGCAGAGAAAAAGTAATTCAAGCTTTCAAATAGGTACAACAAAAAAATGTGTGAATGAACCGCGGCGCGGGTGTTGGCAACAACTGAAACCGCGGCGGTGGCAACAGCGGCGACAGCGACGTCGACGTTGGCCGCGACGTCGGCAGCACTTGGCGGTCATTGTTCCAATTTCTAACCTTTTTTTTTTTTTCTTTTTTTTTGTATTTTGTGTTCAACTCTGGCTCTCTTGCTCTATGCACGTATGTTTATGTGTGTGGAGGAGATTTTTTCAAGTGTTGTTGTTAATTTGTTTGGCAGTGGCGCGCATTTTTCACAGACACACACACAAACACACACCCATACGCTTAAGAGGAATGCCGACACTGTGTGTGTGCGTGTGTGTGGATGGTAAAATAATAATAATAAAAAAAAAAAAACCAGCTACGGCGGCGACCAGCTACCCTCTGCGGGCTGGCCCCTCTCCTGACTGCTAAATGTCTAACCAGTTGTGTCTATGAGCCAAGTTGTTTTTGTTGCTGCTGCTGTTGTTGTTGGTGTTGCTATTTTATGACTCTGGTTTGGTGTTGTGCATAGAAGCCTGAAGCTGCCGCAATAGCAACAGCAACAGCAACAACAACAATCACTGCCACAAAATACAACAGTTTAAACATTTGTATTCGTGCCTGTGGCTCACATGTCAGGTTGACCAGCCAACAACAACAGCAACAAAAACAACTTGGCTCATACACCCAACTGGTTAGACATTTAGAACTGAATGTATGTTTGTGTGTGTGTGTGTGCTTGTAAAAAAGGTTTAAAGTGGAAAACATGTTGAAGAAATGCACAAAAGATACAGCGAAAAACGAGAGAGAAATGGCAAAGTACTCAAACCCATATGACTTATGCACTAGTAATACTAAATACTAAATGCCACAACGCAAAAAGTAACCAGAAAATGTAAATCAGTGGAAAAAAGCAAGTCGGATTCTACCTAACCTGCCGAATACTCTGCTTCGAGTGAAGTAATATTATTCTTGATTTTTCTGTTGTTTGTATTCAAAATCGGGGTGTATCTGTAGAAGACATGAGTTTATTGTATGTAATTTTGAAATTATTGTTACTCCTGCATATGTATATATATATATACATATATATATGTATAAATAAGAACATACTTTTGAGTTCACTGAGAACAGAGTGTGTTCATTAAAACATAAATGTGCTTAATACATTTCAACCTGATGAGTGAATCTCGAATTTCTAAGACCTTAATCCGATTGGGCCT
This sequence comes from Drosophila nr. perissopoda 5 BK-2023a, assembly GCA_035044105.1. Lineage (NCBI taxonomy): Eukaryota > Metazoa > Arthropoda > Insecta > Diptera > Drosophilidae > Drosophila > Drosophila nr. perissopoda 5 BK-2023a. The sequence continues at coordinate 5,458,584 of JAWNMK010000121.1, forward strand.
TACTATTGTTGACTGATTGTTGTCTTACCTGGAAGTATTCTCCCATTTCTAGCTTCCACGTTGTCAGGCAAAATCATACTTGATTATCATATGTTAAATAATAATCAAACATGCATTAATAATTGTCATGCATTTCTCATTAAGTTGTCAGCTGCCAACTTAACCTTAACCGTTTGTCCCCGTGTGTAAGTCAAAGTATAAATCATAAATGATGAATTCACGCACTCTGTTGTCACGCTTCTCCTGATAATGCCAAACATATATATATATATATATATCTATGCTTTTTTATTCAATTTGGAAATGCTGCATTTTGAATTTGTTTGTTTGTTCTTTAAGCTGCTCTTTTCTTTGCCATATTTAAAGGAAGAAGGAAGATAAAAAGCAGCTCGGATATTTTGATACATGTGGAGAAGAAGCATGTTGTTCTTATCCAGTTTAGTCAAGTTCAACTGTAAAGCCGTTAGTTTAAGTCTTGCCAAGCACACACAAATATAAACACACACACACACACACACACGCACACACACACGCACACACACACACACTGAGATATTGACAGCTGGTGTAGGTTTAAATGGCGTATGCAACAAACGAAAAAATTCGTTGGCCAACAGCAGCCATGGGAAGCACAGCACAAAAACTAAGTGGGAGAAAATGAGTCAAAATTGCTTGTACAACAAGCGGCAGCAGCAACAAAATTGAATACAAAATCTTTCCGTTCAGCTAGGCAAAAAATGAATAAAATATACGCATTGAATGAAACTAAAGCTGGCGCAAAAATTTTCGTTTTTTTTTTTCATTTTTTTGACATAATACAAATTGAATTTAATTACTCATAGCCATAAAATATAATGAATGTCTGAATAAAATAAAAGCCGCTGCCAAATGAATTTGCGGACAATACGAAAATTCAATTTGCCTCGCTATTAATACTTATTTAACATTTGTGTGTGTGTGTCGATTGTGTGCTAAGATGCTCTCTCCATGTATACGAATCAATTCAATTCGAATGGATTCGAATGGGAGCTGACCTGACACACACACACACACACACACACACACACAGATGCACGCAAATACGTGTCGAGCTGGGTAAAAATGTATTTCAGCAGTTTCATACGCTTAGAGACTTATCGAGACAGGCAAATAAATGAATCCCTTGACTTGAGCGTAGAGTACTTGACTAAGACGAAACAGCAACAAACATCACTCATGCTTACGCCATTTACTTCTGGATGGTTTTTTACCCTCAGTCTTTACCATCGCATAAATATGAAATTTCTAGATATTTGTAAATATGTATCAAGTATTTCAAATAGTACATAGTTCTCCATCTATTATTAATCGTAGTTTGTTGATGATTTAACATACATCCACGCAGACCACTCATATCTATTAACTGTTTCCGACCATAACAACATTATTTTGAATATAAAAAATATAATAATTATATAATAATATAATTACCAAAATGACACTTTTTTGAGCTTATCAATTATTTGGTTATGATGTATAATATATATCCCATTGGTGTCATTAGCCCCTATTTTAATCTGTGCAATTAAGTCGGATTTAAGGATGCGTTTTTGATTCCTTGATTCTCCTGTGGGAACAATAATGTCTTCAGAGAACCCCCCAGTTATAGTGCACTCAACAATTACGCAACATTTGGAATCCATTTGAAACGAAAGAATATTAAAATTCAAATATTTTATGTCGAAATTTGCAACTATTAACATTGAGCACTATGTATTAAAAGACTTTTAATTTTGAGAGGGCTCCAGCAGAGATCAGATACAAATGCATTATAAATGAGCTCACAAAACACTGAATGTTCCTTATATATACATATGTATATATATTGCTTTTCAGTTTTGGCAGCTGTACGTGTTTTGATAAGTTACTGCAGACCTTGTCTAAATATTTATGTTGAATATCAAATGAATTTCATACGCAAATCTATGACGCAAAAAGAAAGAGACAAAAGATACACCCTCAACACAATTTATGTATATCGTTTATATATATATATATATACATATATAGTTTGGACTCTTTTTTAGAATGTAAAGCAAATATTTGTGCAAATTATTTGCTCACAAGCTGTTCGCAACATGAGCGAGTTTTAGCCAAGTCCACGTCATGGCCACAGCATCGCGTGCCTTTCGCTGTATTGCATTCATTTTAATACACACGCACGCACACACACACACAAACACACACACACAACCACACACACACACACACATTATCTTCACGACGCAGTTCATTCAACTTTTGTTCACACCATAACGCCAAAAGCGTACCCCTCAACACCCTCTCCCCCGTTCCCCTACCCCATGCCAACATGGGGCATCACCAGCGGAATCCACTTCGGCTTGCACTGCGTCTTTTGAATTTGAAGAGTCAATTTTTGCTTCAGCTATTTTAACCGCTGCCTCTTCCCGCTGTACCCTAACCTGCTATCTCCTCAATTCTCCTGGCGGATATATGCGCCAAATTTTGATTTGATGTTCGTACGCTAATTCAATTAGATTTATGTGCGCCATTTGACATATCTTTCCTCTTACCCCTACCCCCCCGCCGTTCAGCAGACACACAATTTCATTGCTCTTCCCGACCACACCGCACACATTGAGTTCTGGTGATGTTTTGTGTTGTGGATGTGGTTGGTTTATTTATTCCTGGACATGTCGCTAAATGGGTTTTCTTGTTTGCTCAAAATCAGATCATGGCCAATAAATCAACACTCAATTCGGTTTGTGTTCACCAGTCAAATTGATTTGCTAGCAAACATCACAAAGCGACACTTTTCTTTTGACTGAAATGGGTGCAGAGTGTGGAGTGGTGGTTTTGGAAGCGTGTTCAGTTTCCGCTGTTGTCCATATCAATTCCTGATAATTTTGTTTTTTAATATAAAGAAAAAAAGTCATTGACAGCGGTGGCAACAGAAGCAGCAGCAACAGCAGCAGCAACAGCAATACCAATATAGGCAAACAAGGCGAACATCATGTAAATAACTAATCGAAAACAGGCTTTCCAAATTGGCAGGCAAACGGGTTGCAGCGGAAATTGTTAATTTTCTGCATGGCTTTAATAATATATATGGTGAGGTGGGTTCCCAGGAGCAGCTCGAAAGAGGCAATTCGACGGGCTGCGCCACAACTGGAGTCGAACTGTGTCAAACCTGCCTGGCTGCTTGCAGTTAGAAATCACGTATACGCCCTGTCAGCGGCATTCTAAGCACGCCCAGATCAATGAGCTGTGCAGATACATGGATATATAGTAAGGCGCGAGCTATAACTGCATATCAGCTAATAGACCGCACAAAATATGTAAGATGGCTGACAGACTATAGGATACCCTGTACCAAAAGAGGGAAACGTTCCGCTTAGTACAACATACATTTATTCAAATTGATCTAGCTGGCGAGCTTTGGCAAACGGATTTTCATTAAATTGATTTGCGTATGCTGTGCACACAAATCAATACTCTAGTCTTCGGGTACGGGTACAGAGCAGCACCGACAACAGCAACCGAAGAAATGCAGAGAATAAAATAACAAGAGAAGAAAATGTCAATCGGTGCATGGCTGGCAATTCAAATGAACTCTCGACTGAGTGACTCGCTTGGACTCACTTGACTCGGCTGACTTGCTCCACTTGTTCGCATCACTTGGCCCTGCTCCGTTTCCCTGGCCTTGAACGTGGCCCCGTCTCTGTACCTCTAGCTCAGTCTCAGTCTCAGTCTCTGTCTCTGTGTCAGCCTCAACCTCAACCTCAGTCTTCTCATTCTAATTCGCATTTTGATACTGATACCCATTCAGATTGCCAGTAAGTCAGTTGGTGTGCTGCAGCTTCTGATTGCGATTCGCAAATTTTTGCATTTTCGCATTTTGGCGCGTTTAATTGAAATTGACATTTGTCGATCATAATTCTGTTTCTTGACACTTGGCTTGCTTATTGGAGTAATTGAATTTACATTGCTGCAATGTGTCTGCCTGTAAGACTGTGTATGTGTGTGTGTGTGTGTGTGTGTGTGCGTGTGAGTCTGAATCTGAATGTATCATCATCATCGTATAATTCACCAAAAAGCACAAAAACGACTTTGACAACAGTCGCAACAATGTTGATTTAATTAGACGTGCACAGCAAGTCAAATTGATATCGAAAATTCGTCAACGTTGTCGCATTTTCTAACACGTACTACTGCGAGGCGAAAACAGCGTCAGCGACAATGACAACAACAACAACAACAACAACAAGAATAGAAACAAAACAAAAACAAAAAGAAAAAGAAAAACAACAAAACAAGCAGCCATAACCATACAGAGCAACAGAAACAGACACTGACAACAATGATGACAACGACAGCGACAATGACTCTGACAGTCGTTGCATACAACAGGCAACAATAAGTGAGAATGCTGCAGTTTCTCAACAACCTCATAGTAGACTATAGAATACCCTTCGACACACAGCAAACACCATCATAAATAATGCGAATAGACTTCATTTGTTGTGTTTTCTCTCCACATTAAAGAAAAACTAAGACATATTTGTTGTAAATGATGATGGTTTATCTAATCTCTTTTTTATCCAAGCCCCAAGAAAGTAGTCTTGAGTGAAGCTTACGATTTGAACCAATTTGTACCTCTGAAGTTGGGTTTTATACATGCATGTCACAGTTTTTATTGATACAATTTAGCGAAATTAGCTTATTGAACGCATATCTAACCAGAAATGTATTTTCAATTTATTCAATTATATTTGAGAAACATGAAGAACATATAATAATGTTTGGCATTATTTATGATTGACATCAGACTTTCAAATCCGCATGCTTAACGATGACAAATTCTGATTAGAAACAAATGCCAAGTTATAAGTTAAGTGGGAGAACAACTGTTAATTAATGAAGAAGTAACACGCAGTTAATATACCCGATTTGGGTGTTATGAAATGGGTGTCGGGCATTGCAAGACCAACGCTGACGTCAAAAATTGTTCAAGTGGCGGCAATGTCTGCAGAGTTGCCAGCCCCATTTACCGTCATGGCAGCCATTTCGTCTCGTAGCTCACATTGTTGACTTCGGTTTTGGGTAGGGGACTGGCTCTCTGGTCATTCACATCGTTGCATGCACCGTGATATCTGCTCTGCAAGTGTATATATGTAAGTATGTGTCTGTGTGTGTGTTTGTGTGTGCTTCGTTCATCTTTATTTGTTGTGCGTGCAGAAATTTAACAATTGCAGAAATTGAAACTTTTGCTCGCTGGCTATAAAAGTCTCGCAGGCACAAGACATAAATATGAAAATAAAATGTGCACACGTTGCTCTCGCCTTGTTTTCCTTTGTTGTTACTGTTGTTGTTGTTGGTGTTGTTGTTGTTGTTGTTGTCGTTGGTTTCGATATTGTTGTTTTTGCTGTTAATGTAATTCTGCGTGTTGTTGTTGTTGCCGTCAATTTTGATGCTTAATATGGCAATGCACTTTGGTTTCTTAAGGCGAGCTTGGGAGCGTCAAATGAGAGGCATTCAACTTGCTCTTGCTCTTTATTGTTTCAATTAATTTGATTTTATTACTTAGACTCTGTTCGTATTTTAATTTCAATTATTTTATTCCATTTTATTTTATGATCATCTTCGCATTACGCATACGCCGCGTCTCCTCATCATTACTTAGCTGCAAGTTGGGCAAAAGTGGAAAACGGAAACGCAGTTTCCATCTCTTTCTTGTAGTTGCCACCTCTTTTCTCTGAATTCCATCTTCTTCTTCTTCTTTTTTCTGTTGCTCTTAGTTAGTTATGTTTGTCTCTTCTCTGGGCCACGCTCGTGCCTGTGGGTGTTTTGGGGTTTTGCGGGCAGGCATCTCGTCTCCTTTTATTTTTACATAATTTGCAAGCAATTTGCAGTTCATTGTTTTTAATATAAGCCGCAGAATGCAATTTAAGGCCAACTTACGGAAAATCCGGTTGCCTCGAGTCTTGCTGATCCGACTTAAAATCCATCTACTCCAAGTAAACAGAAATCGCAGCTCTGGGAGTATTGTGTTGAGTTCCATTCCCTTTTGGCGATTTGCTTGTTACTTTCTCAAATAATCATTTCCATGCAATTTTTATATAATTTCCAAACGATTATGTGTCTGCTCCTCCTCCTTCGCCTGCTCTTCCTCCTTCTCCTCTACCTCCTCCACCATTTCTCTCCCTTTTTTCTTTGTCTGTAAGTATTTTCTGCTTGTTCGTCTCTTTGTTTGTGTTAATCCACTGTTGACATGCAATTTTATTCAATTATCATGATTTAGTGAGCTGCCCCCCCCCCCCTCCCCCCAACCCCACCCATTCCTTTTCTCACAGCACAATCCAGCACCCACATTTTGTTATCTCACCGCCCAGCCACTCCCCTCTCTCACACTCTTAAGAGCCATCTAACAACTTTGTTGCTGTTTTCCACACAGCAGCAGCGTGGGAAAATTAGCAAGCTGTACTCGTAAAAAAAAAAACCCGTGCAATTATTCAATTTGCGGCCGCATCGCATTGCAATTCAACTCCGGATCAGCTATACGCCCCGTGCAACGAATAACAATCATGAACTGCTGTCATCTGCTTGCCGAAGACCTGATACCCTCCACATAATGCAATTCAAATTGCTGGAAAATAACAAACAAGAATTTCTTTGATTGAACTTTTGACTTCTTGACATTTCGAAATGACTTTCCCATTCCCCAATATATATATATATATATATATATATTTATAATATTAATACTCATCTCATTTTAATTACAATGGAAGTGAAAAGTGTCTGTAGAAAAAAGTAGAAACAAATTTACATGCATATAGTTTTTGCGGTTGCTTGAACTAATTAGTTTGCTGTGCACACAACACTAACGTACAACATCGCGGCGCAGACACGCAACTGTGACGGTGACTGGTTGCTGTCACTATATCGAGTGCGACCCGTACATGGGCTTAATAACTAAGCGATGCGTAATGTGAAATTAAATCCAAATTTGCCGATCAATTAATTGTTCTGCAGCAATTTGCCAATCTCTTAATAATCGCTTTTGGTCTTTTTTCGCACCTCTCTCTCTCTTTGATTAATGAATAATGCTGGCATTACGCATACGCAACGTGCCACGCATTATTTGCATATGCATTCCAATTGCATAATCGAAATACAAATTGTACAACATCAACAAGAACAATAAAAAATTAAAATTGAATATCAACTTTAAGTCCATTTGCCACATATTTCGCATAACATTTGTGTTTCTCTCACTTGAGAGCTTGCAGTGTTCACACTTACGTTCTTTCCGTCTGTCTATCAGTCGGCCTCTGTTAAATTGTTCGGTCGTCACCATAATGCCACAGCAAGAGCAACAGCAACAGCAACACACAGCACCAACAAAATGTAGCATGTTGCCTCAAATGAAATATGTACGTAATTTCTATGCACCAAAGAAATAATCGACAAAATGACACTTTAGGGCGCCCATATTTATGATGTATGACTCCTGCTCTCTCTCTCACTCTCTCTCTCTCTCTCTCTCTCTGTCTTTCTGTCAGTATTTATGTGGACTAAAAATTATTTGGTAGACAAAAATAAATAATTGCGAACAAAGCTGAACGGGAAACTGTGAAGAAGTCAGAGCTAAGGGCAGAGGTCACGCCAAAATTGTTAAAAATAACCAGGGGTCCCAAACACATCTAAGCCTGCAAAGATTTGCATTTTATATATGTATCAACAATTAGGAGTAATGTAAAGGCAACAATTTTGCAAGAAATGTTGAGCGAGACATCAAAGCAACCGATAGATGGATGGAAATGTGACAAGACATTTGAAATTGCAGTAAGAATCAAGTGGAATTAAATTCTATCAGCGCTTGGAATCATTTAGTTCTAAGCTTCTTACGTTTATGTATTTATGAGTTTCATTTAATGGAATCACAATGAATACGTTTAAGCAGTACGGATAAGGAACTATTGTCTATGTTTAAACCAACAGCTTTGAATGTGCTGCGAAAAAGGTTCATTTGTGAGCTGCATGTGCTGCTTGTGCAGCCCTGAATTCAAGCTTATACGCAACGATGTGCGATGCACATTTGCAAGATTTAGTAGCGTATGAAAATGGCATACGAATACAAGTGCCTGGAGTGCGAGGAGCAAGGGTGGATGACAAAGGAAAGGAGCAAGTGGAGCCGTTGTGTTGCTGCTGCATATGTGAAAAAGCAACATGGAAAAACATTCAAGCCATGCTCTTGACCACTTCCAACGAAATTCAACATGGCCAGCCATTTTCTCGCTTTGTGTGTGCGTTCCTCTGTGTGTGTGTGTATGTGGGTCTAGCAGATAGTGCGCCGAAAGCAGCTTAACAACTCAAACTTCCTTCTCCCCCCCCCCCCCTTCCCCCTGGCACGCAGGTCCAGTGACCCAACAGCTCGGCTTTGCTCCGCTCCACTCCACTCCACTCCTCTTTGCATTGCTTTGCTATCGCCAATTGCGAGTTGGTCGTCGCCAATCGAATTTTTGTGTCATCCGGCAAATAAGTGGCACCAACTGACGTTGCTGTGTCCGTCTGCGTATGTTGGGCGTGTTGACGTTAGTGGGTGGGTGGTTGGGTTGGTTGGCTGTGTGTTTGCCAAGCGGTGCAACACCTTTCCACAAACGTTGCTCAAAAGCTGCGCGCAAATGGAGTGAAAGACTAAAGGGAAATTGAAATTGGAAACGACATTATTAACCAAAGCTAAAATGCTAACCATTACTTTGTCAACGTTCACAATTATTTCGCTTATTCAAAATTATTTGTCTTCAAAAGCACTTAAGATGTGGAGAATGATAAATGACTGAAATATGAAAAATATACTCGTAGACTATTTAATTTCTTTCTACTTACTTATGCGCATTTTGAAATTTTCAAATTTTATATAAGATATGCAAAATTTCTTACTGTTATTTTAAAATTTCATATATGCTAATTTCGCCAAACTGAAATTCGAGCTCAATTCGAATTTTCGCTGCTTTAATATTTAATTCAAAAGTCTTGTTAGCCAAACTTTATTTAAATATGTTGCATTTGAATTTGGTTCGTTTCAATATCAAATATATTTCGATTTAAAATATAATATTGCACCTAATCCGTTGTATTATGCAGAGTGCAATAAATTTCGACTTAAGTGTGAAAAGCGTTGACTTTTGGCAGTTACTTTTTCAACGGTTTCGTATTAAGCATTCATATCGAGTGGCAAATAAAATGTTTGCCTTTTGCAATCGCCATAAGTAGGCTCAGTTGGTTGGCAGGCTAGACTTTTCGACTGTATTCGTATACGTATTTGCTTACGCATTCGTATGGTGTATTTGGGAGTAGTATTCACATCGTATTCCCAGTGGACTTTGGGCGGAGCACAAGGTTGAGTTTACTTCCAGTGCGCTCAGACCGCAAATTAAATGGAAATAAATGCAGCCAGACGGGGCCATGAAAAAGTAGCATCAAAAGTGAAGAAAACCCAGTGTGTGTGGTTGATATTGCAGTGCTACATAAAAGCTCTCACACATACACACACACACTCACACACACGAACATACACAAACACACACTTTCAAGCACATGCAGTCAAAGCAAAAAACAGAAGATAAGCGTTGAGAAATTCTTTTTAAACGTTTTCCATGTTTGTGAATATTTACCTTTGCGATTTATGAGATTAGTTGCCGACACTTGCATACAAATAAGAATATGTGTGTGTGTGTGTGTGTGTGTGTGTGTTTTTATAAATGTGTTGTGTGTGTTTTTCTGAATTATCCATAAGTTAAGGAGAATTCACAACGACAACGTCTGCAATTGAAAGCAACTCGCAATTGCACAAAATGCAACTGCAAAAATATTAAATACAGCTGAATGTGTCACATGCTGATAGTGGCATACAAACGAGAGATAGAGAGACAGAGAGAGCGAGAGAGAGGGGGAGAGAGAGAGAGAGAGAGAGGGAGAGAGAAAGATAGAGAGATATGCAGGCAAGTTGAGGCGGAGTTGAAGTAAACATTGCACAAAAGGCAGTCGTCGATGTGTTGTGGACCAAACGCACACAAGTTTATTTGGAGTGCAACCAAGCGGCATTCATCACTAGACCAGTCAGCCAACAGCCACCAGCCAACAGCCACCAGCCACCAGTACCACCAAGTGCACTACGACCACCAGGCACCGGCGAGTAAGAAGCATTCACTTAAACTGCATCTGAACAAAGAAAAAATGTGACGAAGAAACAAAGCTCAGTATGTTTACATACGATACATATTTCTTATATAATATAGATATTCAATACACAGACACACGCAAGCTCAATTATTTTATAGTATTTATATTGGAATATCGCTGTGGTTGGGTATTCCTCTACTTATTTGTCTTGACTGTCGGCCATCTTTAAATTGTGACTTAAATTCAGTCTGGGCTTGCTTCCTTTAGCGCAGTAAATGTCAAATATGTTTGAACAAAACTGAATAATTTCAGTAGTGCAACAAAATGATAAAGGGACAGAAATTATTCAGATTAAAATTGATGCAGCCCTACTTTTCAGTAAGTCGCTGCAATAAAGTGATATACTCCACAAAGATGGATAATGCTGAGTGTTGTCCCCCATGGCAAAATGGACAGGCAACAACTTGACACACTGAAGACAGACGAGAATTCAAGAAATGTTGTTGGTGAAATCAGGGTGTATACATACACATATGATATGAAAGCTTATGACAAAATTGTTGCAATTCATCATCGATTTTCCACTTATATTGGACTGGTTTGATTTCCATTCAGATTTTTTCATTTTTTCCAATTGTTACGTATTCTGTTTAAAGGGGTGGTTTCATTTCACTGCTTTCCGCTACATTTTGGCAAATTGAGCAGGAAAAGTGCCAAATGGCAAAGTGCAGATGAAAAGATAAAATTAACAACTTATTTCGAAAATCTGGGCGTGTTATACTCTTTAACTATAGCTGGTGTCGTTGTTACTGCTCGTATTGTTAAGCTCACTAATTGTGTTAAGAACGTTGTTGGGGATTAGCTTAGTGCTGGCTTATAAGGGCCGTCCCCTCTGTGCCACAATGGAATTGTTATAATTAAACATGGCAAACTAGGTACATGTACATGTACATACAAGTGTGTGTGTGTGTGTCTATTTGTTTCTGTAAATGCAACGAGCAACAACCAGAGAAATGTTTTTGCTTTCCGAATTTCGAGTGTAAAGAAAAAGCGTTTTTTTTTGGAAAAACCATACGATTTCCAGCATTGTAGGAATTATTGTTAAATCTTATAAAATGCATAAAATTTGCTTTTATTTTGCGTTAATCAAATTTTCATTCTTTTTGCTTGCAGGTAACTATTTTCAACTACGTGCCAACATAAATATGCTTATATTCAAGTATTCAGCTAAGCTGAGTGTATGTGTGTAAGTGTGTGAGAGAGAGAGAGAGTGATTCTGAAAGGTAAGCTTAAAATGTTTATTTTTGCATATTGTGTCAATTTACCAAGATTGGCATGTTAATACCAATGCCAGTCGCAATCAATAAAACATACGAAGCTGCACTCTGCAGGCCGCCATTTTAATTAGGTGTCGCTGGTGAAAAATTGCACAACAAGCTCGTCATACACACACAAGCGCACACCCATACACCCCACACTTACACGCCGTATGCACAGGAATCCTTAAGTTGACTGCCAATTTTCTAGGGACTTTCAACGCGACCTAAGAACCGAAAAGTAGCAGCGAACCTGGAAGAGGAATTACCTTCTCCAAGCCCGACTTGGCCCTCTGCCTGTCCGCCTGGCATTTGTCGAATTATCGAACGTGCCACATGCCACAAGATGCACTGAGTGAGCGAGTCTTGGCCCTGACAGCGTTATTAGCAAACGTCAGAGCCACCCAGAGCTTGTATTTATTGTTTTACGAAATAAAACGTGATATTTTTTGCTTCTCCTTTGTTCTGTATAATATTTGGAGCCCCTGGCAGCGGGCATTATAATTTTGTCGTAAAGCTTGATGCGTCTCCGATCACACTCCGCCAGTCATCAGTCTGTTTCTCCAACTGAATTGGATCACTATACCATATTGTTGCTATAGGAACAATCACAAAGAATAATCAATATCGTCGTACTACACAACATAATGCACCTATAGAAATATAAATGCATTAAATTTAGATATCGGTAGGTTGTCTATTGAGTATCCTAGATTAATATTCAACTTCTGTATTAATTCCAAACAATTTTCTGAAGCTCCTTTAAAGTAAATGATCAAAATTGAAACAATTGTTAAAGTTCCAAATCAATAAACATTTTACATCCTCACCTATCACATATGTTCAAAATTAATTTAGTTATATTTTTCTGCTTTGTTTATTTTACTCCTATTATAATTATAATTTTCACGTTCAAATAGTTTTGAACATTTAGGTGTTAAGCGTTGCGTTGCGAAATTGCTGAATGCTTAATGAGATTAGAGTATCTTATTGTCACGCAGGCCATGTTGAAATTGGTTTTCGAATCGTTCAGCAGGAGAGATTGACTGAAATGTGGATGGACATATGGACATTTGTATGTCGAAATAAACTACAAATTGAATTGACCAACCATTGGCAAACACACACCCAAACACACAGACACAGACACACAGACGCTGGCATACACAAAACAATAACATCTAAAGCTTTAGCAAGAAAAGCAAAATGACTGCACAACATAAATCTCTCAATATATTCCCGACTTCTGAACCCCCCCCTGGTCCACTTTGATCTATCGGCTCGTCGCCCAGTATTTTGGGGCTTGGTTGTTTTTTTGGTGTTGCTTTTTGCGCTATTTGTTTAGAGAAATCAAAGTGCACTTTAGACAGTCAGCTGTTGGGTCCACACAACACAAAATGGGCGTGGATGTGGACACGAATGTGGGCGTGAGTGTGGGCAAGTGACAAAGCCATCATAAACACAAGCCAACAAAAGCCATCGCTTGCAAAACACACTTTTGTATTGTAATGGCCTGTGCAAAACGTGAAGACCTAACAATATTGCGTCTCACAACCGAATACTGCTCCTGGCCCTGCTGGCCCTGACAATCATCTATCTATCTTATGTTCAGCGTGGCTGCAATCTGTAATTAATATAGATAAAGCGACAGCACCAAAATGGCCAACAGACCTCAAACAATATTCATAGCATACTTATATGTGTCAGCGTCAAGATATACTCCATCTATACTATATTACGGTTGACAGCTACCAGCCCGTTTGTATCCATTGTGAATGTGGCTGCTATTTTTGTTGTTGTTGCTGTTGTTGCTGTTGCTGCTGTTGCTGCTGTTGTTGCTGTTATTGGTTTTGCGTTGACAGATAAGACTGTCATCTATTTCTACACGTGCATGTTGTTGGCTGCTTGCTGCTGAGAGTAAATTAAAATTCAAAACAATTTTGCTATGACAAATTCCATTTGATGGCATCAAAATTATGCAATAAATACAAACTAAAATGCGTTACTAACAACTGACACAACTGCAGATGAGGGATAATATGTGTGTGTGTGTGTGTGTGTGAGGCAGACAAGGTGGATGGCGCTGTTGGAGAGAAGGTAGCAGGACAAAGAACAACAAAGTGGCGCAAACAAAAGTACGGCTAAACAACAGTAAAACAACAAGCATATGCATAGTCCGCCCGCAGCTCTTTCTCTTTCTCTTTTTGACTCTCTCTCTTTCTCTCCCAGTTTCTGCCTCTCTCTTTTGTAATTCTCTTTCATGATCTGTCTCTTTGTGTGTGTGTCTAGCATGGCGGTGTGCGCAAGCAGATAACGTTGGCATTACGTCAGGATAACGTTGAAATTACATTTTTCACACAGACTGGCAGCATCGTTTTGGGATGGGGGAGACGTATGTGTGTCTGTGTGTGAGTGTGTGTGTGTGTGAGGCAAGTATGTGTATGTGTTGGTGGGGGTGGGGTGGGAATGGGAGTGGACGGGAGCATGTCTGACACTGACCGACACACTCCCATGCAAATTTCATTGCAAGAACAACGGCAACTCGCACACACACACACACACACACACACACACACTGACATAGTCAAAGTTAAGCCTCGCAGAGAACTCCTACAACGGCGGCCACACAAGCAGTCCGCTTGAGAGTAGCATCAGCAACAGCAGCAGCAGCCAGCTAGCGGAGAATCCAAGTTTCCAGCATGTCCATTGCAAATCACAATATGCTGGCGTTCACAGGCAGGCAGCCTGGCGCCTGGCAGTCTGGCTGGAAGTCCTTTGCAGTCGCTATTGGGTTTAGTTTAGACAACCTGCCGGTGGCACCACATAAGGTGCACATTATTTCTATTATATATTTGCATACATTTGGCAAAAGAAAAAAGACACGCCACTGGCACTGCATCTCGGGCTACCTGCTTCAATTGCTAATGTGAACCTTTGTTTTTCCATTTTCATTTCCAACCTGCATGCCAAGCTATAAATGTGCGAATTAAAATATATAAAATGCAATTTACTTCTGTGGCTAAGCCAGGCTAAGCAGACGCACGAGAATATTGCGTATGTGCACCACAGTCACAGCACTCATACGCCCTGTGTGACAAGATCGAGGGCTGCCAAGCAAATATGTCGTTTACGAAATCTAGCGAGTTTGGCTAGGCAGTATTCACAACATTACTTATGTTGTGGCAAGCAAATGTTATAGTAATCCGATTTGGCCAATTTATATAGTGGCTTCGAGCAAATTGAACCTTTCGCTTTTATCTCTGAGTCTGTACAGACTGATGTCTTTGATAGTGCTTTCATTTTATTTACGACAACCCCAAAAGTATACTTTGCATAATGCTGCGACCTTGTTCGAAAGTGGGCATGGGTAAGAGCTAAAGAGTGCTCGACTGTAAATACCCTGCATTAGACTCTGAGATGCTTGGAATAATTGTGGATTGCAGCAAGTTCTCCAATTGTGCAGCACTTCTTGCGTTAAAATACTAGATGAGTTTCCTTATGTTGAACGACCCTCAGCTGGTTAATTGAGGATAACTTTTCGCAAAATACTTGAGCTATAAAAGCTGTTGCTCAATGTTTTAAGCACAATATAAATCAATTTAACGCCCAAAGGTGCACATTTAATGGATTGATTGGTGCTCGTCCTTGCCCGAATTCCGCATCGATTTTGGACCTTCGACTTGAGCTGCACTATTTCTGCGGCCATGTGTGTGCCAGCACGCAGCTCAAGTCTGGGTCAGGGGTCAGGGATCAGGACTTTTACTGCTGTGGCTCGAGTTCAACTCTGCTGGGAATTGAACGCTCAACGAATATTGAAAACCATTCAAGTGCAATTTCAATTCGATGTTGAACGACTTTGAAAGCCATTTGCGTATGCCTTTGTGTAGACTCCTTCATTCACCCCACAACGCCCCTTCGCAAGCAACCATTTTGCTGTCTGCTTTTTATGCTGCGAATACACTTGAAAAAATATCAAATATCATGCTAACTGACATGCAATTTTTAAATACTCTTATTTAACTTATATTCTTAAACAATAACTAAATTTGCGGCAATCAATTGGGAATTAGTTATAAGAAAGAAAAATGTGTTTCTGATTCATGCTCGTTGCCAAGTGTATGTGTCTGTTTGTTTGTGTATTGAGACATTCGGCAGAAACTTAAGAGTTTTATGCAATTAATTCGATTAAAAGGTTATCGCAGCGTCATATCGGCAAGCACTCAAGTGGCAAAGGACCCCTGCAAGGACCTTATAATACTACGAGGCTGATCCACTCGCAAGATGCCGTTCCAGTTTGTTTGCCCAACTGACTTGCCGGTGGTCGAGTGTTGTCCGGAGCACAATGGCTCAATGCTGGATCAAATTATGGCACATCAGCAGTTTGCATTTGAGCTGAGGGTTGAGTTTGCTCATTTGCAAGGAATTATGCCTGTGGTCAAAGTTCAGCCAAGGGCTGGGTCAAAGTTGTGGGTTTGCAGGACCAACAGCAACAGCATGAGCAAGAGCAACAGCAACAGCAACAGCAAGAGCAACCGCAACAGCAAGAGCAACAAACCGCACCAGCAGCTGTGTCAGCGACAAAAGCCAACCTTTCTCTACAGCAGTCGGCCTCGGGCTAAGTCCTGACCAAACGTGACACGCCTCGCTCGTTTGGCTTCTGGGCAGGCGGCCATTGCCAAAGAAATTCAACACGAAAACCGATTATCTGCCGCAAATATGGCTGTTTCCGTTATAGCATGAAGAGGAATTCCGCTCAACTGGGCACACAATAACACAGAGGCACACAGACTATGTCTGTCCCCAAGGGTGTGCGTGTGTGCGGATTTGAAACAGATGTCCTTCGACTCTGCCTCTGCTCCTATTATAGTAATACCTTCTCAATTCAATATTTCACTTGCACAAAATGCTTAGAAACTTTATGCAGCAATTAGCACGAGGCGGAATCAGAGAGTTCAGCTCATCCTCAGCCCGCGAGCCCAAAATGCGAGCTGCCCTTCAGCTCTCAGACCCAAGATTCATTCAAAGTCCTGTCATCAGCAACCGTTCGTCTTGTTTGTGAGCAAGCTAATTAACTCTTGTTGCTGCATCTCCTTATTTTTCGCTCATTGTCCTTAGCGTTTTCTACTGTTGCCCACATCGAAATTGGAACGGATTGAAATGTCTTGTCAGCTAAACAGACATTCATTATTTAAAATAGGTATTTTATAAGCTCGGGGTTGAGCGGAAAAGTTGTTCTTCGTTTTCTGTAAAATCGCTACTTTAAGGCAAGAATCGTGCATACTTAACTTAGAGATTCTAGTGGTTAAATGCAGTTTAGTTCCAGTAGTATTCACAACATTCATCACAAGCAATTTATTTAGCTGCTGTATTACAAATTTGTATTTAATTGGCGTTGATATAATTGATGTCGGATTTTTACTGAATTTAATTTATGTGCCACAAGAAGTTTTCGGCATGCGAAGAAGATAGCTAAGGTTTTGAATTAAAATTGTATTTCTGCTTTTATTTAATAAACTTAAAAGGGGGAAATATTTTTTTTAAGTTCTTCTTTGTAATCTTCTCAACTTCCTGATGCTTGTAAACTAAATATTTCCAGATACTTGAATCAATTGAAGTAGTTGTCTGTTATGAGAAAACAACTCACATGTGCATGAAGCACGAGAAAATAGAAATAAAAAGCTCTCAGCTCAACTTGAATTTCAGCGTCATTTTGTTTCAATTACGTTTAAACCAGTTTCTACGGTTACTAGGAAAACGTTAGGCGCGCATATTAGGCGAAGGGGTAAGCTGGGTGGATTTTCGTCGAATTTTGCACGCACATTTGAAATATTTTAGGGAATTTTTACGGCGAACGGAAACGGCAGCAACTTTTATCACGTATTGACGGTTGAATGCCCGGAGCCCGAGAGTTTGTTTCCTTACAAGCCTGGTCGCTAACCCTTAACCACCCACAGCCAGCCGGGCTTACGGGCCTGCATAGGTGCGCAGCAGCAGCAGCAGTTTACAAGTACAAAATTGTTCAATTGCAGTGCAAAGTTTTGCAGAAATAAAAAAAAGAGTGAAAATAATGTTTTGCCGTTTTCAGCTTGAGTGCCAATGCGTCCAAAGAAGACGTAAGTGCCGTGCCGTTGCTCCATCCAGACGCCCTCTCACCCAGAACTGGGCGAGTCCAAAGTTTGTCGCTGCTTAGAGTGCCAAGCGTGCATTAAACGTTGTTGCTGCTATCTCTGTTGTTGTTGTTGTTGTTGTCGCATCTTGGCCATGGCGTGCATATAGCCTATTGTGCTTCATGCTCGACTCAGCAGTTCATTTGACCGAAAACAAAACGGTTAAATGAAATGAATTTCAAGTGGAATCCGTTAGAGATGCACATCACCATCAAGATGGAGACAGAGAGAGAGAGAGAGAGAGAGAGAAGCACAGATTGCGATAGAGATAGAGACAGAGAAGCAGCTACTTCTGCTCACATAGGAATAGATGAGAGAGAGAGGAGGGAGCGGGAGAGAGCAGTGCAGAATAAAAGGAGTCAACTTGCAGCAGCAGCAGCAGCAGTGATAGTTACTCAGTTGACAATGTTTATATATTTTTAGCAACGCAGTTGGCAATTATTTCAATTAGTTCACTTTGTGCCTGATTGACTTACACACAGCTGGAGAGGCTCGGGTGGACAGGGTGGTGCAGCAAGTGGAGAGAGTCGCATGGGGACAATACCTGCTCAGTTGACACGCAATGCACACAGAACTATTTGTAACAAGCCAAATGTGTTAGTTAATTAAAGATAACCATAAAACGAACAATCGAAGGATAAGAAGAGCTTCATTTGCGACTTTACCAGACTCGACTGCGGTTGACTGCCCAATGAATTATTGGATAATTTAAAATGTTCAGTTGCAACGGCCACAAACATTGAAACTAAACTAAACCACAATATTAATGTGTGTGTGTGTGTGCGCCTGTATATGTTGTGTGGTGTGTGTGTCATAAACCAGTCAAAAGCAAATGTTTCATGCTTTAAATCAAAACTAATTTTGACATTGCCCACAAGCTGTTCATTTTTTTGCCCTTGTGTGTGCGTGTGTGTGTGTGTGTGTGTGTGTGTGTGTTTTTGCGTGTTTATTGCCTAAATTCAAATGGGGCTGGGCCCACTTTGGGTCCCATTTTGAGGTCCATTTTAATTGCAACGGATTTTGATTACTTCAGCAAACCGCTCCAAACACTTTATGACAGCTGCAGCTTTATTAATTAACTTGTTATCGCACCCTAAAAGGGGGAATAATCTCTGCTTAAATATATGAAAATATCTGTCCAAGTGCCCGCATATATTTATATTTTAATATGTTATTTTGTGTGTTTCGCTTGTTTGAAATTCGATGCTTTCAGTTTTCTACATTCAAAAGCCGTTTCAAGAAATTATTCATAACTGATGAGATTAAAATTTCAAAAGGCATCCCCTAAGGATGTTTAACTTTTAGCATCATGATTTTGGACACCGCTCGCATTGTATATGGGCCAGTGTTTCGATCTCCATATGAGAGTCGAAAGACAAACATGCTCCCACATTACACAGCAATAAATTAGCATAACTAAATGATGTTAATGCGAGTCGGACGTGTTCAGTTATTGTAACTGGCCTTGTGCCAGCTTATAAATATTTACAATCAAATAAATTGGCTGCCCTGGCACTCTGTGTTTTTCCCCCACTAATTAACAATTGATGTGCAAATCCGATTTAGTAAAAGCTCTTAAGAACAAAACTAACATTAGCATTATTCGCAAAGTTGAAGTGTAAGTGTGTTAGAGATTTTAAATGCAACTCTTTTGGTTATGGCTTACCCCAAGTATAATTAAACATTTAATTTTTACTGCATAGTGAACAAGAATTAAATTAAATTAAATGAACATATCCTTATACTACATTTTAGCACATAATGATATAGTTTTATCTGAGTGAAGAAGTTAATTCAACTATTAAATGATTACCTTTTTGTGCAAACTTTTGATCTTAAGTTGATGTTTTTCTAAGGACCCATCAAAATAATAAATATTTCAAGGATAAATGAAGTGCAAACGACCACTTAATGAACAAGATAATTATAAGTAAATAGTACAAACATTGGCATGATAGACAATGAAATAATGTCTGCGTGCGGGAGTTTAAGTGAAAGGCGTATTTTAATGCGATAAGAGATGAGAAATATTAATGGGCGGAACGAGGCTTTAATTAAGTAATTTTAAAATGCTTCAAGTGGGGTTGGGGATGAAATATGAATCGCATTACGCAAATGTGGCTGCTCAGCAACAACAACAACAACAATGCGAATAATAACAACAACAGCAACACCAGCAATAATAACACTAACAATAATAACAGCAATAAGAACCACACGACTGTGATTCTGTGTCCAAAGGTTGTCCTCACCGGCTGTACGCAATTAAAGGTTCACATAAAACATGTACATACATATGTATATATATGTATATATATAAACATATATAGGCGTTGTTTTTATTTATTTTTTTTTATGTTTATGGTTAGCAGCAGATTAAGTTATTATATTTATAGTTTATGATCACGCCGCTGATGTTGACCTGTGGCCAATTGCGCCGCCATTAATTAATGTGAAAATCGCACATTTCAGTGGATTTTTTTTTTTTTAATGACATTGCGTAAACAGCTAATGGATAATGCGCCCATAGCCTCTGGCTAAGGTACAGGGAAAATATGCATGTCCAATACACATATGCATGTGCCAAATTTCGCAAGCACTCGCCCAAATAGCCGCCTGCCGATTGGTGTTGCGGCGTGTGCGTTGCAGTTGCAGCTCAAAGTGAATTTCAGTGCGATACGCTTGCCTCCTGTGTGAATGATATGCACAATAATTACGCACACAATCACACACAATCACACACACACACAGACACTCACAGACACACACAACCCACCAACGGACAATCGCCCAGCTATATCATTGTATGGCTCTCGATACAGGCATCTTTCTGTTGCAATGCCAACAATAACGCGACGCGATGCGACGCGACGCGACGCGTGAGCTCTGAAATTTATGCTGTAAGCGCGGCATGCAAATAATGTTAATTTAAATGCGAGTATCATCGGTAGCAGCAGCTACACCACTATCACTACCACGACCACTACCACTACCACTACCAGTACCACTGCCACTACCACTGCCACTACTCTGACACTAGCACCAGCAAAACAACAACAGAACACAAACACGCACAAGTTTCACATTGGCAGTGCACAGTTCGCGAACACACACATACACACAAACACGCACACACACACACACACACACACGCATACATCCGAAACGAGATGGCGATGAGTTGCGAGTTGCTCTGCGGTGCTGCTGCCATACCCTGTTACAAAAGTAAACCAAGTGTCGCAATTAAAATTTCCTTAAAGCATTAATCACAATTTTAAGATTATTTTTTTTTCACATAAAAATAAAAACTTGAAATATAAGCTGCAATAGCGATTTATGATTAAAATCTTAGAATTTCTAGTTAGAAAATATTTAGTCCCTTGGCGAATGTAAAATTTGGACAGTTTTGCTTGTACAGTAAATGGAATTCATTGTGTAATTTTATTATTTGTTATGTATTTTGTTTCGAGGGCATACTCAAGATGTATGCCACACTCCCTGTGCTGTGGTTCACTCAATTTTGTTGTTGGCTTTTGCTTTTGGGGGCCCAACACAGGCACAGAGAGCATCATTGTTGTTGGTGGTGGTGAAACTCGTTTGTTTTAAAGTGTTTGCCTTGTCTCACGAAATTTAAAGCGCAATTACATTTTGTGGCATAGACGGTAGTCGTAATAAACTGCAGCCGGGCCCAAGCAGAGGCGTCAGGTGTGTGTGTGTGTGTGTCACAGGTGTGTGTGTGTCACAGGTGTGTGTGTGTGCGTGTGCATATGCTAATAGTATGTATTGAATATGCGACAAATAATGTGCCTCATGGTTGTTGTTGTTTACTCTGCAGCACTTGCGATTAAGTTAAGTAATAATGGTGATAATGATGTCGCCGAGAGCGAACGTGGCGATAATGCTCTTCTTAATACCCATAATATCCCAGATGCGCAGGGAAGCAGCAGTTGGTGGCGGGTGGGGGTGGGGTTTGGGGCAGCTTTTCCATGCCACTGACAAATAAAAAGGCTGTCAACTAATTGGATGCCACATCCTACCTACTCCGTAAGCGCCTTAGCCAACACATGCTAACATGCGAACATGTGTGTGTAAATGGATACTTGTGAATACTCATCAGAGTACTCTAATGCACTCATTCACAATTCACAAAAGAGCGCAACATTGGTAGGCCTAATTAGCCAGTTGATTATATTTCGAGACAGCCCGTAGTCATGGCAAATGCGAAAAGAGCCCAATTACTTCACTGTTGAAAAACAAAGCTCAATCCTTGCGTAAATTAAATTGTCAGCTATTTTTATGCAAATAAATCATGTCCGTTATGGACAGTTATAGATTGAAAAAAACAAAAAAAAAACACACAAAGAGGAAATGTATCCTTTAATGAGATACACAATTATACAATTATATATAAGCTATAATGACAAATATGTTAATGTTTTAATATGTGTATAAAAACGTGCGCTAAAAATATACAAAATAATACAGCATTCGAATTTTGCAATATGAATATCAATTATAAATATGTAAAATGAATCATTAAAATCATATTAATCTAGGGGAAATATGTCCTTCATTTGTAGAGTTTATGACTCTTTACTTTCTCTCCCTAATTGAGCATATTTGTTTTACCAAAACCATAAATTGTAGAGGAAGATGTACTAAAAATCACATAATGGCTTATTGAATGGATCTGAACACAATTAGTGGGAAATTAATATGCATCCCAAGCCCAGGTAGACTAAAAAAATCAACATAAAATGTTGGTCGCCAACTTTGGGATTCCACTGGAACTATCGATTGAAATAATATTTTACCAGCACACGAACTATTATTTTTTGTTAGAGCGCTGATTGAGTGTTTACTGTACCTACTAAAAATTAATGCCACATTTATTTTGTCTGTCCGTCTGTCACGATGAAACTCGAGATAATGCCGATATTATGCACCTCCTGTACATATTTAGCATCTACTCACGCACACACAAACAAACAAACAAACTCGTACATATACATTTAGATATATTCATATATATGTATATATGTATATATATTCTGATGCTTGCTTGACTTCCCTCGCCGACAGATAATTAATTTTTCATATGGTTGCTTGACTCAGCTCGGCGCTCAGAGCTCACAGTTCTTAGCTGAGGCTCAGAAGCTGATGCGTCACAAATACTCTAGATTAATTGCGCCTGCTAATTAAATTCTGCTCAGCTTCCAATCTGTAGTCAATGAGCCCCTAAGTGTTGCATGTTCAAATATGCGAATTGTGCCCTAAATCGCATATTTGCATGTAAATGCTGCAGCCGATTAGCATCTGTGACAATCTGCAAATCGCTTTAGGTTAAAACATTTTGAAGTATTTAGGTTTTCGTGGCCATCTAATGCCTAGCTGACAACAAGCTATTACCACTTGAGTGTTTGTGTTTATATTCATACATTTGTCTGAGTAGGGACAAATCCTGCTTAGGAAATAGTAATTGAACCCACACAGCTGTGACCGCAGCGGCAAACGCTGGAACAGGCCACAAACTGCAATTTAAAATATTTTCACACTGTCTAATAGGCAAACAAATGCAAAAACACACACTCACACACACACACACACTCACGCACACACACATACACACACACACACACACACACACAATTGTTTAATTGCACAAAAATAGGCATTGCAGAAAGTGAAAACTGTAGGCCAAAAATCAGTATTTATATATTCAGTAGTTTTGTTCAAAGTTATGCCAGGTGCAAATAGCTCCTGCTGCTGCCGCTGCTGCAATTCATTTTTAGAGTACACGGTAAAAAATTTACGACTGAATTGTGCTTCAATATTATTAAATCGGTTGCTCTGTCTTTTTTCACGTGGAAAACATGAAATGTTGAATGCCATTTAATTGTTGTGTTTCGTTGTACACTGTAATGGCGTTCATATTTAAGCCAATGTTACTTAACGTGTAGAACACAAAAGCAGTAGTCCAACGCTTAGCTCAGCCCCGGCAGCTCAGCATTTCATTCTTTCCATTTGTATTCCTGCTCCCGAGCAGACCATATTTCGGTTGGGGCAGCTTGAAATGCAGGCCTGCATATGCAAAGCACACTAGATCGCCTCACTGGACGAGGGGCGTATACGAGGGCGTGGCAAGCAAACGAGCAACTCAAGGGAATTATGCGAAGGGAGAGGGCAGTAACAACAAGTGCGACACGCCCACTTGGCAGCTGCTAAGAAATGCACGACGATATGGAACGGGAACCCAAAAAAGTAGGCAACACAAAATGCTCAAATCACATATGCATTGTTAGAGCAGCGCTGCAGGAGTGTGTGTGTGTGTGTTCGTTCAATGGTGTGTTCTTGTGTGTGTGTGCGTGTTTTGTGCATTTGTTAGATGTCATGTTGCAAGGGGCATTTGTGCCAACATTGGACAGCTGGCCATATTGGTGGTTCGTTGGCTTGCTTGCTCGGCTGATTTGGTGGTTCACGCTGCAGGCAGTCAAATTGCCAAAAATAGCAAAAGTGAGCACCAGGCAGGCTGGCAGGCAGGCAGGCAGGCAGGCAGAAAACAACATGACAAACAGGGAATGGAAAATGCAAAATGGAAAGGAGAATGCCAAAATGGGGGCAGTGTGATGCACACCAAAGCGCAATGTGGCTAATTACTTTGGAAAGTCAAGTTATTAGCGTGATTACAAAGGCGATGCATGCAGACCCAGCTAACAACAGCAGCAACAACAGCACCAGCAACAACAACAAATGACTGTCTGGCTGTCTGGCTTTCCTGGCTGTCCTTGTAAGGCAGCCGCCGCATACCAACAACAATAAGAGCAACAGCAACTGCAGCAACAGCAGCAGCAACAGCGAGCAACAACAATAACAAGAAAAATGCTTACATGGAAATTAACGGGTCGGAGGCGTGGTTGAAGTGGCAGTGGCGGGGCCACTGAAAGGTTGCTTGTTGGCGGTGCGCCCATGTGGTTAGAGAAAACCACACAACCAGTTACAGCAACAGCAACAGCGACAGCGACAGCAACCGCAGAAGCAGAAAAATTGGAGACGTTAGGAGCCCCTGTAATAATAATAATAATAATAATAATAATCATAAAACGGCAACAGGAACAAGCGCAGTTAGCAGACTCATGCGCGAAATTGCCGCGCGCTCATTTTATATAATATATACCCTGGGAATCATGTTAACTCAGAATACTAGTTACTGCCACAAAAGCTTACATTCGAAAGCTATCTATTTAAATTAGTTTTGTGATTTTCTGCGTCAGAATTTATACCAAGTGGATTTAAATCGTCTAGCTGGGATCGTCAAGTAAAGCTTTGACTATTTGGTTGGTCAATTACATCAGTTAGATAATGGATTTTCAAATAATCTTGTAATCTACTGGCTGATCTGTATAGTCTGGGACTATTTTGTATTTTGGATTTCTACGATCGTTTATATAGCATATTTTATAGTCTAGCTGCTTTGACTTGGACTTGCCGCAGTTTTTGGCCGCCGTTATGTTGGTTGTTGCTATTGTTGGTTAGCTCGTTGTAATTGCTGCGGCAGCCAGTGGGGCTAGCTGGTGTTGTTTTTGGCTGCTTGTACTTTTAGTTGCCGAGAGGCCTGTCAGAGAGGCGGCAATTGCTAGTTTAATGCCCGTAATGCGCATCAGCAACAACAACAGCCACAACAGCAACAGCAGCAGCAACGTAATCATCAACTGCAGCAGTAGTGGGAGAAGCACGGCATTTTCATAACGCCACGGAAGCTGTGCCAGTTTTTGGGGCTTGAACAGCGCAAAAGCAGGGGATGATGTGGTTTTAAGCAAGCGCAATTATCCAAGCCAGCTAGCGAGCAGTGTCCTGGCAGGAAGAAGGAAGTACTGCCTGACGACAATAATCTCTCAGTGCAGCGACAACAGAAGCAGCACCAACATCAGCAACAACAGTAACAACAGCAACAACAGCAAATAACCGCAAATAGTTAAATTGCATAATAGTTGCAAACATTTTATTTGCATTTGGACGGCAAGCGGACTCAGGTCCTTGCAACAGAACTGCGGCGTCGGAACGCCGGTTAGCTCGTTTATCTGCTCTCGCCCGGCTCTGTCTGACCGCCCAGCCGCCCGCCAGTCTGTCAGTTTGTCCATTTGTGTGCCAGTGTTAATGTTTGTTAATTTTTAGCGACACATTACAGCGAACGCCAACCGAAATATGCAAATGTCCCACAATGGAGCAAAGTTAACTTCATTTGCGAACGGCGTGAATATTGCTGTTGTTGGCGATGTTTTTATTATTGTTGTTGTTCTTGCTGTTGTTAAGCATGGCATTTTTAATTGCAACATTTGATTGCAACAATTTGTTCATTTCACATTCCATTGCATACTTTTGTGGGCACTGTAATATTCAGATTTTCACCGTCGCTTTTATGACGATTTGCAAAAATAAACTGCGACATTTTTTGGCTTGGTGGCCAGGCCACATTTCACTTATGATTCAAATTAATTGAGAGCAATTAAGTCCAAATTAAAGAGCGCGATAGTACAAGCCCACACAATATGTTCATCCGCATGCTTTTATACACATATTAAATTAATTCTAATGCACGATCCACTTAAATTCCTAATAGCATTTTGCGTATTCACTTTGCTTTTAGTTCGCTTGACAATTGTAATTTAATTTCATTTATTCACGCCTTATCGCAAGAAGGAACTTTGAGGAATCTTCACGGCCTGCTCAGTTTCTTGGCGACTCCCAGAAGTATGCAATTGATATTTAAACACATTCGTTCTGACAATTTAAGCCGCTCATCTACACTGAATAACTCGCATGCCAAAATGTGAGCCATTGAGATAGTATTTTTTGCAGATTGAGACATAAACACGCAGGCAATACACTGGAGAAAAATGCAGATATTTATTTAAGTTCAACCGGCATCCCTGTTCTCTATATGCATTACATTTCAAGGATCGAAAATGCGAAATACGTTATGCAAACAATCTTCTATTAACAATAAATGTTCTTGTTCATAACTTAAATTCTTGATTCAAGCATATTTCGTTTCAATTATAGTTGATGTTTTTCTATAAAAAAAAAATAACTTAGGCATATCAAACAGGTCATAAAATAAATATCGTGTCTTGATTAAATAACACAAAAGTTTGAGTGGGAGCAAACACATTTACTTTATCAAAGAGCAGTCTTAAATTTTCGTATCTTGGAATTAGAACACAAAAAAATCCTCAAACATTATCTCAATTGATTTGAGTAAATCATTTTCTAATTTTTGTTAAGTGTATGTATGCATGTGTGTTCTCTGGTATCGACAGCCAAGAATGCCTTACATAATATTTTCTTATTGAAATATATGCAAACGATGCAAAGTGCAGCATTGTAGAAATTTGGTCACGTTGGCAAAACGCAAAGGAAAAGGCAAAGGCAAAGGCAGCACTTCAACGCATCGCCGCCTGAAGTGCGCCATGAAGAGGGGAATGTGTGGCAGCAGAGGGAGGATTTGAAGATGCGACGCAGACACGAGTGGAATTCGCTTTTGCTTTGCCTTGTCCTTACCTGAAACTGTCTAACTTGTTTCTTTTATGAATACCCAGTTTGCGTGATAAAGCAGGAGTAGTGTAAGCATCACCTGTACTTAATAAAATATTTCACATATAATAAACTGCTATTTTTTATATTAATTTTTTGAACATTTCTTAAAACCGATACCCACATATCGATTTGAATTTCAATGAAAAAAATACAATTTTTTGCAGAATTAAGTTTCACATTTAAGATGTTTTACAAAAAAATGTATGGGGTCAATTTTCCTCCCCAAAAAATGTATTCGTATTTCTTCTGTGCAAATGTTGCCTAGTCACAAGTCGCCAGTTAGTCAGTGGATAAAAATAGTTTTTTACTCACATGTTGGTACAAATACAAATCGATTGTGACTTAAGGTTATGAGCCCTACGCAAAAGTTCTTTAACTAATGTAAGTCTTCGTATAAATTAGGATTGACAGTTGCTTTTGTAGCAAACTTATTTTTCTTTGCAAGAGCACAATGTGTGATGGGTAATCCTGCCTGCGATTGAATAATCTGAGGTGCGCATTCAAGTCACCAATATGTTATCATAAAAAGATCTTAACCATTCTTTAATATGCTTATACGATTATTTTTGCATTAATCACAGATAACAATCAAGAATAAACAAGGGAGTCTGAGAGCACCCACGCACACTTTGCGTTTGCATTCACATTCAATCAAGATGCTCACTGGGTATGCTGCAGTCGTTGCGTGCCGCAAAGCTAGTTTGAAAGCATTTTTATGTAGTTGGCAATTGCAACTAGCATGTTTGCAATGTTCGCGCGCCAGCGGCTATCGCCGATCAGAGCCTTGGCAAAGGCACACAAAGGCCAGTTTGCAGATTGGCTCGCCCTGCTGTCTGCCTGTTCTTCTAGACCGACCAGCTGTTGGCTGCTCGCTTGACTTGGCTTGACATGCCTTTGGCGCACCGCGTAGCCGCATGTTGAGCACCCATTTGCCCAATTGCCCAGTTGCCAGTTGCCCAGTCGCCAGTCGCCAGTTGCCAGTTGCCAGTTGCCAAATGACCGTGGTGTGCCTGAGAATGGGCAATGGAATATTCTTGGCAGCGATTTGGCCACAATTACAACATCTTAATAGGGCCAACACACAATGAGATTGCAATATCGAGACAGAAAAGAAGAGTGATAGTGAGAGAGAAATGCTGCTAGGCATTTTTCCAGCGGCTTTCGCTTGATTAGTTGCCAATGACTTGGTTACATTTAATTTTGTTGGCCACAGCAATTTTGTTGAGATATGTTTGGCAGCACAATTTCACGGTATAATTTTGATATACATATCTGATATGTTCCTATAGTTTTGCTGGCATTGGGACTGACTATTAAATTTGTGGTAATCTGCCTATTTGAAGCCAAAGCAGCGTGTGAGGCTTGCGAGTATTCCATGTTTGAATTTTCTTAAGAACCTCAAGACCTGTGCAGCATTCAAAACCATACACAAAGACCGACAAACTGACACAGACACACACACACACACACACACACATACTCAGACACACTTATGCGTACATACGTAGAACGCGAATTGAGTTTGCCGAACTTTTCAAAAAGCGCTTTAGCGTAAAAATGCTCCGCTGGGCACCGCAGCGAAAGTGAGCTGAAGATGCTTGCAGCCAACTGCGGAGGGTGCTTCGTGTTGGGTGAGGTGGGGATAAATTGGTGAAGTTTTTGTGTGGCATACTTGGCCAAATTTAAATGCACAAACTTTACCTGGCAGGCGACGTGGGTCGGCTTGTAATTTTCTTTTAGTCAACTTTTAAACGCGCTCAAAATGATTTGCATGCGTGCCCTGCCATCCTGCGTGCCCTGCTACCAACATGGCGTATGCGTAATATTAGTTTGGTGGACCCAACCACGGTCACCAGTCCTCCCCTTGCGTTTTGCTGCGCATAAAAAGTGCAAGGGGTCGTGTGGGCAAAAGATGGCAAAATATAAAAATGGAAACCGTTGAAAAAATTCAAAACCACAACAAACAAATGTACGTGGCCGCTGGCAGCTGAGGGGAAGTCAAGCCATCGCACAGACACAGGATACTTAGGATGGGGTAGGGATGGGGGAGGTGTGGGGGGAAATCCCAGCAAGGACGGCCAAACAAGCAAAGGCAGCCACAAAACAAAAAACGTCAACCAAAACAGTTTGAAATACAAATTATGGCTGTAAAAAACTAAATATAGAAAAAGATGAAAACCCTGCCAAACGGGTAACTAACGGAAAATACGAAACACAAAACCAACTGGAGCGAAAACTGGATAATGACAATTTAATCAACAACGTTTTACCAATCACCAAGCATTCCATTTTTCAAGTTTTTTGATTCACAAATGGATGTATTTCAATTTTAATATTTGTAGCTCGTTAAGCAGCTCGACTGGCATATATCCAGAATTTATCCAATACTCGTTTTCACTATTTGTTATTTGGTGGTATACAAATTAACAATGGAATATATACTGTCGCCTAGCACTATCAATATCGATATTATAGTAACTGTTTTGTATTTATTGTCAGTTTTTGCCTTTGAGCCGATGTACAAAACTTGAATATTATTTAATTAATTACGTGCGATAAACTCTGGAAACTTTGAATTGTATATTGTACAATTAATTGTGTATATGTCTGCAGAACTGTATTTATATGTTTGCACTAGACGAGGCTATAAGGAATAATACAAGTTTTAGATTAATATATGTATGTACATGTTCACTGAATGTGTATTTATTTATATTTACCATTAGTTCTGTTTAGAAATGTGGTTTCTGATTATTTCTTCGACCACACACAAAACTTGGTTGTCGACAAGATGTAGTCGTCATTCCGGGCTGAAATCTCAGTTGTCCAACATCGGTTGAATCACGTTATTTAGTTATTGCTTTTGCCTTTTAATGCTGTGCGATGTGGAAAAATGTTTTGTAATTATTTGGCAATTTAGTAATTACGAAGCGCATGCAAAACGTGGCAAATGATGTTGCAGATTCTGAATAATTTGAACAATTCATTTAGCTTGGCGCCAGGACAGCAGGATGGATACAGAGCAGCCAAAAGTGTTCTGCATAATTTTGCGGTTTTTTTTTTACTTTGTTCGTTGATAGCAGGCAACCCTTTAAAAGGAACCAGCTAACTCAGCTCACATTTCAATTGTCCGTTGTCCGTCGCCAGTTGCCAGTTGCTGTGTGCGGTTTAAGCCTCATTTCCTTGCACTTCCGCTTTTGGCATACGAGCAGACAGATAGACACAGTGTATGTGTATATACACACATACACATGCAGAGCCACACACACACACGCACACATATATAGACAATGGCAAACTGCTTTTTGGGTGGGTTTGGCTACTGAAAAATGCAAAACTTTCATTTGCACTCGGGACTCGTTATAGTGGGATAGTAGTGCACATCCAAGGAAATTTCCGCACGAAGAGTGGTGCAGAGGTTGTGGAGCAGTGGTGGCGGTGGTGCTTGCAGAGTGTAGTGGTTGTACGGCCTTTAACTCGGTTATCCCCGGTTAGCATTGCCATGCAATTTATTAGAGTTTCGTTGTTTCCCCTTTATATAAAATTTCCTCTTTTTTTTCTTTATTTTTGTTTCTGTTTTGCTCTCCGAATTGCATAAGTAAATAACGCACGTAAATGCATTTTTGTGCAAAACCCCAAATTAAACAAGTAAAACAAAAGCAACTACAACTGAAAACCCAAAGGCGTGGCATCTAGGCTTAAATGCTCTCCAATTGATAGCTAAACTCAGACTGCAATTGGCGTTCAGGCATATCTTGACCACATTCATATTAACATACAAATGTTTAAAATAAATATGAATACCTGAGCTGCTACATAATGAATATACAGCAATGAAACTACATATTCGAGTACATTTATCGGAAATCGGATTTTTTCTTTTTATCACTGATGAAAAAACAAATACATAAGAGTATTGGATTTTCGGTGACAACCGTGAGTAGTGGGATGCTTGCAAGTTGGGTGGTCGTCAGCAGTCTGGAAAAACATTTTCTGCAGGCCGCAAAACAATTGTACAACATATATTTAATAAACAAGTTGTTTGTGCTTCTGTGTGTATGTGTGTGTGTGTATGTGTGTATATGTGTATGTGCATGAGTGAAAAATAAACTAACATAGGAAACAAATACAAATTTTGGGACGACGCAAGCGACAGCTTAAAATGGAAATGAAAACTGAAAAGTGGAACTCTAAACATACAATCGCAAGAAAAGTTTGAGAGCCTTTTTGTGACTTTAAAGTTTTACACTCGTTGATTGCATACGCACACACACACACACCCACACACACACCCACATACATGCGTCTGATTGTGTTTCTGTTTTTTCTGGGCATGCCACACCCCCAAAAATAAACGAAGCCGCCCACAGACTTCTTTAGCTTTGACTTCATTCGCTTCGTTTTTTGTTTGTTTGTTGTGTACAAGGCAAAATAAGAAGAAAAAAAATTAACGACATTTTCATTTACAAGGACCAAAATAAGTGAGGCGACAGAGCACCGGTTGAGGACATGAAGCCCAATGTGGAGATTGTAAGTTGCTTTTTTTTTATTGGGGCGGCATACTTTAAGGCGGAAATAACACTTAATTGATTTGCAAAGTGGAACGAATCGTTCAAAGGCACACAAAACAAGGACAGCAAAATCGACAAGAAATAGAAAAGGAAGCCAACAAAAAAAAAATGCAAACTATGAAAAGAATGAAAACGAAAAGTCTGGGAGAATTCAATTTTTGCGACAAAAGAGAATCAAAGTGACCAAGAGACAATGCCACAGCAGACGCAATCGATAAGCTAAAATGCAAAAATGCGAAGCAGATGCATCAGCAGCAGCAAGAGTGGAATTGCTCCAATCTACCCGCTCCCAACACTCTTTAGCATAATTTTTGAGGCGGCATTGAATATGGGAACGGCGATGGCAACGAAGACAACAACAACAACAACAACGACAACGAAGACGGCCGCATCTCAATTCTAATGCGAGAATGCCGCTTCTCGGTTCGATAGCGCATCAATGAAAAGCAATCTACAAATGCTTTGTTGCCAGAGCATTATTAAACTGGCATTTTCATTTGTAGACTAACACACACACACACACACACACACATACACAGACAGACAGACAGACAGACACATTTGGTTGCTGTATCTGCTGTGGAGCTGCGAGGAGCAGCGTGGAACTGAGAGTATACGCTCGAGTGCTTCAATGTGAGGCAAATCCTGCTTTTCACATTTGTATTTAGAGCAGAGAGAAACATCCGGTTTTTGGGCCTTTCGAGCGCGTTTTACACGCTGCGGCCAGCAGTCGTTTTGTTGATTGGGTGGGGTTTGGGCTTCTGGAGTTTGCTTTACAGCTTTCCCTACATCTGGTCTACTCACAGACTTGGGCTCAGGTAAAGCCCTTGCAATACCAACAATTTTTGCTTTGCTACATTTTGTTTGGTATTCGGTTCGGTTCGGTTCGGTTTGGTTTGGTTTCGCAAACGAAAAAAAAAGGGAAAAAAAGAAAAACGTCGACTCACACAATTTGAGCCATGGCGAACGACAACAACTGGCAACAACAGGCAACAACAAGCAGCAGCTACAACGGTGACAACAAAGGCGAATCCACATCATTACGATTATGCAGCTCTTCATCAGCCCACATGGATTTTGCTATATCTATGCCTCCAACCACACCTACACATACCTACACCAATACCTATACAAAGGTATTTGTATCGGTTTATATGTATGTATGCCTAAACATTTCGCATGACAACTTTATAGTAAAGGAAATTCTACGTTTTCCACTCGAGCGCATTATTATTATTATTATTTTGCTATTGCTAAGGTTCTCTTTTGTTGTTGGGCTTTGCTGTCTCTTAAATATATTTATTTATATACATACATATGTATATATATATGTATTCAACAAGAGGTATATTTTTTCTATGAAGCCTTTTGGTAACAAAATATTGTTTGGCCTGAATGCAAACGTATTTTTCAAAAATATGAATATGAAATGGCAACATATTTCAATTAATGTGAGTAATTCGTAATATTATGAATAAAACACAACAATAATAATGTTTAAAGCAGAGTGGCACTTTTTTGTTTGATTTCACGATTACAGGGTATTTGTCACAGTCGGGAATTCCTTACTTATTTACGTTGCTTTTTTGCTGGCGATGTGGCTCTTTGTTTTGTGTCTGCCCTGCTGTTGCATGTTGGCATTTTATCTGCCTGGCAGCATCCTTTCGTGCGTCTCCAACTCTTCCATCCACCGTCCATTTACTTTCTATATGCATACACATATATACTTATATACACATACATATATTGTATGAGTGTGGGTGTGTGTCCTGTGATGAACGCTATTGATAATCTTTCCAGCATATCGCTGTTGTTTTTACTGTTGTTGCTGCCTCTTTTACATCTCTTCTTTTTTTATATTTTTTATTTTGTTGTGCCCCCCCTTTTATTGTTAGTTCCAGGGCTGCTGGCGCACTGCGACATGTAAAATGTGTGGGACCAGGGTTGAGGGCATCATAGCAATGCAGTCGCTGTGGCGCCGCTAAGCACATTATCAAAAACAGCTTAGGCAGAAGCGGGGAGGGTTAATGAAAAAAGCATTGCCCCGCTGCCTCGTGTCGCTGGATTGCAAATGATAAATTTAATGCGCATTTGTTGAGTGCACTTTAAATGCGAGTTCGCCTGGCTAACAACACCGTTGCACGCATCAGCACTCACTTCAGGCCATCTCCTTTTGAACGTATTTCAGTTACACAGCGCTTACTATTAAGCCACATAATATGCAGTCTGAAGCAGACGCAGAAACAGCAACAGCAGGAAAAGCAGTAGCTTTAGTATCTTTGCATCCAGTAGGTTCCATTTTTTTTTTTTTTTTTTTTTGCCTGCCGCCGGGCATCATCATTTTCCATTTTGTATTCCCCGGCGCTCGATTTGGTGCAGCAGAAGAAGTGGTAACAAAGAGCCGAGCGCTGTGTTAGCATAATTCGCTCGATCAAAGTGGATGCGAAAATATGCGGCTGCTATTGGACTGGGGCTCAGGGATGGGAGAGGGTATTGACTCGACCTACTGGCAATCTGTAAGACACCCAGTCCGGCAGACAGATCTGTGAAGTGATTTAAAATATATATATATATAAAAACATATATAATATATAATATATATAATATATATATACATATATATATATATATATGTAGGTATATGTATGTATATGCGCTAACAGGCTTTACATTTGCGCCGGACATGTCCTGCTCCTTTTCTGGCTGCCGGCGACATACAACATGGCAACATTTTAATTAAGCCAAGCAAAGATAACGGAAGCGAACCACTACAGCAAATAGACACCCACTTCTGCCACGCCCACGCACCATCGAGCGGCCCTGTTCCGTAATTTGCTGGCTGCTCTACGTCAATTGGTCAATTTAAAAATCTCAATGCAAACGACAGCGGTGCCAGGCAAACTTATTAAATTTTCGATACCACAATTTTGTGGCAGCTCCCAACCGCTAAGTTCGACATTTGAATGTCCTTCAAACAAAATGTTGCCGAAATTGCTGACGCAAACAGTAAACATAAACAACTCGAAATAAAGTAGGTTCAATAATAACAGAAATAAATCAACATTTTAAATTACGTATTTTGGAAATACTCATTGTATTTGAAGATAACAAGAGCTTGTCCATAATTGATATAAATATGTTGTGATTCAAATATTAATAGCAATTACAAAACTATATTCAAATTATTTGAAAATTAACTGCCAAAAATTGTTGCAGCTTGCTAAAAAAAAACAATTTAAAACCTTAAACGCTATACGCAAAAACAAGAGTATTTTAAGCTATCTGGTTTCAGCCTTATGCCTAAATTAATAAAGCAATTGCTTGTGGAAACATTGTTGTAGTGTAGCTCGGGAAATATTGTATTGTTGCCGTATTGTTGCCACATTGTGATATCATCTAAACATTTATTTCAAATGCGTAGTTGGCCGGCGGCAACATCAAGAGCATTTCACGTTTGCGAGGTAAAAACCTTTTACGATGAACTCCAATTGATATTTTCAGCAAACGAATTTTTGAATATTGTTGCCGTTGTTGTTGCTCCTGCTGATGTTCTTGGTGCCCGTCATCAGCGAGTTCATTGACAACAACAATAACAACAACAACGTAAAAAGAGAAGAAGACCAACGCAGCAGCTGCCATTGCCACGTAATGCTTCAATGCCCAGCGGCGGCAGGCGCACCTGCAACGTTTCTCGATTGAATTTCGTTGAGCTGTGGCCGCTGGGTTCAGCAGCAGCAGGAAAAGGAGCTAGAGCAGGAGCAGGAGCAGCAACAGGAGCAGGAGGAGGAGCAGGAGGCAGTGGGTGACTGCGGCCATGTCGTTGGAGGACGTGCCGCGTAGCAGCAGCTGTGTCGCGTTTTTTTAATTTAAGCAGCCAAAGAAAGCACACACACACAACCACACACACACACACACAGACACACACACTCACACATACACAAAGAGAGAAGCCTCACACTTAAAGAGTTTGTTTTAACTCGAATTCGCGAATCCACTTGTAATTCTTAAGCATTCCACTCGTTCCACTTGTCACTAAACTCTTCTCCTTTTATTTCACTGTCGTTGCAGGTAAATATTGTTAGCATTCACAAATATTTGAGATACATTCGCTTGCTGGCCTCAACTGTTTCAACTGTGAGTCATTTTCAGTTTTTGATGGTTTTCGATCGCGTTATCAGTGACTATCACTGAAGGTATCCATAGTTTGATAGTCAGCAACATTAAGCTACTGATCTCAGGCGCAAACAAAATTAAAGGAAAAACTGTGGCAAGAGCAAAAGGCAAGTGACTTGATGATGTTGCCACTGATTGCTTGCATTCGTAGCCCCTAGACATATGTGCAGTCAATGCATTCGCAAGCTGCCATATGGGTTGCGCAAAAAAACACTCTACACGGCCCGCGCCATCCTCCACATCCATTTGGCACTTTGGCGACCCTTCGATCAAACAGTTGGTGACCCATATCTAAACGTATACGCCTCGCTCGAGTGCATGGAAAGCCTGTAAATTGCACTGACAAATGGATTGAGTGTGAAAATGCAATATATATATATATATGCAGGCGATGGCTCAGAAGAGTAAATGCAAGTAGACCAAATGCGGGGACCCGACTCGAGGTTAATGCTTTGGGTCTGGTAAACATGTGTTGCAGTTTGCCAAACATGTAGGTGTCAAATTCGATTGCAGTTTTTCTGCTGCTGCTGCTGCTGCTGTTGCTGTTGCTGTTGTTCTTGGCGAGCAGCTGGCTGCCAGGAAAGTTTCCTTTTGCGTTTTTGGCTGTTTCGGTGCCGAGCAAATAAAAGTTTGCAAGTGCCAACAAGAAACGCGACAGACGACAGACGACAGACAACAGCAAGCAGCAGCTGCGACAGTGCCGCACCTGAGATCTCTCTCAGATTCTACCACATGACTTGCCGACACTTGGGAGACACTTGTTACGCAGCCAACAACAACAACAACAACAACAATAAATCGGCTCAGCGAGTACGTGTTAAGCGCATTTGCTGCACTTGAAAGTTTCCTGCTGGCCCGTGACAGCATTTGGGACCGCAGCGAATTGCTTGCTCACCAAGTGCATGCGGGATTTGAACTTTGGCTCTGCGATGATGCGATGTGGTGATTGCAACTGTTGTAGTTGCAGATGAAGCTGCTGCTCTTATTGAGTTTGCGGACGATTAAGTGGCAAGGAACACAAAGACAAAGAGCTCCTAGCCGGCCGAAAGCAATAAGCTTAAGTTAAGCATTCAACTTCAGATTCTATCAGCTGATGTACAGGTATTCGCTGCCTGCTTCCGGGCGCACACATATTCCCACATATTCAACACATATACGCACACATGTATACAGATGCGTATACGTATTAGTATACGTATACGTAACCACAAGAAGCTGGGCTCGTTGCGAGCGAGCATTTCATATGAGCATAATAAAGTTACGCACAATAACACGAAAATTATCATAAACATTGCCCGAGGACAGAAAAAACATGCAATATATACGACGAAAAAATAATAACAATAACACAAAAATAACAAATTTAACGTTGTTGCAAGTGTATTCTTGTTTTTCAGCTTTCTTTCTCGACCAAATCTGCTTTTCGCATGTGTGCATGCCACAATCACCATGCAACTCCGTGTGCTATTATAATACGCTACTGTGGCAATAATATCGATAATAGACTACGCCGATAAATTCGATTTTAATTTGTATATATATTGGTTTTGTGCAATATCCGTCATGCTGTCTGTCCGTCCGTATGAAAACAACTTTTTTGTAGGTTTTATGCCAATTTTATTTATATTGTTTATGTTTCTCAAGCTGAGTTTGCTGGATGACTTCAGCAACCAGTTGAGTTTCGCCCTTTTAGATCTACACGCTGCTGCCGTGATCTGTATGTGTTTGCGCCAGGTAAGTTTCCTGTCCAGATACATACCCAGGTAGCGAACATGGTTCCCCTGAGGTATGATCGTGTTGTTGAGTCGGACGGGTGGACAGTTACCACTCCTGAGCGCAAACGTACAGTGCTGAGACTTGTTCTCATTGACACAGATGTTCCACCGGTTGGCCCAGGTACTAAAATTATCCAAGAATCTTTGCGTAACCGCTGCTGCTCTCCAAGCAGTGGAGCAGTTAGCGAGGAACACAGTGTCATCTGCGTATGTGGCAAGCAGCGTGTTTCAGGCTACCAGAATCGGCAAGTCCGCAGTGTACAATGTGTACAGGGCAGGTCCAAGGACACTACCCTGCGGTACACCCGCTCCGATGCGGCGGATGTTTGATCGCTCGCCCCTAACTTCCACCATAAAAGAACGGCCAAGCAGGTAGGACCTGAGCAGTAAATGCGCCGAAGGTAGTAGGGACTTAAGCTTAAAAAGCAGGCCATCATGCCATACGCGATCAAACGCTTGCTGGATATCCAAGAAGACAGCAGAGCTGTACTGCTTATTTTCCAAGGCTCGAGGACATGCTGAACTACTCGATAAACTTGCTCTGGTGTACCATGGTGAATGAATTTTGATCAAAAATTACGCATCCAATTATGGATCAGCAGTATCAAGCTACAGACTAGGCTGCGATCAACAATTAAGCATGCTCTAATAGATATCCTGAACCTAAGCATATATCTATCCGTATGCGAACACGTCTAATAATCGATTTGTATCGATATTCTCGATTGATTTATGGGCAAATCTATGATCAAAAAGCCTTCGCTTTTTAAAATCAGTTGAGTTTTGACGAAGTTATGGCATTTTGAAGTTTCGACCTATGCCCATACACCGATATATCGATTTTCGGGCTATAATTTTTACATGTCTTCCGACCTCAAATTTCGTTTTCAACTTACATGTACGATTGATTTATGGGCAAATCTATGATCAAAAAGCCTTCGCTTTTTAAAATCAGTTGAGTTTTGACGAAGTTATGGCATTTTGAAGTTTCGACCTATGCCCATACACCGATATATCGATTTTCGGGCTATAATTTTTACTTGTCTTCCGACCTCAAATTTCGTTTTCAACTTTAAATGTACGATTGATTTATGGGCAAATCTATGATCAAAAAGCCTTTGCTTTTGAAGATAAGTTGAGTTTTGACGAAGTTATGGCATTTTGAAGTTTCGACCTATGCCCATACACCGATATATCGATTTTCGGGCTATAATTTTTACTTGTCTTCCGACCTCAAATTTCGTTTTCAACTTTAAATGTACGATTGATTTATGGGCAAATATATGATCAAAAAGCCTTCGCTTTTTAAAATCAGTTGAGTTTTGACGAAGTTATGGCATTTTGAAGTTTCGACCTATGCCCATACACCGATATATCGATTTTCGGGCTATAATTTTTACATGTCTTCCGACCTCAAATTTCGTTTTCAACTTTAAATGTACGATTGATTTATGGGCAAATATATGATCAAAAAGCCTTCGCTTTTTAAAATCAGTTGAGTTTTGACGAAGTTATGGCATTTTGAAGTTTCGACCTATGCCCATTCACCGATATATCGATTTTCGGGCTATAATTTTTACTTGTCTTCCGACCTCAAATTTCGTTTTCAACTTTAAATGTACGATTGATTTATGGGCAAATATATGATCAAAAAGCCTTCGCTTTTTAAAATCAGTTGAGTTTTGACGAAGTTATGGCATTTTGAAGTTTCGACCTATGCCCATACACCGATATATCGATTTTCGGGCTTTAATTTTTACTTGTCTTCCGACCTCAAATTTCGTTTTCAACTTTAAATGTACGATTGATTTAGGGGCAAATCTATGATCAAAAAGCCTTCGCTTTTGAAGATAAGTTGAGTTTTGACGAAGTTATGGCATTTTGAAGTTTCGACCTATGCCCATACACCGATATATCGATTTTCGGGCTATAATTTTTACTTGTCTTCCGACCTCAAATTTCGTTTTCAACTTTAAATGCACGATTGATTTAGGGACAAATCTATGATCAAAAAGCCTTCGTTTTTGAAGATAAGTTGAGTTTTGACGAAGTTATGGCATCTTGAAGTTGCGACCTATGCCCATACACCGATATATTTTGATGTTACGTAATATTGTAATATGTTAAAACCAATTATTTGTTTATGTTATTAATTTAAATTCCCCGTTATTATGTATTCAATCTTCAAAACAATATTTTATAACCTTTCAGTAGGTTGATCAATATTAAATTAAATTGCTAAATAAAAAAAAAAAAAAAAATTGTTTATGTTTAACGAATGACTTCGAAGTAAATATTCCACTTTAAGACTGAGGGAGCTCTGCTTATAGACAAAAAATATGGACAGACGAACTGAGCTACTGAAGCTGACCCAGAATATATATGCACTGAGTCGTGGGAGGCGCCTCCTTCAATGAGTTAAGAACTTCATGACAAGCAAGACAACAAAAATAGCATGTCATTTTCTAGGTATTACTTACTAGTTCATTATTTGCCAATTAGTAAACTATAATGCTTCTGAATGCAGTTCACAGTTCGGGGCTTTGAATTTATGAATGTTTCAATGAATGTACAACTAATTGTGTAACTCGAAATGTTGCAACAATAATGCGTATACGTCTTGTGTGCAGCCAGAGGAGCAAAGTGAACAAAATTCCCAACACTGCCTGCATTTTTATGGGTTGCTGCTAATATTTGTACACTTTCCTTTATAAAACGTGTATTAATTAATTGCCGCGCATCGGTAAGGCAATTTAATTGTGCTAAATACATTTTACCATTGCCGATTTAAGTTGACCAAGCCAAGCGGTGGGAGTGGTAAATATATATACATATATATATATTTACATATATTTATGTATATATATATTTACCATATACCGTGCACAATTCAGCAGCAGCGGTCAGGCTGACAGTCTGGTTCATTAAACTCGCTGGCCATGTGTCAGCAGTGACAGTGAACACTGACAAACAGAAACTGGACAGTAAACAGCTAGCGCTAGAAGGGAGCAGAGAGTGGGGAGCAGGGAAGAATGAGGGCTGGTGAGCATTGAACAGTTAACCGCAACGCAATTCGTCTGCCTTTGCGTATTAATGACAGCAAATATTGATTCTGTGCCTTTGTTTTTGCCTTCCCTGTTGCTGCTGTTGTTGTTGTTGTTGTTGTTGTTGCATGTTTGTTTGGAAAGATGCCGCGCTGCGTTCGCAGTTTGTTTGAGGTCTCGCATAAAA
Organism: Drosophila nr. perissopoda 5 BK-2023a; assembly: GCA_035044105.1. Taxonomy (NCBI): domain Eukaryota; kingdom Metazoa; phylum Arthropoda; class Insecta; order Diptera; family Drosophilidae; genus Drosophila; species Drosophila nr. perissopoda 5 BK-2023a. The sequence continues at coordinate 5,499,599 of JAWNMK010000121.1, forward strand.
GACGCTCAAGTTTATACACTCAAAATTGGTATATTCACGTTAACCATACACACACACACACACACACATGCACACACATGCACACACATAGACATGCATGCAATTAGTTGCTTTCAAAAATCAGCAACAGAGAAACAGCTTCGTAATGCTGAGCATGGCTAAGTGTTGGAGTTGGCCCCGTTTCCATATTACACACACATGATGAAGAACAAACTTAAGCAACTTTAATTGGAAATGTGATTTTTTTTTTGTCGGTTAGCGATGATGCCACACAAATTTGATAAATCACACTCGGAAATTTAGGGCTATTTATGCAATGAAGTCTAAACTAAAAATGATTATGGCAACAGAGCATCAGCCGAAATTCATATCAGTTGGAATTTAATTTGACTTATTTGGCATTGCTGTTGTTTTACTTTAATCTGAGCTGGTTTATTGCCATGGTGAGCTGTTTAATTTGACAAAAACCTTTACAGATATCACAATTGTATTCATTGATTTGTTTTTACAAAACGTATTTTCTGTTTTATACCCTTGTTGTATATTTTATAATGATATCACATATTCATTTCAACTTTAGTCGTTAATCAGCAAGCCACTTAACAGTGAATGCTGTATTAATGTATTAAATCAAAAATGTTTTTCATGGAAAAAGGTACAATACACTCAAATAAAAATGGGCAGTTAAGATGGGAGCGATAAAACTCTTATAAAAAAAATGTATAAAGTAATTGGGTCGACTACCAAAAAAAAAGCAGAAACATTTTTCGCCAAAGTATCTTCTGGATACCATGTTATTAATGGTGTTTTAGGATAAGAAAATAAGTTCATCAATTTAAATATAATTTGAATATAAAATAGCTATTTAGGCGGGATTGACTAAAACATTGAAGAGCTCAATGCGATCCCCAAAATTATGAACACAATATGCACAAGTTGTTGGCTTGATATTTGATGTTTTGAGGCGCTTTTAATGTTCGCAGACATTTTCAAACATTTAGTTGGCTTGCAAATTGTCATCATTGTTGTTGTTGTTGTTGTTAATGTTTTTGGTGCTAAGGCGCCACTGACCAGGAAAGTGATTAAGCAATTTGATTAATTTTAAATCGCTGGCACACCCAGATGCTGGTGCCCACTTTGGACCAGCTCTTAAAAACCAGCGGCCACTTCAAAACCCTCCTCTGAAGTTAAATATTATTAAAATTTACGAGAGACTTTGCCAATGCCTTTCTTGCAAACTTTTTTCCTCATCGCAAACAGAAAGGTTCAAGAGCCAGAAGGCGAGAGCCAGACAAGAGGAGCAGACATAAAAGGCTAAGAGAGGGTGTGGAAACGGGAGTGGGAGTGGGAGTGGAAGTGGGAGGAGCGTTTTGGGAGAGTGGTCCTCGAAACGCACCGTTTGCATTAATAGTGCAAAGTCGAAAAATAAAAGCCATTTTTGTCAGAAGAGGCGACGCCAGCTGCGATTCAAGTGCACTTTGAACCTGAAGGCAACCTGAAGCCACGCCTCGGCTCACCTCGACTCGCCTTGCCTCGCCTCGACTCGCTCTGCAGCCTGTGTCACTTTCTCTCTTCTTCATCTTCCCGCTCGCTGCCCATTGATGCAGGTGCTGCAAGGAACAAAAGGAAATTGTTAAATTAAGTGCTAGCCTCCAACAAATGGAGGCGGCTCTAGTCTGTTCTACTTTGCCAGGGTAAAGTTGAAGTGCAAGGCGTTACCGCAAAAGGTAGCGAGTGAAAGTTTTTAATTTACTATGGCACGCTTAAAAGAGAAACAGAGAGAGAGAGACAGAGAGTTACACACACACACACTCACACACACAGTGACTAATCGCCATTGCTGCAACGACACAACAACTTTTGTCATTGCCTACTTTTTGGTACGCCGCTACTTGTAATCAACGCGTGGCAAGACTTGCAACGAATTTGTGCCACTGCAGTTACCTCTAAAATGTAATGTTCCCCCCACCCCATCCCCCCCCCTCTTCATCCAGCGTCTCCACTGTTTTCGATTTCGTTTTCGCCTGTGCACGACGCATTCGTGCGGAAAATTAAATTTACTGACTGTCTGGCTGCACTTGCTGCTGCCCGAGTCCTCAACACCCCCCAAACACAAATCCCCGAATAGCGAATAGCGACTAACGAATAGTGAATAGCGAATAGCGAATAGCGAATAGTGAATAGTGAATAGTGAATTGCGAATAGCGGATTGCGAACCTCGAAGCCGACCAGCCACCCATCGTTGTAATTTTCTTCATTTTTTTCTATACATTTTTGTTATTGCAACGCCTTGTCGTCTACACGGTAAAAAATAAATTCACAACGACAAAAACCACATATGATTTTGTGATTCAGTAACAAACAAAAACTATATAAGCCAGGTTTGTTTGCAATTGTAAGTGGAGCGATTTTATTTCGAGTTGAATAATATTTAAAGAATAAGAGAGACACATATTGAATAATTGATATGTTATTCAATTTTCTGACAGTGTATGCCAAACAGTAAACTCAGTTGTAGTTGGAGTTGGAATTGGAGTTAGAGTTGAAGCCGTGTGCTTTCATTCAATTTTTAGCAAGTGCTGCCTGCCACTTAATTTCCGCCGAAGTTGGTAATTTGCCGCTGAATGGCACAGCAAGCGACTTGCTGCAGGTGGTGGCAGGCAGTCAAAAGGCAGACAACGAGGTGTTCAGCTCAGCAAAAAGTTATTGTCGCCTGTGGATCGGCTGCCAAACGAATCTCTTTCTCAGGCAAACGTGAAGCTGATGTGGCCAAATTGAGTTGTAATCTGTGTCGAACATACACACACACATGCACACACAAACACACACTAATAGTAGTGTGCGGAAGCGGAAGCGGAAGTTTGTAAGAATACAGCATCGCGTAGGCATACCACAAAAGCAGCTCTTCCGGCATCAGACACAATTATTGACAATTCGTGTCGTAGCGTGTCGTGACGTGTCGCATCGTGTCGTATCGTGTCGTACCGTACTGAGCCGAACGGAACCCAACTTAACTCAACTTATGTGAACGAAGCTGAGCTGAGCTGAGCCGCTCAGCGAGGCGCACAAAATCACTTCCGATGAGATTTCAATTTTGCGATTACCTAATTGACACTCAAAGTAATGGAAGCTGCCTGCCTGCCTGCTCGCCCGCCTCGCCCGCCTCGCTGTCTATCTGTGTGCCTCAGACTGCGTCAGGCTCTTAATGAGAAGGCTTCAGTGGCAAGCCCAGGAGGGTGGGCTTTAGTTTAAGTTGCCCCCGAGAAAGAAAAAGTCAGCTATTCGACTAATCGGAAGCTGCGAATCAAAATAAACATGCAAATATACAAAATGTATTCTTCATTCTCAGATATTGTGCACATTTTGCTTACTTCACAAATTGAAGTTCATAGTGAACAAATCCAATCAAAATTTAACTTTAACCCAAGCAAGGAATGGGGTTCTCTGAATGCGGTGAGTTTGCAGCTGATTGGATAAGCAAATAAAAAGTTTCTCTCAACAGCTTTTTAAAAACATTTCGCCGCGTTCACTTGCATCATAAATGGAAACTAATTTCAGCAACTCAGCGTAATAGCTTTTATGGTCCACTGAGAGCATAATCAGTTTTATGAATAGCAATCAAGTTTTTAATAAACCAATTTCAGCATTTAGGCTTTGATTCAAATCATTTAACATGGATCTTCATCAGTGAAATTTCTTGCATTGGACAATTTCAGAGTATTTTAATAAATTAACTTTTAGAAATAACAATTTACAACTAAAATAGCACAATAAACATCATTAAATGCAACAAGAATGAAAGGGCTTCAATGGAGCGTAGAGAAATATTGTTAATTAGCGAAAAGTCAATTAAAAAAAATGGCAAACGTAAGCAATGACAAAATACTGCAAACTTTTAAATGATGTGGACTTAATTAAATTACAAATGCAACTAAATGAAATACAACGATATGTAATAGAAAATGCAAATGCATCTGTGTGGGTGTGCGGGTCTGGTTCTGTGTGCAACGCCCTTTTTGCAACTGCAGCGGAAATGGTCAAAAATTAAATACTCATATCTGTTTTGCTGTTTGCTGCTGTTGTTTATTGTTATTGTTGTTGTTCGAGCAAGGCTATTTATGATTTTATGTAAATAAAAAGTACTCATAAAATGGTGTCAAGCCATAAAACTCAGCGGCGGCAGCAGTACAAGCAGCAGCAGCAGCAGCAGCACCAGCAGGCAAAGGCAACTCAAAATTCCAGCCATAAAAAATGCTTATGACAATGCGCCAACCTTTTCAACCCTCCCCATCAGCATCCCCCCTTCCTCCACCATAGGAGCACCCACTTTTTTCTACCCATCCACCTGCGACTGGCTTAGCACAGCGCGTTTCGTTTCATTCAATATGAAAATTAAATTTTACGCTTAAATATATGCATAAAATGTGTAGCAAAGAATCTATTAAGCAAAGAGCAAAGTGTCTGGGAAAGGACCATGCATATAAGCATGCTAGAAAAGTAGCTACAACTTTTGTGCGCCATGTTGCTCTGTGTCTGTGTGTGTATGTGTGTGTGTGTGTGTGTGTGTTTGGGTGAAGTTTTGGGTTTGTGTGTGTCAGGTGAGTAAGGTGTTATCGACCCTGTCACATGGCCCTTTGCTAAATGGACTGTAAGATTTACAGGGAAATTTGTAACAACAGTGACAGCAGCCACATTGAACATAAAAAGGGAAGAAAAACAACAACATTAAAAAAGCAAATCCAAAAAAACAAAAAAAAACCAAGCGAACCATAACTGAATAATAAAAACAATAATGTGTCGCAAATTGTGCGCGAATGAATAAAACAGAACGGAAGTGGGACCATAAAAACTGCGTTTAAACTCGCCAAAACTCTCTTGCACCAGATACGCACACAATCCCACAAATGTAGAGAAATATAATCACACACACACACACACACACACACACACATGCAAGCACAGACGATGGGTAAACATGGACGCTAGAGTGGTAGGCTGGATGCTGTCAAACTGACCAGGATGTATAGCATTTTATGGTACAACGGAAAACTCAGCGGCTTCCTTCCGGCACAGTTTCAACTTGTTGGTCAGCCATTCATTCAGCTACCAACGAGGGCTGCTCATTAACATACCGTTTATTAAGCATCAAACACTTAAAGACTTATCATCCATCCACCTAACGGCAAATAGCTAGATTGTCACCTGAAAGTTGTACTTTGACGAGCGAACTTTCAAACATTAAAATACATAACCTCAGACTGCAAGGTTTTCTAAAGTGCTGCAGGACTCTCGATAAGACCTACACTCAAAAAAAAAATAAAATCCTAATAAATATCCAGCATTGGCCAGATTTTCACAACGTTTGTTTACAAAACTCTCGTTCTTTAGTAGTAGAGCTATTGGCAACCCTCGCAACAAACATGTATAAAAGTTAAGATTTTGGTCCACATCAGATGAGTTCGTGTGTCTGCCTGTGTGTGTGTGTGTGTGGTTTTGTGTGTGCTATTCGTGTGTCACCTGAGCCAGTTCTGTGACCGGGTGCGCCTAATGTGCTGTAATTGATACGGCAGATAGTTGAAATTGTGCCGCTGATTGATGGGCTGACAATGATGGGCCATGACGGATTTTGGGATATCTTGACAAATGCGATTTCAAGTCACAATTATGTGGCTGTCTAGCGTTTATTATTCCGCAAATGACGTGTCAGTTTGGCAAACCAGTGTGAGTTAGTAATTACAAGTTAGTTGTGTAGAGGATAAAGGCTAGCATTGCAATTGGTGCTTAAGGGACACTTATAAAATGACAATTTGATTGCTGCCTGTGGTGGCTGTAGCTGTAGCTGTAGCTGTAGCTGTGGCTGTATTTTTGGCTCGCTTTGTAGATACACATTTTGTGGGCCAAATTGATGAAATTGTCAATTTATTCACACGTCGTTTATTTTCCACGTTCGAAATTGTCATTGTGCAGAGGGTAAAGAGCAATTGAGCCGAAAGCAAAGTAAACAAAATGGCTACCGTTGCACTTGATAACGATAACGATAACAACATCAATGATGATGATGATGATGAGGATGGCGATGGCGATAATGATGATGATGCTGTTGTTGCCGTTGACAGTGGCTTACAGATAGGCTAAAACAATGACAACAACAGCAACAGCATCCGTAGAACAGGGCAATAACAATAACGGAGCGTTTACCATTCAAACAGAATGAGACAATCTAGTAGCCAATTTAGACGTAATGGCAACAAAATGTCACTTGAGTCTCTCTCTGCTGCAACATGGCAAACAGCAGTAAGAGAACTGAAAGGCCATAGGCAGCCACCAAAACAGAGACAAAGCTATACAGAGGTCAAGAGAGAGGGAGAGGGATAAATTCAGTGTGTAAAGAGAGTGTGAGAGAGAGAGAGAGAGAGAGAGAGAGGAGGTAGCAATGAGCTTTGCTGGGCAATACAAACATTTTTTTCCAGCTCGTTGCCATTTCATTTTGTCCTTTCTGCTTGTGTGTTTGTCCAAGTTTTTTGTGACATGTTTTAGCTCTGATAGCAACAACAACATAAGAGCACAGGACACGTTGATGTGCGTGTTGACATAAAGTTGTCGCCTTTTATCGTCCTTGGCCCTTTCGCTTTGCCGTTTTCCCTGGCTAACTTTTGCTGCCATCGGCTGCCTGTCAACAAATTTCGCAATTGGCCCCCAAAATTTGGTCATTAACAGGCACGAAGTGATCCAAGAGTTAAATTCAGTTTTCGATTTAAAAACGATGCACAGCAAATACAGCCAAACTTCTCTAATTCGAATTGTAACTTGCCCCCAAAAAGAAAAGAAATCGACTTAAGCTGTGCAAAGATATTTAAGCGCCACTGTCGAAATTTGTGGTAACTTACTCTAAATTAAATAAAGCAAGCCCCTCAAATTGCTTCAAATTCAATTTTAAATAATTGTTATACGTATTTGCAATAGATAAATTTAAGTTTTTGGTTTATGTTGGAGTTACAGAAGAGTGAACTTAGTTGGACTGTTGTAGTTGTGTAGCAACTGTTTGCGTAGTTCCCGAGACTTAGGTTTTACACACAAAATGTCAGAAAATCGTATGGCCCATTGAAGCAACTACAACAACAATAGCCAAAACAATATCAACTAAAATGGCAACGCCAACAGCAGCAATAGCAATACCAACAAAAATATGGCCAAAACGTCTAAAATAAAATAAAAAAATTTGAAAAATGTTTGCAATGCGGTGCGCCACAAAAAAGTGAGGTTAAAGCCAAAACAATTTTCAACCACTTTCAGGCTTGTAAAGCAATCTGTTATTGTTGTTGCTGCTGCTACTGCTGCTGCTGCTGCTGCTCCTGTTTGTGTGCCACGGTGCGTATGAATAATGACAATTGCCAGTCGAAATGGCATTCAACAATTTTAGACACCATTTCAACACCAGGACTAACTGGTAAGGGTGCCCGTACTTGTGCACGGTACCCTCTATACGGTTACGAGCTCCGGATTGAGAGTACCTGGAACTCAACTTTTGTGTCGAAACGCGCTTCATTCCACATCTGAATAGCTGCAGATATTGGCATGAGCAGGGCCTGAATCTTTCGTGTTGCCCTCGCTGCTCTGGTGCCCTCTGCTGTACTGTTTATGTTCATATCCTGTAAACTTGCAAATGTCAGCAGTTAAGCATGCCATTATTTAGCCTTAAGGCAAAGATACTCTAATAAAAAGCATAATAATAAATTGAAAATCATATTTGCCACACAAAAGTTATTACAATGGCTAATGGTATTTTGAATATGTGTATGCATTAACTTTGAAGTGTTAGCTTTCAATTAAAATGCCACTTGCTGTTCATTTGATAGAGCAGAGCAGGTCATATGGTCATATTTTGATATCTGCCTGTTTGTCAGCTTTTTGGTCCTTTTCTACAATTGTGATGGGTGCATGTGTTGATGATGGCGTTGATACAACAATGCAATGTCACGCTCATGTCAACTGTCGGATTGTTATTGCACCCACACGCAAAAGCATGTAGCAAGCCAATTGTACTAAAGAGCGACGGACACAGACAGGCAGACAAACAGACAGGCAGACAGACGGACAGACGGACTGACAGACGGGCATAAGTACTGAGCAATGTGCATAGTCGAAAACTTGTAATCATGCGGCAGTCATGTGGCAAATTCGAATTTCAGCTATTCATCTCAAATGACATTTTTCCTTTAACAAGTTCCAAATGTCGCTTAACTTATTATAGAACGAGTATCTGTGGCAAGCTTGTAAGCCAGCGTTAATCTGCTTGACATTGATTATATTTTGTTTTGTTTTTTTTTTTTGGATGTTTTATACATTTTTTTTTCGAAGGCCTGCGCTATATACATTCATATGATCTGGTGCACATGGATATCAAGCCGGAGAACATATTCTTCAAAATGAATCAGACGGCGAATAAGCTATACCCCAATCCACATCAGCAGCAGCAGCCCGGCAACAAGGACGACGATTGCATGGACAGCGTCTACGAGGAATTGCGACGCTCCGAAAATCTCGTCACGTATAAAATTGGTGTGTTTGGGACATGTGACGTCCGTGAATGAGCCGCATGTGGAGGAGAGCGACCGTCGCTATCTGCTCAAAGAGATACTGTAGGAGGACTACAGCAATCTATTCAAGGCCGACATCTTCTTGCTTCGGGCCCGAATGGCACAAGTTGCGTAACGGCGAGGCGACCAAGATTCCAACGCTTAGCAAGGATTTCAATGAGCTTATTGCACAAATGATGCATCCGGATCCAAATAAAAGACCCAGCTCCATGTCCATATATAGTCATCCCATTTTGAGCAATATGGACTCCAAGAGAAAATTTCAGCTTGGCCTGGAGCCGACAGTCGAGAAGCGAAAGAATGAAATACTGATGAACAAGTTGAGGGAAGCAAAGAAGCAAATCAAACTGCTCGGACCGCGAGGTTCTGTACAGGCCACCAGCTCGGATCCATTGGACGGCCAACGTTGCCTGCGATCCTTTAAGCGACGCTTGCGAACACCGTTTGCGCCACATGCCTAATTTAATATTCTTGGCGATTGGAAAAATAATGTTATTTAAAATGTTTAAAAATTTTGATTCATGCCGGCACTAAACAATTTTACGAGTGGTTGTGAGCTCGACAGGTTGTGAACTGAATATTCGACATCTGTGTAGTTATGTTATACCGGAAAGTGTGACTCGTATGCCGGAGCCTACTTAAAACTTCGACTGCTTCTCCTAATGACAAGTGGGTTCAATGCGATCGGCTTAGAATTATGTGAGAAAAACTGATAAATTCCGTGTTTCAAACGGAATAGCTACAAAACTGAGGGAGTTCATTTTAATTGTATTTAAAAAATTAGTGTAAAAAAGATACAATCCGAAATAGTTATATTAAAACGTCTAAAGATGCCGATAATATTACAAAACCTTCTGCAATGGCATAAAAATTTGGTTTTGATTTTGCTCTTCTAAAATTTGTCAGATAAAAAATGGAGGAATGCAATTAAGCAATAATTTGATATTGAATGACTTAATTGAATACATTTTAAATTGAATTGAATGGTTAAATGCTTTGAAATGCTATGCAATAATATATACCTTTCAGCATTTCATCGCTGAAGCTTCGCATCAGACTTCAAGATTAGAGTGAGAAATCAAATTGCTGAAAGATCTATGATGACAACACATTTACTGCTTAGACGTTAGAGCGGACGGCCCACTCATCAATTGGCCACTTGATCCAGCTGTCTGTCAGGTGCACAACTTTGGCAAAAAAATTGACTAGCTTTCGAGCAAGGTGCTGTCCGTGACAATGCCAAGAATTTGCTATCACAACAACGTAAAATCAGCACAATGCCAATCCAAACTAAACCAAACCAAACCAAACAATACGAAATCAACACGCAGCGCAGTGGGAAATGGCTTGCAGCGCTTTTGTGGCTCAGGGACCTAAGGTTAGCAAGGTAGGCAGATTGACTGCGAGTAAGAGTCGGAGTACAGATTCAGAGTCAGAGTCAGAGTGAGAGCTAGTTGACGTGAATAACGACTTGCACCAGTAGCCGTAGCCGTGTCCGTAGCGATAAATATTGGCAATGGTGAGGTTGGTCGGCTTAGCCCCACACCGAAACATGCTAAAACATTGGTAAACTGCCGCACACTCAACAGTCAATGGCCAGACGACCACAAGCACAACAATAACAACTAAAATACTAAAAACAAGTGAGAGCGCTGCAATTGGCCGTAATCGTAACCGACTACGGCATACCCTGCTACCACTATTATTCCAGCTGCGGCAAGGACGACTGTAGGTGGGTGTGCCTCCAATCAATGTCTAAAATTGTATTTTTAGACTTCATGATTTAATAAAATATTAGATAACAAAATATAATCTTATTATAATAATATATTATAAAATATTACAACGCTTATAAAATTCATATGTTTAACTGGAAAGAATTTAGATTTCATGCGGATTTGACTTAGTTATTTGATTTTAGCCTAGAAATGTACCTTCCAAGACAGGTCTAGCTCTAGCTCTCTGAAATTACTTGGATTTCGATTTTCTGACTTTATGTTGTTTAACGACAGCCTTTCGTAGCTGCTCAACTGTCTCAAATTGTCGACCACGTGCATAAGCTGGACGGCGCAGGTTGCTCCACATGTTCTCTATAGGATACAGGTTGTGTGATCTTGCCGGCATCTCTAAAAGTTTAAAATCCGTAATCCGAAACCAAGCCCTATGCTGCTGGAGTAAGTAAAGTTAAGCGGCTTTATGTAACTCTCCGAGTTCACATCGAGGTCCTCTTGTGATGACTGAATGCAAGCCAAGATCAGGAGGACGGATAGGCATTACTCAAAACCAATATACTCTTCTAGCTTCGGTGGCAGGGTATAATAAATATAAAAAAAAGAAGCGTGCGACCAAAATGGCTTTTATAGCTGGCAGTTGCAAGTAGTAAATTCAATACAGATGGCAACTGAAGCAGCAGTGAAAACTGCGCAACGAGCGAGAAATGAAACTATGAAATTTATTGTGCAACACTGACCATTTGGCGCATTTCATGTTGCTGCTGCTGCTGTTGCTGCTGCACTATTTCAAATCTCAAATTTGTATGCCTCCCAGGCTGAAGCGGCAACAGCAGCAACAGCAGGAGCAGCACCAACGATTGACATTATTGACAAGCGGCTAACGGCGTCGACCAACTTTTTGTACTCATCAATGTTGGGAAATGCCCACCCAAAAACGCAGATCTCGTTTATCCCCCGTCCTACAGGCACACAGCCCCACAACTCCGCTCGCCTTTGACAGTAAATTTCAAATTGAATTTATGGCTTTAGGGGTTGGTGGACTGGCCCAGATGAGCCGCTCAACATGGTAGCACCAACCCAGACTCTCCTCGCCACCCTTCGCCTGGCTTTATGTATTTATGTTTATTTTCATTTTATGATATGCACTGGCGTCTTTTTTTTATGAACCGCACGTGGTTCATTGAACCAACGGCACTGGAAGCGCCAGCTGTACCGCTCCCTGTTGGGGAGTCGCACTTGGTGGCCTTGATTAGCGCCCAACTTGATTACCGGCCTTAGTTTTTAGTGTCGGGTTAGGCTCAAAATTAGTTTGGCGTGGCCTTTTTAGCTCTTCCAAATACCCATCGCCTATTGAAAATCCTAATACGGCAGCGTTAAATTATGCAATTTTCCTCTCATCTTTTGCTTATGGCATTTGGAATCGTTTTTAAAAATTTCATAATATATTGTGTGTCCACGAAAACAATCAAACAATGCAAAGGCCTTCGGCCATAATAATCTAACAAATAAATAATAAATAATTTAGCCAATATGAAATTCAAGTTATAAATAGTTGAAGTTGAAAAATTATATTAAATTATACATACAACTAACATACAATTATCATGTTTCAATTTACAATAAAAGTTTAGCATTCATATAAATCAGTAATTTATTATGAGTATCTATCCACACTATGAACTAAACTACTAAGAACTCTGATACTTTTTTTTACTTTTTTACAAATTCATATAAATAGCATTTGCGAAAGTATTTTCTACATGTGCAGTGCTGCTGCATTGATCTTATCATTGAAACTAACGTTGAGCTTCTAATTTGATTCTCGTTGCAGGTAAATATTAACTACGCAAGTGGACAATGACTACGACTAGGAGACTGTAACTAAGGCTCAGTCAGAAACTGGGCCTGGGCGTGGTCCTGGGCCTAAGCCTGCGCCTAAATAAGCCATTTGTCAGGCTTACGCGTTGTACTGTTATCTGCCAGTGTTGCCGCTCTTTAGCGGGGTTTGTTAATTACACAGGCAGGCACACAATTTCAGCCATCTCCACTTGAGTTCACTAGTCCGCCAGGCACATGCATTGCCATGTCCCTGGTTGCAATGCCAAAAACAAAAAAATACAAAAACAAAAAACAAAAAAGAAGTGCAATGAGAATAAAAACAAAAACAAAATGAAAAAAATCAGAGCCTTTAACACGACAAACATTCATTTCAATTGCCCCAAGTGCCCCCAAACACCGGACCGCCAGCCCCTCCTTGCATCAACTGCCTCCTTCGACACATTGGCTGCCCTTGCTACGAAGCGTGCCTCGCAGCCCGAAAAATGAAATTGTAAAATATTTCACAACATATTTTTGTTGGCGCGGCGTCGCCACTTTAAACAATCCGCATGACCATAAATCCACGCCACTGTGCTCGTAAAAGCCAAAACCCCAAGCACCCCACGCCATATTCTGCCCCAGGGCCCTCGGGCTATCGCGCCGGTCGCTTATGCTATACATTTTTTGTTGTTGCAGCGACTGCCCCCTTTTTCTCCTCTTTGGCCATATTATTTTTTTTATTTTTATTTATGTTTTTTGTTTTTTTTTTTGTGTGTGTACTTTTATGATGCGTCGCACAACTTTTGACCACTTGGCCAACCGCGACAATTTAATATCCATAGTCACAGCTATACTCACATGGCCAGACAGGCAGTCGGCCAGTCAGCCAGCTGCTTGGTGCGGCATTTGCCGCATTTTTTTGAACGCCTAAAAATATGCGCAGCACTTGCGAGATTTTGCACAGTGCATAACCAATAACACGTTCAGTAGGACGCCAGATAGAAGAGCATTTGTACATGTATGTAAGTACAATCTATAAATACGTTGACGTTGAAAATGTTTACGGCAATAAATTCTGCTACATTTTAAATATCTTTGTGTACTATTTATACACAAACAAATATAAATAAAAATCGAAAAACATTCTGTAAAAATCTCCAATCGATTAGTTGCACTTTCAGCTGTATTTTCACTGTTCGAGGAAAACTACTTTTATGACTAACAATTTGCATTCAGTGTTTTTTAATGCTATTCGAATCAAAAATCTGAATTTCCAGATGCAATTTTGTCAAATTGAACTAGTATTTGGATAGTATGTACATTTTCTCACATAGCTTACTTCTCACTCAAGAGCGATTAAATCCATTAGAAATTCTCGACTTGCGAACCTTGCATAAAACTGAAGTGAGTCAATTTTCTTTATCTTTATCAATGTTAAGGGATTTCAAATAGTGTGTGTATAATCTGGATTGCATATGTTTTATGTTGTTGATATTCTGCAACCAAATTCGTCATAATTTGCGGATAGTACAGTAATATACACTTTAATAGATACCTAATGCTCACAGAGAGCTTGCTTAAAGCAACGACTTAGAGGCGTCCTGGAAACAACGTAGCGAGCATTATTTATCCAAAATGAGCTTGTATTCGAAAAATGAATATTTATCGCAATGCCAAACTATGAATTATACACTGAGTGCAGTTGGTATTGGAAGGGGGATGGGGCAAGCAGGCTGGTGAAGGAAGTCGACGAACGTTAACCAGCCGATAGACAAGAAGGCCGTTAAAACTTTATCTATGCCGATAATTTCTAAAAAAAAAAAAATGTGGTATGAATTATTTGTTGCCGTGGCTGCCACACTTTATTGAACAATGTTGCAGACAACGCGAGCTGCAGGCCATGCTGCAAAAATATGCAAATCGAGAAATATGCGAGCCCATATATCAGCTGCTACCCGCTCCAACAGAGCCTCAATGCAATAATGGCTAACTTTGCGACCATATTGCTTTGTTACATGTTGCACGACCGAAAGAACGCCCCGAGCTATGCAACCAAAATGTCGCAACGCCTTAACAATTTAGTTGTGCGAGCTAACATTAAATGTTTATAGTTTTCGCATCTGGCATAAATGTGGACAAGAAGTTGGAAATAATAATAATAAAAAGTAATCCAAAAAGAAAATCGGAGATATCTATGTATATGTCAAATATAAGATAACATGCTTAGTATATTATATATCTTACATATTATATACAAATAACATACATTGTGACATGGACAGGAATTGTGAAATTTGTTTCGAAAATCGATTCAGATTTTGAAATTTACATGCAAGCAAGATAGATGTGTGTTCGTCCAGGGTATCTGCTAGTCGAGCTCTTTCAGCTGGAGCATTCTTACTAATTACAGAGATGTGAGAGCGTACAAATTTGATGCAAGTCTATAAATTAATGTTTCAAAATAAAATTTAATAGCGACAACAATTTGTATACAAAAAAAAGGATTTTAGTAATTTGAAAATGATTTCAATTCGCTGCGATTGCAATTGCTAATTTTGGTGACGCGACCAAAATGCGCGTTCATCATAATTTCAATTTGACACATTTTATGGGCAATTTGGCATGCACCGAAATTGAATTACGGACGCAGTGGCTGCGCCTGGGCTGAAATGGGTTTGGGTTTGGGGTTAAGCTGGGTCGCTTTGTAGGTGGCTGCCCAATGCTTCGATCGATGTTTATTTGCATTTAATTAATGTGACACTTTAAATGAACTGCGGTGCCAATGCTTTCCGATGCGTGAGGGCGTTTCTGTCTTGCACAATTTTGATATGCGACACATTAACGCCAGGGTCGTGAACATCGACATCAACATCGACATTGTGACCCCTCGACATATTTGTGGAGGCAATTGTATTCAATTGCACCTGTCAGCAGCACAAAAGAGTCGTATGTCAGTCAAAAGCTCCGTGGTTAGTAACCACAACCGCCATTCGCAATCCGCGCTCGAATTGTCGTTGCCACATGTTTAATAAACTTAAACACACACTGTCAGTGTGTGTGTGTGTGTGTGTGTGTGTGTGTGTGTCATGGCGAGACAAAGTAAACTTCGCTGTGCAGACACGCGTAATTAAACGCAACAACAGCAACGAGGACAGCTCCACAGCCCACAGACTCCAATTCGCACACACTCTTATTTGCTACAAATCGTTGCAACATGAATGCAACTGCCAACCAAGCGAACGAACCAAGTAGCGACCCCAAAAGCAAAAGCAGCAGCAGCACCCACTTACACTCATACTCGCACTCACACTCACACTCGCACACGCACTCATACTCACACCTCCACCCAATGGGCAGCCACACGCCTAATGCGCTTTTGTCGTGCATTGTTAACAAGGGCCACACAGCTTCATCGTTCTCGTCGTCGTCGTTGTAGTTGTTGTTGTTGTTGGCGAGGTCCTCATCATCATCAACGCTGTCAACACGTTGACAGGCGGCAGGTGAGGGCACAGCCTGCCCGGTCTGCTCCCCCGATTTGTACCCCGGCTCCAACTCCGACTGCGATTTCTCCTGGGTCTCTGGTCACACAGCTGTCTCGAGCGACATTGACAAAGTTGTTAGCCAAGGCAGCTGGCGATGATGCTCGCACACTGCAAGAAATCAGCACCATGGAATTAACTACACTGAAAACAAAACAGTGCTTACCTTAGTTTTGGTTTTCCATTACTAAAGTGTTTATTATTATTATTATTTCATTTTCAATTTAAGGACTTCATTTATTGTAGCCAGTTTTCTTTTTCGTCTGTGTTACCAAAATGGAAATACTTGTCACAAAGAGATTATAGTAAGACATTTGAATGGCATTCTCTCTCTCTCTCTCTCTCTCTCTCTCTCTCCTCTCTGATTGGTCGGCATGCTCAGTTTTGGCTAAGTGTAAGCTGCGGTGCGCTGCTTTCCTTAGCCCGACTCGGCTGCTCCTTCTGTTGGGTGCCTTTTGTCGCAAATGTGTTGCTTCCGTCAATTTGCAACATATCTGCGTACTCTTCTTACCAGACAGAGAGCCACTGAGTTGGCAGCATTCAAGCCGCCGCCGTCGTCGCCCATAAGCAATTCTCTTGTCATTCACACACACACACACACACACACACGTACACACGTACACACGTACACACGTACACACGCATGTGCGTTCTCGTGTCGACGCATTCGTGTCGGGGTTTTGTACAATTTCATGTTTAATTTCCATAATTTATTTATGTGTATGCGCTGCTACCAAGCAATAAGCTTAATCACAGCCAGCAGCACCAGTAGAGAGACAGAGCCAGAGCTATAGACAGAGAGCGAGAGAGAGAGCGAGAGAGAGAGAGAGAGAGTGAAGTAAATGGAATCGGTCTCTAGCCAGTAATTGGCACTCACGTAACAGTGATTGGGCGATTTGTTAAAAGCTCATAACCTAAAATTTACCAAAAATCAAAGCTAGGCAAGCTGCACGAGTCCTTTATAGGAACAGTGAACACTCTGACGAGTGCGCACCTGCTGTTAGCTGTACTTTCTATCTATGCTTTCTATACCTAACATATCTTTGATATATAACCAATTAATCAATTAACAATTTACCTTCAATTTGATTAAAAAAAACTTCATTATCGATTCTTTCTTTCGGCTAAAACTATAGCGAGAGTCTCTTAAACAAATACCCAATGATATTAATCGCAGAAATGATCCTGCTTTCTACTCACAATTGCCATATGATTGTCAAGTGTGTTTTTGAGCTGCTGGTGTTGCTTACACTTGTTTTGCAGGTTGACAATGTATTCCCGAAATAACTTTAGTGCCACTGAGGAGCAGTCTTTGAAATAATAAAACCCCAAGAAATGTTTACATTTGTAATTCTAATAAGCTTGCACAGTACTTACAAGAAGGGGGATCATTATTCTTATCCGTTTGCAAAGTTTTCACTGTATCTGCACACACACATGCACATACATGAGTGCTTGTGTGCATACATGTATCTGTGTGTATCTGGCAGTTGAATTTCACTCCCCAAAGCTAAAAGTGTGATTTGGATTCCGTTTGAAGTGCTTAGAGATGCCGAATTGCGATTGTTCGTTAATTATGACAGCTGATGAGAGCTGTTAACGAAATTCTTGACAGCATTAGGTGCAAATTAAATAAAATGCTGGCAAATGTGATCAGCAGCAACAGCAGCAGGAGCAGAAACAGAAGCAGCCGTTGCTGCTTTTAAGTGTTTTTTTTTTTTTTTGGTTTCATTTTGCTTTTGCAGTGCTTTGTTGTGGCCTTAATTTGCATGCATAAATATTTCAAAAGGGCGCTCAATCTGCTGTCTGACATACGCAGGAGACTCAGAATCAACACTCGGCTGTTAGGACATGACCCAGCCGAGCACCACCTGTGCCCCAAAATTACGAGAACAGGTGCTGTTTTGAAAGCCAACACGTTCCACAGTGCCAGCAGATACTATGAGGCGGGTCGAGGCGCCAAATGCCAGCAAATAAAATGTAATGAAAGCCTCAGCCAAATGAAATTTTAACACACAGCCGCACACACACACAAACACACACACACACACACACAGATAACACACGCGAACACGCAGCTGGTTGGCGTGTGTGCTATTGTGCAGCTTTTCAATTACACGGCAATGCAAAGGCTAAAATCACACAACGAGCACGGCATGCTGGTAGGGCAGGTGTGGGGTACGTTGGGTTGATGGGGGATACGAGTGGGGCGCATAGCTACGCTGAACACTCCTGCAGCCGTGTTGAAGCAGTCAGGTGCAGCCGTAACCGTAAATGTAAATTGGCTCTTGTGTTCGGCTTAGAATCACAGTTAAGCAACATTCTGTCCGTCACATTGATTGGGCATCAGCCCAACTAGCCCAGTCCGTTTTTAAACTAATACATACAATGGAAAACAGAATCCACAATTGAGCTAACTCACATTTAGATATCAAACATTAACTTTTAAATCCAATTGCACTTTATAATTACATTAAAGAAGGATATTAATAAGTCTTACAACATTTGGGTTTGAGTCAGATAGATAAAAATAAATATTGACAATAATAGTTAAATAACAAAATAAATTAAGAAAATGCATTCCAAAGGTTAATAGATACATATATGTACAGTGTCTCACACTTCAAGTTGACCATCGTCAAAGAAAAAAAGTAATTGCCTGCCATAAACTAATCATTCATTATTTTTCAGAAATTCCAAAGACCGATGGTAGGTATATATGTATGTAGATCCGAGCAGAACAACTTTACACAATACACAATCCTGCTTGAATTTTATTTACATTTGCATTTATGCTTCAGCATTTATGAATTCTTCAATTTGCAAATGCAAATTCACCGATTTTGCATCTTGCCAATGCACACACAATAAAATGAAAACATAAAATTGTTTCATTTAATTAGAGGAAAGAATTTGGAAAAGAATTGATTTAATTCGTTTGAATAAGAATAAACAATAACCAAAAACAATTGCTTAAACAAATTTGGCATTAGCAGATTTAAGGAACAGTCGAAGCACGCTTTAATTTTCGTGCGTAAGTGTAATCAGTGAATTGAGGTTTATGTGTTTACTAAATGATTTTGCATAATGAGTCAGCCCTTACACATTACATGTATACATGTATACATATATATATACATATATAGCATATAGCATATGTATGTGTGCATAAATTGTATGTTTGCATGCATATCATTACTATATATGTACATACAAAGATGAAAGCACCTCCGATTACAAATTATGTAATACATATGTTCGGTTGTGGCACGTACGTTCCTGTTCGTTATTTTAGTTTAATTTCTGATTTGAGATGGTTCAGTTTTTAACACCGTCTGCTATTTGCATATCAAGGAAAAACAACAACATTCTGCCACTTAATATGGCGGCTGCCTGGAGCTTCTGTAGGAGGCAGTCCTCAAAAGCAAAATAAGCATTTAGCCCCGGGGGGCAACAAGTTTGGGGAGTAGTGGGCTCGTTGCTTTAAGTGTTGCCTAAATGCGTGCATATCCTGTGGGTAGCACTCCTTTAGGTGCAAGAGTGTGTGCGTCTTCAACATGCGAGAACTGTGGGCTGGTTATTTACAAGCGGCATGCGAGTTGCCTGAAAGCATACTTTGGAAAATTCCAACGCTCGACGGACTTGGCGTCAAAAAATGCGCTATTTGCGACACTATTTAATGCACAGCAGGAACAGCAAACAGCAACAAGAACAACAACAACAATAACAACAACAACAGCAGCAACAAGAATAGCAAAAGAAACAATGCTTTCTGCCCCATTCCCATGCACAAAAATTGAATTCAATTTTTAGGTTTTTATGTTTTTCGCCTAATGCGTTCAGTGTTGGGAACTGTGCTATTAACTTTGCTTTCTCTTCTCCATCTCCTTCTCCTTCTCCTTCTTGTTGCTGCTATAGTTCAGCGTGACATAAAATAACAGAAACAAAAACAACAGCAATAACAACAATAACAGCAACAACAGCAACAACGGTAACAGCAAGAAACTCATTTGGTTCGCACACTTCACACGGATTGGGGCGGGGAAGGGGAGAAGCGTTGACTGAACGCAGCTCCCTCAGCATTTGGCTTGCAATTTTCAGCAACGACCGTTGCCTGCAGTCTATGTCAAGGATCTGGCTGCTCCAATTTTTGTGTGTCTCTCTCCTTTCTCAACACCCCCCCAGCAGTCAGTTCCCCCCCTTCCATCACACTTCCGCTCAACCTGTCCCCTTGCTATTTGCCATATACTCGTTTGAATTTAAAGTAAAAGTCGCTACATTCATTTTGCTGTTTGCTGTAAATAGGGGAACCAACAACAATAACAGCAGCTGAGCACTAAAATTTAACAGTGCCGCCCACAGTCGCGTCTAGCAATATTGTGTATGGCCACCCTTGCTCGAACTACTCCTCTACACCCAGAGAAAATAACTATAATAATATAATGTGCGTCTCGCTCTATTTTTTGATAAAAGAATTTGGAAAAAAACATACTGATTTTTTTTTTATAAAAGAACAATCATTTTTGATTAAAGTTTGTTGTGAAAAAATGTCTGCTGTCAAGAAATGTATTTTTCAAAAGTAAAATTTCGATTATCGATTAAGTGCAGAGTAGATTGAATTAGTTGCTAATACTTAGACAATTTGCTCTGAGGTCATATTTATTTTTTAAGTGTACTACTTCTGTTTTTCGCAGCACATGCAGCAAGGCAGTCGCTTGCCACATTGGGGCATAAATATGCATAAAAATGTCGCCTCATTCAAGCTTTTATTGCATTTTACTTTTGGGGTCACTGCCTGTGTACGCTCTATCTCTATCTCTATCTCTATCTCTATCTCACTCTCTCCCCGCCACTCCAGGGTGAGAGTGTTTCTACATATATGTGTGTGTGTATGTGTGTGTGTGTGTGTGTGTGCGTATGATATTTGCACCACCCTTTGCTGCCACTCTGTGAACCATATTTTTATTGTTGCTTCCCTTGAGGTATCAGCGACCCATTTGGCATGCGTGCGATGGTCTTTGCTAATGTTCTATTTAGCTTCACAGTTTGTGGGCATTGCATTTCCCAGATAGGATGGCATCGGCACGATATTATGATATCATGGCATTATGTATAGCAAATGAAGATATACTCACTCAAGGTATTGTCGTTTAAAGCGCCACTTGCAGCACAAAGTGCCGCAGGGGCAGCAGCTGAAGCATGGAACTGCTGTTTGCATCTGCAGCTGGGGTTGCAGGTCGAGTTGGGGAGCACCTCGAGTGTTGCATGACAAACGTGGCCACCGACAGCAGACACACATAAGAAAAGTAGCTGCTACACTTGAAACAAAAAACTTTTGAAATTCACCCAGAATCCTAGAATCGATAATCGCAAAACTATTTGATTTTTACCCATTTTTCAGAACTACTCCCTAATTTTTGAGAACCGTATTTCTCTGAGAATAGATTCGATTTTTAGAAATTCCCTTTATCAAATGAACAAAATTCCAAATGGTTATATTTTTTAAAAAATGCCAACCATTTCATAAATTTCAACAAAATTAAGAAATTTTATTTTTTTTATTTTTTTGCAATTACATTAAAAACTGCATTTGTCTGTTTCCCAAGATTCACTTGGTAAAAAAGGCAAGAGATTTTTGTCTATGTGTAGACATAGTTGTGGTTTAATGCAACCGTATGGTAAAGAGTATTTGCTGAAGAAGAAGGGCAGATGGGGGGAGGGGCAACAATAACTACTGGAGCACCTTTGCATGCCAACAAAACATTTTAGCTGGCAGTGCAGGATGGTTGGGATGGGAGACGGTGGGCGGTGGGGTTTGGGGCAAAACTTTGAAGTACCAACGAATGCGACGCTGCTTGGCTCAAGTGCATTAGTTTGTAGTTTACTTTGCAGTTTATGAACTGCCTCAGGTTGGGGTAATGTGCATTATTTTGGTGCAGCCAGTGTGACCAAGCCATAAATACGTACTACAATATCGATTTTAGCAAAAACGCAGAGACAATAACTTAAGTTTCTAACAAAAGAAACAACAACAAAGCAGGCCCAAATGACTTGTTTGTGGTCCCAGCGCGCCTATTTCCATAACAACAATCTTGACTAAGTAGCTTTCATTATAATAGCTTTGTATATCAAAGTTTCTGTTAAAGTGTTAACGAAAGTGTTAACTGAAATGAAAGAACGAGTCTCAGCACTCTTTGACTGCTCAACTCAGTTCTCATACCCATATGTGTTTTTGGTCAAGCAATTTCAAGTGTTCTAGCTCAAAAATCAGCTTTTTGCAATCTGTATTTTCTATTTCTATTTGTGCATATGTATGTGTTTACTGCTGTTGTTGTTGTTGCTGCTGCTGTCGGTTATTGCCATTGCCACCGGAATTCCTTGATCGTTTTGCATATTTCATAAACCGAAAAGTGTTCGCTTAGAGCAACACAAAAACAATTGTCATTGTCATTTTCATTGTGTAGCAGAACCCAATCTTAATCCCTTATCCCTCCGGCTGGCCGTCGTTGCCATTTTATTGTGCATCACAAAATATTCATAACAATAATTTGGTTTTAATTAAAATTGTCCCGGACTTTTGTTATTTATTTATTTGGGTCAACGCAATTGACAATTTTACAGTTTCAGGCAAAAGCAAAGACTTGCTAACAGTGCCTTTTGTTAAACCAAATACGCACACACACACACACATACACCCACACACACATACCATACATAGCTTTATGCACAAACACACACACACACACACACACGCACACATACTCATCAACTAACATTCAACACGTATTTATAAGTAAACGAACATCATATTTATACGTACACGCACATATATAAATAAACATATATATATCTATATATATATATATATATATATAGATAGATATATGTATGTATATTTATATATATTCACATATTGTATACATGCTTATACATAGTTGCTAGTTCTGTGGGAAAGGCTCAGAACAATTTAATTAATTTTCCTGTTTGCCAGTCACCTCACCCGCCCCTTCAAGGTAAAACATTAATAACGGCAAATACTTATGTGCCCCTGGGGCTGGCGACATATTGCTGCCTCACAGACACTCACTGAAACACTGGCGCCCTATTCGAATAATCTGGTGACCGGTGGGAGCATAAATGGCAACTGATGTGGTTTTATTGTTAAAACTCATAACTCTTTCGTTGTATTATCGTCATTTGAAGACATGCCAAACTTTTTGTAATTAAATTTAAAATGAATAGATTTGAGTAGCACGAATCTCTTTGACAAGCCATGAACGAATTTTGGTCAAATTTAAGATCAGTTCAAGCATGTTCTACTTCAAACTGGACAACTGGACATGGTTTCTATGATGATTCGCAGGAAAAATATTAAATGTTTTCGCATTTTTAGCACTAGGAACATTTGGGTTGCGATGATAAGTCGCTTGGAAAAGAAATGCAGTTGAAATTCTTTGATTTGAGTTCGTGCCTCAGGCATAAATGTCTTAGGTTTGTAGCTGCAACGGCGGCTGATCGAGTGAACAGGGCTCAAATTACCGACGCCGTTGAATCGGAAGTGAAAAATAACACTTTTGTGTGCCAAAGTGTCGAATTTAATATTTCCGGTCCACTGGCCACGCCCAGCGATGGTCACATCGCCGCTGCACTGCCCCAGGGTGACCACCGGCCATCATCATCATTATCGTTGTTGTTGTTGGTGTTGCTTTCATTATTGGCGCCAATGTCGTTCTACCTCTTTCTCCCCTGTCCCCCCAGCTGACCTCCTTGCCGAGAATCGGTTGTGTTCACATACCCTTGCCGCATAAGCACAAACGTCCTGGCTCAATGATACCTCCTCTTCATCACGCTACTAGATCCTGCAATATTAACACCATCTGATATTACAATTTTGAATTGACTTTCGATTTCTTTTATTGTCAATTTTATAGAAGCATACTAATTAACTGATCCGAATACGATCCAAATGTGGACTAGGCTGGTTGCTCCAATTGAGCTCTAATTAAAATTTGCTCTGAATCATTTCAACTATTCTTGCATCTTCTACTAAAAATGGCAACATATAAATTTAGCTTGTGTTAGCTTTGACACGCACACCTTCGCCCATTCTATCGGCTACTGTTGAAAGGGAAGGGCATCAGTGGTGCGTTGTATTCTGTGTGCTCCTTTGTGATTGCTGCACAGGCTGCTGTTGCTTATTGCTGATTGTTGGTTATTCTTTCCAATGCAGCAGCTCGGCACGATTTACATTTTGCGGCCGAGTGCATTGAAATTTGGCCGTATGCTGACCCTAAATCACTGGCCACTATTGTTGTCGAATGGTGGGTCGATTGGTTTGTTATTCTTTTGGTGGTGCGGTCTGTTGGTCGCTCGACTGAGACTGCAACAGTTGCCCCACGGCAACTGCAGCCATCGATTATTAACACCAGAGCACAGGAACACTGGGCGCGCGGACAAAGGATACAACAGGCAGCAGTGAATGGCAGGGGACGTTAACGGGTTGTGCGGGGGGTTGTCGGGGGGAAGGGGGTGCCGTGATTTACACGGTGCAGAGTATCGTACAATGACGCACGAGGGGGCCCGCATTGCTATGGCGAAATTGGGGCTTAAAGCCATGACCAAAATGCATTTCATCAATTGCATGCAATTAAAACGCAGAATGCAGAAATTTCCAATAATGCGCAGCCGGCGATGGAGCAGCATCCAATTTATTGCCACACCACCCCTTAAATGCAAAAAGTGGCCAAATCGTTTGCCAGCCTAATGCTAATTTTTGCGCCATCTGGCAACAAAGTCGGCAACAGCAGACCATGAATCGATTTGGCAGAGCTGCATTGCCCAGATACCCAGCATAAATACAAATCCAAAGATTTCAATTAAGTTCACTTCAATTTGATTTCACCATATTCAACTAATTAGTTTTGCCTGTGTTGCTGGTTTAATTCCAAACATCGATTGAAAAACATTTTAGCCAACATTTTGTATTACATTTCAAATATAAATTATATTTGTTGGAAAACTTGATTAAATCTATGATCAAAAAGCCTTCGCTTTTGAAGATAAGTTGAGTTTTGACGAAGTTATGGCATTTTGAAGTTTCGACCTATGCCCATTCACCGATATATCGATTTTCGGGCTATAATTTTTACTTGTCCTCCGACCTCAAATTTCGTTTTCAACTTTAAATGTACGATTGATTTAGGGGCAAATCTATGAACAAAAAGACCTCGCTTTTTAAAATAAGTTGAGTTTAGACGAAGTTATGGCATTTTGAAGTTCCGACCTATGCCCATACACCGATATATCGATTTTCGGGCTATAATTTTTACTTGTCCTCCGACCTCAAATTTCGTTTTCAACTTTAAATGCACGATTGATTTAGGGACAAATCTATGATCAAAAAGCCTTCGCTTTTGAAGATAAGTTGAGTTTTGACGAAGTTATGGCATCTTGAAGTTTCGACCTATGCCCATACACCGATATATCGATTTTCGGGCTATAATTTTTACTTGTCTTCCGACCTCAAATTTCGTTTTCAACTTTAAATGTACGATTGATTTAGGGACAAATCTATGATCAAAAAGACCTCGCTTTTTAAAATAAGTTGAGTTTAGACGAAGTTATGGCATTTTGAAGTTCCGACCTATGCCCATACACCGATATATCGATTTTCGGGCTATAATTTTTACTTGTCTTCCGACCTCAAATTTCGTTTTCAACTTTAAATGTACGATTGATTTATGGGCAAAACTATGATCAAAAAGCCTTCGCTTTTGAAGATAAGTTGAGTTTTGACGAAGTTATGGCATTTTGAAGTTTCGACCTATGCCCATTCACCGATATATCGATTTTCGGGCTATAATTTTTACTTGTCCTCCGACCTCAAATTTCGTTTTCAACTTTAAATGTACGATTGATTTATGGGCAAATATATGATCAAAAAGCCTTCGCTTTTGAAGATAAGTTGAGTTTTGACGAAGTTATGGCATTTTGAAGTTTCGACCTATGCCCATTCACCGATATATCGATTTTCGGGCTATAATTTTTACTTGTCCTCCGACCTCAAATTTCGTTTTCAACTTTAAATGTACGATTGATTTAGGGGCAAATCTATGAACAAAAAGACCTCGCTTTTTAAAATAAGTTGAGTTTAGACGAAGTTATGGCATTTTGAAGTTCCGACCTATGCCCATACACCGATATATCGATTTTCGGGCTATAATTTTTACTTGTCCTCCGACCTCAAATTTCGTTTTCAACTTTAAATGCACGATTGATTTAGGGACAAATCTATGATCAAAAAGCCTTCGCTTTTGAAGATAAGTTGAGTTTTGACGAAGTTATGGCATCTTGAAGTTTCGACCTATGCCCATACACCGATATATCGATTTTCGGGCTATAATTTTTACTTGTCTTCCGACCTCAAATTTCGTTTTCAACTTTAAATGTACGATTGATTTAGGGACAAATCTATGATCAAAAAGACCTCGCTTTTTAAAATAAGTTGAGTTTAGACGAAGTTATGGCATTTTGAAGTTCCGACCTATGCCCATACACCGATATATCGATTTTCGGGCTATAATTTTTACTTGTCTTCCGACCTCAAATTTCGTTTTCAACTTTAAATGTACGATTGATTTATGGGCAAAACTATGATCAAAAAGCCTTCGCTTTTGAAGATAAGTTGAGTTTTGACGAAGTTATGGCATTTTGAAGTTTCGACCTATGCCCATTCACCGATATATCGATTTTCGGGCTATAATTTTTACTTGTCCTCCGACCTCAAATTTCGTTTTCAACTTTAAATGTACGATTGATTTATGGGCAAATATATGAACAAAAAGACCTCGCTTTTTAAAATAAGTTGAGTTTTGACGAAGTTATGACATTTTGAAGTTCCGACCTATGCCCATACACCGATATATCGATTTTCGGGCTATAATTTTTACTTGTCCTCCGACCTCAAATTTCGTTTTCAATTTTAAATGCACGATTGATTTAGGGGCAAATCTATGATCGAAAAGCCTTCGCTTTTGAAGATAAGTTGAGTTTTGACGAAGTTATGACATTTTGAAGTTCCGACCTATGCCCATACACCGATATATCGATTTTAGGGCTATAATTTTTACTTGTCCTCCGACCTCAAATTTCGTTTTCAACTTTAAATGTACGATTGATTTAGGGGCAAAACTATGATCAAAAAGACCTCGCTTTTTAAAATAAGTTGAGTTTTGACGAAGTTATGGCATTTTGAAGTTTCGACCTATGCCCATACACCGAGATATCGATTTTCGGGCTATAATTTTTACTTGTCCTCCGACCTCAAATTTCGTTTTCAACTTTAAATGTACGATTGATTTAGGGGCAAATCTATGAGCAAAAAGACCTCGCTTTTTAAAATAAGTTGAGTTTTGACGAAGTTATGGCATTTTGAAGTTCCGACCTATGCCCATACACCGAGATATCGATTTTCGGGCTATAATTTTTACTTGTCTTCCGACCTCAAATTTCGTTTTCAACTTTAAATGTACGATTGATTTAGGGGCAAAACTATGATCAAAAAGCCTTCGCTTTTGAAGATAAGTTGAGTTTTGACGAAGTTATGGCATTTTGAAGTTTCGACCTATGCCCATACACCGATATATCGATTTTCGGGCTATAATTTTTACTTGTCTTCCGACCTCAAATTTCGTTTTCAACTTTAAATGTACGATTGATTTAGGGGCAAAACTATGATCAAAAAGCCTTCGCTTTTGAAGATAAGTTGAGTTTTGACGAAGTTATGGCATTTTGAAGTTTCGACCTATGCCCATACACCGATATATCGATTTTCGGGCTATAATTTTTACTTGTCTTCCGACCTCAAATTTCGTTTTCAACTTTAAATGCACGATTGATTTAGGGACAAATCTATGATCAAAAAGCCTTCGCTTTTGAAGATAAGTTGAGTTTTGACGAAGTTATGGCATTTTGAAGTTCCGACCTATGCCCATACACCGATATATCGATTTTCGGGCTATAATTTTTACTTGTCTTCCGACCTCAAATTTCGTTTTCAACTTTAAATGCACGATTGATTTAGGGACAAATCTATGATCAAAAAGCCTTCGCTTTTGAAGATAAGTTGAGTTTTGACGAAGTTATGGCATTTTGAAGTTCCGACCTATGCCCATACACCGATATATCGATTTTCGGGCTATAATTTTTACTTGTCCTCCGACCTCAAATTTCGTTTTCAACTTTAAATGTACGATTGATTTAGGGGCAAAACTATGATCAAAAAGCCTTCGCTTTTGAAGATAAGTTGAGTTTTGACGAAGTTATGGCATTTTGAAGTTTCGACCTATGCCCATACACCGATATATCGATTTTCGGGCTATAATTTTTACTTGTCTTCCGACCTCAAATTTCGTTTTCAACTTTAAATGTACGATTGATTTAGGGGCAAAACTATGATCAAAAAGCCTTCGCTTTTGAAGATAAGTTGAGTTTTGACGAAGTTATGGCATTTTGAAGTTTCGACCTATGCCCATACACCGATATATCGATTTTCGGGCTATAATTTTTACTTGTCTTCCGACCTCAAATTTCGTTTTCAACTTTAAATGCACGATTGATTTAGGGACAAATCTATGATCAAAAAGCCTTCGCTTTTGAAGATAAGTTGAGTTTTGACGAAGTTATGGCATCTTGAAGTTTCGACCTATGCCCATACACCGATATATTTTGATGTTACGTAATATTGTAATATGTTAAAACCAATTATTTGTTTATGTTATTAATTTAAATTCCCCGTTATTATGTATTCAATCTTCAAAACAATATTTTATAACCTTTCAGTAGGTTGATCAATATTAAATTAAATTGCTAAATAAAAAAAAAAAAAAAAAAAAAACATTTTGGGGTATCAATTTCACATTGTTGTCTAATATCCAATTAATCACATTTTAAACTAGTCTTCAAATATTTTTCTGTGAATGAGTTCAATTACAATCAGATGTGAAAAGTGAGTTTGTTTTTTTTACTTATTATCGTTCGTTGTGGGTGAATCAGTTGTTTTATTCAGATTGTTTCGCATTTGTTTCAACATTCTCAATGCACCAACATATATAGTTGCCACCATTTCCGGGGTATAGCTAGCTCGGAGCAGTCGTGATATCGCTCTGAAATTTAAATTTCAAATGAATGCGACAAATGTTGCGCCAAGTCGCTAACTTTACTAATTGATACGGAAAGGAACAACACTGTGGCATTTATTTGGCATTTAATTTAAACGAAATTGGTCAATGTCAATGCACAGCAACAACAACAACAACAAGCAGCAGACTCGAAGGAGCAGCCTTCGCCCCAAAGCAATGCAGCCAACAAAAGGCGTCTCAGTCATAAAGTGGCAGCAGCAAAAGACGTTTTAAGAGGAGTCGTCTTCGTTTTTCCCTGGCTGTGCAGCTGAACTTTGCAGTGTCGCGGTGGCTAATAGCACTGTCACACAACATACTCGCACACACACACACACACACACACACGCATACACACAAGCATTCACACTCATCGCACACACAGCATACGCTCTCACACATACACTGAACAAAAATAGAGAAATAAAGTTTGCATCTTCGAATACAACTTCCATTTCTTCAGGCAAACTTCAACTTGACTTTAACATAGTCGCGCAATGACAACAAAAGTTCAATTTTAGTACTCCTCCCATTGTTTATACATATTGCTGTTGTTTCTTACTGCGTGTCTCAGATATAATAATAAAATATGCAGGCGAGAATGTTTTTAGTTTTCTTACCTATTTCCCGATTATATATCCAGTGCGAGACATATTTAAAAATCGAAGAGCGACTCCACTAAAATATAAATGAAATGAAGTATCAAAAATGTATGTTTATCCTAGGCATTTGTTTTTCGTTTTTCCGTTTTTTCGTTATTTTTTCTTGCTGTGTACACATCGAGCACATGCTCCACAGAAAATGGCAGATGACGCGACCGGAAATGCTTAGCTTGGATTTCTCGCTGCGTCGAGCCAAAATACAGGCGCTGACAATGTCATTTGTTTCCGGCTACGTGCACTTTGCACGTGCTGGGTCAGCTCTTGCTGTTGTTGTTGTTTGCGTTGTTGGTGATGGCACTTTTTTTTTTTGTTAGCCACAGAACGCTTGCCACCTGCTGTGACTCGACTGCAACCCAATCTTGAATTAAGCATCATTTGTACAGTTTATAAGCGCCAGCAACAAAACAACAGTTGTTTTGCTACCTGTGCCTACCTGCCTCTCTGTGTCTGACTCGTCTGTCATTAATTTCAGCTTCCAGTTGCAGTTGTCGCACTCCCTGCCACACCCCTCTAACTTTGCCACGAATCATCCGAAACTGCACTTGTACAACTCCGTGTCTAATTATGCATCTAATTAGTGACTAGGGAAGCAAACGCAATTCTCGCCAAATTAATGTTCCAGCCTGTGCCATAATAACTCCCCGCCCACCAAATATGCACAAAGCCAACCAAGTGTGACCCACACACAGACGAAGGTGTGCACAACACACTACCCGGTGTTCCATCCGCATTCAATTCACAATTTAACACGCATGAAACGCACAGGACCAAACAGCGTATCCGTCTGAGACTAAGGAGCTCTGTTTGCACTCGTACTTAGATAGATGAATGTGCATAGAATATTTGGATAAGTGTGTATGTATAGCAAAATCAATTTAAATTTCGGCATTACATCTGGTTCCATTTGCGTATAATATCTCAGGACTTTAATTCTGTGTACATATAATAAATTCAAATTCGTTGGCCAAACATGTCTCAGAAACAGTTTCATTTAAGTTTTATACTCGACTTGAAAGAGTACGATATCTAAATGCTTTTTGCTTAAGCATATAAATTACTGTTTTCATGTTTTGATTTATAAATATATTTATTTGAATACATTTAGAAGATCCTTAAAGTAGGCATTTGCAATGCAGCTTTATCTTGTATTTGAATACTTGAAATTAAAACATATGTGTACGTAAATGATGTGTGACCGCCTCTAAGATGTGATTACAAATTTCGAAATGTGGCTGGAAGTTGGCTATTTGTGTAAAATGTAATTTCAAAGCACACGCAAAATTGCCATGAAAATTGGCATAAAAAAATATATGTATTGAAAATGCCCATGGGAGATGCGCTTTACAGAAAGTTTGGACAGTGTGGCTGCTGGACAGATCGTTACCTTTTATGGGGCCAGACGACATAAAAAGAAGCTAGAGAATTTTGGTAACTTTTGCTGTTGTGCGATGACTTTGTTGCCTCATGTTGCAGGCAAAACTTTAAATAGTTGCGCCACTAACTACGGGGCCCATAAGAGTGTTCAGTTTCAAACTATTTTCAGGCCCGGGCTGCGTCGAGAATCTTTGATGCCATGATGGCCAAAAAGTTGCCACGACGACCCCAAGCCTCAACCCAATGTGGGAATCATGAAATCAGGAAGGAACCTTTATCGTTTACCGCTTGCCGCTTACCCCTTACACCCCGCCAACCACCTACCCTTGATCGTCGGTATTTCTCGCCACACGACATTATCAAAATGCACGTTATTAGGTATTATGTTGTTGTGTTTGACTTTGTGCTTGTTTTTGTTATTAGTGTTGTTGTCGTTTGTTTTTGTTGTTTTTATTGTTTTTGTTGTTTTTGTTGTCGCTGTTGCTGCTTCTTCTATTTGCTTTTTTTTTATTGTTATAGGGTAATGTTATGGTTGTTGTTCGTGCTGCTGCAGTATCAACGGTTTTAAAAGCTTACAAAATATTTGTAATTTTGTCACGTTTTAACTTTGGCGACGTCACTTAAAATAACATTTAAAAGCAAAAAAACGTACGAAATGAAAGCAAAAAATGATGTGAAGCACGTGAATAAAAATAAAGGAGCACCGGAAATAATGTTTGTCTGCGATTTTCGGTTTTTTTCCTCATTCACTTCTTTTTTTTGCTGTTGTTTTTTTTTTGCTCGTCTCGCAAAAATCAAAAGTAGATGGATGAGTCGTCAGTCGGTTTTTGGCATCCTGCCCCTGTGTCTGTGTGACTCGTCCCTGACTGCTGAGCTGCTCACGTGCTGTGCTTTTTAGTAGGTTGCCAGCACTGGCACATAACATCCCATCACATCGCATAATGAATACCATGCTGTCCAGGCGATTGACAAACAAAGAGAGAAATAACAGCGGCTCCAAAGCCAAAGACAAATATAAATGCAAATACAAATACAAATACAAATACAAAAATACAAATACAATACGTGAAGTGCTCAGCATGTGACTGGAAATGCTTATGAGATATGCAAATCAGCTCATACTCATAAAACATGTATGCTAAATTCGCTAAATTTGCGAAATACATTGACTCTATGACCTCCGTCGACTGTAATTTCAGCAAAATAAAACATAATTTAGATAATGAATAAAATGAAATGAATACAGTTTTAAGAAATTACAAGAGTGATGCTCAGATAGACACCAAAATACTAGTGCATATTTTGTTCAGAGTGCAAAACTTGGCACCGCACACTGCACATCTCCCCCGCAGTCCTTTGCGATAGACCACTTAGCATTTGAGTGTTTCCTATCTAAAGCAAGTGGACACTTTCCATTAGAAAAAAAACGCCCTAAATATGCTTGGTCGTAAAGTTTTGCACGAATTTGTCATGTTTTTTGAACAACCAAAAAAACAAAAAAAAATAGTTGCCGAGCGAACGCCCAACTAATCCTCTATGCTCCGCAAGACACACTGTCCGCTGTTCCAGACCATGTAAAAAAGAGAAATGGAAATGCAGATTATTTTGCAAGTATTGCATATACGACTCGTACATAAATCAGTGTTGGTGCACAGCAACAGCAACAGCAGCAGCAGCAGCAGCAGCAGCAGCGGCAGCAGCAGCACAAATCGAAAAAATGAAAGAAAGCATACCAAAGCCGACAAAAAACGTGGTTCTCAGCTCCTAAGTATGCCATGAATAGATGGCAGCCCATACTGATTCCCATTACCGAATATAACTACCATAAAATCACTGATACTGTCAATGGCGCAATACCAAAATAGCAAGCAGGCAGCAACTGCCAACTGCCAAGTGGCAAGTCGCAAGTGGCATGCAACTGCCTTGCATTTAAAGTTCTCACTTATTCTCTCTTTCTACCTCTCTCTCTCTCTGTCTCTCTCTCTCTGTCTCTGTCTCTGTCTCTGTCTCTTTCGGCGTGTTTCAATTTCTATCGCTCTGTTTTGTACATTGCCGTCATGAATTTCCATTACTCAGGCAGTGGATCAGTGCACTGTAGAATAAAATGCCATCTTTTTTTTGCCTTAATCTGCCAACTCAAAAATAGAGCATCACTTTTTTGGGTCTAGTTGCGAATATTGTACGAAATCTTTTTGTTAACTGCGGACCGACTGAGGCCCAGCTCACTTTTAAATTGTTAACCAAACATTTCAATCTTACTATTATACTAGAGCAACAGTTAGTTAAGCAATCGAATGTATTTGATAAGTGAAATATGCTAAATGAATGATTAACTTAATTAAATGATTTAAGATTAATAATTCAACAAAATGGAACAAAAAGGATAATGTCGCTGAAAAGAAACCACATTTCTAAAGATCTTTTAAAAATTTAAATTATTCATACTTAATTGTATTGAATTTAACTCATTAAACCCAAATCATCATAAGTTAATGAAAAAAATAATCGTCAAATATGAAGTTTTTCTTCAAAATAGTCATATTTTCAAATGAAAATTGAAATCTTCTCAAATTCACCAAGTATATAATTTATTTTCAGTGATGATTCTTTAAGTATTTTATTCAAATGTTGTGGAATAACTTGTGAAACACAAGATGGCTGCTTAGGTACGTTTAAAAAATGCAATTTTTGTATGCAAAAGTGTAAGGTCTTCCCACAGTGCAACGTGATGGGGCAGGGCATTGTAGCATAGCCACAAATGTGAGATACGAAGCGCCATAACGCGGCGAGTTTCGAGATTCATCAATGAATTTATCAGTTTTTATAGGCAATTTATTATTTATTGATGGCTGCCCGCCGCAGCATGGTAACGTCTGCATAAGGTCTATCCATCTCTCTTGCCACATCCAGCATACTTTTCGGCATGCAACACGAGTGCGAGTGCGAGTGCGAGTGCGAGTAGCTGTCAAGCAGATCTCGGATGCTCTGCTCGTTTATGCCACTTCTCGTATGGCTTTTAGTGAACGATGTACCAAAAAAATACGCAGCCATATATAAATGTGTGTGTCTGTGGGTAAGGCGTCTTGGCAGGAAGCGAAAGAAATAGCGCAAGAAAACGTGCAGAAAACTACAAGTTTGAGTGAATAAGTGGTGGGCAAAACTTAAAATCGCACTTGGCTTCGCCAGAGTTATGCGAAAATAATGAAGCCGCACAGTTGCCATTTACCTCTTTCCGATATGATGTATACGCCGCTTGGACAGTTGCCACATGTTGAAAAACTTCAAGAATTTCGACTACAAACCAAGCACGTTCAATATTTGGTAAATTTTCGAAGAAAAAAGTTTTGCAATACCTAAATTGAAACATTGGATAAGTTATGTACGACCGAACGCATCTTAAAACAATTGCACTTAAATCCAAATATTTCTCAAAATCTAAAGATTGATTACAAAATGACATTTAGATCTTAAATCGAAAATGTAGATTTTAAAATTGACAACTTGAAAGTTTTGACGTTTTTAAAGTTATAATTGTACTCAACTATTTCTTTGAGTGCATTTGCGCATGGTTCAAATGGCATATGTGTTTGTCAGCCTGATTTGGGACTGCCAACAATTTGTGTGGTTGAAATGAAGTTTAATCACATGTGAACGACATTTGGCGTGTGGGCGTGCCCTATATTAATTATTTATAATGGCGCATTGATTATTGAAAAATGAGCCATGAATAACACATTTTGCGCCTGAGTCACTAAATCACAAATGACAAATGTTGTCACATAACGAAAAGTATTTAAAAATAATAAATTACAAAGAAAAACTCGAAAACCAACAACAAGAAAATTAAAAAATATAATAATAATAATGTAAATCACAAGTGTTTTAAGTTTATATATACATATATTTACACAATATACCAGATGCATAATAAAATATTACAAAATAAATAAATGGTCGAATATGTATTTATATTTATGTAATGGTGCAACCCAATGGGGCTATCAAAATATAAACGAACGAAAACCATAACAAAAGCAACAGCAAAAATACATGATAAAAAAAGGCAAAAACCAAATGAAGTACAAAAAATTCAAAATTAATATGCAAAATTAAAGTAAACGCAGCGAATCCAAAGGCAAAAGTTAAACAAACAACAACAGCAAAATACACACACAAGCACACAGATACACACACACACAAAGACACACACACACAGACACACACAAAAACACACATACGTGCGCAGAAAAAAAAAACAGCAAAATGAAAAAAACGAACGTTAAGCATATAAATGCACCGCCAAAAAAGACACAAAGCAGCTGACCCACAGGCGGGATTCTCGCTTGCCAAAGCTGACACGCTCGCTGTTCATTAAGCAACTCGAGCGCTCTGTTTCTACCCCTTCTGCCAGCAAACAGGGCATATGCTTTCAATATGCAGATTACCTTGTTTCGCAACTTATCAACGAATTGCTGCTGATTCTCCTCTTTATATCAGCTTCAACTTATCCAGAGTAAAGTACAATACGACACGGCAAACATCATTATTCGACTGCTTCTGCTTTAATGATGCTTAACTATTCTCAAAATCAACAAATAAAC
Organism: Drosophila nr. perissopoda 5 BK-2023a; assembly: GCA_035044105.1. NCBI lineage: Eukaryota > Metazoa > Arthropoda > Insecta > Diptera > Drosophilidae > Drosophila > Drosophila nr. perissopoda 5 BK-2023a. Next base: position 5,535,098 of record JAWNMK010000121.1, read on the forward strand.
ATCTGTATTCAGAAAAATAGTTGTAACTTTCTTGAAAATTATACAAAATACGGCATTATATAAATAATATTATTCCAAAGTACCTTGAATGGACAATGGCAATAGTGCAGCACTTATAATTAGTAAGTGAAAGTTTTGTAAATCAAATTGAATTGGGGTCTGTAACAATTGTGTGCGATTTTGCCGTCAGCAGTCAATTGTAGACAACAATTATTGTAAGCCTTTCACACAAATAGTTGCAACAAAAACGAAGAGTTCAGCAGACGTTGCGGCTCCACAGCGTGGCACAGACAACTGGCATAATTGCATGCTCACACACCAGGCAGGGGGGGGGTGGGCGCCAGGTAGGAGGCTGGCAAACAGGCTGGGCTGGCGGACAAGTGGCTGCCAGACGGACGGGCCACTCCGTCCGGGGACTCATTAGTATGCACACAGGCGGCCTATTATTTTTAGCGCTGACGCGGGCGTCGACCGAATGGGCAACTGGGCAGCCGCACAGTGGGAAGTAACAATAGTTTTTAAAACGAAAAAATTAATAAAAGCAAAAGAAAAGAAAAATTATTATTTCGAGATGTGCTTTATGCAGTACATTTATGCTATTCATATGTTTAATTATATCTTTGGCCATCCGAATCTGTCAAGATAAGAACGCTGGGAAAAGCATTCAACTTAAGAAAAAAGTTAATAAAATGCCTAACAAAACAAATTTATCCGAAAAATTTGCATTTCTTTTCTTCTTTTTTTTGAAGAAGAAGAGTCACTTTAATAACATCTAAATTTAATTATTTAAATTTTCAAAAATGTTGATCTTATTTTGGTAACAATATCTAACAGAGTTAAAAAGAAAACCAACTTTTTCGTTGACTGATATATGACAGAAAAGGTTGTATTTTTCCTCTAGTGAGCCGTCCTGGCCAGGAGGACACTCGTCGCTATGTCCACACACACACACACACACACACACACCCACACAGTGCCCGCCATATATATATATATATATGTATATACATTTATTTTTTTTTGAGCGTAATGCAAAATTTTTAAATGTATATTTGATGGCTTTTGGGTTCGACGAGCGCAACGAGCAGAACAACCAGCTGGATCCGGAACGGGGACAGAGAGTGGATCTGCGTAAAATACCATTGCGTACTTCAAAGAGCCTTCGGCACTTATTAATAACAATGCTGGCAGCAGGCAGCAGGCAGAATGCTGCAAGCTGCATGTTGCCAGTTGCCAGTCGCCAGTTGCCGGTTGCATGTTGCGCAATGCGTGTACTCAAAAAAGGCTATAATTAATGGCAAAAAGCAATTTAAATGCAAATAATACACATGAGTGGCAGATTTACTCGCCACCTGACACACACACACACACAAACACAAGCACACACACACACACACACACACACAGTGAAACCTGCTAATTATACTGCAGTGACAACTACAGATACACATGTATTTGTATCTGCAAAGTGCATTTCTACAACTGCATCTACATCTTTCATGGCTGCCAAGTGCTAAACAATTGCCGCTTAATTTGTTTGTCAACGCTGACAAAATGGCAGCCCTTGGAGCAAATGAGACAGATCGAGATACACAAAATGAGTCGAGATATGAAAGAGACAGACAAACAGAGAAAAACAGAGAGAAACAGAGAGAAACAGAGAGAGAGAGAGAGACGTGAAGGGAAAGAAAACATGTAAAGTCGCGACTTGGCTACGTGCTGCTGCATCCCAACTGGGAAGTGACTCCATAAACACGTCTAACAGCAACGACAACAACAATTACAACAGCAACAACAACAACAAGCGGAACAGCAACTGGGCCAGCGTTATGTGACACACGGGAGGAATTAATGCTGCCAAAATACGCCGGCTGCTCTCATTTTTGCTGTGTCGCTGCGACACGTTCCCCAAACAGTTACAACAACATTACAAAAACAACAACAACAACAACAAGGCGACCTAGGCAGCAGCCCGGGCACAAAGTGCTTAAAAGAAGTTGCTGCCGAGATTTAGCCACAAACTTGCCAACTTTAATGCGAGCGAAACATGTTGTCTGTCTGCGGCATAGACGGCAGCATCCTCTATTCATATCCCACCCCTGCCGCCCCTCTCGCCCGATACGGTTTCTGGGTTTTGTGTTTTTAATTTTAAGAGAACGCAGCAGAAATCTTAGCAGTGGAGGAGCTGTGTCCCGCAAACCAGAATCAGAACCGAAACCAGCTCCAATCCCTTTCGCAATTCTAATAATAATAGCAATATGTAAGCCTTGGCAAAAACAAGTGCGGCAATGTCACAGCAAGGTTCTTGGCCTCGAGCGTGGCATTAAGAAAATACACATATATATATATATATATATGTATGTATATATACATATACATATACACATATATATGTGTACGCACTTTATATGTCTGTTCGATTTAGTTCATGCAAATGCTTATTAGACTGTTCGATTCGAGCGAAATCTAAGCTGAAACTTTTTTAATTATGTATTTCACTTTTATCGTGCATTTCATACTCTACCTTGTGGCATGCAACTTATAATAAAATTCATATAGCATATATCTTTCAGAGTCTACTCATGTTGTACAAAAATATGAGTTTCAAAAAAATGCTAGCCATAAAATTGCAAAATGACTTGCACAACTCAACAAGAAAAAGCACTGCAAAAAAAAGTCTCGTAACAATACTTAATATGTCAATGAGTTTTCAATTGTTTGCCACGTGACAGCACAATTAAAAACAGATAAGAAAGATGTTGTTTCTGGAATATTGCAGGGTATCATGCAATCGTGTTGACATCTCTGCATTATTGAGTAACATCATTGCTTGCCTTTGTTTATTATTGTGGCCTAAAGCTTAAAGTTGGCACAGCAGCCTATAGAAAAGCTTTAGTATTAATAGTTGAAGGATAGGGGGATGGAGGGAAAAGGGGGTTTATTACATTCAATGCTTGTTGTTGAGTCTTTTGTGTTTTTGGAGTTGTTGTTGTTGTCCGGAATAATACACAATGAGAAAGTCCGCAGGCGCCTAAAGTCGTTGAGAGAAGGATGCATTAAACCTACAACAGCGTTAAAGAGCCGCCAAGCAACCAGATTTGAATAAAAGAGCTTATGTGTGTGCCTGTGTGTGTGTGTGCGCCTGTGTGTGTGCGCCTGTGTGTGTGTGTGTGTGTGTGTGTGAGGGAGGTGGGGGGGGGGGGCTTTTGCTTCTTCTTATGATCTTATTGACTTAATATAATGTCACCTTGACTACTTCATTTCACATTTGTCGCTCCAACGTTCCAGTTCATTGGCTCCCGGATTAAGTTCTGGGCAATTTATGAAGGGAATTCGAAATGCGATTATAAATCTGAATATGTTCATCAGTTGGTTGGCAATTGCCGTTTGCCAACACCAGTCAGCAATTGGGCATATCAATAGGTGACAAATCAAGGTGCAACAATGCTCTTGCAACTGCAATTTGATTTGTGATTTGTGATTTGCCACCATTAGCCCATACGCAGTGCAATCTAACACAAGCGTCCGGCTCCCAGGATGCGCCACTTAATCCCTGTCCAAATGTCACGCCCTCTTTTTCTCTCTCTCCGTCTCTGTCTCTGTCTCATCTCTCGGTTTTCTCTGTATTGCAGGTGTGCGACTTGGCGAGGGCGCCGGCAGCAGCTCGATAGCCGCATCGAATGTGCCATGCCCACCGGAAATGTTTCGCTGCAACAACGGTAAATGCATAACATCGCATTGGGTGTGCAATTATCAGAAGGACTGCGACGATGGCGAGGATGAGATGCAATCGTGTCGTAAGTATACATCCCACACACATACTTCCTGCCAATCCCAGCTAAACGCATCAATACCAATGTGAATCCATCCTTGATTGCAGCGCCGCCCGAATGCGAGACCCCCCAGCTGAACTGCGGCCAATATGTCTTCAATAAGACGTACTGCATCCCACCACATTATCGCTGCGATATGATCGAGGACTGTCAGGACAAGTCAGACGAAGCGCAGTGCAGTAAGTATATCTACATTTTGAAGCAAACCATCGCACTCAGCAAATAAAAGTGATGCCAAAGATTTGGCCAAATCGTCGAATTCCTTTTTTTCTAATTTTGAAAAACTTCCTTTCTATCAAACAAAAACATTTTTATTTTTTTAATTATTTCAAATTGCCGTAAATAAGTTGAGAAGTTTTGAAAAGTGTTTGGCAACAGATCGATGATTTTCTTGGACATACACAGTGTTTCTCTAAGTGTGTTCATCCTTGTCAAGTTATTTTATCTGCGCTTGATTTCAATGCAAATTTGTTGACTCACCAAATATGTATGTGTGAGTATTTCTTGCAGTGTAGCAGCAGCATCGTCTGCCACACCCACTACGAGTACATTCAATTTCAGCTCCTCCACCTCCTCATCCGCCACCTTCACTAAATTCTCAGTTCATTCCCAGTTTGGCTTGGTTCAGTTCTGGCTCGAGTATGTGAGCCAACAATTTGCTTAGCAAAATGTTTACATTTTATTATACCAATTTTATTTATGCAAATTTTGCCAAATTCACAAACACACACACACACTCAGGCACACACACACACACACATACGCACACAGACAGACCACATTTTGATGGTTGTTGGCATTTGGCAATCGGAGAATACCCACTTGCCCCTCCTGGGAGCTGGGATAGCCAGGCAAAGTGAGTGGGTAACCAAAGGTGCGCAGAGCAAAGCTAAAATCATTTTGGCCATGCTTATGAGAAGGAGGTAAATACGCCAGGGGCAGCTCACAAGTGCGGAAAGGTGTATGTAAAAAATGGGTGAGAGATTGGAGGATTGTGGGAATTAGCAAGTAGCCATTTCAGACGAATGCTCAGCACAGAATCCCACACAAAACAACCGATTTAAGCATTCCACTTAAACTAACCGTTTCTACAACGATTTTATCATTTTCGCCCAAACTAAACAAACTGAAGCAAATCAGAATTGCTCTGACATCTTAGTTTTGTTAGCTGCCCAAATCCAAACATAATTAATGTATACAGGGTATTTGAACACAACATATAGACGAAGACCAATTTCACGTTTGATGAATTTGCATAAGACGAGCATGTAAATTTCTGTGTGTGTCTGACTCTATGTGAAAGCTATTGCCGAAATCAAATTCAATATCCTCTCTAACACTGAAAGATGCGTCAAAATCAGGTTGCCAACGTCTTAATAATCTATGCAATAAACGGTGTTGGCAGTATTTAATGTTGAGACATCAAAGGCGCATCCAATTAGTAATTGCAAGTACATATATCAATATCTTTTGCTGAAAAGTGTACTCCATTTTGAAGGGCTTTCGGCATCTATGGGCCTTGTGTTGGTTGTGGGCTGTACCTTTTCACTTGGTTCTTGGCCGCATCTCAGAAAACTTTAAAGTGGAAAGCAAAACTCAAACTCGGCCGACTGTGTGCGGCATATTTTGATTAAAACTTTGGTCCACACAAGGAGACAGAGAGCGCGCACGAGAGAGTCAGCAAGAGAGAGACAGAGAGCGAGAGAGAGAAAGAGAGAGAGAGAGAGAAGTGGATGCAAAGGGCAGCTGCATTTATTGCTTGTTATTTAAGATTTATATATTTGAATATCTTTGAGCGACCAATTCCTAAGTACTCCGTTGCCTTTACAACTTTGCTTAAGCTTTGACTGGCGCTAGACAAACGCGCACAACTTTGTCCTCGATGTGCCGAGTGGTTGTCTTCTTGTCTGCAGCGGAGCCTGACAACGTCCTTAAGTTCAAGCTCCTTGTTGCTGCTCCTGTTCTAGTTGTTGTTGTTGTTGTTGATGTTGTTGCTGCTGTTGTTGTTTTGTCTGCTGCAAGCTGGGCAATTTGTTGGAAAGCAGCACTTCTCTATTTGGCTGGCGCAAGATCAAGTTTCAAATTCATTTTAATTTAATAAGACCCAAGCAAAACTCTTCCTGTTAGCAGCTTTCTCTTTTCAATACCCTAAGGGCGGGTTGATGGGCAGCATCAATCCATGGAACATCGCCTAACATATTCGACATTTGAAGGAAGCAAACATTATTCATGACAAATTATCGACAATATGTCATTTGATCTTCTGCTTTACTTGTTTGCGTTATTATATTTTTTATCTTTTTTATATATGAGTCGTGTTTCAAAAGTGAATCATTATTTTTCAAAGTTTTATCATAATTGGATAGTTAGGTTACTAGCTTTTACTTGGAGAGATACATTTTTCTGTAAGATAGAATCGATTTGGAATTTATTTATTTATTTATATTATGAGAGTTGTGCAAAAATCTCAGCACAAAGGTATTAAATCTTCGGCTAGGCTTACACCTTCATTGGCTGTCTGTCTCCCTTGCTCTCTCTTTCTCTCTCCCTTTCAATCTCTCTCTCTCTCTCTCTCTGTCTATCTTCACGTCGTTTCTTCACGTCTGTCTCTTTGCTCTTACAATAATTTATCGCGCTTAAATTGTGACAAAATGTTCGCTCTTATTGCGTTCTTAACAAATTTATTTTGCGTACGTGTCAACGCGTCGTCTCCGAGCATCCTCTTGCTCCCCTTCAGCAAATTGTCTGCCCTCAATCTGTCTCTTCGTCTGTCTCTCTCTCTCTCTGTGTGTGTTTGTTTGTGTGCTGATGCGCGGGTGTCGCCTGCATCTCCATCGTCATCATCATTGCCATTGCCATTTCCATTTCCATCTGCGTCTCCATTGCGTGCGCCTTTGTTTGTTTAATTTATGGCATATAAATATTAAAGCAAGCTTATTTCAACTATTTAATTACTTGAGGTGTGCGTTAAGTTGTTTGTTTCGCTTTCTGGGCGTACACCTGGAAATTAATGAGAGCTTTTCTCCGTGTCTGCTTTTCTTGCCACACACCACAGACCAAACGGAGATGCCACTTGAGCCTGCCAACCACCACAACCTAAGCGCTACCGGCAAACTAATAGTTTAACAACAGCACAAAAAATGACTTGCTTGGAGGTCAAAGTGGGCTGCAGCTGCCGAGTTACAGCAATGAGTGTTTAATTAAATGTCCTTATGCACAACCGCCCAAAGCAATGTCTGTCGTGTTGCGACTTGTCGGTGGCAAGTGAGGGGCTGGGCGGTTGGGTATTTTTGGGTTTAAGTAGTTACTCGACACGCAAGTGCTTTGCAGACTCGACGCTGCTGAGTCAATAAAGAAGAGCAGTTTAACAACTCAAAGTGCTTCAGCATCTTTGCATACCACTTTCCACCCCTCCCCCATTTACACTCCTCCTTAGAGAACCGTAAAGGTGGAGCGCATACACAGTAAAAAGCTTTGCTTTAAATTAAAAACGCTCAAAAATGAAATTCTAATCTAGATGAAAATTTAGATAAAACAAAAATGAGTGGCAAAAAATGATAGAGCTCCTTCGACTCAGCACTCAGCTGCTTACTGCATTTATAATTTAATTATAAAGTAAGAATTCTTGTAAATTGGAATTGAATTTATCTTGTGCTTAGAAAATGTATTCAAATTGCGTGGAAAAATAGATAATAATTGGATTAGTAATTGCGAGTTTAACTACTCCTAAATCCAAGATGCTTCTTGATTTCAATCTCAGCTAAGTGCAGCAAACATAAATATCCAATTAAATGTAATAGAAACGATCAATTTCTTGCTGTGCATATGAAGGATGTAAGGAGACATATGCTTTTCATTGCAAACCTAGACACGGATGTATGGGGTAAGGATGAGCACATGCGGATGAGGACTTACCGGAACTAATGAGAGAGTTACCGAAAGTAAAAAGCGTAAAAAGGGCGTAAAACAAACCCAAAAAGTGCGCAACAGAAATGATCAAGAAGATTGCAGTTGGTCATTACCTGACTGAGTAAGTGCGACAACAACGAGCTCCTCTCCTGGCACTCCCCACTACACTTTCACTAAACGCTCTTACCTCGCTTCCGCCCGCTGCCCGTTGTCCGTGGCCCGTGTTAATGCCAAACTGTCGCAAACTGTCGTTGAACCCGTAGGAAGTTGGCAACGACTGACGTTTATTTGACTGCAGCTGTCAGACCAGTTAGACGTGCAGAAAAGCTGTAAACTATGGCTCACGGACTCACGCTAGACGCTGGACGCTGGACGCTGAATACGTGGGTGGGTGGTGGTGGGGGTTGTTGTTGGTGGACTGCCTGAGTTGTTGCTTGGGTGGCTTCCACAACTTGTCGCGCGTAATTACACAAGCCAAGCCAAGCCAGCGCTCCAATATAAACACGCATAAAAGTCTCGAGTCTCGCACTGCGAATCGTTGGCCTGCAATAAACGTTAACGCGCAGCAGCCCCTTACCCTTGGGCACGCCCACTTACCAATTAGAAAGTGGTACATGCCTTGATTACACTCAGAGAAAAACGCAATTCTAAATCCTACCCACTCTTTTGTACTTTGAATTTCAACTATATTCCACTTTCACATATTCCTCAGCAAGTACAAATGTCGATCTCCGAAAGGCATATAAATCACAATCCGAATTCTTAAATTCTCTTTTTTTTTTTGAGTGTGTGAGTTCAGAAGTGAGGCAAAAGGGAGAGCATTGTGCACTTCAAAATTCACCGCTGTCCGTTTGCCGTTGTGTTTATAAAAGTGGCAACAACAATGCGCCCTCGCAGCCCGTTAAAGTTTTGCGTCAAACTTTTGTGCGAACTGTAGAATGTGAAAAATGTAGCAGAAGAGTTGGGTCTGGAGCAAGTCAACACAGTCGCACAGCCACGCAGCAGCGAAGAGCCAGCAGTCCCTCAGTCCACCAGTCAACATTCAAAATTTTTATGACCTTATACAAAAGTTGCAGCCAAGTGCTGCCACCCACCCAACCCAGCCACCCGCTCGTTTGTCATTATGATTTGTTTTTAATGTAATGCAACAGCAGCGCCAACGAATTTGCAACAAATTGTGCGCGTTAATCTTGTCAATGGCCAAACACCCAACTCCCAAATTCCCAGATGCACCAGCAGCAAATTGTGGTTCCACTGCTGCAGCGGTAGATCAACAAAAGCAAAAAGCTGCTCAAGCATTAAATTTCCCATCTTCATACACTTGAATAAAAAACGCCTTGAATTTTACAAAGTTGCACTACAATAAAAGTCGACCGGAAAACTAGAAAACTTTTTATACTCTGGTTTTTTAGAAAATTGTAGAAATTACAAACCATTTTTTGAAGAAAAAAAAACATTTCTAGAACATTTATTACAATTTTCTGGCTGGATGTTAATGTTAGAATTAATTAAGAAATAATTTAAATTAAATTTAAAAATTATCTAAAAGGTTTGTTTATGTGTAAGTTTGAAATACTAAAGTTATTCGATATTTTAAGCAATAAAAAAGCTAAAGTGTAGAGTTGCTTGTAGCCTTTTGAAAAAACAAGCTGAAAATTAAACATATTTTTTCTAAGTTTTGGCAAAATGTATCGGGGCAATGGCAACAAGGTTGCAAGATTGCTTCAACTGCTTCCTGTTTGTTTATCTCCCATACGAAATCCCACATATGTATGTACATATTAAAAGTGTTTTTTATATCTTTTTTAATTCGAAGTCTCTAAGTCGAGTTTGTTTGCGGCAGATGGTGTTGTAAGAATTGGACTGTTAATTAAATATACAACTTTTGATTTGAAATTAATTCTTAATAGAATCTATGTTGTGAAAGTGATAAGCATATTATTTATTAGTAAATGAGGTTTTTAGTTTGTGTGGCCTTGATTAGAATGAAAGAATCTATTCTATCTCCATATTATCTGTAAGAGTATTCAATCTTCGGACAACTATTAAGTAACTTCTCTTACATCTTATGCTTACTAAGTGCAGCATCTAGGATGCTGAGCTTAAGCTCTCAGTGAAGTTGGACTAGGTGCTCGCATTATCAAAGGGGATATGCTAATAGGGGAATAGGGAGTCGGAAGAAGTGACAAGAGTCCTGGCTACCTGCACACACAAACACACAAATACACACACACACACACTGACACATATTATTGTTGCTGCTATAAAAGTTTGTGATGCCGGGGAATATTTATACAGCTTGGCTTGTTTAACTTGCACTAATTAAGTTTGCTCTGCTACACTTGGCTGTCCCGGTGCGCCGTTAATGTGAAGCAGCATCTACAACAACAACAACAACAGCAGCAAAAAAACGGGATAACAACAACAGGAGCACAACATCGGCGGGGGCAGTAAAAAACCTTTGAAAAGTTTATTATGCCTATGCCAAAGTAACTTGAAAGTGGCATAGATCATCATATCTCTGTCCCTCTCTTTGCATCTCCATCTCTATTCCTCTCTTTTGCATTGTTTCGCTCCCTGTATTTAACAGTAAATGTCTCTGACGGCAGTCCGCTTAATCTGAGAACCCAGCAGCAAGCATATTTTGCATTATGTAGACACTGCTTTAAGCCAGAACTAGGAGTCTTAATCGAGCAGCTCTAATTTCTGGCCATTTAAAGTCCACAACTTTCGCCACCTCTTTGTTGTAGCCAGCTTGATGGACTGTGTGTCCCGCCTCGTCTCGACTCGACTCGACTCATTCTGCTTGTCCCGGAGCTGCAACCAACTACTCGATAATTTATAGAACTTTGCCTGCCAACATACAACTCAAGTGCACAATACGAGAGAGGCTGGGCGGTGGTGAGTCCTAGGTCGACGGGGAGAGGAGGAGGGGGTGGGGACGCTTAGGGGGCAGACGCAGGCTGGTCGGCGACAGCGGGACAAACGCAGACCGGACCGTGACAGCGAGACGGACTATCACGCCCGACATTTCTATAGCCCCTTGCATTATGTATACGCCATGCGTGCCCAAGAGTGAATTCCATATGTATACACTGAAAAAAAAAACAATACAACAATAGTAAGAAATGGAATTGGAAGGAAGAAATTACTCCACGACGTGTATCGATGTATACTTTTTAAAACTCCTCCAAAAATTAAATGTTTTTGTTCTTTTGAAATGAAAATCTATGTTAATTTCGCAGTGTATGTGTGTATGCGAGAGTGTGTGAGTGTGTGGGTGTGTGCTTTTGACAGGGGTCGCTCTAGCTTGATGTTGCCAACTAGACATCGCCAGTGCCCCAATGTCTGGCATCAAAATTTAATGTCTTTGGCAGCAATAGTTGAGCGCATGTATTTTGCAGTCATTTTTAAATTGCCAGCAGCCCTGCGGTGAAATTGCAATCTACTCTCTGGCGGCATTCACAGTCGACACACAGTCGAGTGTGTGTGTGTGTGTGTGGATATTTGAACAACAGCTTTGAACGGACGCACCGGGTCACGGAGAGTTTTAAAATTTGCTTTAGGTCTATTGCAAATCGCCTGCTGTGCGTCAAAATATTCTTGGAGCTGTGTGCTGAAATATTGCCCCAAAGGCGGCGGACCAAGCACGTCTTACGCTCAATCGGCAGAGTTGCCTTTGAAGTGGGCGAGCTCTGGCAACTAGCAACTTGCAACTGGCAACTGGCACTTGCCAGCGTGTTGACATAATGTAAATTTGATTAATTTGTCTTTGGTAGACTCTATCCTGACAACGCAATCCTAACCAAGCACGAAACCATGCCGGTCCCAATAACAACAATCAGCGTCAATACATATCTCACCTCTGGGCATTGCTCTGTGTGTGTGCCTATCGGAGCTTTACATTGGCTAGTTGCTCTATAATTAAATGCAAAGGCAGAGACACTACCCGATCCACCTAATCACCCCAAACCAGCCGGACAACCACCCAACCAATCAGCACACAGGCATTTAATTTGTGTGACAGCTAGTGACTAAATAATCAAAGACAATTATTAACAACGAAAACTGACGACACCATGGTCAAAATGGATACAATTTGTGTTAAATGTGAAGTGCATATACATTCTCGATCATCATCACTTATCGTCTGTAGACTAGTTCCCCAATTTAATAGGCTGTTTCGGATCACTTTGTCAAGGAACTGTCTTCTCACACTTTTTGAAATTACTAATATATTTGACAATCTTAAATTTTGCTGAATACTAAGCATAAGTTTTCAGTGTTTGCCACAAAATGATTAAATGTAGCCCACAGTGGAAGCACGGAAGTGAATGGAGCAGAAGGGTTGCATTCCTTTGAACAGTTTGATTTGATTTAATTTGACTAATTGCAGGGAACTTTTGTGTCATTAATGTTATTGTGCACAGTAATTAAATTGGGAGCCCGAATTTGTTGCAGACCTGGCTATCGCCGCCATCACCGGCTTTGCTCTTGCTTTTTATTATATCTTCAATTTGATGCAAAGAACTAACCTTTAATGTTATTTTTCTGTGTGTGTTTTCTTTTTTTGACAGCTTATCGCAAATGCCAGCACACGGACGTGTTTTGCAATGCTGCGAATGGTGCAGCTCCGGCTGAGGGCCGCCTGACTGGACCGTGTGTGCCCAAGGAGAAGCGATGCGATGGCTACCTGGACTGTCGCACCGGTCGCGACGAAGATGGCTGCAATGGCGTCTCCTGCCGCCTGGATCAATTCCGTTGCGCCAACGGACACAAATGCATTGATGCGGCGCTGAAATGCAACCATCGCAACGACTGCGGCGACAACTCGGACGAGCAAGGCTGCAGTGAGTAGTACAATGAGACAGACAATTGTTCAAGCAAAAAGGTCGACTAACATGTTCCACTTGCCGCCCCCCCACTGTAGACTTCCCCCCCTGCCATCATGCGCAGTTCCGCTGCACGAATGCGCTCTGCATTCCATACAATTTCCACTGCGACGGCTACCACGACTGTGCCGATGAGAGCGACGAGGCCAACTGCACGGCCATCGCCTGTCCCGATAACAAGTTCCTCTGCCCACGTGGCGGCGTCAATGGTGCACCCAAGTGCATCCTCAAATCGCAACTGTGCGACGGCAAGCGCGATTGTGAGGATGGCAGCGACGAGGAGACGGCATGTTGTAAGTATTCTCCTTTCAATCATCCTTCATCCTCCATTGATTTCAATTAAGGAAGTGCATTGCTACTAAATGTGGACTTAAATAAATTGAAACCGTTTAAGCTGTTGAAGCAAGCTCATTTTATAATTGAGTAATATTTCAATACATTGAATTGACAATAATATCATCTGTAAAATCAAATAAATCAATTGAATTTATTTTTTATATATGTATATTTTAATTTCTTTTTTGATTTAGAATTTAAAGTAAAGAAAACAATTAATTACAATATTTATTATTTATTATTATTTTAATATAAAATAAATATTACAAGGAATTTTGAATAATATATTTGAAAATATGTAAATAAACTCAGAGCAAACGAAAGGATTTTTTCAAATTTAATTTAATATTTAAACCACTAACATCTCAGGGATCGAATTCATTATACATTTTATTATATAGTTCATAATTGAATTATTCTCTCGTTAACTGCATCTACTTGCGCTCTCAATAATGATGATTTTAGAGTATTACTTAACAAATATCTTAAAATTGGGGAATAAATAATGTTTATTTTTATGACCTGAGTTGTTCAATAAAACGAAATTCACAAAAAATAATAAATGAAATTAATTATTAATGCGCAAATTGTATGCAAATTAAAAGACAACCGGTAGTCCATATATTTATAATATATAATTTTTCTTTAATTGTTTAATGTTGGCATTTGTTTGTTTGCAGCCATCGCCTCCTGTCCAGCACTGAGCTGTGAGTTCAAGTGCGGTCCCTCACTGACTGGCGGCGTGTGCTATTGTCGACCCGGGCAGAGTCTGGCGCCGGACAACCGCACCTGCATCGATCTGGATGAGTGCGCCGAATGGGGCCACTGTGATCAATTGTGCACAAATACGCCCGGCAGCTACACATGCCAGTGCGCCCAGGGATATACGCTAATCAACGATTCCAAGTGCATTGCGCCCGATGCGAACAATCTGCAGCTGATCTTTGCCCATGATCGGGCTATCATGCGGATGTTTGCCCACGACAGCGATCCCAAGGTGCTGGCAAATGCCACCGCTGCCGCTGGCGTTGCCTTCCATTATGCCCGGAATACGCTCTACTGGTCGGACATTAAGACACGGAAGGTGCAATCGCTACCATTGGATGTGCTAAACAGCGCTGTGGCGCCGCTGGACCAAACGCTGCCCGGCACCTGGGCACCGGTTGCCTTGGCTGTCGATTGGGTTGGTGATAAGATCTATGTGGCTGATTTGGTGGGCCAGAAAATCGATGTGTTTGAGCTGAGTGGACATTGGCATGCCGTTGTCCTTGGCTCGAATCTGACCAGCCCCGCTGACTTGGCGTTGGATCCGACCGCTGGCCTAATGTTTGTCGCCGATGGCGGTCAAGTGTTGCGTGCCCATATGGATGGCACCCATGCCCGTTCCATTGTATCGGAGGCGGCATACAAGGCAAGCGGCGTCACTGTCGACATTATTGGGAAGCGTGTCTTCTGGTGCGACTCCCTGCTGGACTACATCGAATCCGTTGACTATGAGGGTGGTCAGCGAGTGATGGTGCTGCGGGGTCAGCAGGTGCCGAGTCCATCGCGTCTGGCGCTGTTCGAGAATCGTATCTATTGGACGGATGCCACCAAACAGGGCATAATGTCCGTCGACAAGTACGAGGGTCCCAGCTCCATTCAGGTGACCTACAAGGCCAAGGATATACGCGAACCGAAGGGCATCATAGCGGTGCATGCGCTCAGTCAGCCGCATGTCTCGAATCCTTGCGGAACTAACAACGGCGGCTGCAATCACATGTGCATTGTGACGGCCGTTAAGGGAGCACCGACTGGACTTGGGTTCCGTTGTGCCTGCCACACCGGCTATCAATTGCAGACGGATCTGAAGAACTGTAAACTTGTGCGGGAGTTCCTTATGTATTCGCAGCAGCGTTTCATCAAGGGCAAGGTCCTCGAACCGGTCATTGAGGGTTTCAGCGATGCAATCCTTCCCGTTGTCTCGCGCCGCGCTCGCTTTGTCGGCCTCGATTTTGATGCACGCGATGAGTTCATTTACTACTCGGATGTGCTGCAGGATGTCATCTATCGAGTGCATCGCAACGGTACCGGTCGCGAAATTGTTCTCGCCTCACAGAACGAAGGCGTCGAGGGTCTCGCTGTCGACTGGGCCTCGAAGAATCTGTACTATATCGACTCACGCAAGGGCACCCTGAATGTGCTTTCCACCCGCAATGTGACGCATCGTCGCACACTGCTCAAGAATTTGAAGCGACCGCGCGCCATTGTTGTGCATCCGAATCGGGGATATATATTCTTCTCTGAATGGGATCGTCCGGCGAATATAACGCGTGCGAATACCGACGGCACTGGCCTTTTGGTATTCCGGAACGTGACTCTCGGCTGGCCCAATGGCCTCTCCATCGACTTCAAGGAGGATCGTGTGTACTGGTGCGATGCTCTGCTAGATCATGTACAGCATGCCAATCTCGATGGCACCGACATCAAGACTGTTAACTCCCGCCTCGTCCGTCATCCGTTCTCCATTGTGATACACAACGATTGGATGTACATCACGGACTGGCGACTCGATGCAATCATTCGGCTGCACAAGCTGACTGGCGAACAGGAGGAGATGATGGTGCGCGAACCTCAAACGAATCGATTGTACGGTGTCAAGGTCTACAGTCGCGATGTGCAACGGATTGCTGAAACACAGCCATGCCACCACTACAATGGGGGCTGCCAGAAGATATGCTTTGCCATACCAATCCCACAGAATGCCAGCGAAATAACGACAACAACTGGCGCTGCGAGCCGTTTGCAATCGCGTTGCTCCTGTCCGTATGGCGAACGATTGGCCGAGGATCAGATTAGCTGCATTCCCGATCCCAGCGCCGAGCCACCCGTTCAGCCATGCCCCAATTTGTGGGACTTCACCTGCAACAATCAGCGTTGCATACCCAAGTCCTGGGTCTGTGACGGCGACGATGACTGTCTGGATAACAGCGATGAGGAGCAAAATTGCACAAGTAATTAACTGAATTTTCACCTTTGTCTGTCTGATTGTCTGTCCCATAATGAGCTGCAAATGATCCGAGTATATGTATATTAATATTCATGGAGCACATTTATCGAAACAATTTGAATTCATTAAATTTTAATTTAATTCATTATTCAATTAACAATCAATTTGTTTATTGTTCTTTGATAGAACCGACCTGCGGCTCGAATGAGTTCCAATGCAAATCGGGTCGCTGCATTCCGCTGAACTTCCGGTGCGACCAGGAGAACGACTGCGGCGACAACTCGGATGAGGTGGACTGCGGCAATGTGACATGTGCCACATCTCAGTTCGCCTGTGCGAACGGTCGCTGCATTCCCAGCATGTGGAAGTGCGACAGCGAGAACGATTGCGGCGACAGCAGCGATGAGGGCGACTTCTGTGCGGAGAAGACCTGTGCATATTTCCAGTTCACGTGCCCAAGGACGGGACATTGTATACCACAGAGTTGGGTGTGCGACGGCGACGACGATTGCTTCGATAGGCAGGATGAGAAGGACTGTCCGCCGATCAGCTGCTTGGCCAATCAGTTCAAGTGCGCCGATCTGCGGCAGTGCGTCGAAGAGTCCTACAAATGCGATGGCATTCCCGATTGCAACGATGGCAGCGATGAGCTTGGCTGTCCCTCGATGGGTCCCAATCAGTGTAATTTGGAGAAGCATTTCCGATGCAAATCGACTGGTTTCTGCATACCGATTGCTTGGCACTGTGATGGCTCCAATGACTGTTCGGATCACTCGGACGAGGAGGATTGCGGCCAGATCACCTGTGCCCAGAACTTCTTCAAGTGCAACAACACAAACTGTGTGTTCAAGGCGTACATCTGCGATGGCAAGGACGATTGCGGTGACAACTCCGACGAGGGCACCGAGCATGCCTGTGTGCCGCCTCCGTTCAAGTGTCCACATGGTCAGTGGCAGTGTCCGGGCGTTGCCGAACGCTGCGTGAACATAACCTCTGTTTGTGACGATACGGCTGACTGTCCCAATGGTGCCGATGAGGGCGAGGGCTGTGATCTGGCCGAGTGTCAACATCAAACGGGTCAGTGCTCCAGCTTTTGCCAGAAGACGCCGAACGGTGCGCTCTGTGTGTGTCCACCGGGCTCAGAGATTGGCCCAGATGGCTTCACTTGCGTGGATACCAATGAATGCGATCCACCCGGTCTCTGTTCGCAGGAATGCACGAACACAAAGAGTTCCTATTTCTGCTCCTGCACTCCCGGCTATGTGCTCGGCCCCAATAAGCATGCGTGCAAGGCTGTCAATCATACGGCTGCCTTCCTGATCATCTCGAACAGGCATTCGATACTGGTCGCCGATCTAAAGGAGCAGGGACTGGAGCGTGTGCCCATCATTGTGGAGAATGTGGTTGCGACCGCTTCGAATATGCACACGGGCACCATTTTCTGGAGCGACATGAAACTGAAGAAGATATCGCGTCTGGATCATGGCATGGAGCCACAGGAGATTATCAACACCGGCCTGGATCTGGTCGAGGGTCTGGCCTACGATTGGATTGCCCAGAATCTCTACTGGCTGGACAGCAAGCTGAACACGATCGAGGTGTCCGCTGAGAACGGTTCGAATCGTTTGGTGCTCGTCCGAGAGAATATAACACAACCGCGTGGCATGTGCATTGATCCCAGTCCCGAGGCACGCTTCATCTTCTGGACAGACTGGGGCGAGAATCCGCGCGTCGAAAGGATCGGCATGGATGGCACCATGCGCAAGACAATCATCAATACGAAGATCTACTGGCCCAATGGCCTGACATTGGATATTGCGACGAAACGCGTCTACTTTGCCGACTCCAAGCTGGACTTTATTGACTTTTGCTACTACAACGGTACGGGGCGTCAGCAGGTGCTGGCCAGCAGTCACTATCTACTGCATCCGCACTCACTGTCCCTGTTCGAGGACACGCTCTACTGGACGGATCGTCAGCTGAACCGTGTACTGTCCGCAAATAAGTTCCGTGGCAAGAATCAAACCGTTGTCTCCCATCTAATTAGCCAGCCGCTGTCGATACACGTGCATCATGCCTCGCTGCAACCAATGTATCCGAATCCGTGTGCCCAGGCCCGCTGCCAGCATCTGTGCCTGCTCAGTCCGAGTGCCAGCGAGGGCTACTCCTGCAAATGCAAGCCGGGCTTTCGTTTGCTCAGCGAGGGTCGGTGCATCGAAGAGGAGAATCCCTATCTGATGGTTGTCAAGGGTACCCAAATAGTTGACTTACCGCTGAATGGCGGCGATGCCAGAGCCGGCTCCTTGGCACCCGTCATTGGCATTGAGAGCAGCACTGGCCTGGACTTTGACCGGAAGGGTGAGACTTTGTATTGGGTGCAGGGACGTGAGGACGATGAAGAGAATTGCACCATCTTTACGACACCCTACGGCGGCGGCAATAAAACACTTTTCCTGGACATCGATACGGGCATTGTGGGAGCACCGTATACCATCGCGTTCGATTGGCTCGGTCGGAATCTGTACATCGGCAATCGGGTGGCCAGCAACATTGAGGCTGTCCGTGTGGATGGCAAGCAAAAGTATCGCACTGTCATATTGGCGAACGATGGCAGCGAGAATTCGGTGTCCAAGCCGAAGCAACTGGTGCTCGATCCGAGTGAGGGTAAGCTGTTCTGGATCGATGAGGGTGTGCTTGAGGTGCCGGTGAAAATTGCACGGGTCGATATGAATGGGCAGGATGCGCGTGTATTGCGCAAGGACCTCAAACATCCGGAGAGCATTGCGCTCGACATTGAGAAGAAGATGATCTACTACAGCACCAGCCACTCGGCATCGATCTGCTCGATGGACTACAATGGTGAAGATCACACGATCATACTCAATGAGGATCAGGCCATATCGCGTCCACGCAGCCTGGGTGTCCTGGACCATCGCCTCTACTACCTGGACCCCGTGTACGAGAAAATTGTGCGCGTCGATTTGCCGCGAGGTGATAATCCCAAGACAATTATCGACAACGAGCCCGATTTGCGTAGCATGATGATCTACAAGAAGCGGGCACTCATGCAGCATCCTTGCCAGACTGGCAACGGCGGCTGCAAGCAGCTCTGCATACCGGGAGCTGCTGCATCGCGGACATGCGCCTGCGGCATTGGCTACCACAAGGAGAACGAGATTAATTGTGTGGCGTACAAGACATTTGCCGTCGTCTCCCAACTGGACATGATACGCGGCTACAGTTTAACCGATAGCTCGGAGGCAATGGTACCTGTCAGCGGACAGGGTCATCATATACTGCATGTGGACGTGATGTTCCGTGATCAGTGGATCTACTGGGCGGAATTTAATCGCGGCTACTGGAACGGCATCTTCCGCTCACGACCCAACGGCACAGATGTGCAGCATGTGGTCAAGGATGGCATCGGTAGCAATGGCATACGCGGCTTGACCATTGACTGGGTGGCTGGCAACATGTACTTCACGAACGTCTATCCGCATGAGAACTATGTGGAGGTCTGTTGGCTGGATGGGAGCAATCGGAAGGTGCTCGTCAAGACGACCAACGATGCGCCGCGTGAGCTGGCCGTCAATCCGATCAAGCGACTCCTCTACTGGATCGACTACGGTCAGCATCCGCGCATTGGCAAAGCGATGCTCGATGGCAGCAAATGGCAACCCTTGGTCACATCGGGCATATCGTTACCACGTGACCTCACCATCGATATGCAGACGCACGATGTGTTCTGGGTTGACTCCAAGCTGGACACCATACAAAAAATCTCGTACAATGGTGTCAATCGCAAGGTGATCCGACGCGATCTTCCCAATCCGATGGGTATAGCCATTTTCCGCAACGATGTCTACTGGGTGGATCGAAATCTGATGACAGTGTTCAAGGCATCCAAGCTGTTTGGCAACGATACCGAGGTCACACGCGTGCGCACCAATCTGGAAAAGCTGCGCGACATTGCCATCTATGACATTAACAATCAGCCGGCCGATGACAATAATCCGTGCGCCCAGCTGGGTAACGGCGGATGCGATCAGCTCTGCTTCAGTTTCCCGCCCGAACCCTCAACGGCGAAGAACTATCGTTGCGATTGCGCCACGGGAAAACTGGGCGCCGATAATCACACATGTGAGACGGTCAATGAGTATTTGGTATTTGCGACCCGAACGGAGATTCGGGCGGTTAATTTGGATCCGCATTCAACGGAGGTGCCATTCACGCCCCTTTCAAATCTGACCAATGTGGTCGGTGTTGACTTTGATTTCGCCGGCAATCGGATGCTGTACACCCAGATCCGGCCGTGGGCGAAAATTGCCTACACGCAGGCGAATAAGCCAAGCCACAGCGATATCACTGTGGTGCTCAATAAGGGCATCAATCCGGAGGGCATTGCGTACGACTGGACACAGAGCAAGATCTATTGGACGGACAGCTCGAATAACTCAATTTATGCGATGAATCTCGTTGGCACAGAACTGGTGATGATTGCACGGGTCGAACGACCACGTGCCATCGTCCTGGATCCGTGCAATGGCACACTGTTCTTTACCGACTGGGGTCGCTTCGGTACCTCCGGCAAGATTTTCCGCACTACGATGGCCGGCTCACTGAAGCGGGCCATTGTCGACAAGGAGCTGTCACAACCCAGTGGTCTGGCCATTGACTATGACGAACGTAAGCTCTACTGGACGGATGCCGTGCGCGAGAAAATCGAACGAGCCGATTTGGATGGTCGCAATCGGGAACTGCTTGTGGCGGCTACCATTTATCCGTTTGCGATCACCGTGTTCCGCAACTATATCTACTGGACGGATGTCCAGCTGCGTGGCGTCTATCGGGCCGAGAAGCATACGGGCGCCAATATGGTGGAGATGGTGAAGCGATTGGAGGACTCGCCACGCGATATACGCATCTTTAGCTCCGAGCGCCAGAAGTGTAATGTGAATCCGTGCCGCATTAATAACGGGGGATGTGCCCAAAGCTGCCATCCGGCGCCGAACGGGAAGGCCGAATGCAAGTGCGATGAGAACTCCAAGGTTGTCAATGAGGGTCGCATGTGTGCGCCCCGAAATAATACGTGCGAGTCGAGCAAGTTCTATTGCCAGAATGGCAAGTGCATTTCACGGATGTGGTCATGCGATGGTGACGACGACTGCGGTGATAATTCCGATGAGGATCTCAACTATTGTGCCTATCATTCGTGCTCGCCAAATGAGTTCCGCTGCAATAACGGTCGGTGCATCTTCAAGTCGTGGAAATGCGATCACGAAAATGACTGCAAGGATGGCTCCGATGAGCTTAACTGCAGCTATCCGCCCTGTGTCGATGGGGAGTTCACCTGCGCCAACGGGCGCTGTATTCCGGAGGCGCAGGTTTGCAACGGTGTCAACGATTGCAAAGATAACGCCACCTCGGACGAAACGCACGAACGTTGCCCGATGAACACCACATGTCCGCTCAACCATCTCAAGTGCGAGAAGACAAACATCTGCGTCGAACCCTATTGGCTGTGCGATGGCGATAACGATTGCGGCGATAACTCCGACGAGGATCCCTTGCACTGTGGTCAGCGCACGTGTCCAACGAACAGCTTCCGCTGCCCGAACCATCGCTGCATTCCGGCCACCTGGTATTGCGATGGCGACGACGATTGCGGCGATGGTGCCGACGAGCCGCCAGATTACTGCAAATCGGAGGGTCGCACTTGCTTCGGCGATCTGTTCACCTGCGACAACGGCAATTGCATTCCACGCATCTACATCTGTGATGGCGACAACGATTGTCTGGACAACAGCGATGAAGACAATCGGCATCAGTGCAGTGAGTATTTTATTAAGTCATAACCAAAATCGATTTTAATCGATTTCATTCACTTTTTAGACGATCGGAAATGTGATGAGGAGACTGAGTTCACGTGCGTGGAGAACAAGTCGTGGCAGCGGGCCCAGTGCATACCCAAAAAGTGGATATGCGATGGGGATCCGGATTGTGTTGATGGCGCCGATGAGAATACAACGCTACACAATTGCGCCACCCAGCAGCCATGCGGTGAGGATATGTTTACCTGCGGCAACGGTCGCTGCATCAACAAGGTAAGTGCTCAAAATAAAAAAGGTCATCAAAGATCATAATCTACTCTCGAATGTATCAGGGCTGGATTTGTGATCATGACAATGATTGCGGCGATGGCACTGATGAGGGCAAATTCTGCAATTCCAAATACAAGACGTGCTCCCCACTGGAGTTCACGTGCCAGAACTTCAAGTGTATCCGCAATCAGTATCGATGCGATGGCGAAGACGATTGCGGCGATCATTCCGATGAGGTCAACTGCAAGAAGGAGAATGTGACCTGTGCCCAAGGACAATTTGCGTGCACCAATGGCCAGTGCATCGACTACAGTCTGGTCTGTAACAAGGTGGCTGACTGCACCGATGAATCCGATGAGCCAGCCCACTGCAATGTGGATGAGTGCGCCAAGGTCGAGATCAATCAATGTGGACACAAGTGTGTGGATACGCTAACCGGCTACTACTGTGACTGCAACGAAGGCTACAAGTAAGTAGTATTCCATCTATTCCCATTTAACATAGGTGATTGACGAACTGATTGACAAGCTGATTGACGAACTGATTGACGAACTGATTGACAAACTCATTCGATTAGTGACCAGCCAGCAAGCTACAATTTACATTGAAAGCGGAAAACTGGCGCAGTTTGAGGCTCCACTTACTACTCTCCCAGTTTCCAATTGGAATCTCATCATCTCTCTCTCTCTCTTTCGCCCTCTCCATCTCTCTCTCTCGCAGGCTGTTGGCCGATGGCAAAGCATGCGCAGATGTGGATGAATGTTTGGAGCAGCCGGGCGCCTGTTCGCAGCACTGCTCGAATACGCCGGGCAGCTTCTACTGCAAGTGCGACGAGACCTACTATGAGAGGCAGAACGATGAGCACACCTGCAAGCGGAAGGACAGCATTCCGCCTTGGCTGATCTTCACCAACAAGTACTATGTGCGCAACATGTCCGTCGATGGCCGTCAATATAATCTGATGCATCAGGATCTGATGAATGTGGTGGCCCTCGACTTTGATATCAAGGATCAGTATATGTATTTCTGTGATGTCACTGCCAAGACGATATTCCGTGCCAAATACTCGGATGCCAGCGTTGATCTGCCAACGGAGCGTGAGGCTGTCATCCGGCATGATTCGCATGGCTTGGAGGGCATCGCGATTGATTGGGTCGGTCGCAAACTCTACTGGCTGGACAGGCACTCAAAGAATCTGGATGTCTCCGAATTGGATGGCACCAAGCGCAAAACACTGCGCAGTGGTGTCGTTGATCCGCGTGCGATTGTTGTCCATCCGGGCATTGGTTACTTGTACTTCACATCCTGGCATCTGCAGGCCTACATCGCCAAAATGGGCATGGATGGCTCGAATTTTACACGCATTCTCAACTGGAATGACGGGATCGCCTGGCCAAATGCTTTATCCATTGATTATTTCACAGATCGCATTTATTGGGCAGATGCGCATTTGGATTACATTGCATACACGGATCTGGAGGGACGTCATCGTCACGTTGTCCTATCTGGCAACAGTGTGCCGCATGTGTTTGCCCTGAGCCTGTTCGATGACTTCATCTACTGGAGCGATTGGAATCTCAAGGCTATTGTACGCGCCAATAAGTTCCATGGCGCCAATTACACGGTGCTCCGAAACACAACACATCGCCCATATGATCTGCACATTAATCATCCGCTGCGGCAGTTGCCCTACACGAATCCGTGCGGCACGAATAACGGCGGCTGTTCGCATCTGTGCCTGATAGCACCGCCGCCGGAGTCCACCTACCTGAACATCGAAGGATACATTGAGGAGGGTGCACCGATCTTCAAGTGCGCCTGTCCCAATCAGTTCTACCTGGCGCGCGACTCGAAGACGTGCATAGCCAACTGTACGGCGGGGCAGCACTTGTGCGGCGGCAGCGATGAGAAATGTATACCCTGGTTCTGGAAATGCGACGGCGAGAAGGACTGCAAGGATGGCTCCGATGAGCCGACAACCTGTACACCGCGCCACTGTCGCGCCGGCACCTTCCAATGCAAGAACACCAACTGCACCCCATCCGCCACCATCTGTGATGGCGTCGATGACTGCGGTGATGGCAGCGATGAGCAGAACTGCGAACTGCCCTGTCCGCTGTCCGACTTCAAGTGCAAGACGAGTGGACGCTGCATCCTCGACAGCTGGCGCTGTGATGGCGATGCCGATTGCAAGGATGGCAGTGATGAGGATCCCCTTGTCTGTCGTAAGTACTGATTCCAGCCCCCTTTTGCATCCTCTGAACAAAATATGAGATACCATTTTCAAATTCTCTATTTCTGGCCGTGTAGACAAGCGCACCTGCGATCCGGACACGGAGTTCTCCTGCAAGAATGGACGCTGCATTCCGCAGCTGTGGATGTGCGACTTTGACAATGACTGTGGCGACGATTCCGATGAGCCAGCTTACATGTGCCGGCAGAGGAACTGCACCACTGGATGGCAGCGCTGTCCGGGTCAATCGAATTATCGCTGCATACCCAAGTGGCTGTTCTGCGATGGCAAGGACGATTGCCGGGACAACAGTGACGAGCTGCCGGACAATTGTCCCAAGTGCTCCGCAGAGACGGACTTCAAGTGCGGCAACAATCGATGCATACCAAAGTAAATATGATTCACTCAATTCCAGAAGATTATCCATAACGTATTCGCACTTTCTTGCACGGTTCACAGGCAATGGATGTGCGACTTTGCGGATGATTGTGGCGATGCCAGCGACGAGAACGATGCTATATGCAAGGGTCGCTATCGGGAGTGCTCCGAATCGGAGTTTAGATGCGGCAACGGCAAATGCATCTCGTCCCGCTGGCAATGCGATCACGAGGATGACTGCGGCGACAACTCGGATGAGATGAACTGCGAGGGATATCAGTGCAAGAATGGCACATTCCAATGCGCCTCGGGCCACTGCATCGCCAGCTATTTCCGCTGCGATGGCGATCGCGATTGTCGCGATATGTCCGACGAGGTTGGCTGCCCGCCCCGATTCCCCGGCGGCCGGTTCTGTCCGGAATCACGATTCCAGTGCACAAACAATCTGTGCGTCTCCCTGACGGATCTGTGCGACGGCACCGATGACTGCGGCGATGGCAGCGACGAGGATCCCAAGGTCTGCAGCGATTTCAATTGTGACACCCTGCGTCGCTTCCAATGCGCTAATCATCGTTGCGTTGCCCGGTATCAAATCTGCGATGGCATCGACAACTGCGGCGATGGCAGCGACGAGAACAACATGACCCTCTGCGCCAGCAAACAGAAGCCCTGCGATCTCTATACGCAATATCAGTGCGCCAACAAGCACTGCATCGAACGTGCCCAGGTCTGTGATTTCTCCGATGATTGTGGCGATGCCAGCGATGAGCTGGGCTGCCATCATACGAGCAGCTGCTCGGAACAGAATCGCGGTGGTTGTCAGCATCACTGTCACAATCTAACCGATGGCGGCTACATATGCACCTGTTATCCGGGCTACATCATTGCGACGGACAACAAGAAGCGGTGCGCCGATGTCGATGAGTGTGCAACAAGGCAACACACGTGCTCGCATCAGTGCCACAACATGAATGGCACATATTCGTGCAGCTGCCGCGACGGTTTCCATCTATCCGATGGCAGCAGTGGCGTCTGTAAGGCCGAGAAGGAGGATGTCATCTTGGTGTTTGCCAATGGGCCAGAGATACGCGGCCTTGATCTGCAGAAGAAGGAGGAGTTCGATGTGATTGCGGCTGAGAAACGCATCGAGGCCCTCGACTATGATGCACAAGAGCAGATTGTGTTCTGGGCGGATAGCTATGATAAGACCATCAAGCGCTCCTACATGGTGAACGCGGCAGATGGCCAGGCAAAGATCGGTTTCGCTCAGGACCTCAATATGAAGGGAGGCTCGAAGCCGACGGCCGTTGCCGTTGATTGGCTCGCCTCGAATCTCTACTGGACGGAGGTGGATCGCACTGGTTCGAAGCCGCGTGGTCGTGTCATGGTGGCCAAAACGGATGGACGATATCGCCGATCGATTGTGAATGCCGGGTTGGAGGTGCCGACCTCAATTGCAGTGAATCCACAGCTGGGACGCATCTATTGGGCCGATGCTGGCTCTGCGCCCAAAATCGAAGTCTCCTGGATGGATGGCTCCAAGCGACGTCCGCTTATTACCGAACAAATTCGTCATCCCGCTGGCCTCACCATTGACTACGCACAGGATCACATCATCTACTGGGTGGATACCAAGCTCAATGCCATCGAATCGATGCGAGCCGACGGCTCGCGACGCAAGGCCATCGTTAAGGGTGACCAACTGCGTCATCCCGTCTCGCTGGATCTGTTCGAGTCCAATATGTTCTGGGTGACACGCGACACGGGCGAGCTGCTGCGCCAGGATAAGTTTGGACGCGGCGTTCAGGTGGTGGTGCATCGCAACCTCGTCAATCCGTCCGGCCTGAAGGTCTACCACGAGAAGCGCTACAACACCTCGCTGAGGAATCCGTGTTACAAGTCGAGCTGCTCGCATCTGTGTCTCCTGGTGCCCGGCGGACATCGTTGCGCCTGTCCAGATACGTCCGGACCGTTGCCCTCGCATCGCAGCACAGCCGAGGTCATCTGCGATGCAGCAGCGGAACGTCCACGACCCGCCCCACGCATTTGTCCATGTCGCAACACCGGCCTCTGCAAGGAGAATGATCGCGGCGAGCTGTACTGCGACTGCCCGCCCGAATTCACGGGCGATCACTGCGAGCGGAGCACAACGGGTGCCTTCGGGCATGGCGGCGCCAATGTCACAGCCGTCGTCGTGCCCATCATGGTCATACTCTTGGTCATGATGGCCGCCGCCGGCGCCTGGTATGTCATCCGCAAGCGTCCATTGTAAGTACACCGATTAAGTAAACCAATTTCTAAATATATTCTTATATATATATATTTGAAACCAATTTTGTATCCTTACGATTCCCAACTGATTATTTTACTCTGTGTGTTATGCAGCGGCAAATTGGCGCGCATGCCAGCAATGACGTCATCCCAGAGCGTCACCTTCCGGCATGGCTCGAATGTGGAGTTCAGCGAGAGCGGCTTCCCGGGCGCCTCGGCACCTGGCGCCAACGACATGGCGCCCATCGAAGGCTACAACCTGCAGACGGTGAATGCGAACAAGGCTCGCGACTTTGCCAATCCCATGTACGATGCTGTACAATCGGGAACCAACACCGATCCGGGCATGAGCAATGGCTCAGGTAAGCAACAAGCAGACAAAACCAGCAAAGTCAAGAGAGAACCGACTGCGAAATACTCTGATATCAATCAGCCATACCATCTGACAGCAGGTACCACAGGAGGTTTGCAGGAGATTCCTAGTAATCTAACTTCCAAGTTTGCCTTACAAATTGCGGTAGATATACGCTTTTGTCTGCTTTAAGGGCGGGAGTGGGCGTGATCAAAAAAAATGTTGGAGTTTTGTAGTAATCTTCCTTCCAAATTTGGTAACTGTAGCTCTTAAATTGCGGGAGTTGTGGGTTTTTGGGTATTTTGGGGCGGGAGTGGGCATGAGCTGAAAACAACTTGGAGAATTGGTAGTCTGCCCTCCAAACTTCATAACTATTGCTCTTAAAATGGGGGCGGGAGTGGGCGTGGTCTACTGTATTCATAACAGTATACATTTCAAACTTGGTGACTAGCTTCAAAACTGTGTTTGATATTTGGATTTATCGGTGTAGAGTGTAGAGTGCAACAAGAAGCTGGAACCGAACATAATAATTTTAATTTAACCGAAAAAATCATCAGTAGAATAATGAAGATTAATTTTTATCTTGTCAGATTCAAGTCACAAACAAAAAAATCCAAAGTCACACAATAATCCTTATTATTATAGTTTATTGAGTTTTTTTGTTTAAATACAAAAATGATTATTTTAGTTTTATTTCGATTTCATATGCAGTAATTTTATGATTTTTGCATAAATAAATTATATGATATATTGATTATATGAGAATTGTATTAAGCAAATATATCTCAACTCTGCATTCTCTCTCTCACTCTCTCTCTATCTCTATTTGTCTCTGTCTCTGAACAGGCATCTACGATGTGCCACAGGACCCGTCCAAGTCAAAGGCCATGGGCCATTCTGGGTCGTTCACGGAGCCCGCCTCGGCCATAATAGCGC
Source organism: Drosophila nr. perissopoda 5 BK-2023a (assembly GCA_035044105.1). Classification (NCBI taxonomy): domain Eukaryota; kingdom Metazoa; phylum Arthropoda; class Insecta; order Diptera; family Drosophilidae; genus Drosophila; species Drosophila nr. perissopoda 5 BK-2023a. Next base: position 5,563,328 of record JAWNMK010000121.1, read on the forward strand.
CCAGCAGCATTACGCACAAGTCATCGCCGCAGTTGCAGCTGCGCACCAGGGAGCTGGACCCATCGGCCGATACCGGCAAGGACACACAGTATCTGGTCGAGGAGGATAAGTCAGAGTGCTGATATCAAGCTTATCAGGCAGCGGTAACGCGATCGCTCAGCTGTCGACGTCAGCAGCGATCGAAGACACGCCCAAATAGTTATCCGCTGCACACATAGCATCGACTCATCCAACAACAGCAAAAACACAGGCAACAAGAACAGCAACAACAACAACAGCAACACCAAGAACAACAGCAACAACAACACAGCAAGCATCACAAATCTTGGCATGCAGCCAGCAGCGAGGGCAATGCAAGACAAACCACTAAGGTCTAGAGTTTATATATATATATATATATATCAGTGACCCTCGCTGAAAGCAATCTTTAGCCCCCGCCCCCAACTTTTACCCTACCCCCCGCATACACATATCCTTGGAGACGAATGAGGGGGCAAATGGAAGCGCCCCGATAAACTAACAAAAACAAAAAAAAAACAAGAACAAAGCAAACAAAAAACAAAAAAAAAAAATCAACTGTTGCAATTATTATTATATAAATCTATATATAAATTTATATATATATACACTATATACCATATACTAAATACACATACATTTGCATATGTATGCACACTAAGTTAGGCGGCGCCAACTCGGTTCCAAGCTAAAGCGCCCCGAAGACGAGCGCCTTTTGAAAAGCCAGCGAATCTCTAAATGAAAGCGCCACAAAAATAACATTTTCGAGTCCAATTTTGAGGCGCGCATTCAAGACACACAAACACACACACACACACACACACACACACACACACCCATACACAGCAACAACAAACAAAAAAAAAAAGAAGAAAAAAAACTTTGTAAAGCCAAAATGTTTTTTTTTTTTTTTAAAGCCATTTTTGCGCCTGATTGCAAAAACAGAAGGAAAACGAAAAAAGAAAAAAGAAAAACTAAAACAAAAAATGAATATGAATTGTAAAAAGGCATAGAGTATATTTTTCTGAACGCTAAATGACAATATTAACTATATACTTATGTATCTAAATGTCTATGTATACAAGGCAAAAACCAACGCGACGATATCATATTACTATGTATGTATTTGTATTTGTTTAAACTTTCAAAAAGACAGACATCATTTATAAGCTAGGCGTCTTTTTTTAACGCAAAAAAATATTTAAAAAAACAAAGACAAAAATAAAAAAAGAAACAGGAAGCTAAAACTAAACCACAACAACAGCAATACAAAGCCACAACAAATTTAAAAACAATCCAAGCGGAATTTCTATATTTTTTCTAAAAAAAAAAAAATCTTAATAAAAAAAACATAAACTACGCAAAAAAAAAAAAAGAAAACAGAAATTAAAACTAAACACAAGCTTAATAACAAAATATAAGAATAAATGTGAACAAAAGAGAGAAAAAAAAGTGGAAATACGAAAGAAGAAAGATAAAACACGTTTGTGCTTACAAGTTGAAACAAATGAGTATGTAGATTAATGCGTTTAATATAATTATTTATTTTATTACACACATTCAATTTTAAAGTAATTTTTGTCTGTGCTACATTTTGCATTTCTCTGTGGTTAAGTTTTTTTTACATATGCGTTAACCTTCCAAGACATTCCATAGTGCGTGAGCCATGTTGAAGTTTGTCAGCCTCTTTTTCAAATTTTGGTATTTAAATTTACTTATTATTATATGCACACATGTATGTATGTGTACTATTATATATAATTCTATATATATATATATATACATACATATATATATATATATGTGTATATATATATATATATGTATGTATTTTGTTTGTTTGTAAAACAAAAGCGAAGCTTTGTTTGTGTGTGTAATTAACATGTAACATTTTTTTATATATTTAAACTAATGTTTTAATCCTTTTATTGATTCTGTCATTTGTTTATTTTTTTTTTTTTGGTCATCGAAAGTTTTGTAACTCTTGCAAATCTGTGCTTCCTTTCAGTTAAGCGTGTTTTTAGCATAAATTTTAGTGAAAGATGAACTAAATACGTACGTTCGTATGTTTGGCGTATTCCAACCAAGTTGACGGCATCCAGCCTAGAACACAACCTGGCTGGCAACCTTACATCTATATAAATAAATATCTATATATATATATATATATATATATACTACGATGATAATGTGAAAAGATGTGGAGAGAGTTAATGTATGTATATTTAATGTCAAGTGAATGAAAAACTATTTGTTGAAAGAAATTAATTTTTTTTTATTATACAAAATGAAAAACTAAAGAAAAAACATAAAATAAAAAATAATAAAAGAAAAATGTAAAATGTAAAAAAAAAAAACAAAACGAAACAAAGGAAACCAGCGAATCTTTTCAGCATTAACATTTCAGATTTATTTTCTTGTTTTTATTGATCGTGCAAATAAATAAATTGACATATAAGTATTTGTGCTAAATGCTAGGACCTAGACATATATATATATATAAATTTTGGAGACAACACTTTCACAAATAGGGACGACAAAAAGTTGTAGTTTTACAAAAAGTTTAGGCTTAACTAAATTGAAAAGTATTGCATGAGAGTGTGTTTGTGGCCGGGTATGCGTGTGTGTGAGTGTGTGTGTGTACGTGTGTGTGTGTGTGTGTATATTCTAATTATATGTATTTAGGCTTGAGTATGATTACTTATGCTTAGACCTTTAGGTGAATTGCTTAAGTCTTGGTGAGGCAGATGATTATCGTCGTACTTATTAACAAATTAGCTTAAATCTTAAAAAAAAAATATATAAATATATATTATTTATAAATTTAAATGGACACACACACACACGCACGCACACACACTCACAGTCGCTTAGCTGATGATAGATGTGGTGTGAATCTGGCTGGGCTAATCGCTCGTCTTCAAGCGCTTCACCGGCCCATCGCTACCTTGCGAATTGGAGTCCTCCGAGAAGGGCATGCTCGACACAAAGTCAGCGCCCTGACTGTCGCTTACAACGGAGAAACCTGCCAGCCAAAAAGATCGAAACAAAAGATTATTGATTAAAACTGAGGCCGACACTCTGAGACTGAGACTCACATGTATTTGAATCGTCGGCGGTGAGGCCGGCATAGCTTGGCGTTATTTGGGGTGGAGTGGGCGTGCCCTTTTGGGAGTTCTCCTTGTCGCTGATCTTGTTGCTCAGCTGCAGCTGCTTTGTCTTCTTCTCGCTGTTCGAGGATATCGGCACCCATTTGTAGATCTTCATTGTCGTGTCGCTGATGGTCACCCACTTCTTCTCCCAGTGTCGCACCTTGTCCACCGCCTGCATAACACGCTTGATATCATCCTTGGCCCGGCTCCGTGTCTCGGCGCGCACACTACGTGACATTTCTCACTCTCAAAACGTGCCGATGTCGATGGCGTCTGCAAGGCGGCTAAAACTGACAATGCGGCCGACGGTATGACGGGTGCGGCGCTGCTGCAACTTTTTTGAGCCCGTGCTCCTCGCCCTGATGTGTTGTGTAGCGTTGCAATGTGTTGTATTGTGCGTTAAGCGTCTGTCTTGAGGGGTTTTTGGGGGAAACGCTTTTATTTTATTGCAATTCTCAATCAAGGCGAGAAGCGAGGATACATTTGTGAGCCAGTGGTGAAAAGCGTTCCATAGTTGATATCGGTATATCGATGTTGCGATATATTTTAATGGAATTACCTTACCTTTATTAAGGTACATTTTGATATGCATCCCTTCTCTTTCAGCTTCTAGATCTATGCTGCATCAATTAACACGAAAATATTATTTTATTTTTTTTTTATTATTTATTTATATTTATTGTATTTAAGCACAATGAGGCCCAATACGGCGAACAAGTATTAGTAATAATATAGTCGTAATAAATAAATATTAGGAAACATATCTATGTACAAATTTATAAATGACATATTCCCTCATATTTAATCAGCAGCATGTGGGCAGTATCGATACTTTTGCACCTACCCTTATTCTCGTGTCACAACTCTCACGTCTGAAATTTATATTTTAATCGATACTTGCAAATTTAAATTGTTCTTATCAATTTATGCTACCACTTTCACAATTGGAAATCAGAGTATCATCTAAAATAAGGCGATTTTATTTGAGAACACTTTTTATGTCCATGTCACGCATAATTTCCAACATAACGCACTATCGCGTACTAGTCATCGTGCTGTCAAATTTTCAAATCATCGATAGGCATTACTGTCTAAACGAATTCTGTTAACATGCTGTTGAAGAGCTCATGCCTTAACATCGCGTTTACAGAAACAAAAGTTTTTCGACAATCGAAGGGCGAGGAAATTATGCGCAGCGCGGTGTTGTGGTTATTTTTTTTATTTATTTTTACGTAAATACATAAATATACATATATATCAAGTGCATAAATGCGATGAAGTGTAAATGTAAAGTGAACGTGTCGATTTAAGTGATGTCTGTGCATGCGGCTCTGCCCTCTGCTTTGGCTTTCGATTGAAAGTTGACAGCGGACGAAATTGCAGGCAACGCCATCATCAACGTCGTTCGTTCAGGAGAGGAGTGGAGTGGTGGGGAGAGAGCCAGCGAGAGGGATAGTGGAGAGAAGCGGAACGACGGGTTCGAGGAGGAATATCGCAAAAAAAATTGCAGGCAACAACAACGTGAGTGCGTGTGTGAAAAAAAAAGAGAAAAAGCATTAAAAAGCCAGAATAAGAAGAAGCAGCAGCAGCGACTCGGGGAAAAAAGAAGCAAACGACTAGTCGAAAGAAAAAGAGCGCAAGGTGGGAAGCAAGAATAACAGAATAACAGGAGAAGGGCGACTTACAGCAGGCAAGAGAAACAAAAAGGCAAAAAAAATTAAAAAAAAAAACAGGAGTACGACGAAAACAGTACCAAAGGGAAGACTGCAACAGCCGCAACAACAAAAGCAGCGGCAACAACAGCAACTATAACAGCAACAACAACAGCAGCAACAACAACAGCAGCAGCAACAACAACAACAGCAGCAGTAACAACAACAAAATATTAGCAAACAGCAAGAGCAAAAAACAATTCAAATAGTTTTCATTTGGATAAAGCGAAAACGCATTGTTGTCTGTGCATGTGTGTGTGTGAGTGTGAGTGTGTGTGTGCCTCAATCTCTATCTGGGTGTGCGTGGGTAGCTGTGTGTGTGTGTGTGACGATATGTTTTTATAACATCACCTACATAATTCGCAGCAAGCAGCAGCAGCAGCAACAACACGGTGAGAAGAAGAAGCTGGAGCTGGAAAATCAACTTGTGGCAAAAACAACAGCAACAACAACAAACGCTCGCTCGATCAAATTTCACGCATCGCCTAGCCGTCTCGTATGTTGTTTTCTGTCTCTGTCGCACTTGCAGTTGCACACGATCCGTCATCACTAGCTCATCGTTATCGTCATCGTCATCGTTATCATCATCGAGATATCGACTATTGCATCGACTTCATAAACAACAACAAAAAGGAGGCGCCAACTGACGTCGCCGCATCATCATCAGTAAACACAACAGCGACATAAACAACAAAAAACAACAACACAATGCCCAAATGCGATGTGAAAACCCGTTACATTCCGGCGACTTTCGCATGGATTGTGCTGCTACTGACCACATTTCTCTTCTTCTTCTATCCGTAAGTATTTACCATTTTTTGCCATACTTGTATGTATGCCTATGTGACCCGAGATATAAGCATCTGGGTATGTGTATGTGCATTCCCTATGGAACTCTTCGAAAAGAATGTTGCAGTTTCATCAGTCATCAAGTGTACAACGCATGGAAAGAAAGAAAAGAAAACAAATGAATATATATATGTATATATATATATATATATATTTTTGATCAGCATCATTAACTTATATGTCAGGTTTTCTTTTATATATTAAAATGAAGTCAGTATCAATGCAAAGGGTATGTTGTCGGCGGTGTGGGCGGTTTTCGAATTCTGATATTGTTTTGTTCTTTCGTCATTTACCGTCATTCGTCAGTCAGTCGGTCGCTTTTCGATATTTACTTTGCGCTCATTTTCGTAGATTTTAACGGAGCTGCCTCAGGACGCATATGGCCCACCTACCGCTTGCACTACCCCCTTACTATTAAGTTGAGGACATTTATATGCCATGGTGGGTGGGGGAATGTGAGTAAGACATGCAATAATGCATAATTGCATAATTAAAACTGACGTCACAAGGAAGGAGGGAAATAAAAGGCGAACAAATTGCATTAAATTGCAAACGCAATAGAAACAAACCGGGAGTGAAGGGTGGTGGAGTTGGGTGGGGCTTTGGTAAGAAACAAAGGAAGTAACTGCCATGAGGACGACCAATTCTTACCCTACCCGTCCAAAAGGTCTTTGTTCTTTGTTCTCAGTTCTTGTCAGTTGTTTGTTGTTTATTGTTAAATGAATCAGCGAAGCTTTTTGGCGTCTGTCTGTCTATCTGTCTTACCACACAGCTCATAGACTTGCCAGACCAGAGAGAGAGAGAGAGAGTAGTCACACTAAGGCAGTGAAGCATTATTTCGAACAGTTTGTCACATATCAAAAGTTTGTCACAAAAATATATTGATTTAATTTAAAATTATTTATAAAAGTATTATAAATTAGAAAATATGTTTTTTTATTTATTCTTATATTTAGAATGTACCAAGTATAATAAAATTGTACCATCAATTTCTAGTTTCTTCCGTTTTTCAGTTTTAGAGCCCAAAATGCTTAGCAAAAATGTTTTTTTTTTCGAATATCTTCGACTTTCTTTAATGCTCTTGAGACAATTTTAAATGTAATGCCAGAAAGAAATATAGATATGGAAAAAATAAACTAGGCTAGTCTCCACACACCACAAGGCTATTCAAAATCTCAGATAAATTCTCTGGTTCATCATTTATTACCCTCCTCTCTTTGACTGCTTTACACGTGCCGTTGGTTGCTTGGAGAGGAGAGGATGTGTCTGGCTCTCAGAGGGGAGTTTCAAGAGTTGTACCAAATAAGCTTAATGCCACAGGTTGTGTGTGACCTCTGTCCCAAACAACACAAATAAGGCCACGATATGAACCAACCCCCCACGGCACCTCCTCACACACACACACACACACACATTGACTTGGCAGAAACGGTGACGACGCGCCCCGAAAAATTGACGAAAATCAACAAAAGCGAAACCGCAAAGCATGCGAAATGACGATGAAAGCGAAAAGCAACAAGAACAATAAGAAGAAGAACAACAACAGCAAATTCAACGCCACAAATGCACAACAATATATGTGTGTATGCATGTGTGTGTGTGTGTGTGTGTGTGTGTGTAAATAAAATAAAGCTATGGTCAAACATCACATTCAGCTGAAATTGAATTAACAGCAACAAAATTAGATTTGTTAGTTCAAAATAAATAAATGTTATGCACATATTTAAAGTGAGTTTTTAGTTGAAACTTATTTATTTTGAGCTCAATGCAGGAAAATATAATGTTGGCAAAAAATGGGAAAAATAAGAGAATTCCAAAAACGCATTTGTGACACCATAAAAAATTCATATTTTTTCTTTTCAATTTTACAAAATTGCCCAAGTCAGTAAATTGAATTGAATATTTTTGAATAAGTTCCAAGAACATTAGTGAATAATACAACATAAGAAAAATATATAAAATGATATTAAGGTTTTTTTTTTTTTAAAGAAATGAGAGTGTATATATTAATTTCCTTTATCAAAATACTGTCTTGACACGTATTTTATAAATGCTTTATTTTTCAACTAGCTGAACAAAAATATTCAAGAGAATTTATTGCAATTTGAAATTTGAATATTAAATTCTGTATAATTTGATAGAGAAAAAAAAAATCATTAAAATTTCCTGGCTTTGTTCAATTGGAAAAACAGTAAAAATTATTTATAAATATTTGTTCGCTCATTTGTTGACCATTGCTGTATACACATACATACATACATACGTGTGCACACACTCACATACACAAACACATTCACACACAAAAACGGTTTGTTAGATTTGGCAGTCAACGATAATAAAACGGTTAGCAGCAATAAGAACAATTCAACTGCGTCACTTTAACGCTCGACAATGTTAACATAAAACAGCTCGCTCTCTCTCTCTCTCTCTGTCTGTCTCTCACTCTCCCCCTTTCCCCTCACCCCATCACCCACGCACTTACCTGCCCATCCCTTTCCGGCGGCTTTGTCACCCGGCAACCATTGAAATTTTATAAGCAAGTGTCGCATTTTCCACCAGTTGCCTCGCATACACACACACAGGCACTCACAGATGCAAACAAATGCACACACACACACACACACTGTGTCGGTGTTTTATTTTGCTGTTATCTGTTTTATTTGATTCCATTCCAAGTTGACCACAACTCGATGCGAAAGAAAAACAAACCAGATTGCCTTGAACCTGAATTTCTCACTTTTTAATTGGAAGAATTCTGGAATTCACCTAAACAAAATAATGCTCAATGTGTAAACAAGTGAGACAAAAAACTTGTGAATTTTCACAAATAAATTTAAATACATAATATGTTCAAAAAACAACATACCCTATGAATATACTCAACTCTTATGTTTTGCAAACAGAACAATAGAGAAATGAAAGTTTTCTTCATTTTATTTATTAATATTATTATATTATTATTATTAATATATTGTATTTTGAAAACTTATAAGTTATTTTATTCACACATACTGTCCCAGTTGTGTATGTATGCAAAATGTTACTTGTATTACAAATAGTTTCCAAATCTTTGTTGTATAAAATATGGAATGTATTTCTTTTTATGCAAAATGCAATAAACTTTGCGAAATTCTCATAGGAGTTCAAGTACCGCTAGTTTTGTCCAAGATTTTTGCTCAATTTTGAATTTGAATGGGATAATTAAGTATACATATTTATTTAATATTTGATAGGTGGTAACAGATAAGTTGCAAAAACACTTCGCGCCTCAGAAAATAGCGATGGTCATTACGCACAAGGATCCAAAGTCCCAAGTCCCACTACTTGACTTGAAACGATGCCAAATCGCATATTTTTTTTTAGTTATTAGCAAATCTGGAGGCTGCACACAATATGAACTGATTATTTCCATGGCAATTCTATATGTTATATTAATTTAATGGCATTGCTTTAATTCCAATTTTTAATAAATGTGTTTGAAATTTAATTCTTGATTATTAAACGTGTATTTAAACCGGAAAACTATTATGGAACAAAAAAAATTTGTAACATTATATCTTAAATATTATAAGGAAATAAGCAAGGATCTTATTCGAATGTCGCAGAGTGTATATCCTTGATATAGCTTCTGTTCAAAAGTTAAACATTATCAACTCAATTCTATTTGTTTTGTCATGTTTCAACGTTAAAGCTCGCAAATATTAATGCATTTTTGTGGCTGTCCTTTCAGTTGAGGTGTTTTCGATTTTCCCGCATTCCAATTTGATGTTCGTTTTCGTTGAATGTTAGCAGGTGAATTAAATGGTCATAAATAGAATTTAATTCAATTTGTCTCTAATTAATTTGTCAAATTGACATTTCAATTGGTATGGAATTGTATATCGAAATATTGTTGGTGTGTTTTTACTGTTAAATTCTTGCAGTTAAGTGCTGTAATTTGTGTTGAGAGTATTTCATGGATTTTATTTGATTTTTGGTTACCTTATTCTACTTCTTCGCTGTTGTTGTTGTTGCTATTTTTATTCTAATGGTTTTTATTTTGTTATTGGTGTTCAAATTACTTACCGCTAATACCTAATGGTGTTGTGGCACCTGTGTGTGTACGTAAAGTGCTCCAAGCCGAAACCATTTCCACTAATTATATTAGGACAAACTTTGCTTATGGTTTCCGTGAGCCGTGCGGTGAGGGGAGGCGGGTGACGGGAAAGCGCGCACTAATTTAACATAATTAAAAACAAAAACAAACGTATCTATTATAGATACGTACACATCGTAGGAGTAAAGCGCACTGAGAGAAAAGATGAAATTTCAAACTAAAATTAATTGCAAACCATTTCGAAATCCATGCCCGACTTTAAGCTCACAAACCAGAAAACAAAATCCCAAATTCAACTACATTTTTTTAAAAATTCCGATTTGGTACAGATTTTCTCTGTGTGTTTACCCTTATATATGCATGGGTGGATACGAATCTTGTCTCGAGAATTAAGACAATAACAGCTCCACAAATCCCACTCCAACTCCTAGATCTGCCTGTTTGTTATTGCAATTGTCACAATGCTTTTCTCTTCATACCCTGTAAAAAGAAGAGAAAGAAGTATCTCATCAAGACATCAAGATCTTCGTCTGTGCGTCTACTTAAAAAAAGTCAATCGAGCAGATTGTGTACGATGTGTTATATATAAATAATTGGTTATAGGGTATAGGTTAGTCGAGCTCTCGCTCTGTCTCTCTCTCTCTATCTCTCCCTCTCTCTCTGTCGAGAATAGAGAACTTCCACCTGTTTCTATTCCTTATATGCGTGGTATATTTCATGACTATGCCAAGTTTCTGATTGAATTCCAAACTTGTAGCTGTCGTGTGTATATGTGTGTTTTTGTGTGTGTGTGTGTGTGTGTGTGTGTGTGTGTAGCTACACCTGTTCACGTTCACCCACATGCAGCGCATCAAGGTACAAAAATATAATAATGACAATGAGAAAAGACAGCAGCTACAGATAATATGCAGGCTGTGTTTTCGATCAATCGAAACTTCAACTTGCAGCGGGGTTATACGAAAATGCATACAAAATTCCAACATGTGAACTTCTTGATTACAGAACGAAAAACTTGTTTACCTTTGTTTTATATGATGATTGTTTAAAGTATTAACAGACACATGGCATATGCATATATATGCCAAACAAATCGAATATCTTGGTAAACAATAGTATCGCGGATCGGTTGTTGCTATGTGGAGCTATATGCTAAATGATATTGTTATTCGATACAAAATGTCAATATTTGATATGGGCTTAAAGAATGGCTGATTCAGTCAACAGCATTCAATGGTTAGCTTGTTATATTTTTATATTATCTACATAGATATAAATATATATGTATATATACAGGTATAATATTCAATTATTCAGTTTGGGTAGTGGAACAGTTAACACCATGATTCACAATGGCTCGAATTACGTTTGGCAAATGCTTTGAAGCATTCCAGTTCTTATCAGTTGCTAATAAAGCAAGCACAAAATCTAATCTATTCATTTTATTAAAGCAAGTCCAATTATTTTATTTATCTTTGGTAACTTTCTTTTAAATTAATATTATTATTATTATTATTATTATTATTATTATTATTAGTAGTATTAAATTCGTCCATTGACGTAACTCAATGTTCAATATACCTTTTCAATTTTGCACATAATCGAACTCGTTCGTTCGTCAAATACTCTACTTCACCTCCCACTCGTTGCCCTATCTAGCCCCCCTCTCTCCCACAGTCACCTTCTGGCATTTTCCGAAGGCTTTGTCAACTTGTTAATGTGTGACGCTGCCTGTGCGACATCAGTGCTGGCTGACATTGCTCAGCGAGCTCGCTGCTTGTGCTGATAATAATAATAATAATAATAATAATAATAACAATAAAAAAAAAAAGCTATGTGAATGCGTTTGTTGATTTTTTTGCCCTTGCTATTGCGTTGATAATATCCGCCGGTCATCGCAAGCCACAGCAACAACAACGACAACAACAATAGCAACACAAAAAAAGCTCTGAAAATGAGTAACAAATAAATAAACAAAAACATAAAAAGTACAAACACGCACGCACAACATACATAAATAAAAGGCAATCGAGCAACTACCCTGTGATTAGCTCAAAATTAGCAAGAGCTTGTTTTGATTGGAGGATATATATCCTTGAAAAGCGTGAGATTGGAAATCAATACTATTCGATTTTGGTGTAGATCCCAAATACATTATTTTATAGCCAGTTTCCGCTATGACCAACATTTCGTTTATTCACATTATTCACATTTCGCGATTTCTTTATGAGTCGTCTGTCTCCGTTGTCGATAACGAGTGAGTGGCAAAATTGGCTGCGGGTCGGCTTAATTTCATTTGTCGTTTCGGAATGAATAAGAAAATTAATTAAAAAGTAAAAGAAATTAAAAAATTAAATAGTATTTAATTTCATCAAAATATTAACAATAAAATTGTTGTATTTGCAAATTGTCTCTGCATTTTCCCATTTCGGGCAAATTAGCCTGAAAGTGGATTGACTTTTGCTCTTGCACTTTGCACATTTATCAACAACAAATAAATAGAATCAAAAGAAAATCAAATATATATATATATATATAATCTATATAGAAATTGGACGGATACTTCAAATATTCGAACATTGAAACATTGAATCTCCTGCAACGGAAAGCTGAAACCGTCACTTCCAATCTTTCGGCTGCTTTTAGGATTTCTTCTCAATCGGCAAATCGCGCCCTTGATTAAACGTAGCTTAGTTTTGACCTCTAAGTCTATAGCTATATCTATATTCTAAGAGTAAATAGCAAAAAGAATTAATAACACAGAATTTAGTGTCAACTACTGAAGAACGCATTGAATAAAGGACCATGAATTGATAACACGATAAAGTAGGAATAAAGAGTAGTATCGTAGGTTAATTAGGTGGAGTCCATCGGTGTATGGTATATATATATACCCCTTATGGACGACTGAATGATTTGTTTCATTTGAAGATTAGTAGAATTGAAATTGCTCAACGGCAACCAGCCACCTTCAATTTGCACTTGGTTTTTTCATTTCGGTGCCAATTAACATTCGCATCACTGCCGCCAAAAAGTGATTATGACGTTGACATTCTTGTTGTTATTTTTTAACGTTGTTGTTATTGTTGTTGTTTTTTTTTGGTTGTTTTTTGTTTACCAATGCCAGTGACGTCGCTGTCGGGTAGCCACAAGACCAAAGCGGGGCTCAATGATTCTCGGCATTATGTCATGCATGGTTTCGATTTGAAATTTTGCCTTGTATTTGAACTTAGCACTGGACACTTACTGGACACTTTTGCTTGTAAGCCATCTGTTTGTCCCGATTTTCGCACTGTTTTCTCTGTTGCATGTTTTCAATTTGTGCATATTCAATTTCGACTGTATTTATAAAAGCATTTTCAAACTGCAATCATGGCCCAGTTATTTATATATATATATACAATTATTTTCATGGCTGATGGCTTACTTTGTGTCATGCTCAGATTTTGAGTTGCTAAACTGAAGAAATCAATAAATATTGCCCGGGGGGTTGTCTAAACTTTGTGTGTAGAATCTATCACGAAACTTTCAGGTTTGTTGTTTTTATTTTTTTTGGCAAGAAGAGAAACGACTTCCTGTTGCCGATGTCGCTGGCTGCTCTACTTCTTCTTCTTCTTCTTCTACTACTACTACTTCTACTTCTTCTTACACTAAATAATTAGAGATTTTAATTAGCACTAAATCCACGCGTCAAATGCAGAAGAAATAGAAAGAAAAAACGTCGCCAGACGGCGGCAAAGTCGTCTCGGAGGCCAGGCAGAGCAGTGAGAGAGGGGGCACTTGCTGTCCCCCGATTAGGGGGTTGGGTTTGGGGTGAGGGTCCCTCCAATGTCCCCCTTGCCACGACGGCTTTACGTTGTTCGTCAGTTTGGCAAGAGCAAGAGCAAATGGAATTGGAAATGGAAATGGAAATGGAAAACTGTGTTTCATGTCTCGACGCTCGGCAACATTGAGCGAGATTATTTTTAGCGATAAACAAACATACACATACATACGTATGCACATACGTCTACACATACGAATACACATACGAATACACATACACTTACACGTACGCATATTACGCATACGCCCCAGAGCACGTCACAGTGCTCTCCGAGTCACTCATCCGAAATTCAAAGCGGGGACAAAATTAATTTCGCCGGCTGTCATAACACATTAAAAAGCCAGGCGAACGAAATGTGTATGAAAAAAAGTGCTACTCTAACAGAGTCGTCGCCTGCTTTTAGCCTTACAGTTTTTGGACACGTTTTGCCTAATGTGCAGTGATAAATTATCGAAACTTTATTTGTACAAATTAGACAAATGTTTCGATAGCTTTTCACTGAGACGTAATCAAATCTGGTCTGGCCAGCTTGAACAGACTGTATATTTCATTTATACATTTCTGCAGCAATCTATATATATATATACGATGTATAATAACATAAATCTAGATATTCTAACAAATATTTATGTGAAATAAACTATTTGCAATTCTTTATTTATTTAAAGGAATGTTCAGTAGTTATATAGTGGAATCTTAACTCAATCAATAATGAATGTGTATGAATATGGTTTCATAGTTAAATATAGACTAAAATAAGACTAGGTATTACCAAAGCCTTCTAATTTGCAATCGATTTGAATGATCTGCTTTAGCATAAACAGCTGCTGTCAGCATCTCGATAGGCAGATTATCGCTAAAACAACATGCAGACCTGGCTTATGCATCAATTTCCATATCTTTAATGTTCTCACTCAAAATCAATCAAAAATATGTAAAAAAAGAATAAAATGCGATGTGTGTATCTGCTGTATCTGCCTTCCTAGATGAGCACTCTCGACTCGTGCGCATTCCTACTTGTGGCATTGGACCTGTAACCCAAGCACACGCATGTATATATGTATATATATATATATATAAATATATATATATATATAAATATATATATATATATATATATGCACACACATACATATATAAACAGACAAGCGGACAGACAGAGTTGTTCAACACTGACGCAATAGAAATAAACATGAAAATATATTTGGGCTAGATGTGGCTGGAAGGAAAGATGTTTGCTATTTATTCGTTGTCTGCAGTTGTTTGTTAGGCACATTGCTGTGGCGGCTCTGGGTATGGTTGGTTAATCAACAAAGAACTCATTGTTGTGCTCAATTTACGCACACACATCCAAGCATAACCAAATTTGACATTTGTAAACTTCTCAACAAGAAAGACATTCATATTTCACTCAATAAGCGGATTATGCAAAAGTTCGAGTTATTAAATCAATCCCTATTTCATCTCAAATTTCAATTCAATTTTCAAGAAGACTTTAAATGCTTACATAAAATACTAAAACATTTTACACATTTTACTACACATGTATGTAAAATTCGCGTATTTGAACTGATTTAAGGTGGAAATTCTGTGTGGGATTTAATTAAATAAAGAGCGAA
Organism: Drosophila nr. perissopoda 5 BK-2023a; assembly: GCA_035044105.1. NCBI lineage: Eukaryota > Metazoa > Arthropoda > Insecta > Diptera > Drosophilidae > Drosophila > Drosophila nr. perissopoda 5 BK-2023a. Next base: position 5,578,597 of record JAWNMK010000121.1, read on the forward strand.
AATAAACTATGTGAAACTCTCAACGGAGAAAATGTATTGCATAAAATGAAAAATGATCTGAATAATAAATCAAATAAATACAAAGAAATTAGTCTTGTATAATTATACTGTTCATTTTGAAGCAGACAATAAGTGAGATATGCTGATGTGCTAGGGTTAAGGTGATATTAATGAAAACCTGGGTTTATCCTGTGAAAGTCTTTAAAGTATTGTGATTGTCAAATTGAAAGCACGTTTTCCAAATCTACACATCTTTAATCAGCTGATTGAAAACTTCACTGCAAGTGGCACAGGCAAAACAAAGCGGAAAATTAAATGTTTTTCTTATGATTACCAAATGCAATTCATTTTTAAGGAAGGATTTAATCAAATCTCACTCAGAATAATAATAATTCGTGTGCTCATACCAGGTTCGTTGAAATTGATTTGATTGCTTTTCACATGAAATTCTCTCTACATACATGTACAGCTTAAAGGAAATACCTTTACTTTTGTATGTTTGGGTTGACCTTGTACACAGATACAAATGGCCTGGCTGAAAAGCAAGCTCGAAATTGGATGGCACTTTAAATTAAATTACTATACAACTATACATGGGCTATAGGTTATTATATGTGTACATTTAAAATGTACGAAAGCTATGGCCACTTAAAGAATTTGATCTATTATTTTATGTTCTTTTATTGGAAACTAAGCATTCCGATTGATTGGAGAAGTTTGATGGAAAAATTAGCAAAAAAAAAAGGGAAATGTTAACAGAAATTCATTAATTATATGACACTTCCTAAGCGCAGAAGCCCCGTAAAAAGATGCCCACAGAAGCCGTATAATTTGCTACATCAGATCTAATAATGAGTGCATATTTGGGTTAAAGGAAGCTGACAAAGAATACTTAGGCTGTAAGCCAAGCAGAGTGTTCTTGGCTTCAGCTTTTTTTTTGGAGTTTATAACAGGGTCAAACCAAGTAGGAAGTGCGAAGTGCATTCACATTTTGATTTCATTATTGCCGTTCACTGCAAAATCGGACTTTCGTGTGAGACAAAGACTTTTCTCGAGGACAGGAGGACGTGATGCATTGCCTGTGGAAAGGCAAGTCGGAAAAGCGAGACAGATTTGTCCGCAAACTCCAAGCGCCTTACGACTTAAAACCTCCCCAATTCAGTGACCGGGCGCTAAACTTTTTAGGTGTCAGCATTAGTTGGGCGATTTGACTAAAAGCTGTGCGTTTTGAAAGCGATTTACGTTTTGAAATAATCAGTCCAAAAATATCTGCGCACTGATATCAGTGTGGTTATTTTATTGGTTTGGAATAGATTGATTTATGAATAGATTGATGGAAACATGTTGAGGAGAATTTATCGAAATTCTTAGGCGAACGAAAACGTATTCAAAAAATTCTAAGAACTTAAAAAAACTAAAGTACATCAGCTCTAATGAGCCCATTAAATCAAAAACCCAGAAAAAATGTCCCTTTAACCATTATACACATAAAACAATAAAGAATTGCAGTTTTCGAGAGTTATGCAAAAGTATCAGAAGTTTTATGGGCCTTTTTGGTCAGCAATACTTTAAGATGACAGTCCCACCCCAAATGAACAATGTGAAAAAGGCGGAAGCATGCAACACCGCACATGGCTCTGAAGAGCATTTATATCTAATCAATCTTAATCAGCATTAATAAACGTGTCTGTCTATATATATATAGATTACACCGCATCAGCTTGAATATAACTTGCGAAAATCAAGTTAATTTTAAATGTTAAAAGTCGACCGACCATCCACAAATGACAAATCAATGGAAATATGGCCTTTTAGTGCTGTGCCCAGGCAAACTCAGGCCTTTCACTCTTGGGTATACGCAAAGTTTTCTTTCCATTATTTATTGTACGCAACAGTCAAAGTTGTCTGTCGAGGTGTATTTTTAAATTCGACCTAATACATCTGTATAAACTGTTGCAGGCCACTTTTAATGGCACGTGCACCACGGGGTTGTGTAAATTGTAAAGTTTGTTCTGTTCGTTATGTAATTTGTGCATTTTGGGATAATTCATTGCCTACAAAGTGCCAATAAACCAAGAAGCCCACACAAAATTGGGTGACCTTGCACGGACATTGGCTTGAGATCACCCTTATGGGGTGGTTTTTCTGGGGGGGGTCGTATACATAAATATTTGAGTTGAAATGGCACATGACAAAAACTGATGAAGGACACTTTACTCTGCCCCTTATAACATCATCATGATGATAAACAGTGATTATCATGGTCATAACTAAGAAACACTGAGTCATGACCGTTGCTGCCCTGCTCCCTGCTGTTTCCCTTAAGGAATTTCTTCTTTTTGTGTTTTCAGTGTGGTTTTTTTTTTGGTTTCTTCAAATGTTGTATGATTTTGATGATTGGATAATAAATGCTCAGCCGAATTGGGCACTTATTTTATATATTTACACCTGTTGGAAAGTACCTCCAATGTGAGACAATCAAGAGAATGCCATACTCTAAAATACATAGTGTGGCAACCCTGGATATTGTATAAGCTGTAACCCTTGAAACTGTTTCGTAAGTGATTCGTAGCTGTTTGGATATATGCGAAGAGTGATTGAAAGTGCTAGTTGAGAAAATCATATTGATACATAATTATAATTATATAATATATAATATTATGTATATATAATATAATTCGAGTACATTTTCATTTATGATCAGAGCATGAAATGCCGCATATTTCGTAGATTCTTGCCATCATTTGAATAAACGATTATTCCAAAAAAAAAAAAAAATAATAGAAAAAAGAAGAATAAAATGGGAGCCCTTCACATACAGCTGCAGCTGTTTCTGGCGCTGATTAATAATTCGCTTAGCCAATAAAACGCGCTTATCGTGCTATAATTAAAATTTATTTTGAAGGCCACAACAACAAAAAAAAAAACATTAAATGCGGCAGACTTACGGCTAAGGCGCTAGTAAGGTGAACGAATTTCATTTCGAATTTCATTTCGATTATCGCCGCCGCCCTCCAAAGATAAAGATGCCTACTCGCTACCGTTCTCTGACCCACTGTCTCTGTTGCTAGCTGGATGACGATAATTATGACGATGACGATGACGATGAGGTTGATAATGATGTTGATGTTGATAATGATGTTGATGACTAATGCCAAAATGCTCGGCCATGCTGCGTTAGTGGATGATATTTTTGTATTCGTTGTTGTTCATGTATGTGTGTGTGTGTGTGTGTCGTACCGGATACCCACCCAAAAGTACTTGTAATACACATGTCATGTCAAAAAAAAATCAAATAATATCAACGACGGTTTCATATCTTACAACGTTTCCGTTTGTGCGTGTTCCAAATGAAATCCATTTGTTAAATTTGGTTTTGTTTTTATTTTCGTGTCCACTGAGTTTAATTGACATTAAATAGAGAAATAAAGAAATGAGCATATACCGTACCGTAAATAAGTTAAGTACGGAAATACATTCTGCCAAGTTAGACGGGGCTTTTGCTGCCCCACAAAAAGTCACACACACGCACGCACACACACACACTATCTGCAAGACCGAGTGACAGAGTGACAAGAAAAGCATTAACACACAAACAAAGATACAGATACAGAAACACAGCGTCATCCCTTTGCTATATAGAACGCAACCTCAAGCAAACTCCAACTGTTGATTGTTTATGAAGTGTGTGTGGGGCTGTGCGAGTGTGTGGGGGGCTTTTGAACTTCTGACTGCCATCCTCCCAGTACTCATTCGCTGCAATTAATTACATATTTCAATTTGAGAGGTTGTCGTAAATTGGCGCTCGAAATGATTGTTTAAGGCAAGTGTAAGTAAGCAAGTGGGGTAAGTGGGGCATAGGGCATAGGGCAACAGTGACTGTGATTGTTATGTCAACAAGTAGCAAGTACCAAAGAGACGACTGCTGCTGAGAAGGCTCTCTGCTGCTATTTTGCTGTTCGTCTATCAGTATGTCTGTCTGTCAAAGCGTCATGTCTCGCATTACATGAGAATTCAATTTCCTGGACTTTCAGCTGAAATGCCATCGCCGCTCAACGTTCACCCAAATGCACCGGAAATGCTCTTGCCGATACCTCTCAGTATTCCGTTTACACAACTCACTTTGACTTGCCTGCCACCCACTGTGGAGGAGTGTGGAGGATTGTGGGTCTGTGTGTATGTGTGTCTGTGTGTATGTGTGTCTGTGTGTGTCAAAAGTTATGTTCAAGATGAAATGTGAACGCTAGGAAGTGGTATCGACTATGTCCTAGCTAGCATGGCGATACCATATACATTTTCCGTCTGCCACAAGTCAAACACTTTGAAGTCATTTTATATTTTACTATTCAATTGAAGCTGCTATAAAAGGTTTGATATTCAGTCTGAATTGTATTTTCTATAATTGAGTACCATCAATTGTCAGCCTCGAAATAATTATATATATATTAAGCGCTGTTTCAAAGCTACGATTTATTGCTATCATCAAATGTGACATCTTTGGGTTAATATACACTTTTTAATTGGAAGAGCAAAATGCTTTCTTTAAGGCATTGTTGAAAATGGATGTGATAACTGGATCTTTAGGCTAGTGTAAAATGTATAGTCTCCAATTTTCACAGAAGCTTCTTTTTATGTGGAATTCTATTGGAGAAACTTCAAACTCAGATTAAGTTCAATTATCGATTGTCAAACATTTTTCAAAATTCAACCGTCCAGAGTAATACAGCATTTAACTTTTCAAAAGTTATACATTTTGAATAATACACTTTCAATTGAACGCTTTTAATGTGTTTCACTGTTTCGACCTCGTTCTCTTGCAACATTGCATGCAACTTGAGTTGGGTTTCTATAAATGGATTATCAAAGTGTTCTCCTGCTTCTGTCGCTGTTGATGTTGCCGCCGTTGTTGACATGTTCGCTGGCAAATTGTTTTGATTTGATGGCCAACACAAATTGACCTCTGTTGTGTGTTCCTGTCATGTTTCTTGTGTTGTCAGCTTACTCATTTCTTGCTGTTGTTGTTTTTATTGTTAATGCTAAAAGCCGTGGGCGTACACCTGTGAGCCCAAGCCCCAGTATTGCTGTGTAAAACCTTCATTTTTCGTGTTTTAACTCCAGGACATGCTGCTGCACACTCAGAAAAATCGGCCTAAAACAAATATAAAGTTTTTTTGTTTTTAGAAATAATTTCTAAATAAAAGAAAAAAAAATGATATTTTCAAATTTTTTTTTTTAGAAATATTTTCTTTTATTAAATAATGCAAATGAATTCACATATGAAAATAAATATCCCGGTGAAAATTAAACATATTTTTTTTGGAATTTTTAGAAATATTCACACTGAAATGCACTTTAGAAATGCAAACCCTGGATTGAAGAAAACCACAACTAGAAATGTTTAGATGGATTTAGGGCGTTTTTTTTTCTGAGTGTATGTTACATGTTTGTATGCATAAGCACACAGGCTCTCACTTTCCGGCTTGTTTGTTACACTTACACTGTGTAAAACGTGTGCAAACGCATGCAAAATGAAATCCTTGGGCAAACACAGCCAGCAACCAATTTCATATTCGTGTGTCTCCTCTCCTCTCTCTCTCTCCCCCTCCCTCTCCATCTCTCTCACTCTCTGTCGGTCTACTGCTCCATTTCGGAATAGGGCTCATATCTCATATTTGCAAAAGCTTCGTCTAAGCCTCTTGCTGCTGCTCCAGCCGGCCCCAGTGGATTGCTTTTTACGTGTGCCAGCATATTCTGGCCTGGATTTGGATTTGGATTTGGACCACAGTCGAGTCGCTAAGTCGTCTAATTATTCGAAATTAAAACTGTACATGTTCGCAAATTAAAAGTTTCTTGTTTGATTTTATTAAATGCTCTTTCACTCTTTTCATAACTTATCTTGAGCAAAACAATTAAATAACTGCTTAGGATTTGATCCAGTCAAGAGGGTTTCCCCTTGAAATTTTCATTTGGTTGTCATAGTGAATTTTCCAAAATCCACAGACCCCCAGCTAGAATGACAATTAAACATTTAGCAGTTATCCCGCACACTTTCCTTCACTTTTACAACTTTTCAAAGAAAGTTCAACTAGAAGTGTGAGAGATAGATAGAGAGAGAGTGAGAGAGAGAGAGAGAGAGAGGGAGAGTGAGATTTAGCGGCAGAAACTTTATTGTCAGAACGAACTGAAGAAGCAGTCAATTTTAATTAAATAAGACTAAAGAGACATGTTGAGAAAATTCACTCACAATTCCAGCAAGCTGCCAGTTAGCAGTTGCCGAAGGTCGCACGAGGACTATCTCAAGGAATACGTGCAACGTGCAACGAGCAGGTGCAGCAGCAGCAACATTGGCATTTTTAATTTGTATTGCATTATCTGTAGCAGCGCTAAACTAAGCGAAATAATCGCACTTAAATTGCTGGAAGAGGTAGAGGTTACACCGACAAAAGTTGCATCAAATAATTGTTAAAAGTAATTAAAAATTCAAAATTTCTGTTTTGGCCATTCTCTGAAATGCTAAAATTGACACATCAAGTTTTGACACATTTCACCAAGTGCGTAATTAAAGTGTTAAAAGTTCTGATTGTGATTTATGAAGTGGGTTTTAATCATTGCTATCTTATGATTAATTGATTATACATTGAAGTCGATTCGATGTTTCTGCTCCGTCGGCTAAAGTTGCACAAATACTTGCAAAGCCGATCTTTAATTAATTTAATTTGATTGGTTTCAAAATATTTGCACTGATTCTCAGTGAACATTGGCCAAACCAAATTCAATTAGCAATGCTAATATATTTGCTGCATATCTGCATATCCAATGCAGAACGAAAGGTGTGTGCGGTTTCGGCTTATGTCAAACACATTAGGGTAGGAGGGTAAACAGGAGCTACAAAGTAGGGGGTTGTTTATTTATGATATGAACACCTCCCCAGGGCATTGGTGTGCGTGTGTTGTGTGTGCGTGTGTGCGTGATATACATATGTGTGTGTGTGGGAATTGAGGCTTAGCTCGGCTCGTCAAATAGTTCCAGTTCAGTGGACTCTAAACTGATTGCAGGATATTGGAAATAGGGATGGGCTTGAATTGTGGAGGACTGGGGTCGGGGGATGTGGCGTTTTGCAATCTGACTGCATAGCTAAGCTTTAGGCTATGATTATGCGGATTGCTGTTCGCTGATTAGTGGCCGGCATAATTTGTGTTGCTGGTCGTGGCTAATATCGGAATTTTTCCCAAATTGTTATTGATGAGTATGAGCGCTGTTGCCGAAAGAATCAGCTTTTGAATATCCAGTGCCTAGCTAAAATATGCTTGTAACTAAATGACTCACAGCACATCACTCATACATTGCAGCTCAATCATTTTAGGCAAATTTTGTCATTTGGGAATTTTCAACTGAAATGGAATAATGCAGCTTATTTAAGATATTTTTCTTCTTTTTTTTCAATTCAAGGCGTTATTTATACGGACTCAAATAGAGATGCTTATTATTTATGCATAACTTTATTGTATTTGAACAATTAATAATACTATATGTTTATGCTTTCGTTTGCCTCCATTTTTGCAGCTGCCAATACTATGTGAAGAGCCATCCATGGGTGCTGGCTTATCAGGGCGTCATCACGTTCTTTGTGTTGGCCAATTTCACGCTGGCGACGTTTATGGATCCGGGCATTATACCCAAAGGTATGTAGCGGGCTAAACGGTGCCCAGCGTCTCTCGCACAGCCTAAATTTGACTGAATTCTAGCATCGCCCGACGAAGACTGCGAGGAGGAGTTCCGTGCACCGCTCTACAAGAATGCCGAGATAAACGGCATTACCGTCAAAATGAAATGGTGCGTGACCTGCAAGTTCTATCGCCCTCCCCGCTGCTCCCATTGCTCCGTGTGCAATCACTGCATAGAGGTAAGCATATATCCTGCATATATACATATAAACTGATCGAATCTAATCTATATGTCGATATCTATCTACATTTGCAGACCTTCGATCATCACTGTCCCTGGGTGAACAATTGCATTGGAAGGCGCAATTATAGGTTCTTCTTCTTTTTCCTCGTCTCACTCTCCATCCACATGCTGAGCATATTTTCGCTATGCCTATTCTACGTGCTCAAAATCATGCCCAACATCAAACAGACGGCACCAATTGTCGCGTATCCTTTTAAAAACAAACAACAACTAAATCGAATACTAATATTATTCTAGGAATCAGATTCAAACTGTTAATTTAAAAGAATTATTGTGTAGCCAAAATCGCAGTTTATATTTGGAGTGGAATAGTGGAACCACTAAATGGGTCTATGAATTTTCCAATTTCAATTAATTATTAAGTAGAATTCAATAATGTGTTGAGCTTTTGAACAGCCTCTTGAAAGGATTGTTGGATAGTTTTATCATCTAAATGCGCAAATAGTGTAAAGTCCTGGTAGACCGGAGTTAATATGCTGATAAATCATATATTTATTTTTATGTTTTCTATTTAACGACTGACTGTGAACTGAACTATAAATGTCTATGTCTATCTCGATCTGCGCACTTAAATCTTTATTCCGATTGTTCAGATGTCGAGTTTAGGCCATGTTTAAGCAAGATTTAGAGCTGACTGAGTGCAAGTTAATCAGAAAATGAGAATAAACAATGATGAGACACAAACGGATTTCCTTTAAGGCGTCACAGATGATTTTATATTCAACGACTGTTAAGTTATATTTATAATTTGAAAATGTTGCACAGACAATATTTGGGTTAAGTTCTTTCGTATCGTTTGCCAAATTGGTGTAGCTTAACTAACTGTAAACGCATACAAATAGTATGATACTGATGGGCCTGGTCACCGTGCTGGCAATACCAATATTCGGTCTGACTGGCTTCCACATGGTGCTGGTGTCGCGGGGTCGCACCACC